>OZ018401.1:15348168-15948168 GCA_963969585.1 Drosophila helvetica | reverse complement strand
CCACTAGAAGATGACTTTTTACATCTACAATCTGCCAGATAGATGTAAAATCCACAGTCTACAGTCTCGTATAAGAGTATCCACTCCACTTCACTCCACTCACTTGAAGAAGCGCAGTCCCTGGAGTAGGGGTGTACTGGTGTCCTGCCCGTCAGAGTCCTCGTCATTCTCCTTGACCTGCTCGTCCTCCTCGTCGAGGACGCGTCGGGTGAGGGCCTCGTTGAGCATGTCGTGATGGAAGTTGACCATTTCCGTGGTGCTCATAAAGATGATGGCCTTGAACTGCTTGGGGCTGGCGGCCAGTTCCTTGGCCAGCAGCGAGGAGAGGGCCACCAAACGGAGCTTGGCCGGCACCACGATGTAGCTCAGGTGCAGGTTCTCCGGGATGCTGAGCACGCCCGTCACATCCTCCTGATACTCACCCAGGCCATCGTCCGGCTCCAGCTGGGCCTCGATCGAGTCCTTCTGGTAGCCCTCCTTTCCCTTGAGCGCTGCACTGGCCGCCTCGTCGCTGTTGTCGATGTAGAGGGGATCGCTGAGGGCGAGCCCGGCCAGCTCCTGGACCTGGGCAGTGAGCGTGGCGCTCAGCAGCAGGCGCTGCAGCTGCGGCAGCTTCTCGTCCTGCCCCTGGGCCTCCAAGCGGTGCTTATCGATGGCCTCCACCAGCTGCTTGACGTCCCTCTCGTAGCCGAGCTCCAGCAGGCGATCGGCCTCGTCCAGCACTAGGAATTGGAGGCGAAACAGCTTGAAGGAGGCCGTGTGCAGCAGATGGTCGACCAGGCGGCCCGGCGTGCCCACCAACACATTGATTCCCTTCCGCAGGCGCGCCTTCTCGCTCTTGCGACTCTCCCCTCCCAGCAGGGATCCGGGAACGATCCACGTGTAGGGCTTGAGCAGCTTCTGGAAGAGCTCATACGTCTGCACGACCAGCTCGCGGGTGGGCACGATGATCAGGGCTACGACGCCGTCGGTGCGCTTGATATGCGGCACCTGCGCCTGGAGCTTCTCCACCAGCGGCAGGGCGTAGGCCAGAGTCTTGCCGGAGCCCGTCTGGGAGCGCACGAGCACATCCTTGCCGCTCAGTACATGCGGTATCGTCTTCTGCTGGACCGTCGTCAGCTCTGTGATGCTCAGCAGATCCTCCAGGTTCTTCACCGCATGCGCATGCAGCCCGAGACTCGCGACTTTACTGCCAGCGAATATCGTCTCCCTGACGGGCTTCACCGTCCGCTGGCCCAGCTGCTTGAGGGCCTCCACGTCGCTCTGATCGAAGAGTCCGATTTTCTTTGTGCGAAACCGATTCACCGCTGGCCCAGCGGCTGTCTTCGATTCGTTCTTCTTGCCTCCTCCGTCCTCCTGCTTCTGGTCCGACTGCGACTGCGACTGCTCTTGTCGTTCTTGTGGCTCTGGTTCTGCTGCTGCTGCATTTTCAGCGATTTTCTTCTTGCGTTCCTCCTCGATCTGCGCCTTGAAGATGTCGCCAGCGCGTGGCAGTTTGTTGGGGTTCTCCGGCTGGCCCTTGCGCCCCTTCAGGGCGCGATTGAGCTGCTCGTCGCTCAGCTTGGACACCGGATTGCTGCGTTTCTTGCTGCCCATGCGCTCGGCCCTCGTGGTCTTGGGCTTGGTCTTGGCCACCGGAACAGTCTTTGCCGGCGCTGCGCTCACATTGAGCATTAGATCATGGCCCAGGCTGGAAGCTGGCTGGGATGCGGTAGCATTGAACATAAGATCGCCGGAGAGCGATGAAGCAGCGGTGGTGGCAGCGGCAGCGGCAGCTGGAGCCCGAGCAGCAGGAGGAGGAGCTGTAGCCTGTGCCTGGACCCTGGTGGGAACCCGTCGCCGCACCACAATGGCCTTTACCTTGGGCTTCTCCTCCGCATTGAACTGGAAATCGAAATTGCTGGACGCCGGAGCTCGTTTCCCTCCCACGGGCTGCCGCGAGGTTTTCTGAAACGGAAGCCGAAGCATATTGAGCTGCCATTCACGATTCTGCCATGGGGAAGACTCACCTGTTGCTGGGTCTTACCGGCCGATGCCTTGGCACTCACATTCAGCGATATGTTGTCCACCATTTCTATAACATTTGGGTATTATTGATGTATTCTGAAATGCTTGATCAAAAAACGTGCGCGCACGCTTCTTCTTCTTCAGCAGTGGCATTCACAGCGACACGCTTACAAATCAGCTGTGGGCGAAATCAGAGATGCCAGACCGTCAAATAAAGGTGAAAAGAGCGCGCAGTTTGAAATGCCCAACAGTAATAGACTATGTAGTTTATTTAAATCAATTCGCTTATGTTTTCTGTGGGTGTGTGTGTGTGTGTATTTATATATTCAATATATTATATATGTATATATGTGGTATATATTCCGACAAATTCAGTAACAGGGTTTTTTTCGCTATAAAGTAATGCAGCTGACAGCTGCTCCTCTCGCTCTCTCTTGCACTCCTTCTATCTTTCTCTCTCTCTCTCTTATTATGCCTACAACAAAAAAATTACGCATCCAACTGCCTTGGGCATGGATGACGGTGTGTGTGTGTGGAGGGTGGGGGGGCGGATGGGTGGTGGGTGTGGGTGGGCGTTGTTTGCGTCAAGCACTCGACGGGGGTTCGGCCGCTTTTAGCCCCAACTGCGTGCTCCGCAGATGTCAACCACAGACCAATGCATGACTGTGACGGCTGATGATGCTGATGCCTCCTCCTCGGCTTCTGCGTCTGCTTCCACTGCCGCTCCTCCTCCCCCAGCTGCCACGCCTACGCCCACGCCCACGCAATTCATCGCTGGGCTGCAGTGAATGGTGGCCGGCGGCTCCTGCTGCTGCTGCCGCTGCCGCTCCCTCGCCCGATCCCGCTTGCGCTTCTGCTCCAGCTCCAGCTCCTGCATCATTTGCATGCCGCCGTGGCCGTGCGTCGTGTGGCAGGCAGCATACAACAACTATGCGGTCACGTAGTACTCCCGCTGCCGCTTCTGGCACTTCTCCCGCGCAATGTAGCACAGGGCAATCGTTATCAGCAGGGCTATGGTGACGCCCATGCCGATGCTGACCCACATGATCTCCTCGTTGATGCCCACGTACGAGCGGCCTGGCCGGAGAAAGAAAACACAACGAAAATGTATTCATGAATAAATGTAAATCAATCGGTGGACATGGGACTGATGGCTGGTAGGGGATAACTGACATTTACAGAATTGTGCGATTGAGTGGAATAGATGGGGGGATACCCTGGGAGAGGGATGCATGCACTTGAGAGCTGGAAATGCATCTAACCAGAGGAAGATACATAGTACTTTAAGCTGCAGGACGACATTGGGTAGATGGTGGATGGTAGAGCCTCTCTCCCAAATCTATTTTAAATTTTACTATTATTATTCGCGTATAAGAAAATCATTCTCAAGAGGGTACGCACAGCGTCGAGGCCTGCACACACAAGCTACACGCGGAAAATTGCGAATTGTAGCTTTTGTCTCTTTAGGGGAGTGGGGTGATGAGATGGGGGTCGGAGGGTAATTATCGCAACACTTACCATTGTAATAGTGATTGGAATAGCCGGCTTTGCCAGCCACACGACCCGCTGGCATTTTGTTTCAGCTCTCAACCAAAAAAACGAAAACTTTGTTCAACTAATAAAACAATTGCGGGCTTTTTGCTGTTTGTTTGTTTCCCCTTCTTGGCGCCCTTGCCAGCAAAGTTCTGTGTTTTCCTCTTGGTGTTTTTTCTGTGGCTGGTTTCCGGCTCCTCTCTCTCTCCCTCTCTCTCTTTATCTCGTTGTTTAATTGCAATTTATGGGTTGAGTAGACTGCAATGCATCCTGCGTCCTTGGCCGGCAACTCGGTCGTTACGCTGGCAGTGGCGCCAATGCAGCGCCTGGAACTGCCAAGAAGCTAAATGGAGACGAGACGAATCGTAAATTTAAATAATTGGGCTAGGCAAAAGAGTAAATAATTTTCCATTTTGGTAAGCAAAACATTTGAAATTAAATTTGAAAGAGAGCGGGCGCGCGCGCTTCCGTCGCTTGTCCTTACAACACTGCCGCCTCAGCGTTCGGCGTTTGCCAACACCGCACGCCATTGGGTCAGCTGATTCCGCACATAAACAAAACATTTTCGTTGAGTTACAGTTCAAATTTGTGAGTTTAAAGATTTTCGGTGTGCAACATGAAGAGTTCTGCACCCAATCCGAAGGATGCAGTTCCCGACAAGGTCCCGGCAAATAGCGAGGAGGCCAAAAATCACACAGAACCGGACGATATCGGTCTGGATAGCGGCAACAATTCCGGCAATTCGGAAACCGGTGGCCAGCAGCACAGCAAAGAAGAAGAGCCCCAGCAAATGCCGGCAGAGGTGAAGGAGGGGGAGAAGAAGGAGCAGGAGATTGGGACGTCATGCGTCGGAGGGGATCAAAAAGTGTGCCTGGATGCCAGCACCTGTGGATGCCGTATGTTCAACTATAACAACATTTGCCATATTCCCATACAGTTCTTTGCGCATACAAACTATACATATGCATATAAGCATACATGTACATACATCCATATACATATGACACATGTACATTCCCCTCTAAGGTGCGTTTCAAAACTGTACGACACCCATCAAAGAAATTGTAAAACAAAGAATGTTTTGCCATTTACGAGTTGGTTTGCATCTCATAGTATTTTACTTAGTTGGAATTAATTGGAAAAAAAAGATCATTTAATTTTTTACTTAAGTGAATCTCCTAATCGAGTAATAATTGTTCCAAATTGATAGAAAATAAGAGCGAGGCTAAACTACATAAAATCCCAAATCGTAAATAGTCAGGATTTTCTGTTAAATGATTAATTTCAAATGTTTTGAGTAATTTTATTTAGAGGTTCAATCGCTTTGTGTCCAACTTTTAGCCACGCTGGCAATTGGCATTAAAGTCTTGATACGTACTGTAATCAGAGGGTAATCAGTGGGCCACTTTATGGCACATTGTCTTATCTAGAAAGTACCCCCAAGAAGGAACCCCATGGAGTGTCGACATTGGGTATCGCATTAGTCATTGTTTACTATTTATATATTCTCGCAGGGGATAGCATAGTGCTGCCCGCAGAAGCTTGCATTGCGGCACTTTCAAACTTTTTTCGCTTTAAGCGAACCGCTTATCAGCCCAATACTTTGTTAACTTTCATTTTTTCTTCTGCTATTATTATTGATGATATCAAAATAAGAATGAACGGTTGATGGCCGTTGATGTTGATAAAGAATATACATGTAGGAGTATGTACATTGTACATATTTGTATGTACCTTTTGGAGAAATGCAGGAATAGAGACTGACTCTAGATTATATTCAATTAGAAACAATTGTGATACAATTAATTATTACTGTTTTAGTATAGACCCAGATCTATAGTGGCCCCTCCCTGTTCCCTTTATCCAGTCTACGATTTTCCCACTTCTGCTGGACAGTCCCTCAGGAATGCCTGTTTAAATGTCAGTGTACGTTTTGATTTTAGGCCGTTTAGAAGAACTGTTGTCGATACTTCCTGGGACACCGAATGGTTGTTGTTCATAATATGTAGTAATAATGATATATTTATTATATTTATGTACGTTTTTTACCTTATTCTGAAGAAGTACTTTCTACGAGCTTTATAGACAGGCAAAAACGATGAAAAGTCCGAACTATTAGCGTTGAGGATCATCTCTTCAGTTTGAATGGGAAATACTAACCATATTTCCCCAGGACACTAATTCTGAAGCTATAGCAACACACAAATTTATTGAAGGTCTTTCGTTTTGGAACAAGGAATGTGCCTGATCGGAACTCGAGAATTCTACCCTACTGGGACACATCAGTAGGACGACCAAAGATTATCTCAATTGGCAGATACAGAAACAAAGATACAAATAACAATAATATAGAGTTGTTTCTTTAATCTGTCAACAATTAAATTATTTTCACGCTTTCTGTGTATATATACTGCGTTAGAGGCAGGATGCAGTGTAATTTGGCTTATGGAGATACTCAGAACATGATCATTGCACACAATCATGGGATTCTCGAGACTCTTCGGGGACTGACTGGATCTGTCGCTTCTTCAGTCGCCAGGCGCTTGTCAGGCGAGCCACGCCCAGAGCACCAGAGGCGATTCCAAAGATCTTCAGTGGCTTACTGCGTCCCGACTTGGCCAGCAAGACGGAACCCATTCCGATCAGACACATGCCACTGAAGGAACGACGGCGCAACGGATCCCGTTCTCTGTGGCGAAATAGGAGGATCATTTTCTTTTGTACTGTGGGATCGAAAAAAATATATGAAACCGAATCCTTTATAAAGGAAATAAATGGAACTACTGGAAGTTTTGATTTGATCTCCAGAGCTAACTGTGCTCCGAATTTCAATCAAACTTCACGGTTTTTCAGCTGAATTCATTTGTAAGCAGAACACAGCTGATTGACCAGTGTGACCGTATTTGGTTTCCTGTTGCTTGGTCTCTGTGGCTATAGGTTAAATACTAGGTTGAACCGTTCACTGATATATTTACTATGGATAAAACTCACCGATCTAAGACTAATTTCTGCTAGCTACTCAGTTTCTAATACAATATATAATTTCGATGAATAAGGGAGACCTTTTCAAGTACGATCACACTGTACTCTTATATAGTCCCTCAGATCTAGGTGCTTATCAGGGACGTAGGGATTATTCGACTACTAATGCTTATCGAGAATATGTATTTATATAACTAGTTTTTATAGTTAAAAGTCCGATAATATATTCTATATGGATTGAAACTTGACATGTCATTTTATTAACTTTGATCTGAGACCTATCATCTCTCTTACATATTCAACTATCTAAAGAAAATCCCAGAAAAATGGTTAAATCTCGGCTAACGGTATATTTAGTATCTATTATTTACTCAAGAAAAAATGTATGTATGTTGAGTTGGCGCTATAATAATTATGCGAAATGCATAGAGCATTATCCAGAGATAATGACGATCCTAATGCCTTGGCCCACATCCAGCCGCAGCATGTCCAAAGTCATCTCACATTTCCCTCGCTCATTTCCCTCATTTGTATTCGCTGCATGTTTGCCAGAATCCATATCCTGGCGGCAATGATAGATTAAAGTTACGCCCAGGCAGGGGCTGCAGGGCCTGCTGCCACTCCGAAAGCGCACAAATTGCATAGAAAAAAGAGCGACGCCCTCATTGCCCCCTCCACTCCACAGATCCGTTCGTTCAACAGTTGCGAAAACTTTTCCCAACCAACCAGCAGTGGCAGCCACAACAGGAAGCGAAGCGTTGGTCTATTTCTATTTCTATTGCTGCTGCTGCAAAATTTGGGAACTGCAATCGAAATGAGTCCGAAGGTCGCTCCCTTCCACTCCCTTCCACTCCACTCCAAGGCGAGAGCCCAGCCCAAATATTCACCACAAAAAAAAACAAGAAACGAGAAAGAAAGACTAGCTTTTGGTTGCCCACAAAATACTCTTGATGATTTATTTGAATACCTCTTTCAAGGCGAAGCTCCAAAGGCATATCCCATATTGTTGAAACAGGATTAGGCTGGTGGCTCGTGCCTGGCAGGCCTCTCCCAAAGACCTCCAACCATGAGGAAAACTGCAGTATGCACGGAAATAATTAGAAGGGATCCTTTTAGTTTTTAAAGTTTTCAACAAGAGTTTTAAAGCCTTCTTTGAGAAGACTTAGCAGAACTAGTTGTACATATATGTTTACGCTGCAAGCTATATACCCCATAAAGTATAGGGTAGTACTTGGATGAGCCACCGCCGACCAGAGGCAGCCAGCGAACGAAAAATGAAATTTCGTTGCCAAGGATTTCGGGGCTAAGAGCGCTCGCTCATGTACTCAAATGGGAGAAAGTTTGGGATGGCGAGCGATAAGGGCGATAAGCCGAAGCATGAAGCTTCTGCCCGCTGCTGCTTTAAAGCAGAGGCCGCCGGGTACGAGTGTAATAAATATAAAAATATAAAAAGAGCTCTACCATTATTTAACTGCGCATTAAGTGCAGTGGACGTTCCACGTCGCTGCTAATTGAAACGAAGTGCACAAGTGTTGGCCATGCCATGCCATGCCCTGCCACACTTGGCCAGGCAGAGAAGCTCCTGGCTTGGGCACCTGGAGAGACGGCCCAAAGGGGCTGAGTATCTGGAATATTCAAAGCTTTTATCAATACTGGCAAAGATTATAATTTACGCAGCGTTATCGCAGAATTACATAGAATGGTCCCATTACTTATCAGGTTCTCGAAAGGCATTAAACTGGGATTATGGGGGCTACAATTTATTCAATAGATATACGTAAATGCATACAAATATCGGAATATCACATTGCCGCAGTACGTGTGCCGCATTAATATTAATAATAATTTATTGTGGAATATTTTCACATTTTCTATAACCCCACATTTTTTATACATGACTAAATTCGCGATGAGAGACCCATTTTATGGCATATTTAAATTGGAAATTGCTGGTTCACGATCTACTAAATATTCCCACCTTCAAATGCAGCAGGGGTTCCCAAATGCTAAACAAAAGACTAAAAATTTAAAAATGTTGACCAGTTGGTCATGACACTGTGTCATGGGTCCGTCGCTGTCCTTTATAGCAAATTGAAAAACTTTGGGAAACGAGAAGCTGTGAGGGAACTGGGATTGGAACAGGATATGGCATGTGGATAGGTGGATAGGTGGATGACAGCTGGACTTGACTGGACCATATATCGGGCATCGAGAGAACTCTCGTGGGCATCGCCTTGCAATTGGGGCCACCGCGCAATTTTCTCTGAAGATTAGGCGGGTCGCTAGCCATTCGCGATAAGTCCGGACTGAGCTTGGGGGGGGGATGGGCTTGTGGATCGACATCGACCCACTCGTGCAATCCGCACTTGCCCCATTTGAAAGCGCACACTCGAGCAATTCACATCCGGGAGCTGCAATTGAAGAGATGTTCAGGCACACTCATATAACACCGACCCTTGCAGCTCAACTCGAGGCGGAAGCGGTGCTGGACAACCGGCAGCTTCTGGCATTCCAAGTGCGTAGTCGGGACATCGACTGGCGCCACTATGTCCAGCCCCTGGACACGCGCATCCGCTCCGGCGGAGTGTACCTGGACAAGCAGACAGACTTTGTGAGCAACCATCGACGGGCCGTCGACGAGCGGAACAGGCGCGAGCTGCTCGTCTGCCACGACATGATGGGCAACTACCTGGAGGATCGGTGAGTGGATCGGTGTGCATTCCGGATTCCCGATGACAACCTCCTGTCTCTCTGCAGCCACTTCCACAGCTCGGAGAAGTACGATGACTATCGCTTCCTCCACTGGTCAGCAGTGGACTACTTCTGCTACTTCAGCCATAGGTATGTGACCATTCCGCCCAGCGGCTGGCTGAACGCCGCCCATCGACATGGCGTCCCCGTTCTAGGCACCTACATTGTGGAGTCAGCGGGCCCTCTCACCGAGGTCCTGGCCAGCGAGGAGAGCGTGGACCGAACCGTGGCCGCCTTGACCCGTCTCTGTCTGCACTTCGGCTTCGAGGGCTGGCTGGTGAATGTGGAAGTGACCGTGCCGCGGGAAAGCATGCCCAATCTGCAGTGAGTACTGGGAAGAGCATCCAAAGATCTGATCATTCTTCTCTCCCCCCCACCCGACCCCCAGTCGATTTGTCCGAGAGCTGCGCTCCGCCACGGAGTCGCAGGTGCCGCATGGACGCGTCTTTTGGTACGACAGCGTGATCGAGAGCGGAGAGCTGCGCTGGCAGAACGAGCTGAACGCACGGAACGTGGACTTCTTCCGGATCAGCGACGCCATGCTGATCAACTATGCCTGGGATGACGGCCACCTGGAGCGCAGTGCCAGCCTGGCCAGGCGGGAGGGTTCGCCCCAGCATCGAGTCTTCATGGGGCTGGATGTTTTCGGGCGGAGTCGGAAGGGCGGCTTCCAGAGCCTGGACACGATGGAGCGGATCGCCCAGAAGGGTTTCTCGGCGGGTATCTTCGCGCCGGCCTGGTCTTTTGAGACGCTGCGAAACTGGCGAGGCTACGACATCAGCAAGGCGAATGGCGACGAGGAGGTGAACGCCGCCTTTCTGGCCAGGAACGAGTCGTGGTGGGCTCGCCTCTGGCCCCTGCTGGCCACCCACCCGTACCAGGCGCTGCCATTCTACACGGACTTCTGCGTGGGGTCGGGCCAGGCCAGCTTTGTGCGCGGGTCGCGCGATGCCTCGCTGTCGGGCCGACCCTTCTTTAACCTGTCCCGCCAATCGCTGCAGCCGTCGGTGCCCCTGGACAAGAATGCCCGACACTGTTTCCACACGGCCTTCGCGGGTGGCAGTTCCCTGGAGGTGATCAACTACGAGCGTGCCTTCCGACTCTTCCTCACAGACTTCGTCCTGCAGCGGGGTGTGCTGCTGCTGGGCTATGCATACCGCATGGATGATGGCGGCAGGGATCAGACCTTCGATGTGGTCGTGAGGCTCTCCCCCTATCAACGCCCTGGCCAGGATCTGTACTTGTTCTGCGGCTCCTACGACCGAAACATTGTAGCTCCGCATCTTTGCTACATATCTCCAATGGATCCCATACATCCACTGCCCTCCGGCCTGGCCCCCGTGCAACTGCCTCAGAGTTCCGGGTTGCTGGGCGAGGGCTGGCGAGTGCGCTACTATCTGGCTCGGTTCGATGGACCAGTCGTGGTGAAGGACATTGGCCTGAAGTGCCAGCGATCGTTGGCGTCCACATCGGAGGCCTTTCTGGGGGCCATCTATGTGCAGGGCCTGTTCCAGGAGGATTGGACGGCCTCGCAGTCCAGCCAGAAGGCCAGCATTGATGTTTACGGCCGCCAGTTGTGGGAGAACCAAATCTAAACCAGATAAACGTATTCCCCTCCATCCTTAACCATTGTATACCTATTTGTCTGTCTCTTTGTGGTTAGCCTTCTTTACAGATGAAATCTTTCCCAGCACGAGTATCCCAAGGTACCAGCTCCTGGCTCCTGGCTCTTGGCCACATTATTCAACTTTACTTGACATATTCGCAGAGCTGCCCAAACAGCTCAGATGCTTGGCTTTCCAAGAGCTCATCCTCATCATCAAATACCCTTTTTTTATTATAATCCATGACACAGAGGCATTTTGTATGCATAGCTGTATAATATGTGCTGTAACCATGCATATTTCATTAAACATACCGCTTTAAAAGAACGCTTTTTAGTTCTTTAAAGTGACAGAACACTGTAGAGTAACGAATCTTTTTTTTTTTGTATTTTACAATATAAAATAAAATATTAGCATAAAAAAAATGTGTAAAAAAAGGTAAAATTAACTAAATAAATGAAACCCATTATTGTTACAAAATTACATATTTAGTTACAAAATTAAAACAATGGGAATATTTACATATAACCTAAACGATTATAATTTATACCATACATATGTATGTATGTATATCCCTTTGTTTGGATTTAATTTATAAATATATGCAACATACTGATTGAACCCGATTAAGAATGTGATAAGTTTTTATTTAATTTAAAGCTGCAACATTGATTATTTTATTTGTGTGGTGAGGCAACCGTATTTCAGAAAGTATGTTTTACTTTGCAAATAATATCCTTACATTCCCAGCAATATTTGAAAAATGTGCAAAAATTCTGCGTGTCAAATTTCGTAATGCTATTATGTGTTATAAAGTATTCAAAATTATATACCTTACTTTTATATTAAAATAATGATTAAGTCTAAGTGATATAATACTACTCAAACATAATCATTATTATTGAAGAAAAACGTAAAATAAATAAAAAATAATAATAATAATTAATAATAATAAATAAATAAAAATAAAAAATAAAAAAAATAAAACCATTATCATATAATTATACCCGGTACTCGAAGAGTAAAGGGGTATATTAGATTTGTGCAAAAAATTAATGTGTGTAACACCCAGAAGGAAGCGTTTCCGACCCCATAAAGTATATATATTCTTGATCAGCATCAATAGCCGAGTCGATATAGCTATGTCTGTCTGTCCGTCCGTCTGTCCGTCTGTCCGTCTGTCCGTCCGTCCGTCTGTCCGTCTGTCCGTCTGTCCGTCTTCATTAGCGCCTATAGCTCAAAGACCATAAAAGCTAGAGGAACACAATTTTGTATCCAGACTCCTGTCCTATCGCACTGTTACAAGTGTATTTCAAAATTTCGCCCCGCCCCCTTCCGACCACTCCAAGGACGAAAATCTGTGGCATGCACAATTTTAAAGATACGAGAAAACTAAAAACGCAGAATCGTAGAGAATGAGCATATCTATCAGATTGTTGAATCTGGATAAGATCAGATGATAAATATAGCTACAATGAAGAAAACCATTTCGAAATGCATCGTTCCCTCTCGCTCTCTCTCACACACAGGGGTAGGCGCTATGCCTGATCGAATTTTTTGACGCCTAGTTCTCAGAGACTATAAGAGCTAGAACCACCAAACTTTCTATCCAAGCTCCTGTGATATCAAACCGAGACGAGTTTGTTTTAAAATTTGGCCACGCCCCCTTCCGCCCCCACAAAAGATGAAAATCTACAATTTTGAAGATACGGGAAAACCAAAAACGCAGAATCATAGAAAATGACTATATCTATCAGAGTATTGAATTTGGATCAGATCGGATCATAAATATAGTCAGAAGGAACAAATGAAATTTCAGTGGCCTTCCAAGCGCAGACTGATTCCCTCTCTCTCTCGCACACAGCCGTGTATGTATATGTAGGAAGTAGATAAAAACATGTAGAAATGGCAGATGTAAAAAATTTATGTAAACAAATATGGAAACATCTAATAGATCAAAATCTCCGAAAAGGTTCGACTTAATTACTTTTTTCTTTTTTGGCTAAAATTAAATTTGTCCCTTTTGCGAACATGTAATAAATTACAACAAGCTCACATACATATATACTGACTGAGTGCCGGGTATAAAGTAGAGCCGCGGCGCAGACGCGGCTCATAACGTTCCCCCTCGTTTTTATAATATAATTTATAATTATTACGGTCACTGGTTAAATTTCCCTTAATTAAAATTAATTAAAATTCTGAGAAAAATGAGAATATTTTTTACTTCATGCATATCTGCTGAATATCCTTTATCCTCAATATATCCGCATATCAAAATCGGAGCAGGTGCCATGGTAATCTAATCGAATTAGAAGGTTCTTAGGTACAGGCAAATGTAGAGCTTACGCTTCAGAAACTGTCACTTTTGTTGCTTCGTTGCAAATCCTGCGGTCTTTTGTCATCCTCCTCTTCAGAATTCCTTAAACTGTAATCTCGTTTTTTTCTAGACTTACTTGTATTTTATTTAATTAGCAGCTTCTTGCTTTCAACGAGCTTAGTTTTATAATTAAACGAACCACAAGCCATGCCCAGACTGTAATCCACCGGCCGACCCCGGCCCCCGCCCCTTTGTCCTGGCTGGCAGCTGTTGGCAGCTGCTGATCCAGTTGCCTCCTTGCCTCGTATACCCTCGTACTATCTGGGCTCCTAAACTGTGATGTTCCCCTGCTTGAAAAACTGCAAATTGCGTTGCTGTGTGCGTGTCCGACTGACCAAGAAATTTCCATTTAAATTTTCTGTTGCTGAAATTGAAGCCGTGCCGTGGTATTTTCCTTCCACCCAAAGGTTTCCACCGAGACTAGGCGAGACCTTTTTGCTTCCTCTCCGCTGCAACGTGAGCGGCGTAATTTTTTGACATTTTTTAATGCAGTTTTCAGATTGTTTTTGTGCTTGTCTCTGGCACGCGCTGTTGACATAATTTCTGCATGCATGAAAGCATCTGCAGCCTAGCACCGCACCGCACCGCGCCGCTCCGCACCCTCACTCCCAGCCACCCCTCCACCCCTCCATGGCACGGACTTTTGCACAGTTTTATGGTATTTTATTTGTTTAGTTCTTTGCTTTTTTGTTTGACTTTGGGCTTGGCCTTCCCCTTCAACTTTGGTGGGTTCTGCTCTGTTCTGCTCTGCTTTGCCCTGCCCTGCCCTGCCCTGCCGCTTTGGCTTTGAGGGCGCTGAAGCGGAAGCTGTAGGGGGGATGGGGTAGGGGCTGACGAAGTGTTGCTAAAAGCAGTGCATCATCCGTCGCCCAGTAACGGCTCCCTCCACTATTTAGTTTATCAAGAACATTATCTGCCTGCGTTGGCTCTTCGCCCTCTCTCCCCGCCTCTTTGGCTGTCAGCTTTTTGTGTAACTTGTGTGCCACTGTCGTAATTAGCCACACCCTTCCTCCCCTGCCCAGCACTGCACTGCACTGCACCGCTTAGCTGTCGATAAATCTCTGCTACTGACCGCATTTCAAAGTGATAAACGTCATCGGCTGCACTGCATTGATTTCGGGTTTCTCCCTTCATTTAAATCCGAAATCTCCTCTCCGCCCCCGCCCCCGCCACAGGCGGCAATGGAGATGGAGATGGAAATGTGTGGCAAAGCGTGCGGAAAAGCGAACCGCAAATCAAACAGCGGCACGACTTTCCCCCACCACTAGTCCTATGAGTAGCCTTTAACTTTTCTGACCTTTCCTCTCTCTCTTTTTTGTCAACTATTTTTTGCCGTACAGGCACAGCCGCAGCAAATTGTACAGCTAAATTCGACCACAAGATACTACAAGATACCACAAGATATTTATTTATGCCCGCGACTGACCAACATTTTTGCTATCCTAACTTCAGGACTCATGGGACCTATGGGTATGTCGGTGGGACGCAATTTAAGCACAGGGAAAAACTCTCAAACTAAATATTTGTTTTAGGGAAACTAACTTGGCAAGGTATTTTTTTTTGTGCACAACTTGATCAAGCGTGACGTAGATAGCCCTGACTTGTTGAGCCGCATAAACTTCACGATTCCTATTAGAATTACCAGAAATTATACCCCTCTGTTCCTTCCGATTTGTAGATCGAATTATTCCTTGCATGAACCTTTTAGAGTTTTATGCTCGGATTATAATTCCCTCTACCATATTATATCGGCAACTAATTCCCTTCCTCTTCTTAAATTACTAATACTCACATACCTTTCTCGTAGTTAGTAATTGTAGTTGTGGAGTACGATAGTTTTAATGCCTTATTAACTCCTTTAGTAAGATTAGTTCTAATTTTCCTCGAATACTAGTCTAACATCTATCTTTCCTGCATGATCGCGATCGGTTCGGTTAACGAGTCGCGCGTTTTGCGGAAGTGCCCCTCGGTCGGCTGGGTGGGAGGAGGGCTGCGTTTCGGCCTGGGATTCGCGCGTAACAGCATTCGGCTGGTGTCCCATGGGCCACTTGATGGTGCAGTCATTGCACGTCAACGTCCAAACAATTATAAGTTCTTCTTAAAAACATTGTATCTATACTATACATTTGTAGATAAAAATGTGTGTGTAAGGGGCTATCTCCGCAACGCGTGCACCAAATTGCATGCGATTTTTTTTAAATGATAGCCAGAGTATGTGGCATGGTTTTTATACAAACAATTTGTACTTTTCCATAAATAGGTTCCTCAAAAATTTAAAATGAATCAAAAAAATACAATTAGTAAGCAGTAAAGTCGTAAAGACACTTTTCATACCAATTTTAGGTGTGTGCCATCTTCAGATTTCAGAGATCCTCACAGAACGACATCTTTTGATAGGTATGTCTATTGAGTAAGTAGACAGGTATTCTTGAGTTTGCTTGGAAGCAGTCTAGCAACAATTAGCGAGCCTCGAGTCGAGCAGCCCATCGCTGCTTCTCACACAAACTTTGTATTTTGTTTTTGCAATATCGAGCGCGAAAGCGATCACACGGCCAACCCCACGCACGAGGTGTACATATTTCATTTTTCGGGCATCCTCGGGCATTCTGTTATCCTTTTTCCGCTTGTGCGTCGGACTGGCGCTAGTTGCCGAAGAATAAATCTCGGGCTAATGGTTGCTGTTGAGCGCCAGGGCGTGCTTTATGGCGACTGTCTACCTCTTGAATGTTTGAATATACTAGGCATAGGCGCGGTTCTCCACAAATAAAATATATCTATCCTACCCTTGTATATCCGAGGGGCTTGCCAAATATGCAACAGCTACATAAAGCCATTGGGCCTGACCTAGATTTTAAATTCGGCTGGAAGCTTCCAGGCCAGGTGGAGAGCCTGGATTCCGCCTTATTTGTGGAATTTTGCATGCATTTTATGCATTTAAATTGAAACGAAAATTGAATTGAATGTGCCACCTGCTTGGAGGGTCAGATTGCTGGTGGCACAGCCACCACAGATGTAAATGTATCTGTCAGCTATTGTTGAGGGAAAATGCAATTTGTGTCAGCTCTCTCTCTACCTCTTGCCTCTCCCGTTGCCTCGCTCCTGTGGCTGCGGGACATTAAAGCCCTGGAATTGCAGATTTTGGGGCAGTTACGAGATATCCATATCTTCGAAATACTCCCTTGCTTTCCGACTCAAATAAAGAACCCATTTTTGCCCTTTAAGGACACACTCGCTATCTCTGCGGAGCGTTTTATCCTAATTGCCGTATCCGGTTGCTGACAGGCGGCAATGTAACTGGAACTGGCACGGGGCAAGGGCAAGGGGCATGGGGCATGGGGCACAGTGAAATCAAATTAAAATCAAGTGTGTGGCAATATGCAATTTTAAGTTACCCCTGGCGCATCCACATGCCCCTCGCATTCCTGCCCACTCTTTTTTTGTGCGGGGCGTGACTCCTTCATTAATGTGGCCAACCCGGCACACCCATGCACGCCGCACTAATGAGTTCGTTCTCATTGCCGTCTTTGTCCCGCCATCAGGCCATCAGGCCATCATCCATTCGAAATCAATTAAAGCACGCTTCCAGGCGCGGCTTTAATTACTGTCAATACCGAAACCAGCGTCCAACTAAAGCCAAAAGCAAACCGTGGTCAAAACCATGAATGCATCGAAAGCCCAATACGAAATGGCAGCTGTGGGGTGAAAGTGCAAGTGGAGAGCGAAGCTGGGAATACCCTAAAGAACATGTACAACTCGGCCCTCAACTAGGCTTTCAATGTACTCTAGGATGGATATCGGTATCGCTATCAGTATTCATCTCCTTCAGGTGGAAGTCCAGGTAGTCTTGGACACCTAGCACACTTTCCCTTCTCTTGACCCTCAGACACTTTGGTCTGGACCATCGGAAAATGCCGAGCAATTTGTGTGAATTTCGGTTTTTGGTTAATGGCATTCTGGCAGCCCGCAAAAGCCCAGCACGACATACGTATATTTAGGTCAAAATGGATTTTCGATGTTGCTGGTTGAACGTCATGTGGGAGGGCAGGGCAGGTCACCGCACATTTTAACATTTGCATGCATTCTCGCATATTTATAGTTGCAGAAATGACAATATGGCAGTGGCGAGAGCTGGGCTCGAATTTCACTTGGAAATTCTTTTTTTTTCGGTACTCTCCACCGAACCGGGACAGAGGGTACATTTAATTGTTGGACATTTATTCAGGTAAACCTTTGCATAAATTAGTCATATTTGTTTCATGCACTTGGGATTCCTCTTTTCCAAGCAATTCAATTTATTTTCATTACCTTCTCATGCAGAAATTAATTTTTCAAAACGGAATATTTTTACTTTTCTCTCAAATTCAATACGGGTATGACTTTTATGCGACTCCCTGCCAGTATTCAAAGTAAATTTTTTTTTGCTGGGACTCTAAAGGTCCTAACTGTATTTGTCGGAGATTTCCGGTTTCCTTGCTCCGGGGGAAATTTATTGGTGAATTTTATGAAAATGAGATTTAGTGCGTGGCCCAGCCCAGCCCAGCGACTGCTCTGCTCTGCTCATTTTTCTCTCCTTTTTGGCAGGCATCAGAGCGTCAAATCCTTGAGGCTGGAGCTCATTTCTTTTGGTGTGTGTTTCCGGCTGGTTTTCTGTGTGTTTTGGGTCTCGCGGCGCCTCATAACTTTTCCACATGGCCAGCAGCAAGAGAAAATAAAAAGAAAATATCAACCCCAGCATCAGTACTGAAGAAATCCTGGAGCTGTCGAGCAACGAAACAGCGAGAGTGCAAAAAATATTCCGGCTCTGGTTTTCGTTTTTTTCGTGACTTTTTTGTGTTTTTTTTTTTGTTTGTTGTTTGCTTTGAAGGCAGAGCAATGCAGAGCTGAGCAACGAAGACTTACAACAAAAAAAAGTTCCTAGAATATAGAATACCCTCTACACAAATAGTCGTCATATTTAATTCTACATATTGCATTATGAAATCAAAAGATTGGAAAATATAAGAAATGATACCTCGAGGTCATCAAAAGAACTCAGGAGCCAAATAGAATTTAAAATTAAAAAGAAAAGACAAAGACATTAATTATGGGGTCTTAACGATATGTTGTTTTTTTTTATCCTTTTTAAAGGAAAATAAGGGGACTCGGTGCCTTAGTTTTCCCGTACTGCAGTGAACTGAAATAAGCCATGACTTATACCAAACTAGAAGGAATTCTAACGAAAAATTTACCAAATTATAGACATTAAAAAATAGTTATTTTTTTTTATTTTTTTATATTTAGCCTCGTTTAAAAAATAGAATTTTATTGTTTTTTTTCTGTCTTTTAGTAAAAGTACAATAAAGTTTGTACTATACTTCCAGGTAAAATTTGTAGGAAGTTATTCGGATCAACGGATCAAGTATTGTGATTGAAGTTTCGTATGGCTTCGAGAAAAATGTGTTTAAAGTTTTTTGAGAGTCGGTAGGTGCGCCTAAGGTAGGTGCGTTCGAGACACTCTAGTCCGAGAAATATTCATCATATCAAAAAAATGCATACAAGCATGTTCCAAACATAGGCATAGGCTTTCATTTTTTGAGACAAAAATTGATTTTTCCATACAAATTTAAAAGAAGTTCCCCTACGAGTAGATACGTAGAGAATTTTTGTAATATTTTGTAATTTTTGAATATTTAATATTATAATAACATTTAATTTAAATTTTTTAGTTTTAATTTAAATTTTAGAAGAATTCTCCCACGAGTACATAGAGAAAATTATGTTTGTAATTTTTTAATATTTAATATTATAATAAAATTGAATTTAAATTTTCAAATTTAAATAAAGAAATTAATTTTTTTAATTTTTTAATATTTAATATTATATAACCATTTCATACAGTAAACTTGAAAAACATTTTTGAATGAAATGTTGATAATTAAAATATATTATTCAGTTCAGTTTCAGTCATATTTCGGCAAAAATTGTATTCAAAATAATACTAAAAACTGTGTTTATGCCTATACTATAGGCCCTATAGTGAGAGGAGAGCCCAACCTTCCAAATGTCACGTCTCGGAGACGTGTTCTTCAACTTTACCAAAACTCTGCATGGGGCACAATGAGAGTGGAAACTTCGAGTCAGAGGTAAACGGCCAAAACAGCCTGCAAATGTGTCAGGCTCAAATGAAGCTCTGGTCTTCTCTGAGCTTAAACAGATGTACTAAAAAGACGGCTGGTTATATCGAGGAACGTAGTGCGGACCCAAATGAAATAAGTACACACAAATTTCGAGTTGTCTGTAGATGCTTGTTCGAAGCAACGGAATAATATGTATATTCTAAGCATATCTTAATGCTTTTTTGCTAGCAGTGCCCTTTAGTCTGTGGCACACATCGACACGATCCCCATTTCCCTTATACCCGTCTTCTTGCTGAGTGCTGGGTGTGGAAAATAATGGATTTCTGAAGGATTTCCCGCTACACGAAACTCATTTTTCTTGTTTGTCGTCGCCGCTTTAGCTAAACATTCATTATTTCCCTTTCGTGTGTGAAGCGTATGCGAACGGGTGTCTGTCTACGGGTTCCATCAGTTGAGCTGATGGCTCTGGCCTCGTCCCTGAGGCGCTGTATCGAATATTGAGTACCGGATACGGGAATATACTCTAATATTTTGTTATTGCAGAGCAATTGTTTGCTATTTGCTTGCCAATCATTTGCCAATCAGCTCAGCAAACAGTTCTCAAAGGGGGCCGACGGGGCATCTGCATCTGTCAGTAGCATGCCACACGCAGCAACAGGCGAAGCGACTTCAATTGGAGTTCCAGAAAAACAAACTTGATTCGAGTGCTCTCCGAGCAGTGCAGGCAGTGCAGGATCACTGCTGTTCAGGCTGCGAGGCAAGTGCTCAAAAATCCTTCAATCACGCCTCATTTATCAGGCTGACAAAGAGCCTTAACGGCAATAGGAATAGCCTCTCCTTTCGCCCCATGGACCTGAGTCCTCAATTGCGCACAAAAACCCCTCTACTTCGCCTTCGCCTTCACTTTTTTCTTTTTCATTTTCCCTTAACCATTTTTCAGCTTGAGGTTCGGTCAGCCAAACACATTAAATACCCTTTCTGCCCATCATAGAAATATAAATCCTTTAATATTCATCATTAGGTGGATAAGTTTGATTTCACCGACCGATAGACCGATTTAATGATATCCTTTTTGATTCGAAATATCCCACAGAGCATCCTAAATAGCTTAAAAAAATGTCGTCCCTTGTTTGCTGTCGCTTGTTAGCTGAAGATTTCCTGTCAAACTTTCACGATTCCTGGAAGACTCTACCGAGTACA
This sequence comes from Drosophila helvetica, assembly GCA_963969585.1. Classification (NCBI taxonomy): domain Eukaryota; kingdom Metazoa; phylum Arthropoda; class Insecta; order Diptera; family Drosophilidae; genus Drosophila; species Drosophila helvetica. The sequence continues at coordinate 15,927,595 of OZ018401.1, read as the reverse complement.
CACACAAACACACACAAACACACACAGACATGCACTGTTTGAACAGCACTTTGACATCACATCCAATTGCCGTTCGGGGTCCTTGCTGCTGCTGCTTTTGGGGGCCGGAGTAAGTCAGGCCATAAAAAGAAAACATCATCGGGTAAGTTTGGCCAGTGCGAAAATTATGCGGCACTACCAGCAGCAGACCCCACACTTTTCCCCTCGAGATGGAAGCCCAAAAGGAACAGGAAGGGTATTCTCTGCAGTTTGTTTAGTATAATGGATTTGTTGTTTACGAGACAAGGACACTCTACTAATAGAGATCTACCCTTAGCCCTAACTCCACGTCCACGTCCTCTTCTACTCCTACCCCCATCCCATTCCCACCATTTCGATACCCATTCCGCTACCCATCATTCGTTTTGTTGATAATTTTGACGAAGAACTGAAGCGATAGCATAAATAAGAGCTTAAAGCAGGAAACTCCATCGGCTGGGCCCAACTGCCAACCATCCTCATCCTGTCCTGTCCTGTCCTGTCCTGCTGGCTGGCTGGCCTATCTCTGTCCCAGCCTCCTTTTTCCTTTTCCTTATTTTGCTCCGTGCCATGGCTGCCATGGCTGCCTGTCGTTGTATGTCCTGACAGCACTTCCGACGTGACCGTGTCCTCCATGTGGAAGCGACATATGCAAAAGCCGCATAAATCAAAAGATCTTCGAGCATGAAAACTGGCAGCGGGACAAAAAGAAAAGGAAGACAAGACGAAAAGAAAAAAATCCAAGCTTGACACTGACTAACTGTCAAGGGCCGATGCCGATGCCGATGCCACAACAATGTTGCCAGGACCCCGTTTGCCAACGCTCTGTCCTGGACAAGGTCAGGCCTGCCAGGCAGGCCCCCCCCCCCAAAAGAGTCTTAAGGCACACTTTTCCCCCAGTGGAATTAAAGAGAACTCAAAACGGATGTCAAGAGTAGAAGTTGAAGGTCATGCCGGATGCGCCACTGAGAACGCTAGAAGGAAGCGCAGCCGGAAGTGGCTGAAGCAGGTGCACTGGCATTACCCTTAGCCATTCGGGCAATTGAATTAGAACAAATTCATTTCATGTATTATTGTCTCCAGTTTAGTTTGAGCCACTAGGAAAAAGTAAAGTTTCCCACCTCATCCACAGGAGTCGCCGAACTGTATTTATCCTAAGGACTTCATGCATCAGGTGTAAAGGAATGAAATGCTAGCTGTCGGAGGGGACCGAGGCTTAACATACCCCAGCAGATCGATCGTTCCAATGCCAGCTCTATAATAACAGCCGTTCTGATTCATTTTCTGCAAAAGGCGTAGGTTAAGGTTTCTCAATCAATACTATACTTATTATCTTTCCATTTTTAGGCATTCTTGATGCATCTGTAAACGGTTTACACACCGGTTTTCATCAGAAAAAAACATTCGAAATAGTAGAGCAGAAATAACAGACGAAAAACTCTAACAAGATAACGAAAATGTGCGTGTGAGCATGTCACAAGAGGCACGAGGTGAACGAAATCAATAACGACAACTACATCGAGCATTTACATCCGCTTCGTTTCTTCGTCTGGCATGGGAGTATGAACCAAATATTGAATATTTCGCTCATCCGAAAGTGCTGATTGGTGCTATGGAGAAATAATGTCACCATTGTCATACGCTCAAATTAAACATGAGTCAGATGATATGTGTTGCGCATTAGGAAAAGTGTAATTGCCTGAAATTGAGACACCACCGGAACCATTGAAGGGATTTAAACCTGTTACTGAAATCCATTACCAAATGACATCCTTCGGAGCAACAGAAATAGTTCAGAATACTGCGGCAGACCGTACCAGGCCAGCTGGTATAAATTATAATTATGTATTGCTATTATTATCATAATCCAATATCTTGTACATTTGTTTCTGTTTTTTTTGTTCTGGTCGCTACCTCTGTCTTTGTCACAACATCGTATCCGCCCATCTATCAGCTGCCAGGTGTGTCCGTGTATCTGTCATCTTAAGTGACATTCAGGTGGATGTCCTCTCAATGCATTGTTTTTCCCATATCTCAATGCCAATGCCAACGCACACAAACTCACTGCAGTTCTCTTCTGTATCTCTCACCCAAGCTCCCACCACCCCATTGAAAGTACATACATACATACATGTCTTGTCAGTTTCAATTAAAATTTCTCCAGCGTTCCGCCGACCCCCAAGAAGAAGTAACTCAAAAAAATTCTCTTCACGAGGCCAACAAAAAACTAAAACTTTTTAAGTGACATTTGCCAGCCCAGCGACAGCTTCTCCGAATTCCGCATCCACCCCCTTTCCGCCTCCTTGGCACGTTTTGCTCATTTGCTACTTTTTTTTGAAAGTTTCTGTGCTCGCTTTTGGAACTTGTCTAGCGCTCCTCGCTGTCCACCAAGTGCAACTAAATGCGCTGAAAATGTCCCAAAACTGAGGGGATCTACTCGTACAGTGGAAACTTGAATGTTGCCAGGCCTCGTTGGGCGGACAAATTTATACCTAGTCGTTCCGCTTCTATTACTATATAGAAGATACGCAAGCGAGACTGGGATGGAGTTTCGATTAAACCACCAAAGAGAGAAAGAGAGGAGAGGATATTTTTATATTGAACAGATTTTGATTGATCAACTGGATGCACTTGGGGTGTCCCCCCAACAGAGGGAAACCATTCTTAGAATTCTTATTTATTTATTCATTAATTTCTTTGGGTAGAAAAATAATTGGTTTTATTTTAGCTATTTTGAGGTTTATTTTGATTTGGTTTGGGCATCTTTCAGCTTTATGCCATAGGGCTGCGAAAGGGCACTCAAGAAGTGGTTAATTTACGGAACTTCTTAAGAACAAAGAGTCGAGAAGCAATGAGAGTCTGTTGCTATAATCTGAAGAACTTTTAAATCTACTACAATTCAAGGCCTGTACTTATTTAAATTTATCAAGCGAGGGATCTGTTTTAGCAACAATGGACCCACTGTATCCACTGGGTCGTTCCCTCTTGTTGCATTTCCCTTCAACTTGGGCAAATATTTTTCCTGGCTATGAAGTGGGTCCAGACAAGGGGATGTCATCTGTGGCCAAAATTAAATTTAGGCAGCACTCACAGCGGGGCTCTCCTCTACCGCTCGGTGGTTCCATTCCGAGTTGCTTCTTCCTTCGAGCTCTCCGACTCTCCCCTTCAACTCCGCCTGACAGTCCAACCATTACGCTAACTTAGAGGAGGACTAGAGGGCTCCCCCATTCACCAGCAGATCGAAAATGGCGCATTGTGTTTTAATTAACTTTCGAAACTCTCCCCCACCCACAGATAAACATGGCTGTTGGTGTTCTGTTTCTGTTTCTGTTTCTGTTTCTACATATGTGTGTGTGTTTTCGAAATTCATATGCGTATCCACGCTACATTCCCCCTCCTGTGCTTCCTCTGTTGTCGACCAAAATCGTTTTATTTCGGATTTGTCCTTTGCACCGAAAATTTACATTTCCATACGAATTCCATATGTCAGCTTATGATAACTGGACGGCTAAGCTCCTGGGACCTGGTCGCCATTAATGGGGCAGTAATGCCAGCCTGCGAACCGAAAATTAATTAGACAGCTCACCCAATGAATGCCGGAGTGGCCAGTCGCCCCGCACCCTGCGCTGACCCACTAAGCTGCTGCTGATGCTGCTGCTGCAGTTTCAGCTAAATTGTGTCTCTGCTCAGTGGCCACTTGGGAAAGTTTTGACATGAACTTGCCCCCAGAAACTTGGTCACGGATTACTGCCAACTGCCCGGATATTCCAGGCCAAAATGAACAGTTGAACGAGTTTCACCGCATTAAACTACCTCCTAATGATGCATAAAATTTCGTTGAAATAAATTATGCAAGTTTTGTAATTGTGTAATGAACATGAAACGAATTAATTCCCGAGAGCAGTAAGATATTTTCATGGAAACGTGGCAAACTTTTAGTGGCAAAAGGCTTTCAGGTGTGAAACGGACTGCACTCAGAGGTATTTGCAGTCAATCGATTTGGTAAATAATGTTTTTCGAGACCCTGTGATATAAGAAAGAAGGAAATGTAAAGAACACAGGACTCACTTTGAGATACTTCAGCATCGGTAAGCCCTGTTCTGCTTCGGTAAGCAATCTTTGGCAAATGAATAATTGGTTGCATCTTAGCTTACACCCAAAACAATGCAGTGAATAATTGCGTTCTTTAAGTAGTAAACTATTTGCCAGCGCCAGAGCCTTCGAGAGCTCCAGCAAAGTTCTACTTGCCCAAACTTAAGTAATGAGCCCCGCTCGAGAGCTGCCACAAGGTTCTCGACAACAATTAGCAGCCAAATGAATTGTTCAACTTGCTGCCAAAAAAAAAAACGAAAAAAGAAACATCCGTGGGAGGGAGCTGGCCATATTTACGTACGTACCTAGCTGTCAGGACCACACCACTCTCTCGAGCGACGCAGATGCTGTGGAATTCGTTAGTAAAGCCATAATAGTGACAGGAACAGGAACAGCAGCAAACAGCAAAAAGCTACTGAGCGAAGAACAAAGACAAAGCCGATAAGCGACTGGCTCAGACAGGTCCCACTACTGCCGTGTCTGCTGAACAATGCCACAGGAACTGCACGAATACGGGTATACAATATGCGCTTATAAAATATACATATATATTTTATTATTTAAAAGCTAAAGCTCACATTGTACAGCCCTAGCAACACTAAATATGTACCGTCTAAGCGCACTTAATCTGAATCTAAAAATATGAATGCACTAGTAGCAGCATTGCCATTGGTATTAGTAGTAATCCACCTTAAAATAATGCAAATCTTGGCCAGAATTAACAGCAACAATAATCAACTGCTTAATGGATAAGGAGATTTTCATTAAATAAAATATTTATCTCTTACAATTGAGTGATTGCAGAAATATAAGACAATATGATATGCTCTTAATGGTCGTACATATTATAACGGGAAACTGTTACTACCTCGCATCCAGCACTCTACATATTTCCCAACTAAAGCGTCTTATGGAAAATAAGAATGGGAACCACCACTTGGTGTTTGAATGTTAAACGATACCTTCTTAGAGCGGGCCTCTTTATTTATAATAATTTATAAATATATATATATATAATTTTAAAATGGAGTCTCATTTAAAGAGGTTTAATCAGCAGCTACCACTACCAGCAGATAGCAAATAAAGATGTGAATTCAAAATGCATTTAGGGACTCGTCTCTGGATCTGTGTGCTAGGGGGGAGTAGCAGCTAAAGACACTCTGACGCCCACTCTAACGAGCATTTAAAGACAGAAAAGAGAAACATCGAGCTAAAGGTTGGTCAAAAGACAGACAGACACAACCATAGAGTCGAATTTTGATTGAAAGACATAAAAACAAGCGAAAAAAAGTGAAAGCTACTGGCAGCAAAATGTCTTATTTGCTCAGACTGAAGATAGCTTCATAAATATTTGCATATCTTAAAGCATACAATTTGGGTGTACGAACTTGGAACTTTCTTGTAGACTTATTCTTTAAAATACTTTCCAGCGTTAGTCAACACTTTCTCCCATATTTCTGGTAGCTAGCTAGAATGGAAATGCTGATCAGTCGATCCATTCGAAATTGAGCGAAATATATGGTAGTTGGGGTAGCCCCTACCGTTTTAATCTCTCCAGGTCCGATATATTTCTCCCTGTACCTCTTTACCTCTCTCTTTGCACAAACAATTATGCAGGCATCTACAAGTAGTACTGTACTACAGTTAATATTTCCGTTTGTTAAGCTTTTATCGCTTTATGCCTCTGGCTAATTGAAGCATAAATAAGGCCCGCAAAAGTTTAATTGCCAATAATTGTGCATTCACATTATATTTACATTAATTTGGACATTCGGGAGGTCATGGACACACCTGGCTCATATTTGTGCCACTGCTCCCGCTGCTGTTTTCCCAACAAATCTCAAATATTTCGTGAACAACATTGTTGGAAAAATTCCACATGAGCATGTTCTTTTGCTGGCACATTTCTGTGGCATATTCCAGCGACGGGGAGCAGGAGCAGACAGGACAGACGGTGCTCCGGTGATGCTGTTCGAGGCAGTGCTTTAAGGGACTATTGGTCTAGATCAGCTAAAGGACTCCAGTGGTAACACATTGCGGCTCGATTGCAAGGCCTTTGTGTCTTTGAATATTTTACAAATAATGTTGACTTTGTTTTGTGGATCGAATAAACATGAAATGAAGTAATAGGTATTTAATTAAATTCAAACATTCGCGATTTAAGGAGTGACGTTTCAGTGACGAATGTTTGTTTTCGATGAATTAAAGCAGCAAGGACTACTTATTTCATTTGCATAATTTAACATGTATTTTAATGTATGTATTTACCACGTAAGCCAGGGCTAAAAAACGCTGTTGTGTTGTAAAGATGGAAACGGAAGCGGTCAAAATGAAAATGCTTGTTTGAAAGGAATCAATTTATGCAGAACGATTGCATTTATCAATAGCAAAATTAATCAACCGCAATTCTAGGCTTAAGCCTTGAAGACTTGAGATAAGTATTCATTTATTTCTATATTTGAATTTCCGCTGAAATTTGTAGTGTGTCTAACATTCATCCCATGTACCGATCAAATCGTTCAGGGGCTCATGAAATAGATATAAATATTGAATTGATTACGGGCCGCATTTTTCGATTGCAGTCAGGATTATAAGTGCGCCTTGATTGGAATCCCCGCCCTTGTGTTTTCCTAATCTGCATCCAAATGGGGGTATATGCAAAATTCCTCCCAGTTTCCTCCATTTCCATGTTTTTAACACATTTTTCCCAGCTTCAGCTTCGGCTTTTGCTCTTCCGTTTCCGGCTAGACCCACACTTGGTCTTTGAACTTTAATGCCGCCTTTGTCCAGTTGTCCTTCCCCCCTCAGCTCAAATGATTGTTGTATTTTTTCCCCCTCTGACGGTGCGGCGTCTCGTCTCAAGTGCCAACAAAGCTGTCTAGATTCTGGCTCCACCGCTAAGCCGCACTGCCCCACATTGTCCTCCAGAAGCTGTGGCAGCACTTTTCCAACCACAGACCACAGACCCCAGACCCCAGATTCCAGATCCCAGATCCCAGACCCCAAGGCTTCGCTGGCTTGGCTTCTTGCCTCACGCCCGAGCCGTTTTGTTTTGCATTATCTGCATGTTTCTGCACAGATGCCTCTAAATGCATGACTTTCCCCCTTGCCACCCTCCTCCATGGCTATGTGGCATCCCATTACTGCTGTGGCAAGTGTTTATAGAGCGACAGCCGCTTGCCGGCAACCGGCAATGAACAGACCTAAAAAGTTCCTTTGCGAAATAAATAGAGGCTGGAGGATGCGAAAGGTACAGTGAAAGCTGTCTTTAACGGACCCTAGAAGATCCAGCACTTCAGAATTCATTGAGGGAGCCTTTGCTGTATGGGAAATAAGAGGGCACGACCAATTTGTCCTACCAACACGTGTCGAATCGCAAAAGAAAAAATTGAAAACTGTGCAAATTTTCCCATTTTTCTCGCAGAAACCTTGACAACACACAGTCTCCGTTCACCCAACCAACCACCCACCACCTTAACCGTCGGGAATACACTGGTACAAATTTCCGCATGGAAATGTAATTTTTAGTGTTCCCAAAGAAAATCTAGAGGCTGGGATCGAATTGGGAGTGGAGTCGCTATGGCCATAGACAAAAGTGAAAAGCGTTTGCTTTTGACAATCCGTAATTTGGAATACGCTTTCATTTAAATGTATTTTCCTGATATTCCTTTACTGTATAAGTAAAGGTTATTCCAAGGCCTTAGGATCGGAAGGGCGACCCAAGCAGAACTCTTTAAAATCCAACTCTAAAATTAATTTTAAAAATTAAAAAATAGTCACTCCTGGCTTATTACATATTTGGAACCACCTTAATACCAAAGACAATATAAAAATATTTATATATCTATATATACAATATACAATATATTTATATTGTTACATATTTCGTTTCGATTTGAAACAGTTTGTTCCAGTGTATAAAAGATAAAAGGTGGAAATCCAACACCAAAGGAAACTTTGCCCCGCCATGGCGGGGCAGTCCCAACTTTTCTTTACGCAATCATCATAAATTAACGATTTTCAACAAGTGGCAACAAACAGTGCGAGTGGAAAATGTGGAAATGAAAAAGAAAGCAAAGAGGTGAAACTTTTCTAGCAGAACTGAACAAACTGAACCCACAACAAGTAGGGGTAGGAGCAGGAGTTGGACCAGGAGTAGGATTAGGAGTCGTTGTCGTAGTCGTAGTCGGAGAAAGGCAACCTCAAGCTTGATCCTCGCTTAATCCTTTGCTGCTTCCTTCGCCCCAGCCTATGTAGTACATATTTTGTGCCCCATTTTCTATCCAGCCAAGACTGTGGCCGATCCCAAAGCCTGACAGTTTCCGCAAATTTTGGTTAGCCAAATCATGGACTTGGTGCAAAGTTTTAAGTTCCGGATGGAGAAATGGAAAAACCAAGGATATAGGAGGGGATGGCGGAGGCTGAGGCTGAGGGCCGGGCAGAGGAATTCTCTTTCAATTAGCAGGACAGTAAGCGGCTGCCACAGCGTGTCCTTGCCGGAGTTGCACGACCAAATTATGTTCATGCATATTTAAAATGCTTAATGAATTTTATAAAACTCGACGTTGTCTGTTCGAGTTTGATGGGCTTACGAACGCCAAGGAGGCTGCCCCCGCTGGTTGCCTGGGAGATTTGGCGAAGGGGTGGGGGGGATACGCAAGAACGTATACGTATTCTGCCTGTTGCTGCCTCGTTCGCCCATCAAGAGCTTATGGCATAATAGGGAAGCATGTTGTCTGGCTTTTGCGATTCGCTAGTGGAATAAAGTACATATACTCGTACCTACATACATACATATATGTAGATACATATAATTCTGGTGCATAAAGGCAGGCTTTCTGGTTGTATCCCAAGACAACCCTCAAGATTTTTCAAGATTTTAAATCGACTGAAAATCTACTACTTTGGCAGAGCCGAAGAAAAGAGGAGCATACATTTTGTGTATGCCCCATATAAAATATTAATCAAAATTCGAAATTCGATTCAACAACAAAAAATAAAATATTCGAGCTATATACGAAAATATTTTGGTTTTGTCTGCTACATTTTTCGGTTCGTTATCGAAACACACGGGAAAAATAATTGCTCAGATAGAATGTCCGATATCGTTGCCAGCGTGGATGCCACCTTTATTATTTCGCCAAAATGTTTGGGAATAACGGAATTATTTTATTAGCAGCAATCATGCGGATTCCCTTCTGGGTAGGTATTTGTATGGCAGGTACAAATAATTCAGAAATCAGACTCTGGCCTTGTCCAAGACCTGCTACGAAATGTGTCTGACATTTATTCCATGATGCCAAAGCCTTTGTGTTCACTCTCTGCTGGCTGCCCAGCCTCAATGCCCAATGTTTAGCCCGCGGTGTTAATTTAATTCAACCATGAATTCAATGAATCAATTGCAACTGAATCAAGTGAGAGTCAAGTCTACTTTTGGGCTGCCATAAAAAAGCAAGATATTGGACTTGAAATGATTTTACTTCAAAGGATGATAGCGGAAACAAGAAAAGAGAAACCAAAGCGATTTGATTGGGCATAAGTCTGCTTTTGATCAACATTGAAGAACTGAAAATGCTCAAGAATCACGCAGGGGCAGATGCCATCTCCCTCCCAATTTGCTGGGTAAGTATCAGTCTTGCATCTATGATCCCAAATCAAATCGCGCCAACTACGACCCACTTCCAGGGGCACTCCACAAACTATTCCAACCAAAACTTTAATGCCTGGAGGAGAGAGGAGGGAGCGGAGAACCCTTGAAAAATATTCAGTCGAGAGTGTGGCTGGTTGCACATACGAATACGAATTTTTAACTGCCGTCCATCTCTCCCATAAATCGAAAGCTGTATGCAATCTTTCTGTCATTCGGATTCATGCGTTGTTTTTTTCAGCTGTTTTGTTTTTTTGGGGAAACAACATCTTTGTTGTCATTATTTTGTTGTTTATTTTGTGGCTCTCATAAAATTGTAAAGCGAAAAGCCCTCAGAATGGGAGCAACTGCCTCGCTGGCGGGCAATAAATCTAACGATAATTTGATACGCAGCGTTTTACGATGCTTTTTAGCGGCCACGCGGCAGCCCCTCGGCAAGCCATCGGGAGGTTAATGCTCCTGACTGGTTGTCATCGCTGTAAAATGGAGCAACGCCCAAGCCTGGAGGGGCCTAGAGAGCTGAGAGAGCTGAGAGAGCCCTAAGCCCAGAGCTCAAGCTAAGCCAATTAAATTATACATCGGACTGTTAACTGTTGCATGTCTTCAGGGGCAACGCCAAGGAGGATGGAAAGGTTACGCTGGGGAGTTTTTCCAGTCCCAGTGCCAGTCCCAGTTGCAGCCCCAGCCCCAGACAATTCTTGACTCTCAGACATCTTATTGCCGATTGCTGGCGCGGTAACAGTTTTATTATCATTCTTCATTTAAAAGTCCTTTCTGCTTCTGATTGTAGAGTGGTAAAAGGACGATTTTACTGTTTTATTTTATGGATAGCTGCAGCATCTACCATCCACTGCGATTGCATTGCACACTTCCAGTTGCTTCCATTTCAGTGCAGCTTGAATTATGGATGCGCTCCTCCCGAGTCCCGGCTGGCCGACTGGTGGGCGCCGCGCCGAATCACTCAGCACCTGCCATGCATATTTCATGATATACAAATGTATCCCCCCCCCCGTCCGCCCCCTTTGCAGCATGCAGCCCTACATCTATGTGCTCAAACGTTTAGATGGTTGAAATGGATGATTGGATCGGCATTATGCAGCTGTGGCATCAGGCATTGAAGCCAATCAGTCGCATGCCCCGAAGAAGGGGCCTGCGGGGGCTGGGGGGGCGGATAAAAAGCATTGTCAGGTGGCAGGAAATTGCAGCGTTGCACACACGGCTGATTACCCAAACGTTGCCACTCAGCCACAATTGCTATCGCGGAGCAGGAGCCCAGCAATCATCGCTGTGCCATTAATATTAAGTATACGACTCGTGGAGAGAGGGCTCCCACATTGTCTTCTGCAATGGAAAGGGAAAGCGGAAAACGGAAGCGAGACTGAAAACAAAAACTACCACCTAGCAAATGAATCCCTGTCGAGATCAGGCCGGTTGGTCAGGTGGGTTGAGGGACAGGGACTGCATGGACTCTTCATAGCCAGTTAATGAACCAGGCCAAAGCGTGTGCTTGAATAAATTAAAACCATTCTTTCGATTATGACTGGGCGAAAGTCATCGTCCTGCACTCGTGCGAAGGCAATGCCACTGGAATTGTCTCAGACTGAAACTAAAGCTAAAACTGAAACAAAGCAAGTTTCGGCCATAAGCCCAGGACAAAACACACTCGAGGGCCCCATAAAAACATCATACCCGTATGTGGGCAGGTTTCTCCACTATGGAACCTCCCTACAATCATAAGTGGCCGGACTAGGGCTGAAAGAATGTAATGAAATGAAAGATTCATGTTAATGGCTTTCCACAAGAGAACCCAGCAAATGGGGAATCCAAACTGTGTTTTGGCCACAAAGAGAGGAAAGGCCTGGACACTTGACACTTGCCCATAAATAATAAATTGGGCAGAGATTACCAGTGAAGGGCCATGGAAGGGCCAACATGCGTTACCAACAGTGCCAATTGGCAAGTGGCACAACAACATCACTCACCTCCTCCTCCTCCTGCAACGATCTTCGGCACTGGACTCTATCGTCACTGCTCAACAAAAAAAATGGGACGAGGCGTTGGCACTTTCAAATATTTAACTGAAATTTCACGTCGCTACGGCGCCTGACTCCGTGTGTTGTGTTGTGACTGGGGCGGACTCTACCGATTCGGCGAGCGACAGCGACCTGCCACAAGGCGAGAAAAATGTGAACTGAAGGCGCCGCCTGATGCTGCACGCACGAGGGCCGCGTCTAGCTGGCCTGGTCCCGAGGACGCTGCTACCCGAAGACTGCCAGCCGATTCGGTACAGTGGTGGCGCTTGGGACTGTTGGGGCAAGCAATCTGACGCACGCCACTGACTGTGGCAGGCTGACTCGGCACACAGTCGAGGCTGGATTTGTATGGCAAGTGGAGGCAGCTACAGACTTGGAGACACTATCACAGCTGTCAGAGCTGCCTTCTGTCAAGATTTCTTTCACTGTCGTCACTAGTAGGAGCATCAAGGCTCAAACGCTGATGCCTTCAGAATCAATCATCTGCTTCCAACTTATTTACTCTCTCTCTCTCTCTCATACGATTTGGTAGGAAAAAATGAGAGTTCTGACAGTAGCGGCCCCCCGGGACACCAGTTGCCCTATCATTGGCCCTTTTGGCGGATGTTCGCAAATGCTGAAGAGGTTGAGACTTTCCAGCACGTCTTGAAACTGTTTTGAAACGTGATAGTTTCGACACTTTCCCTAATTTTGAGAGCTTACACGAAAACAGGATGTAAAACTGATTTGGGTGACCCCGACCTTGGTGGTGCAGTCTTCGAACAATAACCTAACAAAACCTCTTCTTTCCGTGAGGTGGTACCATAGTTCTGTAAAATATGTGTGGTAATATGTTATATGTTCTGTAAATTAGGCTGAAAGTGATAAGTTTCATTAAAGAGAATCCAGGGCAACAGAAGTCTGCGGAAAACCACATAAATGAAAGTGTATTCGTGTTGCTAATCGGTTAAATAGATGATATGTTGTGGGTTATTTTGTGGAAATGCCCTTACCGTATGTTTCTATGATAACACCCAGACGTAACTACCATTAATATTTTGTTGCGTACTTCTACTTTCGGTACTAATCTTTTATAAAGTGGAAACCAAGGCGATAAGCATAATTATTTGGAGTTCGGCTTCAAGCTTCCCCCTCCTCCACCCATCTTCCTCTCGCAGGTTTCCCCCTTTGCGGGCCACCACTGTGACTTAGTGCGAATTGGAGGCCTCCTTTGGGTCAGGTTGCCATGCCGACAGAATGCTCTGCCCGAGCACATATTCCGGACAATTACCCCAACATTTTCCGGTGCCAGGTGGCAGCCTGTTCATTGGGCCTATTCGGGTGGGCAACTCCTTCATCATTTTCAAGCCCGCCCCAACCCACCACCACCACCACCTCCCCCTTCTCCGGCAAGTATCCGATGTCTTCGCATCGGAGCCATGCGTGCAGCAGCATGTTCTTTCTCTGTTGACACAATGTCAACGTTCACCGACGCCAACCGACCGGGATGAACCCAATTTGCACCTGGACATGCAAAGTCAGCAATGTCGTATACGAGTATGTGTCTGTGCACAGGACACGTTGACAGCTTGGCCAGGCTGGGCAGTCTGGGCCGGCGCCTCTTGGCCCTTTTGGCTGTCCTTGCTGTTTGTGCATGCAACAGGGCGTATGCGGTATGGCTAATTGGCCAGCGGTATGGAGGGAGGCAGGTCACATCAACAAGTGACGGTAAAACTGTGGTCGCAATTCGTTGGACCACCACAGCGACAAAAAGCGACATGATAATTGTTAAATTGATGACTTTTATTTGAGGAAATTCTAACAATGCGAGTATGTACAATATATGTACTTATGTACATAGGTACATCATTATTGTTTATTTAAATCGTAGTATAAAAGGACAAGACATAGAATTTTATAGATAAACAGGCTATATTCGAGCAAACTAAGCTAACTAATTTAACCAAGTGACACATCAACTTTGATGTGAAAACCCATTCAAATATGTAAGCAAAATTTCACTTTTTCGGCATTTTTTTTGGAATTCTTATAGTCATGTTTTCACAGAAATCACAGAAAATTGGCCCAATCTCTGCTAATGGTACCCATATTTTTTAAATTATATCTCCCCAGAATTTCGTAGCGTAACGCCAGTAAAATAACTTGGAAAATTACTAAAGTAACAAAAAAAACAGGAAATGATTTTTAATATTTAATAATTTCATATATTAGTGCAAAGAATGTTATACAGAATAGTTCTAACCAATGTGCAGAGTCTTGCGATTTTGTAACCCCAGCTCAGGATATTTTTGGTAACGTAATGTCAGGTCATATTTTTGTTTATATCTTTAAAACGGTTAGTTTGATTTGGTTTCATTTTTTGTAGTGCATATAGAGCTCCATCTAAATAATATTTAAAATGATACCATTTTAGTTAAAAATTTGAATATTCATAATTTTTTGTTTTCAAATATTTCCTATGAATGAAATCCTATGCCAAGGCATGGAAATTTCCATATCTTGTCAAGCAACTTACCGATTATGAAGCAATAATTTTCTTTTGGATAGACTGATTAATTGTTGTTGGACAAAAATAGTTGAGAACACATACATATGATTTAACACGGTTTGAAAATATAAAATTGTACATTTTTTTGTTCCATTTTATTCCATTTAGCACGATTTTATTTAAAATTTAAATTTAAAATTAAATTTAATTATAATTGCGTGATTTTTTAAATATAGCTTATAATGATAACGGTCTCTGGTGATTTAAACTAATTTCAATAGGTTTTAGAGATAAGGAAAAAGTTTCCTATTTTTGCATACGATCAATGTATTTTTTACACGGTTTTTTCCCGAACCAATCTACCGTGTACAAACATACATAATTAGGTGTATATGAGATATATTGTTTATTGTTTATTGTTTAAAGTTTAACAATGTGCAGTTAAACTGTAGGGGGGAATATTAAATGAAAATTACTTGACGTAGGCAAGATACATGATAAACTTAAAATATAATTTAAAATTATTACAAGATGTTATTTATTAGGATAGTTTTGACAGTGTTAGTACTATAATCGAAGGAGAACAGATAAAAAAATTTGTTATAGAGTCGGCAAAGGCTACGGAAAGATTCCTGATCAGAGTAGTTAGAAAGACAGAGTTGAAGGTGGAGAGGAAAGTAATGCCTAGTTGGACGGGATGGGACAGCAAAACTAATGAGACTGATAAGGGCAGATGATTCAACCTCACCAGAGAGAAGCTTGTGGAGAAAGAGAACTCCATGACAGATCCTACGGGTCTTAAGAGATTGGAGGTTAATAAGACGCAGCCTGCTTTCATAGGAAGGGAGATGTAACACAGGGTCCCAATTAAGTCCACGGAGTGCAAAGATGAGGAATTGCTTCTGTACGGATTCAAGCATATCTTGAAATTTTTGGTAATGTGGTGACCAGACACAGGAACCATATTCCAAGATCGGCCGGACCAGAGATACGTACAAGACTTTAGTGGTGTAAGGGTCTGTAAATTCCTTAGACCATCTTTTAACAAAGCCAAGAACTCCTTTGGCTTTATTCGAGATGGAGGAGATATGACAATTATAAGAAAGATTAGGAACAAAGATGATGCCTAGATCACTAACTTTGAACTGGCGTTCAAGGATACAACTATTAATGGAGTAGTCAAATAGGTATGGCTTGATGCGGTGAAATGTCATGACATTACATTTGGAAATGTTCAGTGGAAGAACGTTAATGAGGCACCAGTTATTAAGAGCGTCAAGATCCGATTGCAGAGATAACGGGGACGCAGGGTCTTTATTGGAAAAACATACTTTAACATCGTCAGCGTACATAAGGACACGGGAGTGAGATAATACTAGAGGAAGATCGTTAATGAACAATGACAATGTTTGAATGAATGACAATGAATATGTTTTGTTTATGTTGTTGAATGTTGTGTGTATGTTGAATAGGAATATAGTTTGTGGTCTACACATGAGTTAACGACGTACGTTTTTCCGGGAGATGCCAATATTAATTCGGCAGTATGAATTCTAGATTAAAGTCAAATAGGAGTGCCAAATAGGAGTGGATAATTGTATACGTAATAAAGCAAAGTAATAATGTAAAAATATGAAGGAGAAACTCAGCCAAACGACCTATCATTATGACTGCTTCAAATTCCAAACGCTCATCGATCTTTATGATGGAGAGCGGAAAGCGAGAGTCCGGAACTAGCTTCCTTCTCTGCGGCACCGCCCCACTGTGATACACAGAAGGGTTGTCAAACTGTTTGACCGGAGGTTAAAGCCCTCCCACACAGTATATGTAAAACTATTTTTCTGGTTGGCGCTGCTGTCGGTGCGACATTTAATTGAAATGCAGAGCTGCCGTCCGCCCCGCTGGCCTTTGTTTTTGGCCACATTTTTTGCAACACTCGGTCGAGCGGGGCTTGTTGCGCTTCTGCAAAACAAAATACGCCAGCAGCAGCATGAAAAAAGAAACATTTAATTGGCGACTGCCCACAGCCACATAGTACCTCGTCCCGCTGCATTTGTGGCACTTTTTTCGTCTGGGAACTTTCTTTCCGCAAATAAGATATTCGAACGAGAAAAAAAGACGACGAAATGGAAGCGACACGACACCCACACCCCCATCGGCATACAAATGAAGAGTAATCGTTGTCCATGCTGCCCGATGCCATGCCACACACACACACACACACACACACACACACACACACACACACACCTCTCTTCTCCACCCTTCCACCCCTTCCCCATGATCCACAAAATTGAATTCACGTCGTGCTTATGCAAAGCAAAAAAGATCCAAAACAAGAAAAGCGAAATTAAAAATACAAAAAAAATTGGCCCGAAACAAAAGGAAAAGATAAACGAAAACAAAGCCAAAAAACAAAAACAAAAGTCATTTGCGAATGATGTGAAAAATAAAAGCAATTAACAATTATAAACAAATATTGTAATAATTGTCGTATAATCGCCCTGCCCCTGCCCCTGCCCCTGCCCCTGCCGCTGCCCCCAACGGAGTCGCAGACGGACGGGACGGGACGGGACGGCACAGAGGAAGAAACACGAATAATTAAATAATTTCTGGCTGTCACAGTGGCGGTGCAAAGTACGTGTACGAGTGGCAGTGGCAGTGGCAGAGGCAGGGGCAACAGTAGCTGCAGCATTTAGATTGTTATATAATATTTCCCGATTATGAGGGTTATTGTTTTTCATGGCCTGCTTTTTGCAGGTGTTGCTGTTGTTGCCTTAATTGCACCTTTCTTTTGTTGCATATTCTACACTGAGAGAAAGCTGGCAACACACATATTTGAATTACATAGTCTGGTTTTTAATAAAATTATATCTAAATAATATATGAATAAAAAATAATATGAAATAATAAATAAAAAAAAATAATATATAAATAATATAAAATAATTTTCGATTTGATTTAATTATAAATGCATTAAAACAAGTCGCTTAAATACGGCACATATTAAATATAAATATAAATCATTTTAAAATAAATACTAAATTTGTAGGAAATATATATTTAATTTAAAACTACAAATATTTAATTTAATTATGAAATAAATTTATTTTTAATAGGAAATATGTATATCTAATTAATTTACCATTACAAATATTTAAATCCAGTGAAACTATTCGGTGCCCAGGGCTTTTTCTCTGAGTGCACTTTTGGGGTCACTCGTTGCTTCTTTTTGGGGCTTCCCCACGGCTCGCCTCGCCTCGCTTGGCTTCTCTTTTTCCTACACCAATTTAGGCATTGCAACATTCGGGGGCAAATCGAAATGCTGTGAACAAACACTTTCTTGTGCTACCAGTGGGTGGGAGTGGGGGTGGGGGTGTGGGTTGGGAGAGCTGAGCATTAACCCATTAACATCCGAAATGGAAATGGGAATCGTTCCCCAGGCAAAGCAGACACTGAGAAAATTCTCAATTCTCGATTCGATTCAGCTATCAATTTGTATTTCGATTTCAGTTTCGTGCCTAGAAATTGCTTTGCGCTTGTTTGCCAAATTTCCCAGTGACACATTGACCACAATTGATGATAAATTAACTGTTTGTGCGAGGATTACCCACTATCACTATGGCCGTGACGGGTGGGTCGGTTGGGTCGGGCGGAGGGGAAGCAGGAGTCGCAGGCGGAGTCGGCAGACTGTCACCGGAGACCAGTCCGTGGCAACGCATTGACTGGCCACCGTGCATGCAGTCGTCCTTCTTCCTGGACTGGGGCATATACTACAGCCGCCGCCGGCTCAATAACAAGGCTATCGAGACCTTCGGCCGCTCCTTGGCCGTCTGCAAGGGGGAGCAACAGGAGCAGACACTGACCTGCAAGCATCCCAGACCCGAGATGCGCTCCTTCATACGAAACTGCCAGCTGGAGCAGGGAGTCTGCCGCAACGACTACAAGCCGCTGTTCCACCGCAGCCTGTGCCAGCGATCCATTGCCCAGCCGGAGAGGGCCCTGAAGGACGCCACCCGGGCCAAGGGAATGATGTGGCTGGACCAGAAGCGAGTGAAGCAATGTGGCGGAAGCAATGTGGTGGGCACCACCGACGTTATCTTGGCGGAGTCCGATGCCCTCTTCGAGTGCAACGAATTCGAGAGAACCCTCCGGACGCTGCATACGGAGGCACGCTTCTTCGATCCCGACAGCATGATGCAACGTGGCTTTGACGTTCGCAAGATTAAGGTGAGTCCATGGCATTCAACGTTCAATTCAAATTGGCGGCATTCCTTCCGGACCTCTTCAACCCCTTGTGCAGACTATGGGCGTGTTCGAGGACGCCTTGGGCGCTTCGCTGGAGCCATTCTTGCTGGAGAATGGTGGCGCCATCGATGAGGTCGTGCGCCGTCGCCAGGAACTGGCCGCCTTCGTTGCACGCCCGCTGTGGAAGACGCTGAAGGAGCAGCAACAGTGCGACGTCCAGAGCGTGCTCGAGAAGCAGATTGAAACGCCGACGCCCCTGGAGCGGGCTCGGCGGCGGGTCAGCAAGAGCTTCTACACCCACCAGTATCTGGGCAAGAGTGCCGTGGACGTGGACCTGCTGCACCAGCTGCGCAGCCACCACATCTTCCTGAATCCCCTCACGCACGGCACCACCCCCTACCTGCGGCAGCTCAGTGGCGAGCAGTATGGGATCGTCCGGAAGTTCATGGTGAGCTTTGGGCTTTTAAAGGGAGGTTACCGTCAGAGCCGGAAAAAAATGGAATTTTTTGTTTGCATAATTAGTATCTTTATTTTATGGAGAATAGGTGGGATAAAGGGTATTTCGATATCTCATGTAGTTCTCGAGATATACTCGATTTGGCAAGACAGTCTGGGATTTTACAGTACTTTTTCCCGAAACAACGTTTTCCTTCTACAGCTTTGAGGAGTCAACCGATCTCAATGTTTTACCCCTCAATGAAAGGCTAATTAAATTTGGGGGGCCTTGACGGCTCGTTTTTTTCTAAAATATTTTTTAAATATTTTATTTTTAACGTTAAAGCGCAAAAAGAGCATGAAAAACGAACTTTTTTTTTGAATGGGCGCCAATTGGTTTCAAATTTGTTTTTTAAAAATCGGAATCTGTCAGGGCCCTCCAAATATTATCTTTTTTGAGAATTTGGTTGGGTTTTTAAATTTCGGATGGGATTTGGATGCTGTAGAAGGTACCGCGTGGGGTCACTTCGTGCCGGGAGAGGCTCCTTAGGCGGGAGCTGGAGCCGCCATTTTGAAAATAATGTTTACACAAAAAATGTAGTAAATTACTTCGTTAAATAGCCAACAAAACCTGCCAAAAAGTTTTTGCAGAATACTTTACTTTGTGTCGGAAAAGATTTTTTGAATAGTATTCCATTTTTGGGCCTAAGAACCGTAACCTCCTCTCGACTGACTTATCGAACCATGGACAGATATCGGCTGACCAACCGATCAATCGCCCGAAAGTTCTTTCGAAATGGATGAATACGGTTTCTATAAAGGAAATACTGAATTTTCAGAAAATGATGCACGCCCGCAATCCGCTGTACAACAGCAAGGCGGCCAAGTGCCAGAGCACGGTCGAGTGCGAGAAGAGCCGCGAGAGATACCTGTACCACGTGGAGTACCAGACCAGGCGCGACTGCATCCGAATGCTGCGAGAGGTGCGCCAGCTGCGCGCGGATGGCAACGTGGAGGGGCTGACGGACTACGTCGAGGACATTATGTCCACCGTCATCGACCTCAAGACGCATCGCACGCTGCCCTGGAAGTGGGAGTTCGTCAACGAAGTGTACAACTACCTGGCCCTGGCCCATGTGGATCGGTGTGCGGTGCCGGCGAACGTGGACTTTCTGGATCCGAAGAACCGCCTGGTGCTGTACCTGCTGCAGCCGGAACGGGCCAAGGACATGACCATTCGGTTTGGCGGGCCCAATCTCCACATGGAGATCAAAAAGGAGGAGGCGCGCCAAAATCGATCCAAGTAAGTAAGAAGGAAGGAAGGAAGGAGGGAGAGTTTTCCGCCTTCATTATCTAAGGATCCTCCTGCCCATCGCAGCCAGAAGATGTTCCAGCTGAAGGAGCGACTGCGCTACTCCCGCTATCCCATCGAGCGGGCCTATCTCCGCTTCGAGATGGCCCGCGTGCACTTCAAGGAGTTCCGCTTCGAGAAGAGCCTGGTCCTGGCCCGCCGAGCCTTTGATGGTGAGTCGCCCCGACCCCAAGCTGCTCCCTCCTCTCGTGACCTTTTCATCCGCAGAGGCGCGCAGCTGCAACAGCCTGATCTGGCGATACAACAGCATCTTCCTGGTCTGCCAGGCGCACGCCGTCCTCAGTCGCTTCGAGCGCCTCAAGGAGTCCCTGGCGAAGGCCAGTCAGGTGGCCAAGGCGCTGAGGTCACCCAAGCTGATGGCCTACTTGGCCATCTGCAACATTGTGAACGACAACGACCTGAACCTGCGCAGGCTGCGCCGCTCGTAGCTGCCCCCAAAGGGAACATCCAGCAGCAGCAGCTCCAGCAGCTGCAATTGGCTTTCCTCTGAACTGTTCTCCAAGTGGGAAATGGAGAGAGCCAAAGCAACTCCTGGAGCTGCTGCTGCGGCTGGCTTGGATCGCCTACGAGTAGCCCTGCCCTGCCCAGCCCTGAACCCAGTTCGCAGTGTTTCGGATAGGATTTAAATTATTCGCTTTATTCGCTTGAGTTTGGCTTTGAGTGTTGGTTTCAATAAATAATAAATACGTATTAATTAACAAGCATCGACGTGCGTTTAGCATTAACAACTCATTAACAATTACACATTTTACAGATTACGATAAATTACGATAAATTACGGATAAATTACGAGTAAATTAAGAGTACAGGAGAGACTGCTGGCTGGCTGGCTGGCTTCGCTTGGCTTCGTATCAGACGGTATTGAGGCGACGCTGCCGATGCAGTCGATGCAGGCGCCTGGACAACGACTTGGGGGCAGCTGCTGCCTCTGCATCTGCTGCCCCTGCTGCCCCTGCTGCTGCTGTCTGTATGGCACTACTCGGATTTGCTGGGTCATTCACTGTTGGATGCACTGCAGCGCTTTCAATGCTATTTTGGGGGTCACTGGCAGGGCTTGTGGCCTCTGTTTGAGCCTCCTCATCTTCCTCTTCATCCTCGTCCCCCTCATCGTCCTCATCAGCGTTATCTTCCTCCGCCTCAGCCCCATCTTCTGGCTCGCCCTCCTCCCCCTCTTCAGCCTCATCTAGGTCCGCTTCTTCCGCTTTATTGGCCTCCTCGGCAGCTGTGTCCTCGCTTAACACTGCCTCACCTCCAACCTCTCCCTCAGCCTCTGCCACTGCCACTGGCATATCAAATAACTCAGTGCCTGCCTCTGCCTCTGCCTCCGTCTCTGCCTCCGTCTCTGCCTCTGTCTCTGCATCCGTCTCCGCCTCCGTGGCCGTCTCTGTCTCCTTCTCCTTCTCCGGCTGCACCTTTGCTGGGGGTTCCTTCACCTTGCCATCTTTCCCAGCGTCATCTCCAGTGCTATCGTCATCGTCCACATTTATCTCGTTGTCGCTAATGTTTTCGTTTTCGATTTCTTCTGCCACAGTGGTGGGTGCTTCTGCCTCTGTCTCTGCCTCTGACTCCGACTCCATCTCCGTCTCCTTCTCCTCTTCAGCTGACATCTTCACCTCTTCCAACTGCTCGTGGTATGTGTCTTCTCCACTAACAACAATGATCGGCTGACTAGTTGTCGTTGTCGTTGTCGTTGTTGTCGTTGTTGTCGTTGTGCTGGTTGGAGGCGCTTCAGTGGCTCTTATTGAATTGGTAATTGTTTCAATTACTTCGTTTGGCTTCAGGCCGCTCTCGCCAGCATTGGCAGGTGTCTCCGCCTCCGCTTCAGCCTCTTCTTCAGCCTCTGCTTCAGCCTCTGCTTCAGCCTCCACTTGGTCTTCTTTGTTGGCCAGGTCTTGATCGCTGGCCATTAGCATTTCACTTTCAATCGGCAACGGTTCAGGCTGCTCCTCCCCTTCTGCCACCTCCTGAAGCTGGGGCTGGGGCTGGGGCTGCTCCTCCTCCTTCTCCTTCTCCTTCTCTGGCAATTCCTGTTCGTTATAGTCATACTCCGCACCAGAACCCGTTCCCGGTTCCATTTGCTCCTCATCATCATCATCGTCGTCGTCGTCATCGTCATCGTCATCGTCGTCGTCGCCCTGTGATGATTCGGCGGGTGGCAGAACGGGCTTGCCATCCTTGTCCACATACTGGAGGCCGTCGAGGCCCATGCGCATGCACTGGAAGTGCATCTCGAAGAGATCGGTGGTGGCCAGGCGCACCACAAAGTCCATGCACATGTTGAGGCTGTTGCCCACCAGCTTGACGTCGGTCATCTGGACGCACATGGCCATGGGCACACCCATCATGACGGGTATGCAGAACGGTGCCGGATTCCGCACCGAGATCCCGTACTTGGACGAGGGCCGCTCATTCAGGTACACCTCCAGCTGCGCCTCCTCCAGCTGTGGCACAAACGTGACGTTGGCGCATACTGCAAAATAGACACAGACATAGAGAGATAGAGAGAGGGAGATAGAGAGAGAGAGAGAGAGAGGGAAAACGGGTGAGTTAGGGGGTGGCAAGAGTGAGACAATGAAACGATTCCATTCAATGAATGAAAGTTGCGGGTGGCACATGCAGATTCGCTTCGGAAATCCAGACCAGACCCAGAGCCAGACCAGAGCGAGGCACAGCGCTCCAAGCGCCAACAATTTGTGGCATTTTGATTGGCAAATGCAACCATGTCACGAAACGAAACGAAACGAAATGAAACGAAACGAAATCGAAACGAGATTCAAGTAAAGCTAAACCACTGTTATTGCTATTGTTGTCTCTGGCATGCGCCACCACACCGCACACCGCCCACCGCCCCCCCACAAGGACTGGCTACAGGTCTGGTCTGGATCTATCTGTCCAGGGTCTGAGAAGAGGGAGGAGGAAGTACTGGTACTGGTAGCTCCATGTGTGGAAGCACAACTGCTCTGGACTCTGGCTCACGATCACTCACAGCACTCGCCATGGATCGCAACTCTATCCATTGAGCAAGCAATGATGATGATAGATGATAGATCATAGATCGATAAGCTGGGAATATGAAACTGATCTTGATTTTTAAATTTAATCTGACATTGCCATGAATTATTCCATAACTAAAATGAGTCACATTCTTAGCAACTTTCAGGGTTTCTTCATAGTTGAATAGCTCTTAAAATTTTCCTCATTTTTTTTCGGGGAACCCTAGGAGAGCGCGTGGAGCACATCCATTATGGGTATAGAAGGGATCAAAGACATCTTTCCGACCCTTTCCGACCCCTACTCACCTTTTTGATCGAACTTATACTGATCCACCTTGAGGCCGGCACAGCAGCCGCAGACGGGGCCCCGGCAGTCACACGGCTGTCCGAATGTGGACCAGATGGAGCCCTTCGAGGAGTACTGGACGCTGGCCAGGTTGCGACCCCGCGACACGCTCACAGTGGGCGGCAGGTAGGGCGTGTGGGTGGCCAGCTCGTAGAAGATCAGGCCGCTGCTGTAGCTGCGGCCGACGGCGCGATGCGGATGCCACGCGACGAACAGCAGAGCCAGGAATAGGCAGGCCGCGGAAGGGGTCAGCATTCTGGAGGGGATCCTGGCAGCAGGCGTAGCGTAGCACTCAACAAACAAATCAAAAATCACTGAACAAAAAGATCGCGCTAAGTATTGTGGCACGGGGTGGCTGTGGCACGGGGCTTGTGGTATGCGACACACAATGTTTAACGGTTGGTCCGTGGCACCGACACTGACTCTGGCACTGGCACTGGCAATGGCAACCGCTCGCGATCGACGACAATTAAATATTAAAACGCTGAACGCGCTGAACGTTAGCTTAAAAATGAAATGGAAACTGCTTGCCGAGGCGGCAGCAGCAGCAGCAGCAGAGAAGCAACCAGACTGGCAGAGGCAGCGGCAGCGGCAGCGGCAGAGGCAGAGGCAGCACCAGTGGCAGTGGCAGCAACAGAGGCCAAGACTCCAACGGCTGCGCAGCAGGCAGCAAGTTCATAGCGGTTGTTGCTGTTTTTGCGAGCAAACTATTTATACCCTGCCCCGCGGAGAGCATATGAGACAGAGGGAGAGGCAGAGGGAGAGAGCAGAGGAGCAGAGTCTGGAATCGGTATTGATTCGAAAATAATAGTAGGCACTTTTAGACACTACCAAAATGCGACAGATGTTCTTCGTTCTGGGGTAATCGAGATCCAATTGGCGATTAAATCATTCACTGAAGACCTGCATAGATCCACCAATGGATACATAGATATGTACATATATATCTGTAGAATATTATGAGGGGTACTCTACAGCCTTTTTACACTGCCGCGCGATAGAAATATCGTTATCGGAGTAGACGCAATAACGCAGCGTCTTGAAAACAGCTGATTTGTGCATTTGATGATGAGAAAAGCAAACTAATTATGGAAAACGATAGGAAAATGGCTTATAGAGACTTTATGCTCATATTTATTTATTATCCTCAGCCATTTCTTTGTAGAATTTGTGGGTGTTCTTCTACGAGCCATGAAAACCATCGATCCATATATCCACCAGTGGCCCAAAATGTCTTATCCAATGATACAATTCTTTTAAAGTATTTCTTTTAAGGATTATATCTATACATATTTGTACCTTGAAATATAGACGACCACTTTCTAGTAGCTACTATTTTCCGCTAAGATTTTCGATCTGACATCCAGTACCGAGACGTTTTGGTATCGCTACCATGGCATAATCGTAGCTAAAACACAATATAGTATGGTCGTATTCTAGTTATAGATCGGTGCTGTGGGAACGATCGAACAGTTAAGCAATACTTGAACGACTTTTCCGGAATTATTTGACCATAAATAACCATAAATCTGACCAAAAAAAAAGATGCCACAATTGAGAATTTGTCAACAACTCATAATATTTCTGTGTCGCTGTGCTATGAGGCACTGAAGCCCCCACCGCTGATGCCAATCAATCAATCAATCAATCAATCAATATACTCAATAAATAAGGCTGTGAAAGGTTGTTTTATAGAGGCTACTGCGAAATGGTTAATTTGTGTGCCGATTGAAGGAGGGACCTTTAAATCACAGACCGAAATAATAATTATTTTTGTATTATTATTATATTTTTAAATACAAAAATAATGGACCTAAAATTAAATGATTTGCAACAAAATCTGGATTTTTGAACAATATCTGCATTGCCGCCATGATTTTTAAATTTCAGATTTTATATCCATTATAAATTAATCATTAACTTCTAATACCATCTTTTTTTCCAGACACCAAGACGAGGAAATTCAATGTGAAATTTGTACAAAATGTGGCATATTTTTGTGGAGCAAACATTTCCGATCATTTTCCAACATCTTCGGAAGATCATTTGACATTCGGCTCGATTTTGGTCCACATTTTGTCTGCCTTCTTATCAGCGCGGCAATCGGAAGTGGAGTTGTCTCTGCTGCTGCTGCTGTTGGGGCTGTTGGGGCTGCTGCTGCTGCTGCAGCTGCTGCCACTGTTACCATTGCTGCTGTTTTTGTTTGCTTTGATTGTTTGCCGTTTCAACTACCGCTGCTGCCACTGCTGCTGCTGCTGCCCGGGCACGGGACCGGGCACTGCTGTTAATGCTTCGTTTTGTTGCGTGTGCCGCGGCGCCGCGCTTTTTTTCGGCTGACAGTGACAAGAAAATTGCGACGGTCGTGACTGGCTGGGAAAGCAAGCCAAAAAAACAAGAGGCGGCCAACGTCTGAGACCTCCGTCCGTCCATCCGCCCGTCCTACACCCCCGTCCATTGTGTTACGCAAATCACTTGGGGCAGGTCATGGCCCGAAACAGGCTCCCAGCCGAAAGCCCAGGGAAACCCTTGGGGCAATCTGCGGCCAAGAGCTCTCACCAGAGAGGCCAATACGGCGGCTTGTCACTGTTGCCGCTGATTTGTGTGCTGGCCATATCCCAATATATTGGGTGGCATGGGGCTTACGATTTATCAATGGGGAAAGAAGAAAAAAAACCACCAAACGTGCCGCAATTGGGCTTCTGTTTGCCAATTTTGGATCCAGCAATCGCGTTAAACGCATCGCATCGCATTGCATAATGTCTGGGGCTGGGGCTGGAACTGAAACTGGAGCCCTTGCCCCCTCCCCCTGGATAGCCCTAATGCAATCCCATTAAGCGTTAAGGGGGCCAAAAGTTGCCAAGTTCGACGATTGGACTGCAGCTACAAAAAAACATACAAAACCAAATAAAATAAATGAATGATGCACCGATACCTGTACGCCCTTTCAGTGCCCTGGTCATTTATTTGGTATCCACTGGAGGCAGTGATATATGATTAATGTAGCTGATATCAGTTATCAGAGTGAATAATAATATATCGTGTTCCCGTTGGGAAGGATTTGGCTGAGGCTTTCCATTGGAAATACTCGTTACCCTCTGCCTAAAGGGTATACACACAAAATAAAATATGGAAAAAATTGAGAAAACTGTCGTCAAATGGAAATAAAATAAAAGAAAGAAAAAAAAAAGGTGTCGCCAGTTGGGAGCTGTTAACAATTAACTCTAATAAGCCCCGCAGACGGGCAGACTGGGAGACTGGCTGGCTGGCTGGCTGGCTGGCTGGAGTCGGTGCAATGCGCCATCGTTTATGTAATGAGCCGTCACCATCCACATCTACTTCGTCATCATCAGCGTTGTCGCTCCACATGGGAGGTGGAAGATGGAAGGTGGTGGCTGGAAGGTGGTGGATGGAAGGTGGAAGGCGGTGGCGGTGTCTGTCGATTTCGAAGTAGTCGCCGCTTATTAGGCATGGCATTATTATTCATTACTGATAAAATCAATTTGGTGTATCCCCTCCCACCCCTCCCGACTCTTGCCTTATTTCTTTTCTTTCCTTAACTTTTCTCTTCCTTCCCGACGTCTCTCTGTCTTTCTGTCTGTCTGTGGCAACTGTTTTGGGGAGGGGGGTGGGGGCCCTTATGCCAAATGGCCGCAACTGCCACAGTTTGGCCCCATCGATTGGGCAGCTGCATGTGGGTCAAGCTGCGGGATGACAAGCCCCGCTCCCAAGATAACGAAACATTCCGGTTCCCGAGAGCTACAAGGAAGGCTCCCAAGGCTAATTTATGTAAACAAATTAAGATCAAAAAACTGTTTTTGTTTATTCGGTCATTATAAATGTTTAAGCACTAGGATAATGAGCAAATAAATAAATAAATTATAAAATTAAATAATTTGTGACTATTGCCTGAAATATAATGTAATATATGTACGCATATTTAGGGCACTATTCACGAGTTATTTAATCTTATAATAGAAATTGTTATATTGTTGAATTGTTTATTTATTTTCTAATACTAAACATTTGTTTAATTTTTCAATTTGTTTTTACAATCTTTAAATTTAAAAAAGGCAATGGAATTATTTTGCTTATGCTTATATTTTATTTAATTTTGTATACTTAGCATTGCTAAGGTTTTATCACAATCCCTAAAGCTGGGAAAGCTAGCACGAAAACCTTTTTAATTTCATTTTATAGTAGGAATAAAAGGGAATCAAAATAATTTACACTCCTATAAACCGAAGAATAGTGTCATATATCATATATTGAATATGGACTGATTCTTAGAAAATAATTAATTTACATATATAGAGACTTTTACCTCAATCGAATGACCATTGCGGAAGCCATATTTTCGAGAAGACTGCTTACTGGAACCTCTGGGACTTGGCCGATTTCCAAGACACTGATCACTGGAACACCTCCCTGTTGGGTGTCTTTTTCAACACACCGCTTCTCTGTGGAATTCTGATATCAATCACCATGACCAGCAGCTCCCGTAGATTATTGAATCTCCAAGAACACATAGCCCTAGTGCATATAGGAAATTCTTTTCTTGTAGGAGAATGCGGACGACAGGATGCGAAAGCATCTTCTTCGCTACATATCTTGTAGCCGTACTGTCAGACACACTGTCGATGGAGCCCACATTAAGGTGACCCAATACCCAAAATTCATTCGGTATGGAATGATTCGACTGTCGGGTAATGCGGCAGAGGACTGACTATGACTCCTTGGAGTCTGGTGGGCAAGAGGAGGGCTCGGCCTCTGACTCCCCTGAAGACTCAGCCGCGCGAAGAGCTACTAATAATACTAAATACTACGATATTTATAGAAATACTTTTTTAAAAAACAACTGGAATTGGTGTACAAATATGTATTGTCCATATGTCGTTAGGCTCTGCCATCAGATATGTCGTTACACCCCTAAAACGATTCGGAAAGAATTTATTTACCGAATTTCTAAAGGTATTTTTAAAAGCCCATTCAAATAAGCGCGCCAATCACATACTTACCAGCACTGTAGCGACTGTCTCGCACACGGTCACACTAGCGAGGCATTCCAACCATCTGTTTGTCAGTGCTGCCAGAATTTCAGAGTTCATACAAGCTAGATACGAAAAACAATATGCCAACAGTGACTAAAACCGAAAATAAATAAGCTAATAATTAGGCTACGACTAAATGTGTACACCCAGAAATGAGCTAATTTTGTGGAAATGGAAAATGGACAACTAATAGACAGACAAAGTTAATATTCATATAAAGTATGTGGTCAATACGAAATACACAAAAAACTAATTCCGATCTCTTTTGTGCAACAAAAAATCCAGAAGAGATGCAACTTACATTTAAAAGCTTAAAAAAGCGGCATTTATTTTCAAATATGTAGTACTTAAACTATGCTCAACAGGTAATAAAAGCTATTTGCTAGTTTCGTAACTATTCCACTTTTTAAAAGGGCCAGATCTAGCCTGAAATATGCTAAGCAGCCAGCACTGCTGATTGGTGGTAAAGCGAAAGTGACACGACGACAGACAGCGCAAGCAAGCAGCCGCCTGATCCTATCCCATACTTCGGACTTGTTCGTTGTTCTCATCTGCCAGACCATGACCAACGCCATCGATGAACTGCAGGCCATCATCGCCGAGCTTAAGACGGAGGTGGAGGAGCAGCGGGCCGTCATCCGACAAAGCCGCGACCGCATCGAGCACATGTCCGCCGAGGTGGTGGACTCGAATCCCTACAGCCGCCTAATGGCCCTGCAGCGCATGAACATTGTCAAGGACTACGAGCGCATCCGGGACAAGACGGTGGCCATTGTGGGCGTGGGCGGTGTGGGCAGCGTCACGGCGGATATGCTTACGCGGTAAGGGAACCAGGAGGAAAGTGCTGAAAATCTGAACGTCTGTTATGCTCTTTGTGTTGGTTTTCCTCTTAGGTGCGGTATTGGCAAGCTGATCCTATTCGACTACGACAAGGTGGAGCTGGCCAACATGAATCGGCTGTTCTTCACGCCCGACCAGGCGGGTCTGTCCAAGGTGGAGGCCGCCGCCCGCACCCTGACCTTCATCAATCCGGATGTGCGCATCGAGACGCACAACTACAACATCACCACCATTGAAAACTTTGACAACTTCCTCAATACGATCACGGGCGGCGGCACTGTGGCTGGCCAGCCCGTGGATCTGGTCCTGAGCTGCGTGGACAACTTCGAGGCCCGCATGGCCATCAATGCGGCCTGCAATGAGAAGTGCCTCAACTGGTTCGAGTCGGGCGTGTCGGAGAATGCCGTCTCCGGCCATATACAGTTTCTGCGTCCCGGAGACACCGCCTGCTTCGCCTGCGCTCCGCCCCTGGTGGTGGCCGAGAACATTGACGAGAAGACCCTGAAGCGGGAGGGCGTGTGTGCCGCCTCCCTGCCCACCACGATGGGCATCACAGCGGGATTCCTGGTGCAGAACGCCCTCAAGTATTTGCTGAACTTTGGCGAAGTCTCCGACTATCTGGGCTACAATGCACTGAATGACTTCTTTCCCAAAATGACGCTCAAGCCGAATCCCCAGTGCGATGATCGAAACTGTCTACTGCGGCAGCAGGAGTTCCAGGCGAGGCCGAAGCCCGTGGTGGTCCAGGAGGAGGCACCCACCGACGAGCCTCTGCACGCCAGCAACGACTGGGGCATTGAGCTGGTGGCGGAAGATGCCCCCACCACTGCTCCCAGCGAGCAGTCCAGGAGCACCGATGTGGGCCAGGGCCTTCGTCTGGCCTATGAGGCGCCGGAAAAATCCAGCCCGGAGACGACGCAGGCGGCCACAGCGCCGGTGGACGACACCAGTCTGGAGGATTTGATGGCGCAAATGAAGTCGATGTAAAACAATTCCACTGGTTGAAGCATACTCCGTATTTATAGAACTTTTTTTAACAATTATTTTTGTATACAATTAATCTTTTTTTTTGTATTTGAATGTTTAAATTAGAAGGACAATTTATGTAAAAGTGATTATTTTATATACAATTTTTTAAGAGTAAAGTATTCGGGATATTCTGAATTTCCATTTACATGATTTTTCTCCATTACCGATTTCCAATCTTAAGGAAAAAAAACTATTTTTTTAAATATATATTGGATACAAAATATTTCATTTTATTTTGGCTATTTTGAGCTTAATTATTTAACTTGCTAGTTATTTGCTAAAATGTTTATTTTTTTAAATTGGCAATTGTTCGCGCTC
This sequence comes from Drosophila helvetica, assembly GCA_963969585.1. Taxonomy (NCBI): domain Eukaryota; kingdom Metazoa; phylum Arthropoda; class Insecta; order Diptera; family Drosophilidae; genus Drosophila; species Drosophila helvetica. Next base: position 15,896,688 of record OZ018401.1, on the reverse strand, counting down.
ATCAAATCAGGGGTGAAACCGATACCGAGTGTTATGTTAGTTAACAGACAGCGTTGCTATTTTTATAAATTATAACGTGTGACCGTACTTGCTGTTATAAAAAGAAAGAAGAAGAAGCATCGATTTTTTGCAGCCCTGTTTTGTTGTCGCGTTGTCAAAAGAAAAAAAAGGAAGCGTTTGGAAAAACAGTGTTCTGGCTGATTTGATTACATTTTCACATTCCAGCAACGCTCTAACGAAACCACAGAACCGCCCACAATGACCAAAAAGGAGGACAAATCCCAGCCAGGCGAGGAGGTGAGAATAATGGGCGCAAATAAACGTAAACTCAGAGCCGGCTCGCCGCTGCCGCTGGCCAAAATAATTCTATTGTACACGTCATGTGTTGTGTTGTGTTTTTAATGGAGAATCCTTTCTGGCCCTTTCCACAGCTCGTGAAGGTGAACAAGTGGGATGGGTCCGCGGTGAAGCATGCCCTGGACGATGCCGTAAAGACCTGCCTGCTGGGGGATCGTCCCCATCTGAAGGAGCAGTTCGGTCTGGTCAACACGCGCCTGGCCCTGTGCGCCCTGGCCGTTGGCGTGGCCATCATGGCCCATGCCTGGGACTACACCCACCCGTTCCCCCAGTCCCGTCCGGTACTGATGTTCAGCGTGCTGGCCTACTTCGCCCTGATGGGCGTCCTGACGCTCCACACAAGCTTCCGCGAGAAGGGCACCTTCGCGGTGGCCGTCCACAAGGAGAAGGAGCGCACCTGGGAGGCGAGCTCCGACATGAAGAAGTACGACGACAAGTATCTGCTCACCCTGAGCGTGCGCGACTCCAAGGGGCAGCGTGAGCTGAACAGCGCCAAGTCCTGTGCCTCCTTCATCGACACCAATGGCATCATACTGGACAATCTGGTGGCCAACGAGGTGAACCGCCTGTACAACTCGTTGTCCGCGGAGAAGAAGGACAAATAGCAAGAATCGGTATAACGCAGACCAATGTCCCCGCCCCCTCTCCAAATCTTTCCCATCATCTCTCACCCCTATGGAATGGCATTTCTTAGCTTTCTCCTCCCCTTTTTTTTTGTTAACTTGCTGCTGTATAACTTCGGTTTCCTCTTCTCTCATTAAATTGTAACTTGTGTGGTAAGAATTGCGAGTGTGTTGGGTTTTGTGTGATCCGATTCGATCCGATCAGAGCTGCCTGGAGCTGGACAGGGGAGCTGGGGGAAATGTGTCAGGAGAGAACGACAGGCACGATAGGATAGGCAGAGCGGGGGAGAGAAACAAAATGATGCTGCAGTAGTGTAGTGTCGCCTGGACGTTTTTTCTACAAATCAAAATTCGAAATTTAGCTTGTGCGGGTGCGGCATGAGGGAGATCGTTACCCTGCAGATTGGCGGCGCCGGCAATGCCATTGGCGATGCGGTGAGTATGGGCCCTGCGGCGGCTCCTGCGCGCTGTTTCCTCATTCCAATCCCCTCTTTGTGCGGCAGTTCTGGCACGTGATATCCCACGAGCATGGCGTGGACTACAACTCGGGACGCTTCGGGGGCACCAGTCCCCTGCAACTGGAGCGGATGAATGTGTTCTTCAATGCGACGGTGAGCAAGCGGTTCTATGCCCGCAGCATCGTCATCGACACGGAGGCCAGCACCATCCAGCGGCTGCACAACAGCAGCCAGCTGTACAGGCCCGAGAACTTTGTGGCCGGCACGGAGAGTGCGGGCAACAACTTTGCCCGCGGCTACCACACGGACGGGGCCGAGATCCTGCAGCAGGTGCTGGACAACACGCGCCGCGAGGTGGAGGCCGTGGACTCGCTGCAGGGCTTCCAGCTGCTGCACTCGATCGGCGGCGGCACGGGCTCCGGCCTCACCTCGCTGATCATGGAGTCGCTGGTCGAACAGTACCCGGACAATCTGCTGTGCAACTACGTGACCATACCCTCGCCCAACATGTCCCAGGTGGTGGTGGAGCCCTACAACGCCCTGCTCAGCACCCCCGCCCTGGTGAACAATTCGCATTTGACGTTCTGCTTGGACAACGAGGCCCTCTTCCAGATCTGCAATCGGAATCTGAAGATCAAGATGTCAGGCTACGAGCACATCAACCACATCGTGGCCCTGACCATGTCCGGCATCACCACGTGCCTCCGGTTTCCCGGCCAGCTGAACGCCGGCCTCCGGAAGATCTACGTGAACATGGTGCCCTTTCCGCGCCTGCATTTCCTCATACCCGGCTTCGCGCCGCTGGTCACCTGCACCCAGCAGCAGTTCAGCAAGGGCACCGTCGCCGAGCTGGTCCAGCAGATCTTCTCCAGCAACAATCTGCTGTGCGCCATCGATCTGCGACACGGCAAGCTCCTGACCGCCGCCGGCATATTCCGCGGCCGGATGTCGCCCCGCGAGGTCGACCAAATGATGACGGGCGTGCGCAACAAGAACATGAACAACTTCGTCGACTGGATACCCAACAACATCAAGACTGCCATCTGCGACATTCCGCCGCGCGGCCTCAAGATGTCCGCCACCTTCATCGGCAATACGACGGCCATCCAGACGCTCTTCCAGCGGCTGCTCGACGGCTCGTCGGTGATGCTGCGCCGCAAGGCCCATCTCCACTGGTACACGGGCGAGGGCATGGAGGAGCAGGAGTTCATCGATGCCCAGCAGGAGCTGCAGGCCATCATCGATGACTATCGCAGCAGTGCGGAAATGGATGGCGACGGGGGCGGCGGTGCCGGCAACGACGATGGCAGCGTCGACGGCAGTGGCCGGGCCTCCGGTGTCTCCGGGGCTGCTGGCGGACCCCAGTGTCCATTTTGTGCCAATTAATGCGGCGGCGCTGCAGTCCACAGCAATCCGAAAAGAAAATTCCAAATGCAATCCTTTTGTCGTTTCTTCCTTGTAAATCGGAATACAAATTGAATAGATATTGTCCTAGATTTATCAGTAATTGTCATTTGTGTTCCAATTCCACAATTCCAATTCCACAACTAATGCTACCCAGGACAATGTGCTCTCTCTCTCTGTCTGCTGTGACCAATTTCAAGGCTCTCGCTTGGCTGATCTCTTCACATTTCTGGGATATTGCAGATCTTACATTAAGCACTTGTAGGGCCATGCAGCAGGCCCAAATCTTTCGGTATCGGTCGCCATCTATTTTCAGTTTGGCCAAAACATTTTGCGTAGGTCAAAAGCCGGATCTGCTAAACTTGAAATGCCGCCAAGAGGGAGTTGGGAGTACGGCAGGGATTGGGGTAGCGAATAACCGAAACCGAAAAGAAAGGACGCCCCTATATACATATGTATGTATGTATGTATGTGCGTGCCATGAGAGGCGGGAGATATGTATGTATGTATGTTGTCTATGCAGCATTATTATTAATAGATTGATGCTAAAGGTTTTTGCACTTGGTTTATTTCTGGTGCACCGCATTCCTGAGATGCCGTCGTGGTGACAAAAATATATTATATCCACGCAAACACACACGTCCAAATACAGAGAGGCGGCAGGCACCGGCACTGGCACCGGCAGAGGCACCCAGCGAGCCAGCGTGCATCCCATCCCATCCCATCCCATCCATGCTCATGAAAAATGCGCAGCGGCAGTCTGCAAGTGGAGCACACACACACACACGCACGTACACACCCGTTATGCTGGGCGGCAGGCACACCTACACGCCCCTCAAGAGCGAGAGAGAGAGAGAGAAAGGCCTGAAAGCATAAATATAAATTAAGAATTCAATAAGAACGCGAGTAGAGACGCCAACTATTTGTGGGCTAGGCAGCCTGCTGCCAGCTCCCTGGCCCCCACCCCCGGGGCAGCGTCAAAAATTAGTTGACCAGGCGCCGCTTAACGGCATTGAAGCATTGCCCAGCGTGTGTACAGCGTGCGTTATGTTTTTAAACCTGCCCTGCCCATCGAGCTAGTTGCCATGTTAAAAAAACGGGGCATTTTCGTTGGCCTTCTTGTTTAAACCCATATTCTATTTTATAAAATAACAGGAATTACCTAAACTAAACCAGTGCTTAAGAAAATTAATTTTTTTTAAATTGGCAATTGTTCGCGCTCAATTCCCGACAGTTCCCGACATTTATATGTTATCTTACGACAGCGGTTTGTTCTGTTAACAGACTTTTATAACATTTATCGAGTCCAGCTGTTATAAAATGTTAGAAACGTGGTATGCCCGCACTTGCTGTATGACCATAGTATGCTCCCAAGCACGGCTTCAATTCGCCGCTTACCAGCACTCGGCTGGAATCAATCAAATTTAAATTCTAAATGTAATTAAGGAACATACTCGGTTTTTTGTTATCTCTTTCTTTGATTTGCATGGGAACAATTCTCGAGCAACATGGGCATAGATTATATTGGCAACAAGTAAAATGCCCTGGGCAAAATGATATTATAAAACTGAGATGAGATTTGTATGGTATGTTAGGCAAATGGGGTGGATTTTACCTTGAATTCGTTGCATTTTCTAGGTCGCTTGGTCGGTTGTCCATACCTTCTTTTTCCTCAGCAAGGGGTTTATAAACTGCCCTTCTACGGAAGGGCATAAGGGAATTGATCAAATGTTTGTCCAACGAAAGCAATAACCGATTTTATGACCTTTTTTTGTATATTTAGTAGCTATGCAAAAATAATCTCAAAATTTGTAAGTTTTTAAAAATCGAAACTATGTATCGGGATCGAGAATCTAATTAAATGCATGAATAAGTAATCAAATAAGTATCAATACGAGAAAAAGTCATAATTATTTAGGATTCAAAACAGCTTGGAAAACAGTATTTTAACATTAATTCAGAAATAGGGTATACAAATGTCTTTACTTCGTAAATATGTTGCTGATATGTAGCAAATGTGTAGTTACCGTGTAGTTGCCATGTACAAAAAGGGACATTTGTGTCGACCTTCTTTATTTAAAACTATTTTATGCACAATCCTGACAAGAGAGTCCCTAACATGTAGCCATTCTTGTAGAAAATTGATTAATTTACAGGTTAAAATAATGTGGTCTGTGCGTGGGATAGCAAAGCAAGTTGTAGCTCTATATATATAAAATTTTTTAGTAGAATTCTCAAGCAAAGTTGCCAGTTAAAAAATTGATATATTTCAGCAATTTCATGAATCTATTTAAGTTCATTTTAGATGTATTTTAAGGAACATTGGCTTTTCTTTTCAAATTTACCGCCAATTCAATGGTTTGAACGAATCGCTGGCCAATATGGCCAACAATTTCCCTACAATTCGAGTATCAACTCATACTTTCACGCAAAAATGAGCGAAAGAGAGTAATTGCCTCTCCTTTCGGTATCTTTTGGGTTCAACTAACGAAGGGTATGGTCAACACGAAATAAACTGCCAAGGGAAGTTCCAAGGCTCGTGCGAACCTCACCTAGCCGTAATTTTTCGACGATATACCATGTGGACGGGCCTGACCACATGCAATGTTAGGCATTGGGGTGGATTTTACCTTGCTGCCTTAGATTTTCGGGGCCGTCTTGCCTGTTGTCCATACCCGCTTTTTTCTTCACTTCCCCAGCCAAATTTCCCAGCGGGAAATTCACGGGCAGATATTTCCCAGCGCATATTTTGAACGAGTCGACGGGGCGCATACGAAATTTTTCCGCTGACGGTTCGTGCTGTACCGTTCGTTTTTGTACCTACCTAACCATACGACCGAACCGAACCGACCCAAACCAAAACCAAACCACCACCTCGAACAGTGAACAGTGTGCCGTGCGTACCACAAAGTTTTAGATATTAACCTTTACAGCATTTGCGTACAGCAATTGAGCAATTGTCGTGTTTTTTTGTTTTTGGCGCTAATCGAGAAATAATAAAAAATAAAGGAGAAGGAAAAAAGAAGTTGTGCCTGCAGAACGGTACAATATACCACATACATACACACACAACTACACACACGGATAGAGAGTAGAGCCGCGGGCATTTTTTTCGGCTGCTGTGCATGGCCTATGTGTGTGTGTGTGCGTGTGTTTGTGTGTGTGTTGCAGTTGCACTGGAATTTCTGTAGTGTGACCACACTTTAGAGTTGTGTGTGTGTGTGTGCGAGAGAGTGAGAGCAGAGCGCGCCCTCAACGTTTTTCAATTAACGAATTTGTCGTGTGTTTACCTTGTTCCATCTTCCGTTTCTCACTGTTTTCTTTCCTTTTTGTTCTTGTGCTAAAACAGAGTTTAAGAATACAAAACGTGCGGCTCCCCGTCTCCCCCCTCCGGCCAACCCATCAGTATCAGAAAATAAGTAAAAAAAAAACAAAAAACGAAATACGAGAGAAGATCTGATCTTCCCCCATAAAAATACCCCGCACACAGATCTATAGATCATGTTCACCGAAAAGGGAATCTTTCCCATAGGCGATGGCCTTTTGGATGTGGATGCCGAACGCTTGAAAGGATTGCTCGTGTCGCATGACATCAACGAGATCTACGAGGTGGAACAGACGCCGTTTGCCAGGTGAGTAGTATCCTCCGGTTCCCGTCGTCCTCAGCAGAGGGATATCTTCCCTCTCTATCTTCTTTTTTTTTGGCACAAAACAAGTTTCACGTTTTCTCAAGCAGCTGCTGCTCTCCAAAGCATACAAAAAAACAAACAAAAAAAAACACCAAATACTACAAAAGCGAAAACAGAAACAAAGCTTAAAATGTTGAAGAAAGTCTGAGTCCGGAGTCGGGAGTCAGATTTTTGTTGTTTTTTTTTTTGGTTTTTGTTTCTCTTCTTTTCTGAAAACTGAAAACTTCTGCGTCTCAAAACTTGTTTTATTTCGTTTTCTTCTGCCTCTTGTTCAAGTCTTCGGCTCTCTCTGTGTGTGTGTGAGCAGTAGAAGCTCTCACACACGATCAGCAAAGCGCACATGCAAGGCTGGCAGACAGAGACCGAAAGAGAGTTGTGTGTGGATAACGGCACAGTGTGTCTCGCGAGGGATTTCCAGGTTGAGTTGGGAAAAACCACTTAAACCCGAAGGCTACCAAACAAAAAAAAAGCAGTGTAAATCCGAAAGAAACCTACGTGTTCAGGGAATCGGTTCTTGTAGTAACGAAATAACTTTGGAAAGTCTCCATTGCAATTTTAGATACCTCAATCTTAGCTATTTTCTGAGATAAAACGGTTTCCTAGACTCGTTGAAGCACCACAGATAAAACTGAAAGATAAATACTCGTAGCGATTAAATATTTCTCTGGAATCTCTGTAGCTCTCCAGATTGTTTTTACATTTCTTCGCAATCTCAACTATTTACATATAATAAATTCAGATAAAATTGGACAACTTTCCATTCTGCTATTTTCTTGGTGTTTCTCTCATTTTGGTTGGGTTCTTGTTCCACTGTGCATCGCATCTTTGCCTGCTGCTGCTGCCCTTGTGGTATTTGCCCGCCGTTCCTCTGCATCTGCTGCTGCTGCTGCATTCGGCCTGGCTCACTCTGCTTGCTAGTGCTCCCTCTCCCTCGCTCTCACACTGCTCTCTCGCCCTCACAGCAGAGAGCAGCTGTTACTGTTTTCCGTGGCCGAACTGACCCTCTCTCTCTCTCTGTCTCTCTCACTCTCCGACTGCTGCTGCTTCATTTCTTGCATTGCATTCCCACTGACCCTCAGAGTGTGCTCCATCTCCCTTTCTCTGTCGGTTGGCTTGCATTGCATACATACTCCCTCCCTCCCTCTGCATCTGCCCCTCTCTGACCGACCGTTTTGCTTTTTGCTAGATTTGCATTTTCTCCTCGCTTTATATCATATCACAAGGGGTATGATTACTCCGGCAATATATTCGCAACGCACTAAAGTAAATACATACATTCTAGATCGGAATGAAACATGAATGTCTGTACATGTAGATACATATGCAAATCTGAGCAGATATCTAATGGGAAGCTATTCACTGGCAAGGGGTATCAGAGGCTTCGACCCCCCGAAGTTAGCCTTCTACTCTTCTGTTTTTCATGATAATTTATTTTGCATTTCGTTTTCAACGTACTCCGTTGTGTTCCCCTCATTAGTTTTTTTTCTCTCTCTCTCTCTAGCAAAGCCCTGGCTCCAGCTCCAGCTTCTGCTTCTGCTTTTGCTTCTGCTGCGTCTCATCTCTCACTTCTGCGGTGTCTCCCTCCGTCTCCGTCTGCTTCTCCACCCATCACCCCTCTCGAAGGTCGTTGCTTGGTATCACTGCAGCCCCAGACCCTATCTATCATTATTTGATTACTGCTTACCATTTCCACGATTTCCAAAAGCCAGCTGATAAGCTATCGAAGCCAAAGCCAACGCGAGAGCGCGCAATCGAAGAGTTTCGTAAGAGAATGCGAGAACGTAGCACTAGGGGAACGAACAATATACAACAAATATATACTTTTTTTTTTTTGTAATTTTCTTAACATTTCTCTCCCCTCCATTTCGCTTCGTTTTCTTCGCATACTTCTTCTGCTGGTTCCGCGTTTGGTCGAAGCGAAGCCACTTGTTGCTTTTTCCACCACATTTTGTCTCTTTTTGCGAGTACATATACATATACACATACATATGCAAGTCTCTGTGTGGCTGTATGTCTGTATGTGTATGATGTACTGTTTTTTTTTTAGGTCATTTGCTTTATCAACGCATAATTTTTGGATCGTTTCCATCAGCTAAACGATGATTCGAATGCCTTCTCTTGGCCAACAGCAATACAAATTTTATCATTTTATTTGCAAAGATAAGACTTGGGTTGCTGTGGGGCCTGCGAGAGGTTCCCTAAATGTATCTGCATTTTATTTAGCCATTTCACAAGAACTGAGAACATGCTTTATCATGGCTATTTCTTCTTAACTGGACATTTTTCTGAGAAACAAAAATCCACATAAATACACACATACATACATATATGTATATATTTTATGTAGCATTACTCAATCCGAATGATCTGGCAACTGGAAAAGAACTTGCCAAAATGAAAACTTTGTTTGTGACAATTGCAAAAGTCTGCTGGAAATCAATAGTGGAGTGGGGCAGAGGCAGAGGCAGAGCCAGTGAAATGCCAAAATGCGTTGGCCAATTGGGCGACGCACAATCCACAAAAAATAAATGAAATAAAAAATAAATATATATGTGTGTAGATATGTACATATGTATATATTTGTCCCTGCTTCTTCTTTGAGCTGTGCATAATTGGACTTGGATGGGATGTACATGCCCATCGGAAAGAAAGAAATACAAAGAAAAATGTTACCCCCCGTCTGCTGCTGCTGTTGTTGTTGTTTGATTATGGCCCAATTTATTTGGTAAAATAAAAAAAGGAAAATACAAATTGACAGCGAGACAAATGAAGTTGTGGACACACAGCACCACCGGAGTTGCAGATATTTTTTGTTGCTGGTTACTCCGTCTGCGGCTGCGGCTGCGGCTCTGTCTGTGTCTGCCCGTGTGTGTGTGTGTGTGTGTTGCCGCTGCCGCTGCCGCCTGTTTTGCTGTGTGGCTGCCACAAAGCCCACTTGACTTCCACACTATTGGCACATTGTCCAGTTTTGGAGTTGTTGTTGGTTTTTTTTTTTTTAGTTTTCGGTACGGCTACGGCTGTTGGCCTTTCAATTGGAAATTAGGACGCATTTGGTGGGCAGCCGCTTGCATAATGGAAATTTTATACAATTTTTATTCGGTTGCAAAAAAAAAAATGGTAAAAAAAATAGGTACAATCGTCGTACCATGAATAAAAGTCATATTTTTAGATGGGGATGGAGTGGGGGGGGAGGTCTTACAGGAGATTATTGGAAGGTTAGTCTCCAGACATTGCCAGAGATATTCGAATATTCGTGAACATTTCTCGTTAAAGACTTTGCTGCGTTCAAATACACATTAATGCCTCACTCAATTTATCCCACATTGTGTCCTTAATACAAGAAATGCGACTGACGTCACAGGAAAAACCAACCCCGAAAATCGTGGGCGGAAAAGGAAAGGAAAAAGGAGCATTAGAAGGCAAAGGCTCCCTCCACCCACACGCCCACAGCTGACAGATGACTTTTGTTTCTCTTTCTGTTTGTGTGTTTGTGTGTGTGTGTGTGTTGCGTGGGCTGCCACGGGCCACGGCTGCAACTGGGCCAAATATATAACTGGTTTGTGCGTGGGCGAGGTTCAGCCCCTGGGCTCCCGGCTCCCGGCTCTCTCTCTCTCTCTCTCTCTCTCGCCAGCAACCCCCTCGTTAGGACAAGAGCAATTCTGTTGGGTTTTTCGATGGCACAGTGTGGGAGGGGATGGTGGGAGTGGGCGTTCGGTCCTGTGGTTATCTTAGGGTAGGGTTCGGCCTTTGCAGCCCCTCCTCTTCCTTTTCATTCTCCCTCTCTGGTGTAATGATGGAGGACCCCATTGAAAGAGTCAACAAGATTCGAGATTTTCTTTTGTTTTTACAGGCGAAATCGATTTTGCCACCATCTGTGGCAGTGCCTCAGACATAAGGGGTTGGGGGGTAAGAAGGGGCAATAACGTGTGTGACAGATAAGGGTAATGAAAACAGGGGTCAGGGGATGGGCTGGAAGACGCTAAAGGCGAAGGGCGATATTCAAGTTTTATTTTGAATCTTTACCAAGAGAATTTAAGTGAACAAAATTCTGCAATGTGAAATTATAAAAATTCTCTAGAGACATTTCTAAGACATTTTCACTTGAAGATTCCCAGATTCCTCTTTGGGTTGGTACTCAATCACCAAACTTTTAGGGCCAGCTCCAAGCCACTCCATAGATTCCCTGGGATTTGTTTATCTTTCGCAAAAACAAAACAAATTCCCAAAGAATAAATACCCCTTGTTTTTTTTTTTTTTGTCTGTATTTGTTTGTTCTAAGGCACATGCGAACGACTTGAAAATGCGATCGCAACTCTTTTCCTCTCGCCTGCAACTTTTGTTTTTGTTTTTGTATTTAAATATTTATATGTGTGTTTATCAATGTGCGAGTGTGTGTGTGTGTTTTTTATGCATTTATTAATTTGCCGAAGAGCCCAGGAAAAAGACAACAAACATTAAACCAAATTTGCAGCGCTTAAACCATTGAGGCTGTTGCTCCTTTTCTTCAAAGTAAATATACACATAAATTGTATATGCGAAAAGGAATGGTGGGAAGGGGATGGTGATTATTATTCTCTCAAAATTATTATTCTTCTGGCTGGCTCCGTTATTCCTGGCATTTGCCCATGCCATTCATTGCTGTACCTCGAGAGCGAGTGCCACAGTGCTCTCTGAGAGAGCATCATCGGAGCGAAGCGATAAGAGCTGTCAACGAACGTGCAGGATCTGCTCTCTTTCGAGGGTCCATCCGTTAGGATTCATGCAAAAGTGCAGAACGTAAAACGTTTGCTTGCCATCTCTTTCTAGCGCTTGTCTCTCTGAGAGCCGCGAGAGCGAGGAAGGAGCTTAATGGTGCTTTTGGGGAAGAACAGTTTCAGCTGATTGAGAGGTAAAGAGAGTACAAAAGCTCGTTCTCTATCTCTCTCTTCGAACTCGTTCTTCAAAAACATAATATTTGGCCCTTCCTGGCGCTCTGCCTCTCCAAAATTGATTGTAAAATCGGCAGCTTTATTTGTATTCTTTATACATAATATTATATTTTTAAATACATAAAATTGATAGATCTACAAACGCATTAAAACAGTCAATCAACTCCTTCGCAAGTCTTTCCTCTCCTTTCTTTTGTGCTTTTGTTTTTGTTTAATTGTTTTTGTGTGTTTTTGTATATTTGCAAATTAATTTTTCAAATTGCCATTTTGGCTAATTAACCGCCGGACACCACATACGGAGGCGCGCTGGAGTCGGTGGACGCCCACGCCGTCGTAATTTATTGCCTCGTATTGATACTCTTTTGATTATCTCTTTTATGGGATCGATCTGGGCTGCTGGAACAGCCGCTGCCGCTGCCGCTGCCACAACCGCTGCCACCGCCGAACTGTCGATGATGGGTTCATTTTAATTGAGTTTTTCAATATGCCGATTGCTGCTCCTCCTCCTCCTCCTCCCGCTTCCCCTTCCCCAATGGGAGTGGTGCCAGTGGGGGAGCAGTAGAGGATAATGACTCTCACTGGGGGAGGGATCGGAATGTAACCTTGGAGCCCGTATAAAATATGTTTATTCAGAAATGCCAAATGGGAATTCTTTTGCTGTTTTTACTTTATCCAAATGGAAATGGAATTTTAATGGGGAAATATATCTTTGTGCGTGTGTGTGTGTTTTTTTTTCTATCCTAGATCAATAGTAGTTTGAATATCTCTTTTGAAGTTAGGAGAGCTGGATTATTTATTTTCTTTCTACAGAAATCACAGATTTTGTAGCGAATATTGTTTGCTAATTGTTTTGAAAAGATGAGAGAGAGAGAGAGCGAGAGAGAGAGATGACGAAATGCGAAACTTGTGCTTCCCCCTATGTGCAACTGCAACTGCAACTGCAGCCTGAAATCAGTTTCAAGTTCCACCACATATCACACGTTTGCACCAGCAACCCCCCTGCCAACACCCCCATCCCGACCAACATGTTGCCGCCAAGCAACAGACAACAAGAAAAAAAATGTTTCCTTCAGATAATTAACGCGTTGACAACAACAACAACAACAACAAGAAAAACAACAACAATACACACAAACTAAAGACAATGAAAACCAAGTGATGAGAAGAGCAGACAAAATACAAGAAAACCAAAAACACAGAGAGAAAGAGGGAGAGAGGGAGAGAGAGAGAGATAGAGAGAGTGGGAGCGAATGTTGATCGAGTACCGAAGAGTTAGAGGATTTTGCTCAGGGAACGGAAATATTTCTTTTCCTCCAAACTGAACGAAAAATGTCGAATATAAACCAATCCATAATAACAATTTTTGTTGTTCAATTTTAAATTATGAATAAAAAGGAATGCTGTTTATGAGTTTATTGAAATAAATATTTTATATCAAAAATAATTAAAAATATCCAAAAAAAGAAAGGCGGAAAAAATCACATGAGAGATCTGTGAATATCTATCTATCTATCTATCTATCTATCTATTGTTGCTAGTGCCGTTCTGTATCTATTCCGTTCCATAGATTCCGCGTTCCATTGGTGCGCTATATAAATTTCCCATAGGCGAATGGACACAAAAATATATCAAATCTATGCGAAAAAAAAACCGCTATATCCGTCCGTTTTGGGGTTCTTTATGATCGGAATATCGTAGTGCCCCCTCTGCAAAAAGGGTGCACAAAAATAGTATCAAGGGTGGAGATGCATAGGGCTAGGGTTGGGGGGGAAGTGGTTAGAGTGTGGTTAAACCCAAAAGCCAAAAAAAATAAATGACAACAAATAAAATTAACTGAAATTGTTCCCCGTTTTTGAGGGGAAAGGAAGGGTGGGTGGTTAAGGTTATTGGTACGTGTATTAACCCCTGGCTAGCACCCAAACCATTAATTGACCTTTCTGATGCCTGGCAACCCCCTAAACGCAACCCCCCTCACGACCCTCTTCTCTCTCTTTCTACCAATAAATATTTGGTTTTGGTCTTGGTTCGCTTTTGTTTTTGTCTGTCTGTCTGTCCGTCGCCTCCTTCATTGAGCTTTGATTGCTCTCGTAAAACCCGCACTCACCCACATAGCCTATGGCGTTGGTGGTGTTGGTGGTGGTGGTGGTGGCACGCTTCCCCTTTGTTGCAGCTGCATTTTAATGAGGTTTTTGGCTGTCAGGGTTGTCAGGAGTCGATGGGGACAGGAGACAAGAGACAAGCGACACAGGGGTCATTGACAATGTGACTAAGTATCGGTGACAGCTTCATTCTATGAAGAGCAGTGCCCTGTGGAGAGTTCTCTATTGTGTTCCTGGAGGAAGGGTCGAAAGAATGCTCCGAGAAAGATCATTCCAGGCAAGAAAGTGTTTCTTGTGGGGCTTTCAACGTTCCAAAGACATTTTGTATGAATTCTAGGGAGAGTTTTCTTTGATGAAAGTGTCTTTTAAGAACACTTTTCTTTGCTGGAAAGTTTGTTCTGGCTTTAACGGCAGGATCAGGCTAGTCTGGTGGTCTTGGGACTATTTTTCCGCTCTTCTCGCGAGAGATTTTCTCTTTCTCGTCTCTCAGTGCTCTCTTATGCTTCGAGATCCTTAGACCCGTTGCTCTCTGGGAGAGCCTCTCTGTGGATATCCGCGAATAAACGGTTGGAGCGGCCCCCATTTAACCGTACGACAGCCCCTAGTGTGTGCGAGGCTTTTCCTCCTCCTGATTTGTTTTTTCTGAAGGAATCCTCAAATGAAAATAACAGTTCTCTTTGTCCATTGGCCAACCCCCAACCCCCTTCGCGCTCGACTGAGGCTGTTGGATATTCCTCAAATGCTGACAGCTGACAGCAGGGGTGGGAGGGCTACCCCACAGTAAAAATGTCAAGGACGACTTCTCCGCGTTGAAGCATTTTTCCAATGATTTGTTTTTTTGTGTCGGAGGCGCCAGACATGCCGCTTGCCGCATGGGGGGGCCTCATGGAGTTTCTGCCTCTTCCACCGCCTCAGCCCCTCCCCTACCCCTGCCTCGGTTTCTGTTTTATTTTTGAGCTGCTTGTGGGGGGTTGGGGGGGGAGGGTGGTTATTATTGAGTAATTTTTGCGCCTTGTCTCTGGCATTTCAATTTTGATCTCCATTTCCGCTTGACGTGTTGTGTGTGCTGCTCGCTCGCTCGTTCGCTCGCGTTGGCCTTTAACCTTTTTGTGGTTATGGTTCTGTTTTGATATTTTTGCTTTTTCAGCTATATTTCTGTTTTTTTATTGTATTTTTACCACATTTTGTTGGGTAGTTGACTCCCCAGCCAAGGTCGTTGTGGCCACATAACTGAATGATTCGGACTCGGAGCGGAGCGGAGTCTGGCCCATGAATGAGATTTGGAAATCAATGTGCACTGACCTTGAAGTGTGGGGTAGTGTGGCAGTGGCAGGGCGAGAGGCAGAGGGAGAGGTAGAATGTTTTATGAACCGATCAAAAGTTCTTGCAAGTTCCACTTTTTTTTTTATGGTAGAAAATGGAAATGGAATGGACAGATGAAAGTGGAATGGAATAGGAGGAGAAGCTTACTTTATTTTCAAGACAGTCTTTTAGCAATAAATAAATGGAACGAATGAGAGTTGAATTTCCAATTCCATTCATTCCTATTTCTTTCCAGAGACCAATTGAAATAGAATAGATCTTGATCTTCGTTCCTGTAACAATGGAAATGCAACAGACATAGATTTCGTTGCTGGAATAATGAAAATTTAACAAACCTTTATTTCGTTCCTGAAACAATGGAAATGGAATTGATATTAATTTTTTTTCATGGAGCAATGGAAATGGAGTAGCATTTGATTTCGATACTGAAGCAGTGGAAATGGAATATATCTTGATTTCGTTCCTGAAACAATGGAATCGGAACATTGTTTCCCCCCTCTTGACCATAGCTTTTTTGTGTGTCTTGTATGCTTCATGCTACACAAACATATATTTGTTCGTAACATTTCTACGACCCTGTGAAATGTGTGGAATTTAATCTAGGCCCACAAATATGACGGCCAGTGCGGGGGGTTTTCTCTGTGCCCTCCCTATCAGGGTGGCTCTCTTTGTCTGTCCGTCTGTCTGTCTGTCTGGCTGTCTCTTCTGCATAAGCGATAAGATAATCAAAATGCGACTCTGCCCAAGCGACGCGAGACGTGTGTTTGTGTGCCACATACATATATTTTGTTGTTGTTGTTGTCTTGAATAATGATAATATCTACCCACACTTTGCCACTCCGCTCTCCTCTCTTCTCTGCCACTGTTCGTTCTGCTTTTTATTTGGCATTTTACACGTAGTACAAAGGCCACTGCCACTCCACTGGCATGACATTTCATTCCACCATTCCGCTCCATTTGAACATTTCTAATGCTCAGCTCCTGACGACCGAATGACGCATTTCCTTGGACGATGGGGGGGATACAAAGCAAAGCCTCTGGCCTGTGGCTTGTTGACATTGACTTGGCAGCGGCCTCATGGCCCAAGGGGGCGACAGAAGTCTGGCCGAGGAAGGAACACCTCTGAAGGGAAAGGAAATGTGACTCTGACATTGCAAATAAAAGTTTTACTCCGAAGAAAACCTATTTTCATGTAAAACAAAAATATTAAACAATTTTGAAGTTTTAATTTTGCTTAAAAAAAAGTAAAACAGGTTCTTAAAATGTGTAGATTGTTTTTTTAGTTATTTTTTCTGTAAAGAGAACTCTGTTTAAGATCTGGGGAACTAATGAGCTGTTCCCTGGGGAACTAGTTCGTTCAGTTCGTTGACTCTCGCGCCAGATGATGCAACAAATTTGTGTGTGGTGTGTGGATGTGTGTAGTGTTTGCTCTCTGGTTATTCAATCGCTTTCAACAAAAGTTGTTTCGCATGAGAAAACAAAAATTTCCATGTGGAACTTTAGAGGGGTGCTAGGGGGAAAGGGACTTTGCACCACAGGCAGACAGACAGACAGACAGACAGACAGACAGAGAGACAGAGCCCCCAGCCCGAGACTTAAAGGCTCCCCAACCCAGCTCAATCTCTATCCATACCTCTATGTAAATATGCATACATATGTGTATTTGTGGATGGATGGATGGATTGCTCTTATCAGCTGAAAATTCTGTCCTGGGGCGGCTGATAATGATAATGAAATTTCCAAATTGACATTGGCCCGATCGAAGCACTGGAAATACAGAACTAATCAAGCGATTAATCGATCAATCAACTGACACTGGAAACTAATGAGCCCCACACACACACACACACTTGCACACACTAGCACACAACTAGAAAGAGAAAGACTCGGAAGAGAGTGAGAGGGAGGGAATAGATCTGCTTAGAGTTGATTTTACCAAAATTGGAAACGGCACAAAGGTGACGGACGGGACTATGAGGCGCGGCTTAATTAAAGCCAAAAGCAAAAGCAAAAACAAAAAAACCAACAAAATGTTGCATTGGTGACGAATTTACTGGCAAATGAATCGAAATACGAGAGAAATTCCGAATTGGAATTGGAAGCTAGTTTCGTAAGCCAGGGGGAGAGGACGGGAGGAGATGAGACGCATAAACACTTCCGCTGAATTGATTAGAAAAAAATTACTACTGCGACTGCGATATATAACATTCGCGGGGCAAGTGCAATGCCAACAAAAACGTTGACATTTCGACGGCATATATGTCCGTATCTAGGATATACGGGTAAATGTATATATGCACAGTGTTTTCGTACCCTCTGAGATAAATGGCATGATAAATACAGTCGAACTTCTCTATAACGAAGTTTTACTGTTTCACTACTGTTTTCCGTTTTTAAATAAAAAACATAGTGAAATTAAATAGAATTCACTTTGATTTTACCATACAAATTATTTTAAAAGACTTTTTAAGATGGCCTATATTTTATCTAAATATTAAATACTTTAAAATAAATATAATAGGTATATTCAAAATAATTTATTAAATAGGAAGTATATTTATTTTATACCATATATGAAATTAATTGAAATGAAAATAATAAGTAATAATAATAAAAAAAATGCATAATAGTAATAAAAAATAATAATAATAAGTAATAATAATAATGGATGAAAATATGAGTATTCAGAAGCATAAATCATCCATGAGATTATTCACCGTGCATTACCCAGAATCCTCTGCTGCCGCCTGTATGCCGTATGCATACACTCTTCTGATACTCCCTGTCTCTTTGATTTTACTGTCCGTTATTCCTCTCATTTGTCCCCATGCCAGTGCTGTCCCTCGTGAGCGAGTGAGATAGTGCTAGAGTGCATATGGGGGACTCTCGCTCATCCAACTGTAGCTGAAGGCGGCGGCAGTCAAAGTAGCTGAAGACTACGAGTAATATCTTTATGCGCAGAAAAGCTGCACATATGTGTAAATATGTATATGTAGATATATTTACATATTACCCATAGGGAAAATCTAAAAGTGAAATGAACATGAACCTTAAAAAAATCCCAGCAAAAGTGCAATGCATAGAAACAAACGCTTTTGGCATTGAGCCAGCCATTGAGCCCCAGACCCCGACACGAGCCCTTGAAAACAGAACAAAAAGCGAGAAAGAAAGAAAGAAAATCAGAAATGGAAACGGAAAGTGGAAAGTGGAGAGCCATGCGCTGGAAGCCAGCTAAAAAGTTTATGGTCAAGTTAAAAATAATATTTGCTCTTTGACATTCAGAATTATTCAATTTTCCAATTTTACATTCCCTTGCATTCCCATTCCGAACGAACGAACGAACGAACGAAAACAAAGTGTGGGAAAAGAGAGAACTGTTCCACGGCCCCTCGATATCTAATCGATGGTCAGGGCAATTAGAGAGCGCTTATCAGGGCTCCGGCGCGATAAAAATGGCGTTGATAATAAAATAAAACTTGATGAAGAGTTTTCGTTTTACCCCATATATGTATGTATTTATGTATCTAGCCTTGGGTGTACATTGCTCTTTAGTTTTTAAAATCCACATGATTAATCGATTGCCATGTAATTATAAATCCCCCGAAGCACTCAAGATAAGGCTGAAAAGTGAAGGAGGAGTAGGACAGTTCCTTTGATTTTTTCAAGTGTAGGCCACGTATTCGGATCGTATTGCAGTGTGATCGAACAGAACGAAAGCGTTGCACATTGGCCAAAAATCCGCTATTTTTTTTGTTGGTATAAATACAATTTTGTATATTCTGATATTTCAATGCGCCCCAATAGTATGTTGAAACATTTTTACGGAATACACTTCATAAAGAGGAATAAATAGTATTTTATTGTCCAATGTGACCCCAAGAACTCCTCACCATTACTCAGGAGCAATATAATGGAATTCCAAAAATTAAGAAAATAAATAAACTCAAGAAAAACCGTATTCAAAATTAAAAAAAAATTAAATTCATTTAAAAAAATGGAATGAAAATAATTGAATTACAATTTTAAAAAAGAATTACAAATTAAAAAAAAAGAATAAAAAATGTTTAAAAAGAGTTACAATTAAAAAAGAAACAAAATTGAAAAAAATAATAATTCAAATCCAAAAAATTATGTAAATTAAAATTGAAATATCCAAATTCAAATTAAAGAAAATCAAAATAATATAATTACAAATTAAAAAATATTAAAAATTAAAAAAATATTAAAAATTACAAATACAAGAAAATAAATAAAAAGCAAATTAAATTAATTAAAAATTACAAACAAAAAGGTTACAAAATAATGTGAAAAATTCAACTTTTTGGTTCATTTTGACTTAAATAAAATAATGAGAATTTCTGGCCATAGTGGAGTATCCAGAACTTCTCTTGCCTCCCCCCTCCCTTGACCCACGAAATGATGACTTACCACAAAAGCTAACGGTGCAAACTGGCGACAAAATTTCCCCACTTAATGCTGCCACTGCCACTGCCCCTGCCCCTGCCCAGCCCCCAAATACAACCTCAATTTACCGTTGCATCAGAAGCAGCGGCAGCAGCAACAAATGAAATTGTCTAATTGCCGAGGCAACAACAAGCAGGGACGGACCAGACATCTCGTTGGACAACGCCGAGGAGACGAAGGAAGCCATCAAGCGGACAGGCGGACAAGCAACACAACAACCACAACAACAACAACAACAACAACAACAACAACAACAACAACAACAACAACAACAACAACGTATACAACATACAACGTATGCAACGAATGCGCAACATTTTGCCCAAGCAATGGAAAACATTTTACGTGATTTGCATGAACAATTGCCGAAAATCTAGTGAAAAATCCCAGATACCCAAAAAAAAAAAAAACTAGCAACGAAGAATACTCTAGGGAAGAAGAACATCCGCCAGTTATCATTTTGCCATTAAACTACAGACAATCGAATGGATTATCTTCAGAAACAACGCACATATGTGAGATATAGCAGTTGCAACCGATTTTAAAGGCTTAAATGGCAACCTTCTTATCTCTTTGGGTCTGTCTGTCTGCAGACATCTTGTGAAAATAATGATACCTCGCTTTTGCAAAGGGTAGAGGATATCCAAAACGTTGAAAATTCGTAACGCGTATCCGTGATTCGTCGTCGTTTGCTTTGCTTTTTGGTTCGTTCAAACCATATGAAGACACTCCAGAGAGGGGGGGCGGTGGGTGGACACAAGAGTGGGTAGAGGGAGAACTGAAGTTTTGAGGTTTTTTTGTTTGTTTCGTAAGTCAAAAGTCTCCTTAGGACGGAGAGGTAAATAAACTTCTTATTACTTTTCTACTCCTCCTCCTCCTCCTACTCTTACTCCTTTCTCCTCTTTCTCTCATTCTCTCAGTATCTTCTCAGTCTCAATCGCTACATATATATAATGCATATAAATTAGGGTTCTTTACGATATTTATATCTTTTTATACTGGATGTATATCCTGAAACTTTTGAAAAATTGTCTTTTTGTGTTGTAAAAGAGAAAAAAGGTCGTTCCTTAAACGAAATACTAAAATCAATACTGTACTAAATGTACAGTGCAGATTTCAGAGTCTTTTAATCGAATATATAAGAAAATGCTGATCAGCATTAAATACGTTAAGGAATATTAATAATACCATGATACCCCTTGAAAGTAGGGTATCAACAGGGTATCGTTGGGGGAAGAAAAAACGTGACATCGTTTTGGGTCTCGTAAAAAAAAAAAAATTAGTGTTGCTGCTGCTGCTGGTAATGTTGTTTGTGGCGGTTGGCTGCCGCTTTGCCTCGATGACGGCTTTAACCCATGTTGACCTGTCTGTCTCTATCCGTATCTGCCTCTCCCTCCCCCTCCCCCTCACTCTCCTATCATTGCTCCCTCTGCTCCCCTTTCGCCTTGTATTTCCACACTCGAACAGCAACAAAAACAGCAGAAATGGAAATAATTTTTTCTTCTTCGGTTTGTTTGATTTTTGTTTTGCCGCTTCGGGGGCTTGACAAATTTGAAATTTTAATTTTTAACGGTTTTTTCTTGTTTTTTTTGCCATTTTGGCGATTTTTTTCCCTTGTTTTTGGTGGTTCGATTTTCGAGGGAGGAGGGGGCAGCAGGAATTGCCGCACATGTGTGTGCCTTGGGCTTCAATGATGTATTGTACATATGTACTAGAGCCCTGGATGAACAGGCCACCGAATCGATTCGCTGGGACTCGGTATTCGCTACGTTCGGTCAGTTCGAATCCGCGTCCCGAATCGCTCGACCCAAGCACAGATCACAGACTGACAGTCTGATCAGAAAATTTCGGTTTTTTTTTCTCGCTCACTCTGCATTTGGATTTTCCACTGATTATTCACGTAATAATTCAAACACTCAAGCACTCACCTTTGAACCCTTCCAGCACTCGTGCAACTCTGGCGCATGTTGTGCTCTTTTTAATTATTTTATTTGCTTTTCTTTTTGTTTTACTTTGTAATTTTCTTTCAAGAAATTTATTGTATTTCTTATCGTTGTTGCAATTGTGGCGCATATTTGCTGTGTATTGCTTTCTGTATAATTGCTTTAATTGTTATTCAAGAAATGCGCCGAACCCCCCTCCGTCGGTCCGCATTCAAAATGCAATCCAAATGCATCGCATCCCTCGATTCTTGATGAAATTTGCCCACCAGCCAAGACAATTAATGGCTTATGGGTTTATTTTGCAATTTGTTGTAATTGAGTGAATGGAGGAGGAGTGCAGAGGGCAGCGACAAAGGGGGGCGGCGGAGGAGGCTGTGATATATATGGCTGAAAGATCTCTACTTAAATACGAGCCAGGCACAGGAAGAGGCTGCGAAAATTGTATAAATTGTTTAAAAATAAATTACACATTTACTCGTATTGGAAATGCATGTGTCTATAAGAAATGCCAACTCAAACACCAGAAAACAGAAACCCCAAAGAGTCTTTTAGGCAAATGAGCAGGCCGCACAATATACTCTCGTACGTTCCGCACTATAAACGCCCTGGCATGTCAAGTATACGAGACAATCACAGAGGAGAGAAGAGAGGAGAGGTGAGAAGAGAAGAGAACATACCAGTAAAGAGAACATGCATAGAGAACTGATGGCAGAAGAGTGGATTGGATTGGGGAGGAGGGAGGGAGAGATCAGCGTAGAATAGGCCACGCCCGCTAAAAGGAATGGCAAAGGAATGCAGGAGAAATCAAATCAAATCAAATGGACGAAACCAAAGGAATGCGGCTTTAGCGATCGCCAGAGGGAGGCTGAGAGAGAGAGAGAGAGGAAGAATAAGCACTCGACCAGGTCTGAGAGATGCTGTCAAGGTCGTTGGTGTTTGCCTTGAAAACGGCAACAACAGCAACAGCAAAAAGATGCAACGAGTGGAACTGCCAGGAAAACTGGTCGGTCGGTCGGTTGGTCGGTCGGTCGGTCGGTCGGTCAGTCTGCAAGAAGATGCACCCAAGCCGAACCGTCTTGTGGATAGGCAAGGAGGGGTATCCGGGGGGCGAACCAAGAACCAAGAACGAAGAACGAAGAGGAGGAAGCAGATGGTAAATAGCCAGATCACTCTGTCTTGTCGCTGAAACGCTCTTGGGCCATTGTTCTTTTTGTTGGGGGAGAGCCTTCAAAAAGTGCTGCCAAAAAACAAAGCAAAAAAAACAAACAAACAAAGAGTACTCGACTAATTAGCAGAGACATCAACAAAAATGATGATGAAGATGAAGATGAAGATCCCCTTCAATGTCCCTCTCTCTCTCTCTCCTTCTCTCTGGCTAAATGATCTCCAAAACAAATCTGACAAATGGCATTGTCTCTCTTCCTTATGTTCTTCGCTTCCTTTCAATCTTTACATAACTTTCATGCCTCAAAGATTTTCGGGGCCTTAAAAAAATGTTTTGGCTTCCACACCAACCAACAACAAAAATGTTGTTATCCATTAGCCAGCGGTTGAATGGACTTGGAAGGCCCAAAAGGAGCGGTTTATCCGTTCGTTTATGGGACATTTGTACAGCTAGATGAGAGACTCTTTAAATATCTGAAGCTAAATGGACATAGAAAAGTAAAATTACACTTTAATGGATAAAAAATAAAAAGTAATAAAATAATCTCTCTATTACATATATATTATATATTTCGTCAACGTACGAAATTTTATTTCACGGACGGGGTTGGCGTGCACCCAAGGAAAATAATACAAAAAATAGGAACAGAAAAAAATAAAAAAAATAATCAAAGATACAACAAATAATTCAAAATAAAAAATCTATGAAAAGAAAAAAAAATAATACAAAATAAAACAAATAATAAAAAAGAATACAAAACAAAACCAAATAAAAACGAATAAAAAAAATGAAAATTAATAAAATAAATAAAAATAAAAAATACTACAATTCAAAATTTTAAAAAATTAATAAATTAATCAAAAAAAAATAATAATACAAAATTAAAGTATAACAAATTACAAATTACCTAATAAATAAATACAAAATGGAATAAAAAGTATATGTATATAGAGATTAAATGAATAAGTTAGTATGTTTGATCATTATCTTTATTCCAATAATTCCAAAAGTTTAATGTAAATTTGATGCGCTAGGAAGAATTAGTAAACAATAAAAAATATAATATTTAAGCTCCCGTACTATCCCGTACTCAGTTTTTTGACTAATTAAATAAAATGTATTATCCTTAGCATTAACAAGCTCTCTTGAAGGTCTCTGTCCCTTTGAAAGGTGTCTCTCATTGTAGGCATTGTGTAGGCTTCTTTTCTGCTCTTTTGTCCGGGCTTAAGTATTTTTTGTCTGCCTTTAAAAGGTAATTAACACTCGGCTACAGAAACAGCAAGCGCAATAGCAACAATTGTGAAGGAGAGGAGACTGGCAAAAGTTAATTTGTTTTTAATTATTCAGATTTATTGATTTTTCTCATCTTGGAAGCCTTGACCTCTTGAACCTGTTTGCACGATGTGCGATTTTGTATCTTTTTCTTGTCTCCAAATAACCCAAAAGAATCTCTGATCTACTCGAAACTTCGCTTCGGCTTGGGTACGGGGTTGGGGTCGGAACTCCTAAGTTTACGGAGCTTGGGGTCTAAAAATAGCGCCACAACAAAACAGAAATAAATATCATAATAATAACAACATCAGAATAACCACCACATGGAGAGAATTTTCGTATTTATAGCTCCTCTCGGAGCTCTCTGTACTTCCTTTGGCTTTAGAGGTGCGGTGGCCTTTGACCATTTTTATGGAATTTTTTGTTGATTTTTTCATCTTTTTTTTAAATGTATATTTTTTATTGCTGGAGACAAACAAATACTCACATGATGAGGCATTTTTATTTGAATATTATTGTTATTTCAGTTCTCCTTTCTCTCGTTCTCTTCTAAAGACTAAAAATAATGTATTCCCGTCTCTCTCTCTTTGTTTGTTTTTCAGGTAAAAGATGCTCATTTAATTGCTATTCGTACTGTAAGTTTTTAAAAAGGGATTGGAATGGATAGAGAGCCAAGCCAAGCGAGGAGGATGACCCATAAGCCCCTTCTACGCTCGTAAGTTCAGATTTGTCGCAATACCCTATGGAGTTGGGAGTGGAATTTCGATAGAATGCCCATTCGCTGATCGATCATAGGCTCCCTTGGCCATTAGCAAATATGCTCCAATAGAAGATCCTTCAGAAATAGAGCTAGAAGATCACTCCAATACGCAATCCCTGAATAAGCATAGAACTAGTATATTTTTCAAATCAGACACTCTGTGTAAAAATCAGGGACCGCAGATAAGAGTTATGAATTCAAATTTTAAAGAAATAAATCAAATAAATAATAATAAATAAGCGATATCAGAAATATATGATTTATAATATATTTTATTATTATTTTTAATTTGTATTTCCATCAAAATCAAATACTGTTCCTGGTAAAAAGTGTAGATTTATCGATTTATTATCGTTCAATATCGATAGCTAAACAATATTTATGGAAACGATTTTTATAAGAAGTCGATGGGAAACGTATTAATTTATCGTTGATTTATCGATATGCCACTGAAAATTCGACAAATATTGACAACTCAGACTACATTTAGACTACAGAATACATTTCTCGATTAATAATCGATATATCTAATTGAAGATATCAATTATCAGATATAATATCTTAGATAAGCCCTTGAGTATCGAAAGGAATGGAAAGAAAGAAGTCCATCCATCCGATCACTTAAATGGCCAAAACGATTGACATCAGAGTACGATTAACGATCAACGATGACGAGAGATTTCCCAATCCAATCAAGAGGATGCTGATGGTGGCAGGAGCCAGTACATGGGGATCACAAAATGCAGTTGTTGCTGGAAGATCCAATGATCAATGTTTCCCTCTCTCTCTCTCTCTCTCTCTCGCTCTAAGTGTGTCTATCTGTCTGTCTGTCGGCCTGGTTGGAAGACCAGGGCTCTTGTTTGCTGTAGAACGAACACACATTTCCAGGTTATAAACTTCAACTTTGAAGGGCCTTGCATAATTTGTGCCTCATTCTGTACGTACAACCTGCAAACCAGCAACAGCAGCAGCAGCTGGCTTAGAGAGAGAGAGAGAAAGAGATGGCCAGCAGACGAGAGATGGAGAGAGAGGGAGATCGGTAAAGCATGAAAAGATGATGAACAAGTTCTGAAAGAGAGAGATAGAGGAAAGGAAAGTCCCAAGTCGAAGTCGAAGTCGAAGTCGGTGGGAAGTCAAAGCACTTTAAAGCACTTTGAACTTTTCCAGTACCTACATGAGTATGTCTCTATATAGAGATGTATTTGTATCTGTGTCTACATTTGTGTCTGTATCTTTATCTGTGTGTGTGTACAGCCACTGCCACTGCCACAGCCGCAGTTTGGTTAATGAATAGGAAAGAATTTCTACAAATAAATAAATAAATGTTGTAGCAAAGCGGCAAACGGTAAATTATCTTTTTCTATTGGAGAACATCTCGTTGCACAATTGAAATCTCTTTCCCTAACGATTCCGTCATTCATTCGAAAGTATTGTATCTTTTACCAGATGTTTTCACCACAGATACATAAACTACTCACAAAGAAGATCTTCAAAAATCTGCTAGTTCTGTTCCAGGGTATATTCCATGCTTAAACCGCTTTCTTTTTGCCAATATCTTGATTCGATTTGTGGAAATTGTATAGAAATTCAACGGTAATTGATTGGCAGTAAAAAGAAGACGATGATAATGATGATCGTTGACGATGATGATAATGATTTTTAAGTTAGTTGCTTGAATCGATCGATCGATCGATCGCTCGGTCGCTCGCTCGATCCATCGATCGATCAGTTTTAGGCAACGCCGAAATGTAATTTCATTAACCTTAACATTGTTCGTCTGTCGTATCTGTATCTGTATCTGTATATTTGTATCTTTGTATCTCTGTATCTATGTATCTATTCGATTCATAACCGTTGATTGATTCTCTCTCGCATCAGTCGTCCAATGACTTGTCAAGTCATGCAGAACGGAACCCCATCGGAAAATAAATAAATAACGACTCTTCTTCAATTGTTAAGCACCGCCTACCTCTCCCCTCTCCCCCCACCGCTAATTGCAAAAAGGTTCCCCCGGAACGGAACGGAACGAAATGATCGCATGAGATATTTGTCAAAAGATGTGCGTGCTTCGTGCCCGAGCCAGTGGCAAGGTGGTGTGAGGGTGCTGGTGATGGTGAGGGGAGAGGGGTTACAGTTTTTGTGGGGCTGGGGTCTTTAAATTACTCACAAAAGTTCAATGTCAAGATTTTCGCTCACTTTTTCAGATGTTTTTCTGTTTTTTTTTGGTGTATTTCCTGTCTGCAACAGTTTGTTGAACTTCCATTGCTTTTTCGGAGATTTTTTACAACGAAATAAATCTCGCAAAAAACAGAAAAAAGAAGCCTACAAATTATACATATTATGTTCGTTCTGATCTAAAGCAGTATCCCTAATTTCTCTGGATATTTCCTCAAAGATCCCCCCCCAATTCGGGGATTATATGGAATAAATTATGAATAAATTGGGAATTATTTTATATGTTTTATTTATTGTGAATTATGAATAAAAGCAGATCCCCGAAGAACTCTTGGGATTATTAGGAATAAATTATGAAAATGGTACAGATACAGATACACAAACTTGTAGCTAAGAGATACTTTTTGCTTGGCACCCAAAGTCTCGAAACTCCAATTTGGCGCCGCATTTTGCCGTTAGTCATGCATATAAATATATCTAAAGCTCTCTCACAAATATTTGAAACTTGAAATCAAAAAAAAAAAACTTCTTGGAAAACATACCATAGATACATACATACATAAGTATCTTTATCTGTATCTGTATCTGTATCTGTGTGCACGCATATAAATGCCAACACAGCAAATACTCTTAAAAAGTATTTTGTGGCCATTTTTTGTGAGCCAGTTTCAGGTTTACTTCGTCGTACAAGTAGTATCTCATATTGTGGCCGAAGAGAGATACATTTAGGGGCGGAGGGAGGGAGAAGGGTGGGCTGTGCTCTGCGGTGCTGTCTGTGTGTCTTGGAAACGACCTTTGCAAGCATTTTTGTTTGTTACTCGACGGCAACCAAAGTGGGCGGCGGCACACACAGAGAGAGAGAAGGAGAGAAGGAGAGGCGGGGCACAGAGAGGTTGAAGTCAAACAAAAAATCAAACGAACAACAACAAAAAACCAGATCAGATCTGAAATGAAACAACTCTAAGAGTAGGCCAATCTGAAGCCATTCTGCACTTGTCCTACGAACACGAGGGAAATAAGAAAACCCTAATGGACTGGGCTCACATTATGGTAAACATTGTGCGATCAAGTTTAAAGACAGTTCTGTCGTTCGAGCGACACGTGGGCAAATGAATCACTCAGGCTAGACCAAAGTACGAATATATTCCATTGAGAACTAGTCGAAGATACATATGTACCTCTTACGGGGAGTCTAGTCTATTGGAACCACCAAGAACTAAAGATGACAGATCTTATCTGTAAAGAAATGTATCTATGTCTACCCATAGTCTGCTCCCATGCTGGAAAACACTCTCTTTTCACGTACATTTCTGAAATTAATGTGCAAATATTTGATATAATATGTATTTCATATTTAAATATTAAATATCTATTAATCATTTTTATAATAAAAATTTCACTTTAAAATTAAATATTTTCATATTTAAATTTAAAAAATATATTTCGGTTAAATATGTTCATACTTAAATTAAAAAACAAAAACATTTTCATATTTTGATTAAATATTTTCATATATAAAATAAATAAATTTCATATTTAAAAATAAATATATTTCGTACAAATTTAATTATGAATTATATTTATTTTATAGTGTTTTATATATTCAGATTAAACATGGGCCGTGCTAAAACTATTTTTTGATACATATTTATGCTTAAATCAAAGTGAATACTATTTAATTTCACTATGTTTGTATGAAAAAACCGAATATTTAATTTAAATATGGATATGTTGCTTTTACTATTGTTCTCCGAATTTAATCTAAGCACAACATTCTCTTTATCATTTTTATAAATAACCCCAACACGAGCATAATTTCCACTCTAAGATAACAAGCAACTCTAAGCACACTCTAAGCAACAACGAATCTCATGTACGATTTTCTTACCACATTTCCATGCGATTCCATTTCCATTTGCAACTCTTTTGCATCCGGCTACAGGTTGATAATTATCATTACCGATCATCGTCATCGTCACTCTCATCCAAAACTGTCACATTAACTTTGATGAGGTGCTGTATGGTGCATGGTGTATGGTGTGTGGTGTATGGGATGGATGCTGAAGCTGAGAAAAGAGGCAACCGAAAGTAATCGTCGCTTGGCTTTGGAAAAGTGCAGAAATGCCCGGGCGCAAGCGAAAACCGAAAGAAGAAATTTTTATATGTATATGTATGTTTGTTTGTTTTTTTTTGTTTCTTGTTGCGCTTTTTGCTTTTCTTTTAACTTTCACCTGAAGCCGGCGACGACGACGACGACGACAACCCCAGCGGCAAAAAAGCACAGCATTAGAAGTCATCATCATGATGATCAAGATGATCATGATGATCATGATGGAGTTTTGCTATGAAGTCTAGTCGCAAAAATTAACGCATACCAAGAGCAAAAGAGCACCAGAGCACGCTGCGGTGTGTGGCAATGTCACTGTGCTCTGCTGGCCATAAAGCAACAAATTGTGGCAAGTAAATGGGACCGGCTCCCTCTTCTCTATCTGCCTCTGCCTCTCCCTCTCCCCCTCCCCATCCCCCTCCATTGCTCCATATCGTGTGTGCGCCCATCTGTTCCCCTTTTATCTTAGAAAGTTTTGATCTCTCGTACGCATGCGCGCATACCTATGCAGAAAGGAAACATAATACTTGATCTTCCCCCTGCCCCCCTGCCCCCTCCCCCTTTTTGTGCCATGCGATATGTGAGAGCCCAAGTGAAGGTTTTCCTTTCCTCCTTGTGGCATTGAACCTCTTCGTCCACCTCTCTCTCCCTCTGCGTCACTCTCTCTATATCTCTCTGATAGACATATGCAGATGAAAGAGCCGATTGATCCGACTATACTACATATTAATTGACGCGAAAACTAATGTTTCTGTTGAAAGAAAGTTGAAAAATTATAATGATAAATGATAATAATAATGAATAAATAAAAAAATACAAAAAATAAGTAATAAAAAATAAATAGGTAAAAGTAAGTAATAAATCTTTGCGAGATTTCATTCATTGTTCTCCTTGAAAACGTTAATGTATTTCCTCCTGCAGGGGAATTCTATAATTCTATAATTTTCCATCCCTCCCCCTCAGTCTTCTGGCTTGAACAAATTGCAAGAGGCGCATATGTACCATATGTGGGGATAGGCCTACACATATTGTGTGTCTCTGTATCTGCATGTGGGCAACCACTGACTGACCTTAGCACTCAAAAGGGCAACAATAGCTGGTGATCACTGTAGAGGCAGAGGCAGAGCCAGAGCTAGTGGTAGAGGCATGGGAGAAGGCTGTATCGTAGGAGAATGGTGGATCGTAGTGTGAACAAAGCGACTGAAGAATTGAGCTTACGAAATGCCCTAAAAAAATATATATATACATATGTGCAGTTTCCTAAACTGAAGAATGAATATATGTTTTTACTAGAAATATTATTGCAGAAGTGAATTCTAAGTGAGATCTAAAAATAAGCATAAAAAAATCAATTTTTTGCAGTGTGCAGTCTTAAATATAATTTAAAAAAATAAATAGTTAAATAGTTTATTAGTAATCAAGAGGTTTTTTTTTTACAGGATGTCTGCCAAATTAATAAATAACAAATTAAATAAAAAATATATAAAATAAAAAATAAATAAAAATTAAATACAGAATAAAAAAAATAATAATAATAATTATAGCATATATTTTTAAGAGCACAAATAATATCAAAAGTATCTCGAAAAGAGAATAATACAAAAATAGAGATTTTTACCATACGAAATTATAAAACTATCGATACGATATGAATTCGAAGATAAAAATATTTTAGAAAAGAACAAAGATAATATATTTCTCTTTGAATATTTAAAGGGCATCTATCTATTCTGGTAAGAGTATCCAAAGGTTTCGTTCTACATTGAGAGGGAGATGGGGATGTGTGACTCGTTTCTCCATTTGTTTTGTTTGCTCGTTTCGTTGACGGTTTCTTCTGACTATTGCCACACGTAAAGTTTATTTTTTTTTCTGCCATATTCTCTCTTTCTCTCTCTCTCTCTCTCTCTCTCAGGGGTTCTTGGTTCTTGTAAACAAAAGACCGTTAATTGACATAGAATTTGGAGGTTTATGCCCCGACGCCGTTGACGTTTCTGCGTCTTTGCCCCTCTTTTGTCAAACCACCGAAAATAATTTCCATAATGTCAGTTTTCGTCGTAAGCGGTCATATACCTACATAATTCCTTTTTAGTTTAAAACAAAAGCAGTCTGCCCCCCCCCCCCCCAACCATCCCCTTATCGCACACACGCAGTTCAATAGCCTCTTGAACTATCGTCTCAGAACAAAAGTGTTTGCCTCCGTGGCCCCCCCTCCCTGCCATTGTGACCTCTCCTGATCATCACATGTTTGTGTGTATGCGGGAAGGGGGGGGGGAGTGCTGTGCTTGGGTTGGGTTGCTAATTGCTGCCCAAACTTCAGTGGGAAATGTCAGCTGATTGTCAGACAGAGTGGGCAGAGAGGGCAGAGAGTGGTTCGCCCCCAACAGGTGGACAAAAGGGAAAGAAAAATGTATATGTATATGTATGTATGTTGGAGATTTGTTCAATGAAGCAAGATGAATTTACGCCGTCCGATGTGGTGAGGGTCCATCCACTCTTTCAACTCGCTCTCTCGGCTTTCAGCGAGACAGACAGGATGGACCCTCGAAAGAGAGCAGATGTTGTCCCATTCCATTGCAGGAGAGCAGCACAAAGCTTGTAGATCGAATGCAGATCAAGTGATAATCTAACCTTACCAAGCAGATTTTTATTGAATTTATCTACGAGCAAAATCGATTACACGATGCTTTGGAAATTGCAAAATATTGCAAGATTTATATATACCGTAAATATAGCTAAAAACACGTTTTCAGATATACCACAAAGTATATTAATATCCCATAAACGGTCCCTCATTGGACTCTCAAAGAAAATTTGTTGTTGTTTCGGCTTATTTGAGTTCACTGCAATTTGAGAAATAAATATATTAAATATTCAGAGTTATACGAGAGTAATTTTTCCGACTAGAGCGCCGTAGAGCGATCTAGATCATTAGGTTTTATGTACCATGTGTGAGAGTGGAAAAAGGGTCCCAAATCCCATACTTTAATTCTTTTCGTAACTCAATTTGCATATTGCTTATAAAATCTTTAATTTTTGTAAAACAAACCAAAGCTAAATGATGATTAATTCGATCGATTAATTACATTTGATGCAGATCCATTCCCATGATTAAAGACTACTCATCATCATCGCGATGATGTTAATCATCTGTCATCATCTGGTGGGGGGTGGCGGGTTCCACAGTCTCCCTCCTGTGGACCACTTTAGAGACCGAGAAGAAGGAGGGAGAGAACTGCAATTGAAATGTTGCTTTAATTGTGACTAATTAGTCATCAATATACGCGTAGTAGTAGCATAGAAAATAATTAAGACATACGTTTATATAATATCAGGAAACTCGAAAGAGTTCGAGAACGAACGAGTGAGTGAGTGAGTGAATGAATGAGCGAATGAATCAATCAACGCTAAAACAAGTTCAGAGTGACCTTTGCTTAAAAACGAACCTCGACTGAATGAGAAATATCAGCGATAATTCAAAGATAATTTTTGTATTCTTTTAACAAGCGCTACGACTGAAGATTGAAGGTGATTGAAGTCCAGGGATGACTAGGGGGGTGTGGGGAGAGTGGATCCATAAGTATTATTATCATAATAATAACTTTTTATTTCTTATGCAAATGAACGTTGAGATTCATTTTTATTACATCGCCGCCTAGCTCGTGTTCTCCCATCTTAGTCACTATAAACCAATAAAAAAAAAACCAGAAAAAAGTCTAGCAATGCTGTTGATACCCTATAGATCGTATGGTAAGGAAATATAAGTCTGGAGAAAATAAAAAGCTCCTCCTGAGTGTATTTTCGAGCCGATTGCTAATGAATAAAAGTTTTAACCAGGGATCGTAATCATTATAATTTATATATTTTAAAAATCAAACATCAACTTTTTGTTTATGTTTTAAAAATAAATTTTCTAAAATTAAATAATAAAAAGTTGCACAAAATAAATAGTTATCTTCGCTAAAAAATGCATTTTTTGATTTTTAATAATTCAAAAATAAATTTAATGATTTTTTATTTTATTTTATATTTATTTAATAATTGAGAAAAATCATAGAGAGTTGAGAAATAATTTAAAAAAATAAACGCACAAATGAAAAAAAATCATTGTTTGCGGTCCCTGGTATAAACGGCACTGTAGCTCTGCTTCTATAGCCATGGTATACGCTTTCGAGTACAGTTACGAGGGTATTCAGAGAATTCCAAGCGTGGGCGACACTATCTGCACAAATACTTCCAGATTTCCGCTCCATTACTCACTCGGAAAGGAGATATGTAGATGCATAGATCCATTTGCGAGACGGAGGGGTACTCGTACTCTCGCATGTCGTAGTCGTAGTCGTAGTCTTACAACAGCAATAACCATCAATTATCGTCTGTCAACTGTGAGTCTTGTAATGTGTATCTCGCAGATACAGATACATGGCTTGCAGTGCAGATTATATTGATGGATTTTTTTTTTTTTTTTTATTGCAAAAAATTTATTATTCATAATTAATTGATTTTTATTTTGTATAACCCAGCTGCTTATTATAATGATTCCCGGGCAATCCGAACCAATTCGATTCGAACCGATTCGAGCCGATTGTTGCATAATAATAATCTTTTTGCACAGATTTTTATGTGGTATTTTTTATATTTTTTTTTGGTTTGTTTTGCTGGTATTTTGCTGGATTTTGTGAAAGGTACAAACACACACACACACAACGGGAGATTGTGGCCACGGACTCTGTCTGAGAGAAGAAAAAAAGAGTTCAATAAACCGCATGGAATTCAAATCTATTGACCCAAAAAAAAAAATACTCCACACACACACACACACACACACACACAATAGCGGGGTACGAGTATCTGCAATAAATGGCAATTGAAAGACACAGTTCCACACAGATACGAGCATATATTCCACATTAAAAAATAATAATACTAAAAAAGATAGCAATGCAAAATCATTAAGAAAACAATGAGCAATCAGCAAAACAGACAGAAAGCAGAAGTGACGGAGGTATGACGGAGGAGGGGGGACAGTGGAGCAAGGGGTGGGTTGGGTCCCCTGGTCCAGGTCCCCAGGTCCAGGCCAAGGCCGAAAACAGCAGGAAGACAGCGAGCGACGAGAGAGAGAGAGAGAGAGCGGGAGCGGGAGCGAGAGCGAGAGCGAGAGATATTCAAGTGGGACAAGGCCAAGATAATTTACGGAATTGCGGAATTGGTAATCAAGGGAAAGATCGATCGATTGATTCGCTGATCGAAAGGCAGGCAACAAGGGAAGTGGGTGGGGGGACTATTATGGTAAAGATTAACCAACAATCGTATTTATAAAGAAAAAGGAAAACAGACAGGAACAGGAACCCGGCTGGAGGCACTGAGAGCGATCTGCCTGGGATATTAAGGATTACCAGGACTTTGAATCTTTGTTGATTTTATCCATCGACTTCTAAGGAAAAGTCTGCTAGCGGAGGCAACGACTGGGGGAGGGGGAAGGGGCTTTAAATCGATTTTCTTTAAAAAAACATTTCAATCGTTGGTGTATTTAACCGATTTTGCCTCCTTTCTCTCTACATTCACACTGCATTGCGTATACGCAGCATGTGACGCCTTTGGCTTGAACATTCGAGTATGTTGTTGTTGCTTTTTGTTTTATTTTTATGGACTACCTTGAACGACCTTGCCGCCATTTAGGCGCCTGCTAAGCAACAAACTTGGTCAAAATGCATTAACAAAATCACAAAATACGAGAAAAACCGCACGAGAGTCGCGCTTAACATTTTTGTTGTTGTTGTTGTTGTTGTTGTGTCGATATTCGGTTTCGATTCGATCGTGCCACCTGCCCCGCCCCCTGCTCCCCTGTGCCCATGCCACTGCCTGACTATAATACAATTTGGATATTTGTTGTGTATTATTCGACTCGATTCGAATCGGTTACGCTTTTTTTTTTTTTTTTTTTTTTTTTTTTTTTGGTGTGAGAAATCTTTTTTTAAATGTTGTTTCTGCTGCTGCCGTTTGTTGCGTTTTCCAGAGTGCGTGTTGTGTGGGCTGTACTTTGGTCAGCGACAGCGACAGCAACAGCAACAGCCACGGCGATGGGTTACTCTTGTGACGATGATATGGTGTCATCATTGACACCAAAGACAGACAGAGACGAAGACCAAAACCAAAACCCAAACCCAAACCCAACGAACGATCAACCAGAAATTAAATACGAAATGTATAAAATCCACAAGACACTGAATGACGCCCACTCTCCCTCGTGGCTCCGTCGGGTCTTTGAATCACTGATTTTGTCCAGCTCTTCTTTCTTTATACAAGTATGATATATATCAGTGTATTGTCTGTGCCTACACCTGTCCTTGTGGCTTCTTTAATTTTGACATGAGAAGAGAAGGGAGGGAAGGGAAGGGAAACTTTCTTAGAAGGAATGAGATGTGCCACTAGAAAAACGCAGAGCATGAGTCATGCACATGCAATATTTGTTGTTTTTCGGGCATTCTCTCTCTCGCAGTAGAAAGGATCCTTGGCTCAAAAAGAAGAATAATATAATAATTCTTAGGAAGACTCAAAAATGCAGAACAAAATCAAAGTCTCTTGCAAAAAGAAACTCTCAAAAATGTATTGGGGACAGTCAAAGGTTTGAATACAGAAAAAAAAGAAGCAGTGTTCCCACAGTCCTATAGAAATGATAATTTGTATACAAAACTACAAGTGGCAGAACATCATCTCATTAGAAGAATGAATCTGTCCCATTTGTGGCTCTCAATCGTCGCCTCGACTCGAGTCTGCTTTATAGACCAAGAACAAATGACTTAATCAGCTTGTGCCCAAGAAAACTTTCCCTGAAACAATGGAGGCAACCAATTCGCAATCGCCCTCCCCCTCCCCCTCTGCCGCCGCCGCCCCCCCTCTAACTGTTACATGCCAAAAGCGAAGAAAGCCAAAGACAAAGCCAAAGCCAAAGCCAAGAGCTGAGAGCCAGCCCGTGTGCCAAAGCATGTGTGAATGATTTGTGTAAAGGCCTCGTTGGTTCAACCTTGAACTTGATTTCGACCATGCGCATTTCGCAGATATATACACGATACAATATATATATCCATATATATGTAATTACATTCGGAATTAAAGAGTTTGGCACGTAGCCGAAAGAATCGTGACAAAAAATGTGGCGAAAAAATCTATATCGAGCAGAGCCAGACCCCAGAGCCCAGACCCAGAGCTAAGCCAAGACTCGGATCGAAATCTTAGACTTTGGCTAACAACTGGAATGACTGTTTTGACTGTTTATGGCCTGAACACGACATCGATTTGGCAATCAAAAACAAACGACAGGCGGAACATGAAAATGGCACCGCAAATAGTTTTTGTTTTTTTTTTGCTTTTTTCATATATTATTGCAAAGCAAGAATCTCGACTGGAGCCAAAAATGAAACAGATTTCTATAACTGGAAACTGGAAACTGGACAGATCGAACGAATGAACCCGCAGAAAATCTACATCCAAGCGAAAATATCTGAAAGCTCTTCGGAAAGAAATAAAATCCACCATCCTAATGCCAGTAATAAAACTGAAAATATATCAAAAGACTCGCCTGATATTGACACATACAAGACACATGTGGCCATATAAGAAAATCAAGTAACCATTATCTTGATTACAAATGTGTACTTTGCATATAAACTCTGAGAAAAAAGGCCTGAAATTGTAATAAAATTGAACACTTGGACTTAAAAATGTACACCCTACCGAATAAAAATATTTCATAATTAAATGAAATATTTATATATTTAAAATAAATATATTTCATATTTAAAATAAATTCTTTTATATTTAAAATAAATATTGGTCGTACTAAATGGATTTTTTCCAAGTGTATGGAAAAGCAAAGACCAGCAAAGTTCGTTCTCTCTTTAAAAGAAATCTGCCGAACACAGGAGACAGAGACAGAGACAGACCAACACCTAAGTAAATAAGTATCTATATTATGAATGTGTTTTGTCTAGTTTTAATTAGCATAATTTACATGCAAATGCTAAATAGAACGAGCTCAGAGCAGGAGGGCGGCTGGGGATATGGGATAGAGGGGTGGCCTGCCACAGATCAATTGTGAAATGTCTCGAGTGGCTATGAAGTTGGATTTGACAGCCACTCAGAGAGAGAGAGAGAGAGAGAGCCTCAACTCGACTCTAAGAGACAGACAGTGACGAGATGACGCTCGGGCGTGTTCCAGTGTCAAATTAGTCGCCATTAAAACGCTCCAAAGCTGGTTACAGAGCAGGAGGGACGGCAGAAGCCAAAACGGGCTAATAAAAAAAGTAATAAAATGATAAATCATAGATCGAATCGGTTCGGTTCGGCTCGGAATACTCTCGTATATATATAGATACAAACGTATTAAATATGAAATTGTAATTGCCATTGCAATTGCAATTGCAATTGAAATTGCCATATTTTTTTTATTTTGCCTGGCCGCCTGCCCTCCGCTTATGGGGCGGTTAGAAACGCAGACCAGACTCACAAAACGCTAGCGTTTTGTGCGCGCGTTTTTTTAGTTTTGTTTTGTTTTTTTTTGGCGCGTCAATACCTCCACCCGCGCACACAATCGCGCGGAAAACGCGATCAAAGGCAAAGCGCGCGCGCGCGCGATTCTCTAGCTCTGTCTCGCTCTATCGACAAAAAGATACCAAATGTAGATAGTGGAGACTCTTGATCATTGCCTTTTTCCGTGTTCGCCCCAAAACGGGGCAACATTTGTGTTGTGGCGCCGCAGCAGCAGCAACAGCCACAGCCAGAGCCACAGCAACATTGATGCAGAATAAACGCGCTCGCGACAAAAACCGCCAGCCAGCGTCAGCTCATGATTTAATGCGGTTTTCAGTTGCCCAGTTGTTTGCAACGTCAAACTTCAATTAGCTTTTTAACTTATAAACTTAAACGTTCAATAAATTGTTAGACCGCTTCCCCACACCCCACTCCCCACAACCACCCGCATCCACACCTACCCCCCTTCCCAATCCCATGCTGCGGCTGCTGCTGCTGCTGCTGCTGCTGCTGTTGTTGGCAAATTAACAACAACAAAAATACCAACTGCCAACTCAGGGGCTCAGAAAATTCCATAGACATCGATGCAAACACGTTTTTTTGTGTGGAGGAAACAGGCAGAGAAGTAGCCAGAGAAAAGTGAGGGGGATTCAGGGGATTCAGGTTTCGGGGAAGGGAGGGACTTCCCCCAAAAGAAAAGGCGAGTTTTTATCGTTTGGAAGCTGCCAGAAGAAAAGCTTTCAATTTGTAGGTACGCTTATGAATGATCCTCCTCCCAGCCAGGGCCAGGGCCCATGGAGCTCTATGGCTGGTCTAAGCATTGATTTATGCATGCAAAAAAGATACAGATACAATAAACGAGGAAATGGAGTGAGTCAGTAACTCAGCAGCAGACCGTACCCTTACCCGTACTCGTACCCGGATTAAGCCCCGATGAGAGAGAAGAAATATAAATAAAAGGAACAATAAAATGGCAAAATAAAAGAGAAGGGGGGAAAAGAAGGAAACAAATTGAATTTTCGCACGCAGGGCAGACCGCAGAGAAAAACCAAGCCATCCCATCGAAGGATGGAATTGTGGGCGGGTATTGATTGCATTGATTATGGCCATTTGTCGGAGGGACAACTTTGACCCAATTATAGAGCAGAAGAGGGAAAGGCAGAGCCGAGCAGAGCCAAGCAGAAAGGAGACAACAAGGCGTATGACTGACATGTAAATTATTGAATCGGTCGATAACTGAATTATTTGAAGGATGTGCTGAATGAACAATGGACCAGCAAATATCAGAACGAATAATGGGAATGCAATTTCGCGGCTGAATAATTCGAAACAGAACCATCGCTTGGGGGACACATCTGCTGGGAGTTGTAGTTGCCTCTTGAATGAATAAAACTGAATATTTGCATGGCTAATACAATTACCATTACCATGTTTATGATTCACTTTGCGCACTGCATGAATCATTCAGTCACTGGAATTCCCCTCGCACCCCCAAAAAAAACCCAAACGAGGCACTAATATATTTGCAGTTAATTACAGTTAGTTATTCAACCCCTAAACACCGTGCCCACCTCCCCTGTGAAGGCCCCTGGTTGTGGGAAATTTAACGATCGTAGAACGCCAATTATATTGCACATATTAGAACAAATGTTAGAACTGTCTAACTGTGGGAGCGTTTTTAATGCGTTTTTAGACGCGCGCAAAAAACGCTTGCCGCTGCTGCTGCTGCTGCTGCTGCTACTGCGGCGGCTTTCCAGCTGTTTTTCGAGTTTTATTTTGCTGCTTGTATTTTGTATGAGCCTTTAAGCTCCTCTGGCTACTGCCTGCGGCTGCTGCAGCGACTGCGATTAGTGATAGTGGAAGCGAATGCATTAGCGACTAAAACAGCGATAGCGACTTAAACAGCGACTGTAACAACCACAGACCAAAACAGCGAACAGCGAATGGCAGTGGCAGTGGCTGTGGCAGTGGCAGGCCTTTGTTTATTTGCCGCCAACAGCAGCAGCGGCGGCAGCGGTGGCAGCAGCGCCGATTAATGTGCAGGCAATATTTATTGTCTTAACAATATATTTATGCAATAATTGCATTGAAGTGGTGCCATTAATTATCTTTTTGCCACTCCACCGAACCACCTCTGCTCTCTTTCCCTCCTTCACTCGTCCGCCCACACGCGCTTTGGCGGAAGCGGTTTTGTGGATGACCTTAAGTGGTTTGCATCTCCACTAAAAAAACAGCGCCGTGCCGCCTTGCCATTGCACAATCGAAACGAACCACCCGCCCGCCCGCCGGCCAGTCAGTCGCGAAGGTTGCTGTCTCGACTGTGTCTTAAGACTACCCAAAATGCAGGCAGCCACAGTGGAAACTGTCCACAAGGAAAGCCAGAAACCAGCTGATGCTGAATCAAGTGTCCTTCAATTTCAACCAGAGATTCAGTTTTAAAATCAATATGGAAAAAAAACTACGCTACTTCTGCAGGAGGTATCCTGGAACAGGATCAACTTTTATTACATTTTTTTGAGTGTAATACAAATTTTAAGTAAAATAATTATATTAATATTAGATATACTATAATAATATAAAATAATACTATTAAAATAAAAATTATAAAAATAAATAACATAAAAATAAATAATATAAAAATAAATAATATAAAAATAGATAATTTAAAAATAAATAACATACAAATAAATAATATAAAAATAAGTAAAAATTAGTAATACAATTCAGAAAATAATTGTTGTTTTATAAATGAGCAATTATTTACTTGCTTAACTTTTCCGCTTTACATTTTCATCGCTTCATTCGAGTATTCACTGTGTGCTTTTCTGACACATATTTCCAACCCCCTCCCGCCATCACCCGCTGCGTTTTGGCCGCGTTTTCAATGCGTTTCCAGTCGCTAATTGTTATATACATATATTCATAGGTACCGCATATATATATCTTTTGTTGTTGCGGGTGGTCGCTCAGCAGCCCCAGTACACGTGGCGAGGGCGTGGCTCCAATCGAACAAATCGTGCAGTTGTCCAAATTCGAAAATGGATTTCGTCGTGGGGACTCTGCTGACAATCGCAAATGCCGCTATATTTTTCTTAACCTATTTTCTTTTTTATACCCTTTGTGTTCGGAGATCTGAAGATCTGCCAGGAGGGTATTCAAAGCTTCGTATTAAAAGGAAAATTACTCGTATCTTGCCTTTGTTTCTTATTTGTTTTTACATATATTCTTTTGTTATTGTGCATTGCTGTTTTTATTTTGTATTTATTTTTTATTCAAATTGAAACTAAAACCCCCATTTGGGGGGAGAAGAAAGACAACTCTTTTGAACTATTGCCGACACGACATAACGAGCGGACATTCGTCTGTTGCTGGCTGTGGATTGCTTGGGGGCAGCCGCTGCTAAATGCAAATTAAAAAAAACGTCTAGAAATCAAGCAGAACAACAGCAACAGCAACAGCAACAACAGCAGCAACAGCAGAAGGGGCACCCACAAGAAAAACAGCGATAAAGGGAGAATTGGGTGCGGGTGCGGGTGGGGGTGCGAGATACGAGATATTCACAGCGAAGCTAGGCCATGGCTTCTATTCATCTTATCACTAGAGCGCGCCGACCCCCCCCAAATCCCCCATCCACAATGACCCAAACTCCCCATTCCACGAACCCAAAAGAAAAATTCAATTATTGTTTGTGGCCCTCTGAAAATAGTTCTGTGTGTGTGTGTGTGTGGGGGGGGGGGGGGGGGTGGTATAAGTGACTAAAGCTTAAGTCTATTAGAAATTATATAGAACCCAATACCAATATTACTTTAATTTTTTCTTTTTGGTACTGTACTGTCACTGTCTTATAGAAATATTTAATACAAAAATGTGCTGCAACTTGAAGAGAGTTTTCTTTAACTTAAAGAAAATTTAATTTTTGTTATTTCACTCATAAATAGTAGGTATATATCGTACTTTCCAGATATGCTATATACATACCAGATATTATATTGCTACGCACAAGAAAAAATGCCCGAAAATAGTAAAAAATAAAATAAAAATAAAAAACAACATACATGGCATGTGCATGATGCGGCATTTGTAATGCTCAGGGATTTTATTGTTGTTGTATAGTGTATGCTTTGCGCGCTCTTTTCATTACGCTTTGATTAATTTTTCCATTTTCTTTGCTTGTTATTTTCCTTGGCTTTCGATAACAGTTCCCAGAGCGACATTTGTTGGCTTTGTTATCGTCACGCCTCTCTCCCTCTCTCTGACCCCGCTCGATCCTCGCTACAACCAAGAGGCTGTTGCGTATGATAGGAGGAAGAGGAGTGGGAGGAGGAGGAGGAGTGGGAGGAGGAGGAGGGTACTTCTACTGTCGTGGAAGGCGTGGAAACAGAACTGTGAAACCGACTTGAGACGGAGCGACTGCCGACTGCCGACTACTGTTGCTGCATTTTAATTTATTTCGATGTGCCATTTTACGCAAATTGAGGACAAGCAACAACAGCAACAACAACAACAACAACAACAACAACAACAACAACAACCGATGCGCACGCATTGCGGGCCGGGCTCCCATCTAATAGTAGTCGTTGCTCTGTTCTGTTCCGCTCCATTCTGTTGCTGTTGCTGTTTCAGTTGATAAGAAATTGTCATTTACTATGATTAGAGTGGGGAAACACGATCTCGTCTCGCATAACAATTGTATTAATGTGTGCCCTTCTCCCTTTTGCTCTCTTTCTTTACAGGTAAGATAACAGAAGAACTGAACGAAGAACTGAACGAAGAACTGAAAGAACAACTGGAGAAGCAGATAAGCAAGAAGACAGTTCGGGTCGGCTCGGGTCGGCTCGGGTCGGCTCGGGTCTGTCTCTCTTAATCGGAAATGAGTGCAAAGTAGAGGGGCAGCTTCGGGGCTGCCAGCTTGAGATTGTTTGGAATTTATGTATACATTTATTTTCCAGTAATTGTGGCCATATTTATACTAAAAATTCCCAAACGAATGCCTGATAACAAAATACATGTCGTGTGCATGACGCGGATTAAAGAATCATTCTCAATATGAATAGAAGAAGAAGAGATGCTGCCAGTGAATGGCAGAGAGGAAAATCCTGATGCAGAAAAACCTCCCAAAAAAAGGACTGCCACTTGACTCGATTCGACTGGATTCGACTCGCATGTAAAGTAAATGCCACAA
This sequence comes from Drosophila helvetica, assembly GCA_963969585.1. Taxonomy (NCBI): domain Eukaryota; kingdom Metazoa; phylum Arthropoda; class Insecta; order Diptera; family Drosophilidae; genus Drosophila; species Drosophila helvetica. The sequence continues at coordinate 15,854,213 of OZ018401.1, read as the reverse complement.
AAATTCAGTCGAATGCCAGCCAGCCAGCCAGCCAATATGTGACGAACTTTGCTCCCTGAGCGGCGCCTCGATTCGATTCGATTCGACTCGACTCCAATCCAAACCCCCCGAACCCACCCAAAAATTGTGTTAATTGAATTTTGGGCTGTTGTTTGTTTCAGTTGCCATTTGCCAATTTGCCTGCCATTTGTGGTCACGTTTCGGGTTTGTCTCCGGTCTCTGGCAACGCCTCCTTCGGTGCACTACCAGCAGACAGTGCACCCTGCCACCCTCCACCCTCCACCGTGCCACTGCCACTTCTCTCTCGCATTTTGGATTGCGCAAAAAAATGCTCAACACTTTTTTGGCCAACATTTTCATTTCGTTTCGTTTCGTTTCGCTTCGGTTTTTGTGTGTTGTTTTGTGGGTCAGCCTCATTGAAAAGTTGACTGCCAATTGCAGTTAACCAATTAGCGACGGCTGCCTGCCTGCCTGCCTGCCTGTCTGTCTGCCTGTCTGTCTGTCTTTCTGTCTGTCTTTTTTGTGTCTGTTAAAAAAAAGAAAAAAAAAAAGAGTCGACGGCGATCGGCGGCCGGGTGGACAATCCGCTTTTCACTTACCCGCAATTTCTGTGCAATGGGCAATCATCATTTCTGTCAACCAGCCACGAAAAAAAGCAACAATTTTAAACCTTTTTGGCCAAAGCATTTACGTTCTTGGCCCAAATAAGTTGGTTTTTTGTGGTTGTTGTTGTTTAGTATTGCTGCTGCCCCAAAACTCTCTCTCTTTCTCTCTCGCTGCCCGTTTTTATTATAAAATAATTGACAAGTTTGTGCGTTGGCCATAAAAGAAAAACGATGACAAAGTAGAAGGCAGAAGATCCGTCAAGTAAAAGCCGCAAAACGGCACAAAAATTAAATAACATTGCAAGAAATGAAAAGCGCGAACAATTTGCACAAAGAAGAGAGGATCAGAGCAGGGCGGGTTGGTGGAGGGGGGAAAACTGCATTGTAGAAGAAGGCAGACAGAGCTCGAAAAAGAAAGTCAAGTCAAGTCGCACGGGGAACGTAAATATGAGTACGAGTACGAGTACGTTGCAGAGGAAAAGGTAAAACAACAACGAAAAGCGCATAGAAGAGGCAGAAGAAGTGGCGACTTTCTGTTTGCGAGAAGCGGAAGAAGTGCTGCAAATATTGGAGAAGGCAAAACAGAGGCAGAAGATGGAATTCAAAGATCGTAAAGACCCGTAATGGGCGGGGAACAAGCTGAGAAGCAGAAAAGATAAGAATGATAAAGTAGAACGAGAACAGAAGACGAAGCGAGTATCAGCAGAAGACGGCAGACTAGTTGGAAGAAGGCAGCCAGAACGAGCATAGAAGAAACAGACGAAAAGAAAATGGAATGTAAAGAATCCGGAAATCAAAACAGAACACACCAAAAAAGGTTTCGTTCAGAAAACAGTTGAGATAATTGAAGCTGAAGACGCCACAATATGGAACTATCCACTGACTAAAGAATCATATCATACTCGTGCACTCGTTACTCGTTGCTACACTGGTACTCGTTGCATTTTGGAGTGGCACTGTAATGCCCACAGATCCTTATACAACAACTTCTTAGTGCCTTAATTAAACCCCTTAAAGTGTCTTTAAAAGTTGAAATTAACTGAATACCTTAACCATTCCTTGTCCCCATTTCGAAAGACATTTTCTTATTTTTTTCTTTTTGTGTCAAAACTCAATTGCCAAATGATTCAAAGCGAGTGTTTGCCAATTTTCAAGGTAATTTACAAAAAGAAAAATTGCATAAAACTGGTAAAAGAAAAAAAAAACCCCTGTACTACTTAAAAAACGGAAAAAAATCCAAATAAAGAAAAACCCAAAACGTTGGACAAAGTGACGGCTACAACGAACGCGATGGCGGCGGCGGCGTCTTTTGTCTCTCTATTATCTAATGGGCGGGTTCAGCTCGGACTGGGACACATTGTCCAAGACAAGACCGCAAGACAAAACGCACAATGACTACTAAAAAAAAAAAACAAAACAAAAAAATTGCAGTCGAAGCGTAGAAAACATTTCATGGTTCAATGCCAAAGCAAGAGCAGCAAAAAAAATTACAGAAAATATAAGCAAACCTTACCGAAGTTGCGATACCCTATAAAATGAATCGTAATGGGTCTTCTATCAAGGGGAAACTCTCAGGGATCCCACTGATTCGTATACTTGTAGATCGCGCCTCATCCATAGATGATCCAACACCTTGTGGGGTGGGGGTTCTTGAGGGTGTACAAATACCGTGTAAAAGCGAGCGATCGAGAGGCCAGCCCAAAAGGAATCATTTCATGTTACAACTTTGACGGGTCTGTTGGGGCCGCCCAAGTCTCGGTCTCCGTCTCCGTCCACGTCCACGTCTTAGAGTCTTAGACTTAGATGTGGTCTGGTCTGTTCGGGTCTGGTGGTGGCGGTGATTGGTGCTTGCTGCTTGCTGCTGGTCTGGGGCCAAGTCATCCAAGCTGACGATTAGTTTTAAACGCTTGGCCAACTTGTCCCAAGCGGTAGGTGGGCAGGGGCAGGGGCAGGGCGGTGCTTGTCTGGCCCGAAGAGGAAGAGCAGGAGGAGGAGGAGGGCTGGCTGCTCGAGGAGGAAACTGTTTTGTCGCCAAGTTGCGGTAATTATTATGTCAGTCGGCTTGTACCCAGAGATCGGCTTGAGGCTTGAGTGGAGACGGTGTGGGGTGGGGTGCTGGCATGACTGCTGAGAACCCGGTATGACTGGAGGGGGGGGGCTCTGGACGCCTGCGGCATTTCCAATTAGCCAACAGCTAACGGGGGCGGGGGAGAGGCAGAGGCAGAGAGGGAGAGAACGTAACAACAAAAGTGAATTTAATAGATTTGCATATTTGTCCATATTGTGAGTGTGTTTATAAAGATTACAATTCCAAAGATAGGGAAGTGCTCGTAGTACCTTGAGGAAAAATCAACAATAAAAATAAATCAAATAACTTTGATCTGGCATCATAATTGTTGGCGCCATAAAAACACAAAAATATTACTTTACTTGGTCGACGAAATTAAAAAATAATCAACCAATGAAAGGGACCCGATCTGAAACTTGAGACCAGCATTTTCCAAAATTAATTATTTACCGGACGCCTCTGTGCTAAACGGAAGCGGAATCGAATTTTTATAATCCAATCTATAAAATTTAAAATGAATTTCCCATTTTTATTATTCAAATCTGAAAAACTTTTAAATTTTAATTTATTTTCTTAAAATTTGTTTAGACAATTTTTATTTAAATAGTAGAAACAATATTTTTATTTTTAATATTTGTGCTAGAAAATTAAAAAAAAAAATTGTATTCCTGAAAATTGATATTAAAACTGTATCCTCTTCCAGTGCATCTCTTGATATAAAACTGTAGCTGTATTTTATACCTGCACAAGCCAGTTAATTTTTTTTATTTTTGATGAGTCTTCTGTGGAAATCCGAAAATATTTATATCGATTCTTGGGGATGGAAACATCAGATGGCATCAGATGAATCTCAAATTTGGAGAGACTTAGTAGGGAGTTAGATTTCGAAAAAGGGATTGCTCTGATTGCAGCGGAAGAGAGACAGAGAGGGAGGGGGTGACGGTGCCGATCCTGGTGCCAGAGCAGGCTGGTTCGGAGTCGAAGTCGAAGTCGAAGTCGTAGGCAAAGTACTGCGGAGAAAAGACGGCAAGAAAAGGGAATGAAATACCTACAAAGTATAACAATTTCCCCTCATAAATTATGCAACATTTCCTATTTCCAAGACGACGAAAAGCCCAAAGCCCAAAGCCGAAAGCTGAATGAAAACCGATGCCTCTGCAAAACGGCGGGAGGGAGGGAAGCCTGAGAGTTTAATTTTCTTTTGCCGCTGCGCTCCTGTGGCTGTGCCCCACTCCTAGCTGTATCTGTATGTAGATGAAGACGGATTGGATAGGAGTGGAATGGAATGGAATGGAGTGGGGAAGGTGGAAGGTGGGGACGGGGAAGGGGACGGGGGAGCCACAACAGAAGTAACAAATGCGGACACTGGTTGCTGTGATGTCTGCGAAAGTCGCAAAGCGTCAAAGTTGGCTGAAAACTGAAAACCGCAAAAAAGAAGACAATTGCCAGCAGCAGCAGCAGCAACACTTTTGCCTGCTGTTCGTTCACTCACTCCATTTCGGGCCGCCAACATTCCATTGTCTATATTTTGTATTGCGCTTCGTTTTCACCTATTTCGCCAACCCCCCACCGCCCTAACTACTCCCCTCAGCCGCACAATCGGATTGCCCTTTGCCTGAACATGCAACAAGGAAACTTTTTGTTTTGGTTTGATTTGCCAGAAGATGCAGAGCAAAGGAAGCAGTGCAGCTGAGTAGAAGCAAGCAGTCTAGCAGAGTAGAGGTGGAGTAAGCAAGCAGTTCATCAGAATAGAGGTATCATACGCAAGCAGTGGATCAGAGGAGCACTACTTGCATCCTGAAATGTATCATGCTTAAAAAAAATGTATCGTCCATCACTGATCAAGGATCAAGTCTTTCTCATGGTGCTACGAATCCTTAATGCTCATTTAATCATCATTTTCATGATTAATACATTTAAGGTGGATTATCCACGGATAAATGGAAGTTTATGGGAGTATTTGCATGTGTTTTTTTTTCTACACAGCCACAGAGAGATGGAGAGAGGAGGAGAGGAAGAGCAATCAAAAGCAAAAGCTTAAAATTGAAATTTAATTGATAAATGTCAATGGTGCTGTTGTCGCCTGCCGCCTGCTGCCTGCCGCCTTCATTGCTGTGTAGCGATGGAGGAGGAGTGTGCGGAAGAGCGGGAGAGGGCGAGCGAGTGCTAGAGGGGAGGAGAGTAGGCAGAGGGAGGCTGAAGCGCGGCGGCAAGCTAAGAATAAATAAACAATTGTATTTCCTTCCCTTTACTGCTCCTCCCGCCGGCCACTGTCATACATATTTGAATGTATACAGTGTACATATGCATGTACATATGTATGTACATGCATGTGCATGTGCATGTGTGTGTGTGTGTGTGTGCGTCCGTTGCTTAATTTGTGCTTGAATGAGTGAATGATAGAATGAATGAAATGAAATGAAATGAATGATCGCACGCATGAATGAATGGAACACCAAAAGCCTACTCGATTGTAGAAAGAGACAGATAGAGAAAGAGTGCGAGTGGGAGTGAGAGCGGGGAGGAAGAGGAGGAAGCTAGGGAATAGGGAAGAGCGTTGTTGTTGTTGTTGTTCTGTTGTTGGGTGTGGGAGAGATCAATGAATGAATGAATGAAATGTGAGTGTGTATGTATCGCAGCATTTGTATGTGTGCATGTGTGCTTGTGCTTGTGTGTGTAATTGGAGCTAAATTCGTTGCTTCTGTTGCACATTGCGGCGCAAGAATATAGAACATGAATGAATGAATGAATGAATAATCGCAAAATCGAAAATAGTTTCTCCTTTCAGAGTAATAAATGGAATAATCTTTAATATCGAATGGGTATCCCTTCTCCTACGACTTTTAACTTTTATAAATCACTGAAAAATTTCCCATTTTCCATGAAACTACTCGATTGGGTTGCGATTTCAGCCCCTTGTACCACCCCCGCCTTTCTCTCAATGAATCACATATCGATTTGCTGATTTGTTGATTGAATGTTGTCTGTCACTCGATATGAAATGACTTCCTGAATTTCGTCTGGAATTCTGAACATTTTGCACACAATCTTTTTGATCGTCTCAATGAAGTGTGAAAAATGGCGGCAACGGTATCAATTACCTTTCGATTTTCCTCTTTTTTTTTGGTATATCAAATGGCCCAAAGCCACAGCTGCTGCCTGCACTCTCGACTCATTCATTTATAGGCATTCATTCATTCATTCATTGATTATGAATGGAGTAGGTATATATCTAGTGAATATATACTCGCATGTATCACATATGTATGTATGTATCTATGTATCTAGGGATAAGTGTTTGTTTGGTTTGTCTAATAAACAAACAAATAGCTCCGATTTGGATATATATAAAATTCTAATGAATACGTACAATGGGTACTTGTGAAATTGAATGAATCATTATCATTTCGTATCCTTATCGATCGTTCATTAAGATTCCTTGGGAGTAGGAATCTTTCGCTGGAATCCTTCCATCCTTCCGCTGCTTCTGGCTGCTTACTCTTGACCCATTTGCGTGGTCAGCATTGTACTCCCTCCCTCTCCCTCTCTCCCTCTGCCTCTCTCTCTCTTTTTTGTGCATTTTCTCCCTCTAGCGGAAGTAGCACAGTCCCTCGCATACCCACACAGACACACACACACGCAGAACCATTCCATTCACAGTCTGGTAAAAACGTATCTTTACGCATGATTTTACCTCGTTTCGTTGTTTTGTGTCGATGGGAGGGAGGAGGGGGGCGGCAGTGGGCGGGGAGGTACAAAATGTTTTTATATTAAAAGAATCATAAAAATGCATCGCCTCATGTCGGAAGCCCCTCACTCCCTCACTCCGTCACTCCCTCACTCCGTCACTTGGGGCATTGGGGCTCTTCTTCCGCTGCAGCAATTGGCGGCGACGGGGGGCACAGGCATGAGGCATAGATCATTGGGCAGGGAGAGAGGGAGGGAGGGGGGACTACGTGCTGTGCATTAATGCAACTTCAGCCGCACACACACACACACACACACGAGAGCTGCAGAGTTGTAGCAGCCATGCCCCACGCGTAATGAGTCCAATGCCAAGGAAAAGGTCTAGCGATGGCATCGTGACACGAAGCTGCAGTGGAAGACCTCTCTCTCTCTCTCCCTGCTCTCTTGCTCCTTCCCCCTTCCCCCTTCCCTTCTTTACCACCCACCCACTGCTGTGCTCATGGGAGAGGAAAGTTGTGTCCGATCTTATAGCGAAACTGAAATGAAACTACACTTTTACTCCAGCCAGACGGCATTTGGCATCGTCATCATCCCCATCCCCATCCCCATTCCCTCTCTGTGCAGCAAAACCCTGCCCCTCAGCTGTGCAACGGGTTAGCCGGTTAGCGTGCAACTGCTGCCGTCTCCTCCGCATCCCCCTCCTCCTCCTCCTCCCCTTCCTTCTCCGTCTCCTTCTCCTTCTTCTGCTGCAAACCTGTAAAGTAAAAGCTGCTACTGCCACAGACCGCGTCACATGTTTGACCCATTTATCCACCCAAAAAAAATTACAAAAAAAAAATGCTACATTGTGGTCAGGCCTAGGCCTGACTCGACTGATGATGACGATGATGACGATGATGACGATCTTTATTATAATTATAATCATCAGCAGTAACCTGGGAAGAGGCCATGGGCCAGGCCACAGGGAAATATGATTTTGGGAGCAGAATGTCATACGGGAATGCCATACGCATCATCGGTTAAAACAACCTTTAACTACCTTTTTTATTTTTGTTTTTGTTTTCGTTGTTGTTGTTGTGGTGCCCGCTCGTAAATCTCAAAAAATAAGCTTAAAAATGTGAAGAAAAAAAATAATAATAATAATTAATTAACATTTAATTGTTGATTTCACACGCTGGGCGAGGCGGCGGCAGGTTCATGGCTGGAAAAGGGAATGCCAGAGGTATGTGGTGTCAAAGGCCTTTCGGTTGCGCTGTCCTTGCCGAGAGGATGATGAGAAGAGGATTACAGGCAGAAGATTGTTCAAAAATATGCGATATATTTAGTTTATTTAGATGAAATCTACAGAATAAAAGTCTTGGGAATTATGTGGCCATTAAGAAAATAATTTCTCGCTGTTGGATCGCTCTCTTCCTCTCCCAGTGTGGCTTAGTGGTAATGTTTTATATGATATTCAACCTTGTTTTAATCGATTGTGTGATGCATTCCAATCCCATATTCCAGCTATCGATTACATTTCCATTTTATTCGGCACAAAAAATTGCTGTCTTTTGAACTGTAGATCGATATTTTATCGATACCCGTAATCCGACAGATAATCGACAATAAATCAAATAATCGTTCAGCTTTGCATATTCCCCCCCCCCCCCCCCCCCCACCCTCGCTCCCCATCCTCCGCTTCCCTTTCTTAATTATCATTAAATGCAGCTCTTTTCCATCATTTCTTCAATTTTCATTTGATTTGTTGTTTATGGTGGATGACGAGGGGGAGGGGGGGGGTTCCTCTTCTTATATCCATTATCCAGAGTCTGGTCTCCTCTGTGCCACCCCCACCTCCTTGGATGCCCCACTCCATGCCCCCCACACACACACACATGCAACGCCGAGTGGCGCCCGCCGTCAGTTTTATTTATTTTGTTCAACTTTTTCTTTCACTTGGCCAAGGCAATCCGGCTATCCCCTTCTGCCACACCCCCCACGCCATGCCACACCACACCACACCACACCACACCATGCCTCCTCTCGTCTCCTCCTTCCTGCTGATCGCCCCTGGGACAGCCGTTTTTCCCCCTTCAAGACTGGCTCCGGCTCCAGCTCCGTCTCTGGCCTCTGGTTGGTGCGCGGGGCTTTGCGTGCTTGGATTTTGATTTTCTTCTTATATTCGTATTTAATTTTCTAATATGACTAACAACAGCAACAAACAAAAAAATGATTATATTTCTCTGTTATTGAGGGGAGGGGTTGGCAGCAGGTTTTCATTAGTTTTCCATTTCCATATTTCCCATTTTACATTATGCCGGGCAGTAGTGCCAAGTTTATTATTATTATTATTTTTACATTTTTTCCATGATTATCATTCGCATATTAACGATTTTTGTGTTTTTTTGTGATTTTTTTATTTGCTTATTTGATTCATGTACTGCGATACGACAAAAATGATCGTTTCATTGTTTATGCGAAAGATTCGAGAGACGTCGGGAATGTAGGAATCATAAAAATATATTTTATGACACGATCGAGAGATTAAGTGGAGAAGAGATAGAGATAGAGAGAGATCTGCCTCTGTCTCTGGGCACTTTAGAGTGGGAGAAAATATGGAATAATGGAATAAAAACAGATACATATTTGAAATATGAGAAATAATAAATTATAAAAATATGCACAAATGTCTAATAAATATTATAATAAAAACAAAAGTATTAAAATGCGATATGACTCCAGGAGTAGCGAATAGTCCTTCAAATAAATAATTAAATATATATAAACTAATGAAATCTATATAAAATAATGAAATATATATAATATAATTAAATATATCTAAATGAATTAAATATATATAAAAATATATTTCGACTAAAAATGTAAGCAAACAATTTTCCAATCCAGAGAATTCCTAGATCCTTAGCCTCTCGCAATGGTTTAATCTCTACTTCAGGTTTCTGTTTCTGTTTCTGGTTCTGGTTCTGTTTCTGGTTCAGATTTAGCTTGCGATTGAAGATTGAAGATCTGCAGACACGCTAATGGGGCATAAAAATGTAACCCAGCGACGAAGACGACGACGTGAGAACCTTTTTGCGGGCCAATGGCCAGACAATTAACAAAAGAGTGAGAGGGAGAGAGAGAGAGAGAGGGGAGATGCATATACGGAGAAAGAGAAGGAATTTAGAGAAGAAGAGAAGAGTGTGGGGAAGACAAGAAGTTCCTCTCTTTGTTGCATGCAAAGAATTTCGGAGACTTTAATTTACTCTACTATAAAATCGAGCTTTTGTATTCCATTTATGCCACTCCACTCCACTGCACAAAACTCGAAACTCTCTCACTTCCTCTCTAGCCCCCCCACCGCCCTCAAACCTCAAACCGCCCTCCCCTGTCTTACGACAGCAAAAAATTGTTTCCATGAAATTTCCCACAATTTTCGTGAAGCGCAGACGTCGTCTTGAAACTCGTTTCCATCAACGTTTGCCGGCAAAAAAAAAAAAAAAAAAACTTTCAATAGCTGCCACACAATACCCCCAGCCCACCCTGCACCGCTGCACTCCCCCATCAATCTACCCCGCCCCCAGATACAGCCACAGCCCCAGCCCCAGCCCACGTTGAGGAAAATGCATTCGCATTCATGTGTGAAAACATTTCCACTTTTTCCCAGAGAGAAATGCGAGCGGGAGAGGAGAAGCAGTGTGCGGAGAGCAGAGCTCTAGAAAAGGCAAAATCAGAGTGGAAAAAAAAAACAGCAACACAAAATTAACATAATTGTTTAAAAATTTAATTGAGAGCACATAAAAGGTCCAGGAGAGGGCCTATAGGGGGCCGCAGCCAAGCGGAACTAGTTTTAAGTTTTGGGCTTATTTTTTAAATGAACCCCCCCCTCCTCTAGGGTTAGAAAACGAATAAGTTTCGATCCCTGTTTGTTATCTTTCTTTAGATAATATTCTGTTTAAAATGTATGACTTGAATTATTATTATAAATTTAATATTTATTCATTTCAAATTATTTATTTAATTAAATTTTGTAGCAAATTTTTGTTTTGTTCGATTTCCAATGTGATCCTCTCTTGAGGGAAACATTCTGCAGATTATCCTTTCCTTCCTCTCCTCCTTCTTCATTCTCCATCTTCTGTACGCCTGCCGTCTGTCTCTCCCCTCCTTATCGCTCTGCCTCGCATCATTTCAAGGTGCTGGGTGACTCATCGTCCGCTGATGGGCTGCTGGTGCTGCTGCTGCTGCAGCTCCTCCTCCTCCGCCTCCGTTTCCAACCGTTTCTGTCCGCTGGTGACGTGGTGACGCGCAGTGTGGCCCCGATGCTGCCTGCCTGCCTGCCTGCCTGCTCCACAGGAGGAAAACGAAGACGCCGAAGCGTTCTTGTCGAATGAATCATACAAATGGGCGACGGACTGGGGGAATGGGGGCGTTCCGTTCCGTTTCGTTCCTTTCTGTTCTGTTCTGATCGTGCGCTTAACCCCCGTTAATCGAAGAATCATCTTTCTTCTACTACCATATGATGTAATCGCGGGCATGGGCGATATTTTAGGGCCCTCCCTGCCCCAAGGTCGATTTTTGCATAAATACAAATTATAGTGAGAGTGTGTGTGTGTGTGTGTGGCCGCATGGGTGGGTGTATTTGTGCGCTTCTGTTGAACCAAAGTCAAAACCAAGGCATCGCCTCACACTCCACACACTCCACCATCGCCATCTCTTTCGCACACACACACACACACACACACATTTGCTAGAGATGGAAACATTAACGATAGTTTTTCCTTTCTTTCGCTCTTTTCTGAAGTTTCTTCTAGTCCTAGGGAAGGCTGCACCCAGAGAAAAAAAGTCCTTCAAAAATGTATACCAATTGATATGACTCGAGTGTGGGTAATTGTAAAAAAAAGTCTTTTTACTTGCCTTTTTAATATTGATATGAAAATATTTCATATTTAAAAGTATATTTCAAGCTGTAAAAACAATATATTGTATATTTTACAATATATTTCATGTTTTTAATTACCTTTTGATATTAATATGAAACTATTTCTTATTTAAAAAAAAATATATATTTCATATTTTAAAATACATTTTAAATTAAAAAAATGTATATTTCATAAATTCCATGTATAAATATTTTCAAATTGTATTTTATGTATTAGAGATATATCTTTTAAAGTATTTCATATATCGATTTACATTAAAAATAAATAAAATCAATTTTTGATTTATATATTTATGTTTAAATCAAAGTGAATTCTATTTAATTTCAATATGTTTATATTTAAAAAACGGGTATTTAATTTAAATAGATATGTACTAGGGTTTGTGTTCTTTCTTCAGGTGCCATTTATCTCCGAGTGAAATTGGTTCATATGAAAAAATTTAATTCTTTTTAATTATTGAAAATAATGAAGAAGAAGGCACAATGGCACATGGGGACATAGGTTAGATCGTAACTAATAATATGAAATGCTGCACCAAATGATACTATTTCGAGTGTGGAGTGTGGGGGAGTGCTGAGGCGTTTGCGATGTGAAGAGCGAGACGACGTCATGTGCTCATCTCTAACAGCGCTACAGCGCTACAGCTCTTACAGCTACAGCAGCGACATTTTGTCGTGTAACTCAACGCTTTGAACTTTAACGCTTCGTTGAGTTTCACGCATGCAGATTTCAAATGCTCTGCCTGTGCCTGTTACCATGTGTGGTGGCTGTGCGGCGCCCCCTCCCCCCGGTGTAAGAGCTGCTGTCGTCCCAATTCTGTCAATCAACTACAACTTTTTTGTTCCATGCGTCGTATTTTTGTGGGTGCCAAAGCGTTTTGTTTGGATAATGTTAAACCACAAAAGGCCAAAGTCAAAGTATTAATGACAGCAGCAGCAGCAAACAGCAAACAGCAAACAGCTCTCGCAAAGGGAAAGGCCCAAGCTCAAGCTCAAGCTACAAACAAACAAACAAAAAATGCATCAAATTGCAGTTGAGGTCAAGGGCTACCCTCACAGTGTGTTTGCTTAACCGACTTGTGTATTTTTTTTGGGTACCACCCCCCCTCCGCCCGGATCCCTTGCCCAAAAAGAAGTTGTCCAAATATATGAATCATTCAGCACGAAAACGAGTAGTTGACGAGTTTGAATGCCCGTAAAAGTGGAACTCTTGGCCCATTGTGAGTGTGAGTTGGTTCTAAAAAAAAACTCTTGTAATAAAAAAGAAAGAAAGAAACCGAAAGAAACCCTTTCTTTCTTTCTTTCTTTCTTTATTTCTCTCTTTCCTTCTCTTATGTGCACTGCATTCGTTCCTGTTGCTTTCGTTCTCTTTGTGCCCTTTGGAAACCAGTTCCATATGATATCCCCCAACTAGTTCTGAGCCAAAAAACCGTTTGGGACATGGCTAACATATTGGTTTAATTTCAATTCCCGTCTACTCGTCATTATGTAAGCTTAAGGAAAACACCGGACCAGCCATCAATGCCTGCCCGACCTTCACTTCACAGCGGCAGCTGCATTTCAAGCTGCGTTTCAGCCACAAATAAAAAGAGAAACAACAATTAAAGATAGCCAGCAAGAGAGACTCATACCGACTGCTTATACCCTTCGCTGGGGTAGTGTATTTATTTTACAGTAATTTGTTGTTGAATTTCCAAAGAAATACCCATACGCGGCGTTGTCTCTTGCTGGGGTGGGGCCTGCATGCAAAGCAGCAGCAGAAGAAGAAGTTTTAATCGCCGCCGATTCTTTCCCTCTCTCTCTCTGTCTCTCTCTGCCTCTCTCTGCCTGTTTGACACATTGTCAGCGTTGATTCCTCTTCTCCTGCTGCATATCCGCATTATCGAAAGAGCTAGGGTGAGGGGCAATAAAAAACAAAAACATACATAAATGAGCATAAGAAATGGTTTGTTTTGCTGTTTTTGCCGTTACTCGAGGGGGAGACCTTGATTATGCTGCTGACACGTACAATATGTTAAATGTGTGTGTTCTTCATCGGGAGATATAGAGTAAGAGAGAGAGAGAGCGAGCTATTTTTACATACCCCCCTCTCTGAGCAAAGGAGACCAGAGCGTTGACAAGCGACAAAAGGAATTTCCAGCAAATAAAAATAAAAAATAGGGGGAGAGGATGCTTGCTCCATGAATGGTTTCCAAGGGTATCTGCATCTTCCTTGTGGGATGGATTCAAAGATAATTTCGATTTTGATTTCCCTTTTCGTAAGCTCTCAGTTTTGTGGCAAGGTCAACACTCAAACACATACATATGTATCGTACATATGTACATGTATGTCTGTATGTACGATCGTATTTTTTCTTCTTGTTCTTCAGATTTGTGTTTTGTTTTCTTTTTTTGTTGTGGCTGCCTCCAGCTGCCAATAAATTCATTTTGTCTACTGGCATGTGTCCCGATATTAACCTCTGTCTGGGGCCCCACAGCTGTATAGCTGTATGGCAGCTTGAAGTCTTGGATCTGAGATCTGGGATCTGGCGAGGAATGGAATGGAGAGCCAACTAGTTCGCGCGCCATTTGTGTACCATTTGTGTAATTTCTGTTTAGCGGGGAGTGAGTGGTGGTGGGGCAGTCAGGCCTGTAATTAGTGGAAATGTTTTCGCTTTGATTTAATTACGAATTTCGATTCGACTAATGAGCCTCTTCACAGCTGTTCTTCAGACCAGACAGACGAGTAGTAGTACCAATTGCCTTTCTTCTAACACTTTAAGCCATGAGTGTGGCTCATTAGATCTTGATCTGCCATCCCCACAAAATTAAATGGCTCCGTGAACTTTGCAGAAGAACTAGTTCGCTCCTTGCCCAACACTGAAATGGCAATGCATGTGCATGTGCATGTGTTTGTGTTTGTGTGCTTTTGCATAGCTCCAATCTGCCGACAAGTCAACATGTCTCACTGCCGTCTCTCTCTCTCTCTCTCTCTCTCTCTCTCTCTCTCGATCTGTGTCTCTCCCTCACCTCTCCTCGCCGCCAAAGAACTCGTGGAATGCGTCTTATCAATGGCCCAGCCAATACAAAAGCAAAAGCAACAGCGAAACAGCCAGCCACAGTAAAAAGTTGGGACAACTGGCAGCTCAAGGATAACCGCAGGGAGGGCAAATCTGCGACGGCTCAAGCAAAGTCTAGAGGCAGCTGTGGAGCTGCCAATTGCTAAGCTAATTTATCATAATTAAAGCCGCTTAAAAATTGTTACGAAAAATATTACGCAAATGTGCGAAGAAAGACAGGAAGGAAGGAAGGAAGGAAGAAAGGAAGGCAGTCGGAAGCACAGAGAGCGAGAGAGATAACGATGGCAGGAGAGAAGAGGGCGCTAAGCTAACGAGCCGAGCCGCCTGACACAATTTCAAGTGGGTGCCGATTACTCCTCTCTTTTCTTTGTGCGCTCTCGGAACTCGGCTCCCCCTCTCTCCTCTCTCCTCTCTCCACTCACCGTCGAGTGTTGAGTGTGTGCCGTTGACTGACTGACTGAATGAATGAATGGCATGCACTCCTACTCCTGCTGCGAAAAGAGGACGACACTACTGGGACGTGTCTATCCCGCTGTCACAGTGCTGCTGCATTTACAGTATGTGCGAAGAGTATCGGCACCAAATGGGCAAAATCATCTACATATATTCAGATGAAATATGAACAATGTTTGATGGCTGCCAGTGTGGAAAGATCAAACATTTGTCTTGCCCTTTATTAGTAAGCTAATTCATACATTTGTATGTGTGTATGCTTAATTTTATCCCCCACTGTTGCACTTCTCCGCCGCTGCATTGGAAGGAGCGAGGAGCATGTGTCCGTGTCTCTGAAAAGCTTCAACCGTAATAATGTCAAGTGCTTAAAGCAAAGGCAGAATTTCTCTTTGAAAAGGCAAACAAAACGCCTGAAGAACGAGAGAAGAACTCAGACTCGGGATGTATGCAAATATACATATGTATGCATGTACATATGTAATTATGTACACGAGCCCAGCCTAAATGAAAAGGAAGTAAAACAAATGCAAATCATTATTCTATGTAAAGAGAGACGAGTGGAATTAAACCAAATCCTGGCTACATTCAAATCAAATATTTTGCATGCATTTATAATTAATAAACAAATTAAATAAGTACATGTACATTTATGCATGTATCGGTGTCTATACTCACCTGTGTGTGCGTGTGTGTGAGCTGAGTGATACGTTAAGCTCTGACCAAATTTGTCCACAATTAAAAACAAAGCGCGCGCGACACCCACAAGATTTTTTGTGAGCGGCGCTGTTTTTTTTTTTTAAGCCCACCAAAAATGGTCAGCGAGAGATCGAATCAGCAGCAGTCGAAATGTTCGCAGTCGACTGCTGTTCGACATCGAATTCGACATCGACTTGTTTCGCTAAGACGCATTAACAATTGCCGCATTTAACGGAAATTATTGATGTCAATTTGCAAATTGGAAAGTGCTCGACGACGAACAACAGCCAAAAACCAAATCACACATACTCGTGGTAGTATGGTCATCCAGTAGTGGGTTTTCCAATATACATATGTACACATATGGTTGGGGTGTTTGCTTGTTCATTCTGATGGTGTTTCGGTGTTCGGGGGCCAAACGGGAAATGAAATCTAAAGACAAAAAAATACAAAGAAGAAAAAGTCCTTTCAGAGAATAGTAGGGGTATATTCTCGGATTGCAAGGAACAGATTAAAACCAATAGTTAAGGCATAACACGGTGGAAATATGTTTACCTAAAATTCTGAAAAGATACTACAGAGAATCGAAGCATTTAGCTCTATAAAATATCCATAAAACGTTCCCACAGATCCACAAAATATGTACAAAAAAAACAATACCCATAAGTACCAGTTAGTATTATAATTATTAAATAGCTCTCTAAAATATACATAAAACGTTACCACAGATCCACCGAAAACTTAACAAAAATAATACCCATAAATAGCAGTTGGTACTATAATTATTTGATATCCAAAAAAAATGTTAAATAATTGCATCTGGCTACAAGATTCATACAGACATCGTGGTACAGATGTAAATACCACACAACCTTATCTCTAGACACTTGTCACCGCGTGTCGGGTCTCTCGTCTCTCGGCGGTTCCCCCCCTGCCCTGCCACGGTTTGTTGACATTTTGTGGGTCAAAAACCTAATCAGTCCCTCCACTCCTGCTCCTCCCCTCCCCCTTGCCCTGCTCTTGCTCTCCTGTTAACCGTGTTGTTATTTGCATAACAAGAGGCTTGTTCTTCTTCTCCCTCCATCTCCGCCTTCTTCATCTCTGTACATCTCTGGGGCTTTTCGTGACGCATTCCCAGCTAGTCATCTCTTTCGCACGTGCTGCGCTCTGCTTGCATTTTGCCTTTCGGGCATTGTCATACCATTCCATCCCATCCCATGCCATTCCATTCCGTTCCATCTGCACTGCTTGCCGCGGCGGGACTCTGGGCAAATTTAATTGTCACATTAGGCAGCCAGTGAAAGAGTCCCTCGCGAATGTCTCTCGTCTAGTTAGTCACCTCTCAGTCAGTCTCGAAAAAGAAAAATGAAGTAAAACTATTAGTGCCCAGATGAGGATGATGATGATGACTCCCATATACTCCACTACACTACACTCTACACTCCACTCTCCATTCCATTCCCCACTCCACATCTCCACTTCACTTCACTTTGCTTCTTTTCTGCTGCCGCTGCTGCTGCTGTTGGGTGGTTGGTTCAATGCACTCGCTCTCTTTCTATACATGCCACTCCCTCTCCCTGTCCCTGTGCCTCTCCTCCTTTGCACTCCCCATTTATCTGCACCGTGCTAAAAGCATCCATCCAGCACTTTGGATGCACTTTGAGACCCAGCCATCAAATGCAACAAAAATAATAGAAAACGTCGAAGATGTTGAGCCCCCAGGAAGTGGAAGAAGAAGTGTACCTACACACGGTGCATACATATACATATACATATGTATGTAGGAAATTCTTTTGGGCAAGCTGTGAAGTTCTAGAGGGGAAACACCTAGAAGGGATATGGACGATAAACATACATATAGATCGATTCCCCTGAAAGGTTGATTTCTTTCGATTTTACCCAACAGATCCAATTTGGGCATTTTATTAATGCCATTGATCCATGGATAATTAATATTTAATTGAACAGATTTCAAGTGCATTCAGAAGCATTTCGAATGGCACTTGCACTATGAATATTTTTGTTTGCCATTAAATGAATAGTTTTTTTCTATGCCAATAACATTTTGCCGCTTTTAATAAACCGGATAACCTTTTGGTGCGATTCGTTTGGGAACACCCGCCTAACAATTTACACCTTGTTAACAAAAACGGATCGGAATTGAATTAAAAGTAAATTTGAAATTGCAAATTGCAAATTAGCTACATAAATGTAATGCAATGCATGTGACATTGTTCCGGATCTGTTTGCGATCGAATCGGATGGCGAATCGCAACGCAATGGGGGTGTACGTGTACATATTCGCCTTCTCCTCCTCCCACGAACTGCATTTGCCGCTGGCCGCCTGCCGACTGTTTGATCTTCGTTGTGTTTCATCAGAGTTTATTTGTTTGTTTTGCCTTTGTTTAGGTCTTGTGTAGCCAAAAGCAAAGCCAAAGCCAAAACCAAAACCAAACCAAAACCAAACCAAAACCAAAACTGACCCGCACAAGAGAGGAATGCGTATACAAGAAAGGAAAAGCAATATCTTCGATTGGTGGGGGAGAGAGATAAGCAAAAGAGCGAAAACGAAATTCGAAAGGCGAAAACAATTAAAAAACCATAAACAACGGAAAACAAATGCTGGAATGGAACGGGAACGGGAATGGCAATGGGAATGGGAATGGTATGCCATGGGAAGGGATGGGATGGGATGGGATGGGATGGATCTGATCTGTACCATAGAGAGCGAAATACCACAGAGATCTGCAATGTGCAATCTGGAATGGGGAAAGATGGAGGATGGAGCGCGTTGTTTATTTAATTGAGCAAAGTAAACCAACAAAAAATTCAAGCAGGAAAAAACAGAAATAACGATGAACTGGATGGATGGATGGAAGGAACGCATGTGAGTCCAGAAACGGTATGCAAATGAGGACAGGACAGGATAATATTTATTGCATATTTCTTCTTTATTTTCTTTTTTTTTTTGCGGGCCATTTGTTTTATGTTCCCAAGGGAGAAAAGAGATCGCTGATCCGAAGATCGTTTAACGTTTAACGGGAACTCAACGATCCGTTAGAGGTACCAGCTTATTAGATCTGTGTCTCTCTCTCTGTTCTTGTTTTAGGTCCTTTCTATCATTTCTGAATTGTACATACTCTATGTGTATGGTATGATATGGTATATTTCCCTCAGGTTAATCCCACCAAATATTTCGCAACTTTTCTGTTGATTTTCCCCCCAACCAGAAGGAATTGTCTCTTGACACGTGCACGCGCCGCGTTTTTTATGCGCGTTTTTAAACGCCACCTTATTTGGACTTTTTTTCTCGAGCTGTTTTTTTTTTTTTGTTGTTTTTTGGTGGATCAAGAAATAAATGTGTGTGTGCGTCAGAAAAGATCTGATCGGATCGGATCGGAGTGGAGTGACAGGGTGCGAAAGAGAGGGGTGTCTAGTGTACGCCATGTATGTAGATGTAGATGCCATCGATTGACGATCATTTGAGGCGATCAAGCTTAAAAAAAAACAAACAAAATACAAAGGCTGCCAAAGCTGACCAATTTTAGAATCTTCTCCGATTCCACTGCCACTTCAAATCGAACAAAATTCACACTCGAATTTGGGGATCGCTTCAAGCGACTATATTATACGATTGAGAGAGGGGAGGGGGGAGAGGGAGAGGGGGTGGAGAGGGGGTGGCAGAAAAAGGGCAGAGCTGCGTGGGAGTGGGAGTGGCGTGGACTCGGACTCGGACTCAGCTCCAGCTCGATTCTCTGCCATCGATCAACCATGAACTCGGGCGTTACTCTGTCTCTGCCCCTGCACCCCTGCACCCCTCTCCCTGGCTCCCTGGCACTCTGCTCATCGCGTTTAACCTTTTAAAGTTCACTTCAGCCAAAAAGCCACTGGACAGTTTTTCTGTTTACCCAATGGAGAGAGGGGCATGATGAATGGAAGCAGAATAAGATACACTCGGAGAAAAATGGCATGGTAGAATGAAATTCACTTTGATTTGAACATTAAAACGGCGTATATTTATTTCAAATAATACATAATAAATATAATAAATAATAAATATAATAACTAATATAAACAATTAAAATTGTGGTTTAATATGTTTATTATTATTATGTTTAAAATAAGGATCACATAAATTTTAAATATTTAGAATGTTTTAAATATTGCGTACTATAAATAAATATTTTATATTGAATATTAAATATTTATATGAGATATTTATCTGAAAATGTAAGTGCAATTTTTACTCCCGAAGCTAATGCTAATTGGTATACAATTTTAAATCGAAATCCCAGTGTAAGCATTCAAATTTCAGGGCCTTTTTCGGCTCTCCTAGGCTCTAGGCCCTAGAGTCTAGGGTATCAATTATTTCAGCTTCTTTTCTATTTTTTGTTGTTTTGGTTTTTTGTTGCCTAAGAATTCCAGCGCCCACGCTGCGTTGTCCCCTTCTCTCAGTTCCTTCTCCCTTCGCCGCAACTGAAGTGGCGGGGGCAGCTGCGTCATCTGCTCCAACTGTAAAAACTGAACAAAATCGGAATCCGAATCCGAATCCGAATCGAGTCGTGCCAAAAGCATTTTAACTGTCTTACGTAACGGATGAGTGGAGGGAGAGGAGCGGGAAGATAAAACGCAGAGCGAGAGAGAGGGAGAGGGAGAGGGTAATAACTTTATTACGATCTGAAAAGACCTTGCCCAATTAGACAATGTGGTTGTTGCGGTTTGTTGTTGTTGTTGCTGTTGTTGTTGTGGTCGTTTGGAGTGCAAAAAATTGTAATTTAATTAAAATTCATATGGTAATGATGCAGCGGTGGCTGTGGCTCAACATGAACCAGAGGTATTCTTGGTACCCTGTAGAGGGACGGGGCAAAGTACTATACCTGTACAGGGTGCGGCATATTTATTTAAAAAATGATCACTTTATACCCATAGAAAAAACCAATAGTGGAAATTTTGAAATTAAAGTGTTTTCACTTACTTTTTGAATATATATCACATTTATATTTAATATAATATATTTATTTCAAAGTGTTTTATATTCAGTTTAAATACATTGATATTTAAATAAAAAAAAAATCCCTTAAATTTTACTATGTTTGTGTTTAAAGACCATATATTTAATTTAAATATGAATGCCATTTTTCTATCAGTGTAGTAAATTCTTGAAAACATTTTCCTACCTGAGATCTCTAGCCTTTAATTTGCATACATAGAATTTTCTATATAATTTACACAAAAAATACAAGTAAATTAAAAGCGATTTATCTATTGGATGAATCTCTTATCAGTAGGCAGTTTAGAATATCGAATAGCCAGAATAATCAGGGCGATACCTCGACATTACCAGAGCCCAAAGGTCCCACGCCCTACGAGTGATGGAGCAAGGGACACTCCCAACGCATTGATGGGCCCATAGCCCTTTAATTAGCGAAGGTGAGCTCCGTTCTCCCTCTCCCCCTCCCCCTCCCTCTCACTCACTCAAGATTCCAATCTTCAAGGAATATCTTGTGGGAATATATATCGTGGCAGGGTTTGGCCGGGCAACTGTGTTGCCTCATTGCGTATGCAGATCGCAGATCGTGTTGCTAATCGAATCAAACGAAAAACATGAATTCATTGAAATTTGTGGTCAGACATTAGTCGTACAGTATATACCAGTTGCCAGCCATCGCCGCCCCATTTTGCTGACTCTGCACAGCTTTAAGTATTTCAATTTACGGCCCGCAACTGTTGATACCCCGTATTCTTTGGGGACATACTGTATTGGGGTATACTCTTTTCGCGTTGAGGTATGTAACAGGTGGATCTAAGGGAGTTGGAACAGGCACCAGTCAAACAAATCGAGAGCAAACTGCTGATATCCAGTAGCCATCCCGTAGTATCTACACAGATGGAATAATTATTGCAAACAGAATCGGGAGAAACAAATGAAAATTCCCTTACTATTTTCTATATATATGGCCCCTTACACACACATTTTTTTCTACAAATTTATAGATCATATAGATTAATCTAGATTCGTGTCACGATAGGTCACGATCACAAATTGCATGGATTTTGCCATTGGATTTGCTCTCCCTCTCCCTCGCTCTTCCTGTTTATTTAGTATTTTTGCATACTCGCGCCCGAGCCTCGCAGCAGTTGGCAGCCAATACTGGGTATCCCCATGGTCGACATGTCAGCCAAAAGCCTTGCCTACGTGTTTAATTTTATTTTATGATGCGACATCAAGATAATTTGTTGCTGGTGTTTGCTGTTGCTGTTGCTGTTGCCTGGCCCAAATGCTAAACACGGCAGCGGATTTCAGTCATGAAGGAGAGACTACTGGACAAAATGTGCAGTGGAAAAGCAGGGGGTACGCGCCAGAGCGACAGGAGCAGCCGAGTCCAAGTCACTGTTGGTTTTTGTCGTCTATCTGCCGTCTGCTGTCCCGCTCTCCTGCTGTCCCGCTGTCCCGCTGTCACTGTCAGGGAGAGACTCACAGAGGAGCGAGAAGCGACGGGCAGGAGAAGAACTTTGGCTGCCGGAAAGCAGAAGCCAGAAGCCAGAACCCAGACACTGGAGACAGTGACAGCCAGAAGCAGTGCCCAGATCCATTGCCAGTGCCAGTGCCAGAGCCGGAGCTGGATAAATAGAAGTGTGGGAGGGGTGGGGACGCGGAACGGGGAACGGACGGCAAGGCAATTAGAAAACCAGTCCAGCGAGAGCGACGACAGCCAAGCGCTTCTCATTATTGATGGGGTTCCCAAGTAGAGCGGGAATATTAGCTAAGTGATGAGACAGGGCGACAGAAGGGAATCTCGTGGTCAACAGCTGATTTACAATGCCTTGGACAGCTGAGTCGGTCCCAAGAATTCAACAACAAAATACACAGCCCCCCACACACTCGCATTCACATAAAAGCCTATACATTTTCGCAGCTCCCGAGTGTGCTGGCAGAGTATCCGATCATCGGCCCTTTCCGCGCACATTTATATTCCCATTGCCATTGGCATTGCCAATCCAATTCCCATTCCCATTCCGTTGGACTTCTTGGCGATGCTTGCGTGATGCGTTGTCGGGCGGGGGGCCGTCTTTGGGCTCACCTTGTTAACAGCAGCAGCAGCAGCAGCAGGAGGAGTGGCCAAGAAGGCCCAGGCAGAACCAGAAGCAGCTGGTCAACTATTTGGTATGCCAGAGTTGTCACCAATGTTGGTTGTTCGTTGCCAGCCTGCCCTGCCCTGCCCTGCCAGCCTGCCTGCTTGCCCCTTCCTCTCTCTCTCTGTGTCTGTGTGTGTGTGTGTGCTTTAGTTGTTGCCGGAAGTGCAATTGCTTCATTACGGCACGTACTTTGTCAAAAGGCGTTTGGCGTTGAGTCATTTTATTTGATTTCTGGCGGGGATCCAGACCTCTTCTCTCCTCTTCCAACTTATGAATGAATGAGTGAATGAATGAATGAAAACTATCTGTGGTTCACGCCATGTGTGGGCCGTACTCAAGAATGGAAACCACATGCTAATCTCTCGCCTTTTCTATCTTTCTATCGTTTTTTGCAGGGGCAAATTCGCCGCCGTTCGCCGTGCCATTCACAAGAACACGGGCTCCCATTTTGCGGCAAAGTTCCTGAAGCGACGCCGACGCGCACAGAGCAGCGACAAGGAGATCAAGCACGAGATCGCCGTCCTGATGCTCTGCGAGGGCGAGGACAACATTGTCAATCTGAATGCGGTGCACGAGACCCGTTCGGACACGGCCCTGCTGCTGGAACTGTAAGTGAATCCACTCGTGGGGTGAAGGCCGCCACTCATTCCCCTAACTCAATCCATCCTTGTGTTGCAGGGCCACTGGTGGCGAGCTGCAGACCATACTGGACAACGAGGAGTGCCTGACGGAGGCCCAGGCCCGACACTGCATGCGAGAGGTGCTGAAGGCGCTCAAGTTTCTCCACGACCGATCCATTGCCCACTTGGACCTCAAGCCACAGAACATTTTGCTCGCCGGCGAGCGTATAGAAGGTGAGTCCAGTCCGGGTCCAGTCCAAGTCCAGGTCCAAGTTCTAACCCGTTTCAAATCGTTTCTCCTAGATGGCCTCAAGCTCTGTGACTTTGGGATCTCGCGCGTTGTGTGCGAGGGCATCAATGTCCGCGAGATGGCCGGCACACCCGACTATGTGGCCCCCGAGGTGCTCCAGTACGAGCCGCTCTCGCTGCTGACGGACATCTGGTCCGTGGGCGTTCTCACCTATGTCCTGCTCTCCGGCTTCTCGCCCTTTGGCGGCGACACCAAGCAGGAGACCTTCCTCAATATCTCGCAGTGCGCGCTCACCTTTCCGGACAACCTATTCGGCGGCGTCTCCCCACTGGCCATCGATTTCATACGCCGCGCATTGCGAATTAAGCCAAAGTAAGTGGAAAATGGATTGGGCTCTGGGCGGAATTTCAATGTTGTTTGTTTTGTCTGTTTCAGCGATCGCATGAGTGCCGCCGGATGCCTAGAGCATGTCTGGCTGAAGGATGAGAGCTCGCTGGACAGACAAATGTATCTGCAGGCTCAGAGCGATGCCGAAGAGGAGGAGGAGGAGGAGGAAGAGGAAGACGACCTAGAGGATGAAGAAGTGGAGCAGCCAGTGGCGGAGGAGAAGGCAAAGGAGCAGGAACAGCATCAGCAGTCACAGGAACAGCAGAAGCAACAGAAGCAACAGAAGCCCAGCAGTGGCAGCAGCAAATCCACGCACAATGGCCACCACCGGGCCCACAGCAATGGCAGCAGTAGCAGCATCTCAAAGATACCCATTGCCACCGGGAAGCTCCTGGGCAGCCCCAGCACAGAGACAACCACAGCCATACACACGCTGACCAGCAATGGCCACGGACTCGGCAGCACGGTCTGCCTGCCCGCCAAGCCCACGCAGATCGTGACGCCCACACGTCGAGCCTCCGACTCGGACAAGGAGAACACATACACGGCGACATTTGTGAAGAAGCCCCCGGTACAGGCCACCATCCAGCTGGGCAGCAACGGCCTCGAGGAGTCCTCCACAGTGGTGGCCACCCTGACACTCTTTCCCGATGCGCCCACCACACCGAAAGTGATCCGCAAGACGCCCACGGGAGAGTCCAATGGATCGGCCACATCCGTGAAGGCTCTGGTCAAGAAGTTTCAGCTGGAGGAGACACTGGTGTGCCCGGGAAGCAGCACCAGCGCCAGCACCAACAGCAGCAGCAGCAGCCACAATGGCCACAACAGTCCGATGAACGGTTGCAGTGGCAGCAACAGCAACAGCAACAACAGCCACAATATGCGACGCAGTGCGGGAGGAAACAGCAGCAACATCAGCTACTCCGCAGCAGCCGCGACAGCGGCACGAATGAACAGCATTCGCCGCGCCTCCGAGCCGCTGACGGCCGTCTATAAGAAGCAGCCACAGAGCAGCAGCGCCAACAGCAATAGTTCCAGCAGCAGCAGCAGCAATCCCAGCCCCGGCAGCAGTCCCAGCTCGGGCAGCACGGCCACCCTGCTCCTGAACAGCCATCGCCTGGCGTCCGCGTCCGCAACCGCGTCCGGGCCAGCGAGCACGGTCACCAGCACCGCTGTAGCCTCAAGCAGCAGCACCAAAGCCACTGCCACTGCCCACCATCTGCACCATCACCACATGCACCACCACCACCACCATCATCACCATGTGGTGATCGCCGCAAAGAACGCCGCTGCTGTTGCCGCCACCAACAACCTGAGCTTGGACCAGGGTATCATCTGTTAGCTAAGGGCCAGCCGTGCGGGCCGCAATGCCAAAAGTTTCTTTCATCGCTTCCTCTGCTGCATGTAACAGAGCCCGACCCGGCCCGGATCCCCCCCGTTGTCCCCCAGTCGCACAGGGCAGCGGAACAGCAGCTCTCCTAGCTGCTGGTCTACTAGGAAAGAGTGCCCCCGCCAGCCCACTGGGAGATCGCATTGGATAGGCAATGGAGATGGCGATGGCGATGGCAATGGATTTGGGATCTGGTGCTGCAGAGGCAGATGGAGATGGATAGGGAGCTGGAGATGGAAATGGAGATCGAGATCGAGATCAAGATCGAGATGGAGATGGAGAGAGGAACAGCTGGATCATCTGGAGGATGCATTGATTTGATTTGAGTTCGTCTTAGTAAATTTGTATTGCCTTAGCGTCTAGTTTGATCTACAGCAGAAAGGAAACACCCCAGCCCCCTCCCCCCCCCCGCCCTTCTAAGTTAGTAGTAGTATACCCGACCCTCCCCCTCACCATCTACATACACACACACACACATACACACACACAGCAAGGAGAAAGTGGAAAATGGGAATCCATGATGAGGGATGTAGCTAAATCTAAACGAGTTTTATATAGTCTAAATCGAGTTGGCAGCTCTGCCAAAAAGAAAAGAATGAATTTAGAAACGAAAGAGATGGATAGAAGTGCAGAAAAGAATAAGAGAGAGCGAGCAATATGCGGAGATATTTAGTAGAGTAAGAAAAAGGATTTCAACGGAATTTCGGTAGACATATCATTCATGTTTGTTACACATATACATAAACTATGTTTATGCTATGAATTTCATGAATTCTAGAATACGTGAAATGAAAAAAGCACCTGTTTATTCGATAGAGACGAATACATTGAATCATATCAGCAGAGTGGTCAGACGTGTAATTTGGCAACAATTTTGAAACCAAATCCTCCTCCTTCACCAGCGCAAGAAGCTCAGTCAACCAGGCACCAGTCAAAAGGGATATTTTTTGATTCCACACACATTTTCCATTAATCTTGTTGTTTCGCTGTCACTTATTTACTTTTTTCGCCCGGCGTTGCCACCTAATTTGTACACCATTGCATGAAATGATTTCATGAAATGGGCCTAGCATAAACACAGTAATAGATACACACACACACACACACACTCGCACACGCACACAATGCGTGTATGGGATATGAAGACAGGAACAAAGAGTAAACCAGAACGGAATGGAATGGAATGGAATGGAACGAATAAGCTGTGCGATCCATTGCTTCAACGAAAACATAAATGTCAATTAGGGCGTTCTGGCATAGCATAAATTATACAATTATCCGTTATATACGTTATATATATACATACGAGAGAAATACATAAACCTATATATAACATATTATACTATGTACCAAAAAGATAGATTCATTTTTTAAGCTAAAGCAAAAAGCAAAAAGCAGAAACAAAAGAAAATTTGTTGCGAGTCCGTTATGAGATGAATAGATATCATATATATTAACGTATCAGCCTATCAAGCAATCAATCAATCAATCAATCATGTAGACGTGTTGTTCGATTAAAGGAAATTTTAGAGAATGTTAAAAGCCAAGCAAAATTGTTAATTGTGTGTCTGTGTGTGTTCGTTCGTTCAAATCGTTCAAATCGTTGGATAAATGTTGATAAAATACATAATACATTTTACATAGAAAGCCCATATATAGTTAATATGTATGCCCATCCGGAGAGAGAACTCTTAATGCTTATATGTATCTATATCTAGCTCTATCTCTAGCTCTAGCTCCGCTCCCATTCCCAATCCCAAACCCAATTCCACTCGTTTCGTTTACCCCCAAACCCATTTCCACTGTTTTCCTTATGTTGAGTCGATTTTTGTATATATTTCCCAGCAATCGGAAATTGCTGTGTACTTTACATGTAATTCTTTTTTTTTTTAATGGTAGATATCTTAGAGCTTCATACGAGTTGTATTTATTAGGCAAAACGTTTTGTGTGGTCGACGGACGATGGTCGGATTAGGATGGTCAGTTAATTGTTAAAGAGAAATGCTTAATTTATCGTCATCGATTACCCTACCCTCTTTTATACTTAATAATCGTGTGTACTTCTCTTAATTATTACTATTAAATATATACGTTTTTTTTAATAAACTTAAACCCCTGTTTTTGTGTTTACTGTACATGTACATGAGTAGTTGAAAACAGGAGCGAAAGCAGCCCACATACATAGTACATACATGCATATGTATTTAAGTAAGTCCAAACAGATGAAGCGATGCGAAAATTGTGTTTTAATTTGTAGTAATTTGAATTGATTTGTTTGTGTTAGAGAATCTATACATCTGCGGGGAGGAGAACATGAAACAAAGATGCAAATTCTATTAAATATGTATTCTATTACATAGTAATTATTTTATAGATAACTAATTTAAAATATATTCAATAAAAACCATACAAAAATTCAACTGTTCTTGCCTTTCAATTTAAACACGATGACTTATGTAGTTAAAATATAATATCTGGGGCTGATTTGTCGTTATAATTCCAGATCGTATTGGTTCCGTGCGGGTTTCCCCAATTATCCAAAAGCTTACGACCGAAAAACGGAATTATCTGCCACTAAAAATGGAATTCCCTACGTAAAAACTGGAGACAATTTGGTTTAAACTTTAAAGTGATTGCAATTGATTCGCATTAAAGAACCAATACACCATGTTTATTGCTGTTTTTGAGTATCAATTATTATGAGAAACGAAGCAGTACTCATCTGTCTATGGCCCCGATAAAAAAAACCCTCTAACAAGCTGGGAACATTTTTTAGTTTGCTCTCTACGACTTATCGGTACAAGATAAGAAAGCAGATGAGTTTCATCGCAGGTTCCAAATGGAAGTTTGGCTCGTGACTTGGCTGAGCAGTCAAGGTATGTGCAGTAATTCAATTCCCCAGACTAAGTGCCTCCTTCTTTGTACCAAATCTCAGATGAGAGGCAAGCCTGCACATATATTGAGTTTGAGTGGTACGAAGCTATATGCGAGTACAGCCAAGATATGCATCCATAAATATAGGGGAAACATGCCTACAGTCAGTCTATTGAAATTATTATTGTTATTTCCACGTATATGCCGCCTCATTTAGCACCATGTTTTTGCGTATGTTTGGTCGAGAAACTGCGTAATATAATGGTCTATATTAACGTGACATATGTATTTTAACACGGTTTTTATGCATTTTACATCTAGTCAACCTTTAATCCTTTAAGTAAATATAATCAAACCAATCAATTAATTGAATACAAAATGAACTTCAATTTTCCAATCCATAAGCTAAGCGCAGCAAGAAAGAGTAGGCCGTAAAAATTAATACATTTTAATTTTTTCCTATTTGTGGTAGTTTTATTTAATTTTTCTCAATTTTTAGTTGATTTTTCAAGGGGGCCCAAAAAGGCTATATAATTTTTATTTTCAAAAAATTATCACTTCAGTGAATTCTTGAAAACTTTTTATACCCGGTACTCGAAGAGTAAAGGGGTATATTAGATTTCTGGAAAAAATGGATGAGTGTAACACCCAGAAGGAAACGTTTCCGACCCCACAAAGTATATATATTCTTGATCAGCATCAATAGCCGAGTCGATATAGCTATGTCTGTCTGTATAAAAGCTAGAGGAACACAATTTTGTATCCAGACTCCTGTCCTATCGCACTGTTACAAGTGTATTTCAAAATTTCGCCCCGCCCCCTTCCGCCCACTCAAAGGACGAAAATCTGTGGCATGCACAATGTTAAAGATACGAGAAAACTAAAAACGCAGAGTCATAGGAAATGACCATATCTATCAGAGTGTTAAATCTGGATCAGATCGGATCATAAATATAGCCACAATGAAGAAAACCATTTCGAAATGCATCGTTCCCTCTCGCTCTCTCTCACACACCGGGGGCGCTATGCCTTATCGAATTTTTTGACGCCTAGTTTTCAGAGACTATAAGAGCTAGATCAACCAAACTTTCTATCCAAGCTCCTGTGATATCAAACCGAGACGAGTTTGTTTCAAAATTTTGCCACGCCTCCTTCCGCCCCCACAATGGACGAAAATCTACAATTTTGAAGATACGGGAAAACCAAAAACGCAGAATCATAGAAAATGACCATATCTATCAGAGTATTGAATCTGGATCAGATCGGATCATAAATATAGTCAGAAGGCCTCCCAAGCGCAGACTCATTCCCTCTCTCTCTCGCACACAGCCGTGTATGTATATGTAGGAAGTAGATAAAGACATGTAGAGAAGGCAGATGTAAAAAATGTATGTAAACAAATATGGAAACATCAAATAGATCGAAATCTCCGAAAAGGTTCGACTAAATTTTTTTTTTTTTTGGCTTAAATTAAATTGTCCCTTTTGCGAACATGTAATAAATTACAACAAGCTCACATACATATATACTGACTGAGTACCGGGTATAAAGTGGAGCCGCGGCCGTAGACGCAGCCCACAACGTTCCCCCTCGTTTCCATTCGAAGGAGTCAATTTATTTTCTTCCCAGACGTTTACTTAAGATATCTAGCTTTTAATTCGTATACACAAGTTTGTATAAAATGCTCTTGGTCTAAAGTTATGAGGCAAAAACGAAGCGGGGCCCATAACTGGTATGTTTCCCCCAAAGATAATTCCAAGTTCCAAATTCCTTCCCTCAGCCAGGAAAGGGTAGAACGTGAGTGCGAAGTGGTCCCCGTCCCGAAGGTTCCACTGAATCCGAGTACAAGCGATGGACCGTCAACAGATGGCATGGATGACTGATATACCACCTGATCCCAATCCCACTCCGGTCTGCTGCGTGAGCGTGAAGTTCAAGCTGAAGTTCAATTACATTCATGTGTGGAACGGAACTGTGTGCACTGCGAGGAGAAGTCAGCTGAGATTATTCAATTCTTAAAAGTGCAGACTTACTTACCATAATATAAAAGTGCAGGCTCCAGGAGGAGCAGGAGCTCCTTCAGCACCTTTGTCCAGGTGGACAGGACAATCGGCCTTGAAAACCAGGCCACCGAACAAAGATGGGGCCAAAATAAGGACCAGACTGTTGATGGACATTCGAACATTTGAACTACCAGACGCAGGCCTCTCGCGGCCTCATGCTGGACCGGAAACGTGCGTCTGATAGTCCGAATGTTCGGATGACCATAAACAATCTGGCCCTTATATTGGCCCGAACTTTGTTCCGTGGCCTGGTTTTCATGTCCTGTCCACCTGGACAAAGGTCGGAACAAAGGTTCACGTCGCAAGGGTTGCTGCACCCAACGGCAGAGAAAATTCGTAATTCTGCAGTGCAGTGTGGTTGTGTCCTTGTTCCCCAGATGCAGTGAGTTTGATAGTCCATTCTGCGATAGTGGAAAGACATTATTAAGTGCCTAAAAGTGCAGACTACGTATATCTTTTTACCATATTACCTGCTTGTATACCGGTAATCGTCCAGGTAATCGGTGGACAAAGGATCAGGGTGCACTCCAACCGATGCAGCAGCACAGCAAACCAATTCTAAGGCGAGCTCAAAGAGATGAGGATACCTCTAGGGACGCGACTGGTGACTCACCTTTTGTCGCAGGACGTAAATGGAATTCACCGGGATGTTGTGCCCACGGAGCAGCAGACTGGACTGAGACGGGGGTCAGGTGGTATAGCAGTCGCCCATTCCATCTGTTGACACTCCATGTCTGGTACTCGATGCCATCTTCTAGCGTCTCAGTGGACTGGGACTGAACCATCGGGACGGGGAGTTCTTCTGGCACACATCCTTATGCCACTTCCGTGTTGAGGCACTTTTGCAAGACGCTGCTCATTCGAAGCTCTGAGTTAGGGCCATTTTCAAGATACTGCTGACTGAAACCGTCACGATGTGGTCCTTTTCCAGTGCACCATTTAGTATATCCTCCGTGTTGGCGGACTTTTCCAAAGCTCGGCTCAGTCTTAACAGTTCAATTCAAAAGTCTGCGTTTTCAATGACATTTCTATGACGTACTGTATCAAACACTACACTACTGCCCTACTTTGTTCACCTCAGACGATCCACAGCCTTAGGCAGTTGAGGGACCCTGCCGCGCAGCTTGGAATCGATGCATCCCGATCCCGGATACCGATGGCCTTCCCGATGCCAAATTTTCCTTTTGCAAAATATTATTTGAAAACAATTTATTTCACTTTGAACTAGAAAAATAATTTTGGCAAAATAAATTTTAAAAACTCTGAGTATGTGTTGTTCGCTCGAAAACTTTTTGATAATGAAAAAAGGAATGAACATGAACGAATAGACTGACAGTCGAACGGTCGAACGAATTCCCAGTTAACTAGATTACGGAAAAACTAAGCTACATTGAAACCTGTATATGTACATACATACATATGTATGTGTGGGCGCTCCGAACTAAATTTTATACGAAAATGAATTTGATATGTAGGCACCATCCATCCTCAAGGAACGGTTCTTGATGCATGCCAAGGTTGTCTTATATAAAGCTTTATTCGGGAACAATAGCTGAAAGCGAGTTTGAAAATAAGTAACCAGCCCTGGTCACAGTCTCTTCAAAGCATTGCAAATCATGCAGAGTGAGCGAGAGAAATATATGATTTACCTGCGTTGTTGCCAGATGGGAATGTCTTTTCGAAGCAACTCTGCGTGCGACATGGACGCTTTCGGTTCCTTTCAGGGGCTATTTTGGAATAAAATAAAACCTTCTTAAACCTAATGATAATACCTAATACCTAACACTCTTCATCGGAGGGACGTCATGCTCTGGGGACTTACAGTTCCGGCATTCGATGGTCTGTAATAGCACTTGGACATGGTTGGTCCCAATGCGGAAATGGCACGAATGGTGGAGTTTTCCGTAAAACAACACAATTTCCTCCTGGCTGAGCTGCGGGCTGAAGTTTCCGAAGTGATGGTGAGGCCTTCGAACCACTTCAGATGATGTCGAGGAGCGTCCTAGCCATCCGTTCCCACTGCGTCTTCCGACCTTGATCAGCAGCTCGTACTCGTTGCGGTTGTACTGCTGGAGCTTGATCCCGCGCTGCCACTCATCATGTCAAGGAGTCTGCGTCCGATAGAGAGTGTAGACTGACTCGTGGCCTATCATTGAAGCGCGGCATGTCCGGGCACAAGCACATTCCCCACCCATGATTAGCTGCAAATGGCTTACGAGTATTTGGTGAAGCAACGCACCACTGGACGCCACATTGTCGACAGGGGAATTGGGAAATAGTAGGCCAGTCGTCGAACAAAAGCAGCTGTCACGAGCAGCTACGGGACTTCAATGTGAAAATATTCATTCTATAGCCTGAGCTCAAAGGGAACACATCAAAAATAATTCCAAGTTCCAAATTCCAAATTCTAAATTCGAAATTCGAAATTGTAAATTTTCTCAAATATTCGGCAGAAGTTTAAAGTCACTTTTTAACCATTTAACCACTCGCATGAATTGGGGGGTTCCCAAAAGTGCCCCCGCCCAGTGATGGTACCGTCCCACATCCTTCACTTTGAGGATATGAGTGAAAGTGGATGGCATCACATCAATGCACGTTAAGGATGCAAGGTATGTGGAATCTACAAAGTCTACACAATAGATTCTAGATTTTAAGTTTTCCCAATTATCTCGTCACTACATTTGTAGATACGAATTTAAATTTGATATTTACTTACAAACAACGCATAATGAAGGATCTTATTACACAATTAAAACGCAAATGATAACATAAATTTCAACACCTATTTATATGGGTAAGTGCCCTAATAGCTGGCAGTAACACCTGGAGTAGATTTCGAACTTATTTTATCCTTACAGAAAAGATTTGATGGCACCGCCCCTACAGCCCACCCATTTATGATTCGGGGAGCTGTGGATCGCATCACTTTTCCTGGACACCACGCATGCAGTACACAGATTGATAATTAAAGGCAACCTTCGACACGTAAGAGCCATCAAGATCTTCACTTCGTTTATAGATTACTGATTCAGTTTCTTCGTACAGCCCATTGAGGAGACCATGCTTGCAGCTAATGGTACCGTTCTGTGAATCTATTGATCAATACTTATTAAACACTTCAATTATTGCAGAGTTCAAAATGTTGTTGACTATTGTTATTGGGTTTGGGATAGGCTAGGAGTCACGTGGGAGCGATTCGAGCCTTGCGGTGTGCAATAAGTTCCGCTATGCAAGAGCCTAAAGAGGGCGTTTCCGACCCCATAAATTATTCATACTCCAGATCAGCATTTATAGCCTAGCCTAGTCCTTGTGTCAGAGATGTCTAATGCGAGCCTAGTACAAGCTACAGCAACCAAATTTGAGTGTTCAGACTTCTGTGATATCAGACTTAAACAAAATATTACCGCAACAAAGGAAACTATCTTATATTAGTTAGAATACGTTGGATTGATTGGGGATAGGGGATACTGAGTGCTATTTATTAGTAGAGCCAGAGCTAAGTATCAGTATCCATTGTTGGATTGGTGGCGTTATTAAAACGGTACTCTCTCGCCCGAATGGGTGTGCCTCAAGGATTCCCCTTAGTATTGTGCTCTGGCAAGACTCGATTTGGGTAATGGATCTATCATAACTGACAGACCACTGCCAGGGCTTGTCGCGAGCAGCTGCATGTTTTACCCAAAGAATCAATCAGGTTGGACCAAAGCGAAGATCAGCTTCGCTTTCTAGATATAATCGAAGAAACCGCTCACGATCGTTGGCGCGGGTAGCAATTTAATCAGCCTACTATTGGGCACATCCTCAAACCCATCAGGGGGGTCATTTAGTCACAAATAATTTAGCTGAGGCATCTTCCGCATCCGCATCCGCATCCTGCTAATCCTTGTCCCAGACGTGGGGCACTGTCTCGTACTGTTTCAAGCGTTCGTTGTACTGTCCAAAGACGAAGGCCTCCGACTGATACAGCTTGAAGAGATAATAGAACCCCTCATGGACGTACTTGTTGTTCCAGGACCAAATGCAATGATTCGGGAAGTACATGATGATGCGGTGTCTGCCCCGCGCATCAAAGTCGCAGAACAAGTGCGTTGTATGATAGTCGTAGGCGGTGTCCACCTCGTAGGCATCTGACAGTCTCTTCCTGCGCGCGATGTGCTTCAAGGCCGTTGTGGCTGGCTGACTCTGAACTTGTGCACTTTTGCTTGACCCCAGCCTGGAGTTGGTGGCGTTGACCAGCCCACCCTTGTCTTGGGTACTTTCGGGTTTCCCATCGAGATTGGTGGTGTTTTGGATCGCCTCTTTAGCTGGAAGGCTTCTGGCATATCCAGTCGACAGTTGCGACTGTCAATATACCGAAAATGAGTCGAGGCAATATCGGGAGGCGGAGTTACCACTTACCACGGCGAGGAGAGCGGCTAACAGGCAATTTATTTGTAACTTCATCATGTCTAGAAATAATCTAAGCAACTAAGAGCATTCCCAAGAGCATATTCCTGCACAGCACGGACAATTTGATTCGTTCCAATTAACGGTGAGCAATAGCAATAAATAGTAGTAGTATTAAAGAGCAAACGAATTATCTAAATAATGAATTGTGTTAAATAAATTTACAGACAACTAACTCGAAAGCATGCAGATATTTTGTATACCCGGTAATCACAGGGTATATCCTCCAGGTGCTCTTCTCCAGGACTCAGCACATTCAAACATGCAATATATGGAATGTGATAAATGTTCTGCCACTGGTTGCAGTTGTACTCCACCTCATTGGACCGCCCTATTTCAAAGCTGAATAATAAATAAGATAATAATGATACCTATTTATGTACCTATCGTAGTCCGACTTCACTAGCTCCAAGATAACCAAACCAACCACTGGTTAATATGGTTCTTTGTTATCCGCATGGGGTAGGAAACCGTCGAGGTTTCGAGGGCCACCGCTGAGTCTTGCTTTACCTATGTGGACGGAATAAAAAGAGGAAACCTTTCTCCCCAATATTACTATAACTATTTAAGCTGGCCACTATGAAACTCTTAAGCAGTCTTCAAAGTAGCTATCAAAGCTGTCTGCCACGAGACCTACAAAGCTGGATTCCATGCAATGCAACTATCAAAGCTGTCTGCTATGGAGCTTTTAGAGCTGGCTGCTAATTATCAAAGCTGTCCTCCATGTCGTCAAAGCTGGATTCTATGCAACTATCAAAGCTGTCTGATGCTGTGGATGCTTACTGGATGGTAACTGATTAACGAATCCTGGAAAGGCTCATGGGGAACTCTACTGCCAGGGCTTTGCATAACTATCCCACTGTACCCACAACTGAAAGTCAAAAGATATTCGAGCCATTACACTTAACACCAAATCCCTCAGAAGGTAGGCCTTGACTTCGCTCAAGCTCGGGCAATGTTCGATGTGTCGGAAATATAACGACGAAAATTCATTACGTTTTAGTTTTCCGAGCGGACTGTTTGTTTCTATTTCTGTGCTAGCTTTTATACTTGACTTTTATACGAAAAAAAACCAGTCGAAAAAAAACGAAAATCGGTTTTTGAAATAAAAATTCTATTTCAAAATGGTTGTCGGAAGTGCTAAAGATCGTGTGACCATAGCCGCTGCCGGTCAGGGCGTGGAAATGAAGGAGGAGCTGCCGGCTGGCAACTACATCCTTGTTGGCGTCGAGATAGACACCACTGGACGTCGCCTGATTGATGAGGTATTGGTTGATTGGTTGATTGATTGATTGCCAGGAAGGGTCGCTGACCCTCCTTGGACTTTGGACATAACCAAACTTCTCACACCGTCTCCCCCTTTGGCCAGATTGTCCAGCTGGCTGCCTACACGGCCAACGACAACTTCCAGCAGTACATTATGCCGTATATGAATCTGAATCCAGCCGCCCGTCAGCGTCATCAAATCCGTGTGGCTTCGATCGGTTTCTATCGCATGCTCAAGTCGATGCAGACCGGCAAGGTACACCCCGAACGGTCCACTCCTCAGGTATCCGCGAACCCGCTAATCCGCCAACTCGAACGTTTCTTTCGCAGATCATCAAGTCCAAGTCGGAGGTCGCTGCCCTCGGGGACTTCCTCGACTGGCTCGAGATGCTGGCCGCCAAGCAGCCCGACACGGATGGCATCGTTATGCTTTATCACGAGGAGCGCAAGTTCATCCCCTACATGATCCTGGATGCGCTCAAGAAGTACGCTCTGATTGACAGATTCAATCGGACGGTGAAGTCTTTTGTCAACACTTTCAATATGGCCAAGGCCTCCCTTGCCGATACCAGTATCAACAGCGGTGGCCTACGCAAGCTTTCCATACTCTTGGCCAAGATGAGGGAAGTGAATTCCAGCAAGGGGAATGCACTCAAGAATGTCAAGAAGGACGGCCGCAGCAGCGACAACGGCCCCAAGAACGAAGAGCCGGACTCCTTCGAGGGGAGCGCCAATGTGCGGGCCAAGATGGTCTACGAAGTGGCCCTGCAGTTGATCAAATCTGGCCGCAAGCCGTCCCAGCCATCCCAGCCATCGGAGCCAGCCAAGACTTCGGCTAACCTGTTCAATGCCGTGAAGCCATTCGCCCAACTTCTCAGCTCGGACGTCGTCGAGCTGCAAGGCCAGAGCGAGAACCTGGAGCGCCAGAACTCATTCCGTCCGTTATTCTTGAGCTATTTCCGCACCACTCTGTACTATCGCGTGCGGGCCGTAAAGTTCCGCATTTTGCTGGCCGAAAATGGCTTTAGTTTGGAGTCTCTGAAGGCCATTTGGACCGACAAGCGCCGGGAGGGCTTGGAGCGGGCCCTGTCCGCAGTTGATACGCTGAAGACTGAGGAAAAGGCCGAGCTGCTGGAGCTTCTGGACAGCTTCTGCGACCCGAACAAGGCGGCCATTAAGCCGAATTTCAAGCGCTCTGGCAATGGCCCTCGTCGTCGCAATCGGGCCAAGGGGTCAAAGGCATCCTCGAAAAATGGCGCCCTGACCTCCCGTTCAACCAGCACCGATTTCGGTGCTGGTGGCGACAAGCCCCAGGGCCAGTCGTCCAAGCCCGACTCCTCCACCAAGTCGTCCCGACCAGGCAAGACTGCCAGGCGCCCGCGCCGCAAGCGCCACAGCATTCGCAACGGCCTTGGCAGTGCCTCCGCTGAGGCACCCCCCTCAAAGAAGGAACCGATGAAGTCGACCCCGAAGGCTGTGCCCGCGGCCAAGTCAAAGCCCGCACAGCCGCCAAAGGCGGAGTCCACACCGCAGGCGATGGCTGCCACCAACTAAAGCCCCAAGCTGGGTCTGCAGCGCAAGTAATTAAGTTTTTATTTACAGTTTTTGTTGCTTTTTTGCTTTTTGCTGGTAGTGCATCAAGGATTAGCAAGGCTAGCCCCAGTCGGGAATACCCTCTCGGGTGTAGCGTTGATTGTAGATTAATCTTTATGCCTTTTCTGCTTTATGGATTATTTAAAAAAAATATCAAAATTTCAGCAAACAAAGACCAAAGAAACAGACACTGACACCCCCTTGAATAGAAGTTAAGGACGAAGTATGGATCCATTTGAACAGCGCAAACTTTTCCCAAAGGCCACAACCAAACCGCAGATTGGAAACAATGTCAAAATTCGAGTGCAAACACAAAAGGAACACAACGGGGGAGATTGCTGTCCTGTCGATAATCCACTTAATCCACACTTCTTAAGACTACCACTATATTGTTGCGTTTCGGATGTGCACCCCAAGCGAGGGTGGAGCACTCCACATGAAGATTTAGTTGCGTTACAAATCGGTGCGTTTGGGCATAGTTTTCCATAAAACACAGTTGTCGAAGGGCTATTGGAAAAACATGATCCCAACAAACGCATCGATTTCAATTTCGCATTGGGCAGACCGACGTCGGCACACTAATAGTTGAGTTACCCGTATCAGATCCGTTTCCGGTCTCTGGCCCAATGTTTAAAATACCAAATGCTTAGTTCCACTTAAGTACACACCAAAAAAAACCACAAACTCACAAGTCCTTCTGTAAACACGCACACGCATAATCACCTGTAACATGTCCAAATATTTAAAGGATATTTCATTGTTCCAAACAAATGTATGATTAGTTATAATGCAAACAAAAAATAAAAATCGATAAACGATCAACTAACCGATGATGTGGGGACTGATATTATAATTACACCGAAGATTTATTGTCAAAATCATTACACAAAAAGTCGTAATGCACAATTATTAAAATTATAAAATACAGAAACGAAAATATATTAAAATGGAGATGATGGTGGTTTCTTGTTCTTTTTAAATGCGAAAAACAACGAACTAAAAAAAAAACAAACTTTACTCTAAACTTTTTCAATAAATCGCGTGTTGAAGCCATTTTATTATTTAATATTAATATTATTATTACTGTATTAACCGGTGACTATCACTTGCGAAAAAGTAGAGATATATGTATGTGGGGATAGCTTTCCTTTCCTTTCCTTTCGTTTTATTTATTTTTATTTTTTTGTTTTGCAATTTGTACACCACAAATTGTGGTGCTCATCTGGGCTGAAGACGCACACGAAAACCCTCTTCGCGCTTCAGTATGATGTCCGCCTGCAGCTTGAAGTCCGACTCACTGAGGTCCGAGTAGACGCGATAGTTCCGCAAGATGGTCGAGAGTAGAATTTTGAGCTTGAGCATGGCATACTTGCGCCCTAGACGATGGAACCGAAAAACAAAAGATTAGTGCGGATGGTGAGGCAGGAAAATCCATGCAAAGGCTGGGCACATCAGAAACTTTGCTAGATTAAAATGGCAGCTCAGTTAGAGCTTGGATATGTCTATCGATAATTATCGATAGCGGTCAGCAAAGTCCCAGTATGGTTGCACTTACCCACACAGCTGCGCGGTCCCGCGGAAAAGGGCACAAAGGCATAGTAATGCCGATTGGCCTGCCGCTCGGGCAGAAAGTTGTCCGGATCGAAGACATTGGGATTGGTGTAGACCTTGGGATTGCGATGCAGTAGAACAGTGGCCACCGTCACCGTGGCTCCGCGCGGTATGACGTAGTCGCCGGAGTTCAGCTTCAGATCCTCCTGCAGCTCGCGTGCGATCAGCGGCACTGGGGGGTACATGCGCAGCGTTTCCATCAGGCAGCGCTCCAGGTATTTCATTTCCAGAGTGTCCTGGAACGTGGCAGGGCGCTGCGAGTCACCGAAGATGCCGTCCAGCTCGGCAATCACGCGATCCTGGATTTCCTGGTGTATGCCCATCAGTGAGAGGAAGAAGGACGAGCCAGCTGCGGTGGTGTCATGGCCCTCGAACATAATCGTATCCACCTGCTCCTTGATCTCCGTGTCCGTGATGAGGGCTCCGTTCTGGGCGCTCTCCAGCATCAGGTCGAGAAAGGCCAGGCGCTTCTTCTCCCCAATGTCGTTGTCCTCCACATCGAGGTCGTCCTTGAGGCCCGCGGACTGGCCATAGGAGAGCCCAGCGACAGGTGTGCCCTCACCAGTAACAGTACCAGTGCCAGTACCAGTGCCAGTACCAGCACCATTAGCTCCTCCCCCTGAGCCAATCTCCGCCTGTTCCTGTTCGCGCTCTCTCTCTAGGGCGGCCGCCTTGAGCTCGCACTGGGCCAGGGATCCGCGAGTACCCTGCTCGAAGGCCGCCTTCTTGCTACGAATGACCTTGGTGGTTAGGCCATGGATAATACTGAGCAGACGACCCTGTTCCTTGTAGTAGCGCGTCAGGGTGAACACGAACTCGTTGCGCAGAAAGATGCTCCGGTGGCGGGCATGGAGAATATCGCACATCCGCATCACAGCCATCGCGTACTCGAATCCGGACTTGTCCTGTGTCTTCTTCGACACGCCCATGGCTGTCTCTGGAACGGGCCCAATCGAAATCGAAAACGCAATTAGAATTAGAATCAGAATTAGAATTAGAATCAGAATCAGAATCAGAAACCTGATTCCAGATCCCTTGAGTGACTCCGACAAAGTCGCGCAGTTTCAAGCCCTCTCTCATTCCACGGGAGAAGTGGAATGCACTCGACTGACCCAAGCGCCAATTGAACTTAACAATCATACAACGGGCGAGTGGGCCCCTGCTTCTGTCCCGGCTTTCTAATTGTAAGTACAATGCATAAATAGCTCTGTAGCGGGGGGCACAAGCACACGCTTATGGACTGTTCACCTCACCCGAGTGTGGGCTGGAATTCAGTGTGCTGTGGGAAATTCGAGCCAGGAATCATTCTGATGCCAGATGAAAACTCGCGATGGTGCGTGTCCTCGACATCATCCATACTTCCCTATATAGGGCGAAGAGCCTTTACTATTCGCAAAGGGAAGTACTGATTATGCAATGACATTTGGGTTTTCCTACCCATTTTTCTCCATCTCGCACAAATTTCTCAAATTGAAAATTTTCCCAGTTTTTCATACAAATTATTTGTTCTGCTGTTATTCACGTCTTAATTGCTAATTGTCCGTTTGCGTCAGACCCCCCATCATTATAGTCAACAACCGCGGCTGCGGCTGCGGCAGCGCCAGCGGCAACAGGAACATCAACCTCGCCTCAGCCTCAGCCTCAGCCCCAGCAGGCATATCGCAGACAGGCCGCCGTTGCATTCAAATTTTCCTGATTAAGCCGCTTAATGGCAATGCGACGTGCCTTTAATTGCCCGGCCCGGCCCAGCTCGGTGGAAGGAGGAGCTCGCTCGCTCTCTAATCTCGGCTTGGCTTGGCTTTTGGCTGCATTTCAATTGATGGGGCGAAGGTAGGCGTCTGCGACTCTGGCTGGATTATGCAATGGCCTAGAAATCAATCCGAAATCGGTTGCAGTTTTGAGCTAATAAAGCGACAATGTCATTAACATTTGGCCGTGTATCTGCATACAGTAGCGGGCAGCAGGCCAACTGTCCCACTGTCCCACTGTCCCACTCTGGGTGGCAGTTTCACTTTTTTCCCAACCACGAAACGTGTCTGGCGTTAAGTTTATTGCCTGGCGATAATTTAATGATTTTCTGATAGATAATGCCAGTTAATGGTCAGCTTCTAGTGATTGCATGCCTCCGATTGGCTGTATCTTTTGTCTACAGATTCTATACTCCCCATATAAATCCTTTGGGAAAATTAAAATGGAATCTATGAAATGTTGCAATGAAATGGCCTAGAAGAGAGGAATGTTCTGAATGGTAAGTTAATCAAAAAAATGGAATCTATTACAATACTCCTCTTGCAAGAGGAAAGGAGAAATGTCATATTGAATCAAGGATTCCCTTCTTTTTGCTCACCGAATTAGTGCTCATTTCAAATATAATAAGTATATAAAATGTAGAGATAAAGAATGGATTGAGGGCTAGATGCGATAGTTTGCTTTAGTTGAGGAGTCCTCCTGGAGGATCCTGGGACCCAGGGTGGAATGGTTGAATGATTTGAGTTAGATTGGGGGAGGGATCAGATATACATCTACACCTGTACAGTCGAATATATATATATTTCTTTTGTGTCCATTGTACGGAATGACAAAGGCGGTAAATGGACAACAAAAAGAAATTTTTGATTTTGATTTGTGCGAGCTGTTGGAGTATATAGGGAAATGGGTCTGCGCTCAATTGTGGCATATAGTGCAGATATCATATGACTATATGTATATGAATTATATATACATATGTACCTATGTATATATGTATGTACGAACGGACACACGCAAAGGCATACAGAATGAGGCTGGGAATTAAATGTGTTGGAAGCGGAATTTGTTGCCTCTGAAACTGAACCGAATCGAGTGTGAGTGCGAGTGTGAGTGCGTGTGCGTGTGGGTGTGGGTTGACTGTACTTTTGTGTAATCAGATGTCAGTGTTGGTGCTGGTGCTGCTGACTTACCCAATAGAATCTCCACAGTCGCCTCACTCATGTAATCATGACAATCAAATGTGCGTCCATCCTCCGCACGCAGCTTCCGCACCACATTGCGGGAGTTCTCGTTGAACAGCTCGATGAAACTCTTCAAGACATTCAAATGGAATGTGGGTGCGATTAGTTTGCGATGCGAACGCCATTTTTGACCTGTCAAATAGAGAGAGTGACAGAGAGCAAGACAATGCTGGGAAAGAGATGGATATAGCAGCCCAACCCCCCAGGCCTTTGATTTGATTTTTCAGTGGCGTTGATTTTATTTATAGACGCAATTTACTGAGGCATTGTTGGGCCAACTGTCAGGCTTACAAATCGTTTAATTAATTTATGATTTTCGAAATTGCCCAATTGACATTAGTGAAAACCAGACAAGTGGCACCATCTCCCATCCCATCCCACCCCATCCCATCCCTAGCCCCGCCTCACCTGTGCTGATCAGCAGCCCGTCGCCCAGCCAGGGCTTGAAGAACTTGTATTCGGATGCCTTGTCGATGTACACGTGACTGCTGAGCAGCAGCTCCACGTCGCGCGGATCGTAGATGAAGACCAGCAGCTTGGGCCCGATCCACATTTTGGCCACATGCTCAAAGGGGGCGCTCTTCCGGATCACTGTTTTGAAAACAGCTGCAAAGGCAATCAAAGGCAATCAAAGGGTGCAAATTCTCATAGCCATGCGTTATCCGATCGAGCAACACCTACATGAAGCGGGTCCAATCACGTCGAACAGGTGTCCCACTATGGGCAGGCCACGCGGTCCCGGCAGTCGTCCGGCCAGCCTGTAGAGATGGGCCCGGGACAGACGCCAGTATATGTACCACAGGACCAGGGTGGGCAGCAGCAGGAAATAGAAGACGCTGCTCGGGGAGCCCATGGCGGCGTCTTTCTTTAGCACTTCCATACTTTTGGCGAGGATTCAGAGCAGTTTTTCTCAGTTTTTCTCAGTTTTTCTCAGTTTTTCTCGGGTTTTCCACTTGCAACACTAATGCAAAAACAAAACAAAAAAACAAAAACGCAAAAAATAACACAACC
This sequence comes from Drosophila helvetica, assembly GCA_963969585.1. Classification (NCBI taxonomy): domain Eukaryota; kingdom Metazoa; phylum Arthropoda; class Insecta; order Diptera; family Drosophilidae; genus Drosophila; species Drosophila helvetica. The sequence continues at coordinate 15,811,089 of OZ018401.1, read as the reverse complement.
AAACTCTCACACCACGAGACGGAGTCTGGAAGCCTTATAAGATTTCCATGCGCGATTCGATTGTCGGATCGGATATGGGATGCCCGGTAACCGGATGTTGGTCGCTGCTCGTCCAGCGTACAACTGACCGATGCGCCCCCAAATGGCACAGACTGCCCCTCCACAAAAAAAAGTCGGAACAAAAAATTATACAAAAATCAACCCACACAATGGCATGTATTAGACAGTAGACAGTAGACGATAGACGGTAGACGGTAGACAGTAGGGGTAGCAAAAATATATATGGTAAATCAGAAACGATGAACCGACGCGTCGCACACTTCTCGGGCCCTCGCTGGGGCACTAGCGACCCCCGACAGTGCGAACGACTTTTATAGCCAACAATGACAGTCCAGCAAAATCAAACACACAACGACCACGAGGAGGGATCGGTTCGGCTCGGCTCGGCTCGGCTCGGTGCGGTTCGGCTCGCCTGGGATCGGATCGTATGATGAGCACCAGCGCCTGAGCTCGACCGCCCTATTCCTCGCTATTCAATTTTAACGGGAACTTTCTTGTGGCGTGGGCTTTGCTTTGCTTTGCTTCAACTGAAAGTTCGACTTGATAGGGGCAGCTTTGAGAGCTTTCCTTTCCGTTGTCAACAGTGTGGTCAAAGCTTCTTAATCTTCCAAAATAAGCTTGTTTTTTGAGCCGAAAGCTACGGTTGGGCTTGCGGTAACAAGATACCATGGAATCTATTCCTTCCTGATCAGTTCCTGGATATATATATGTATAAATATCTCTGATAGATGCATTCTTATATTCCCCCTGGTTTTGACAGGGAACTTCTGAATGATTTCTAATCAAATACAGGAGGTTTCTTTGACATTAATCGGTATCGGTAATTGATAATATCTGCTTATATTTTATTATTTCCAGTATGCAAAGCACAATTTCTTATTTTGTAGGTTTTTCTCCTGGTTTATTTCAGAGATGACATTTATACACCGCATGGACAAGAGGTACTAATAATGTTATTGATAACTTAGGTCAAGGGTTAACATTTAACAAAAAAAATGATTTATATCTATAATATATGTGTATGTATTTATGTATATATTGAATCACTTGCCCCCCTTTAAATAAATAATTATTTATAGTATGTATGTATGTTTGTGACCTCAGTACGTATGAGCAATATTATTGCCTAGACATTTGACTATATAATAGCTATAAGTACAGACATTAACTTATGGAAGTCTGGCAGTGGTACAGTACCCGGGAACCTCTTTAGCCAGTGCCCCAACTCCTCAACCCTCCCCCCTCCCCCAACTCAATTCAAGCCTAACTAATCGTAGCTGTGATATTTTCTGATATTTGTTCTGTGTGCCGAAGATTATGCTGTAGATTATTGGTGGAAGCTCTCTCCATCCGTCCCATATTCTGTTTCTGCCCCTAAATGTGTCGCTGTTGAGTGCCTTCTTAGACAGAGGACTCGTAGATGACAATTTGCAGGACCTTGGGCTTATTATTTTGTGCCTCCTTCACCTCTTTTAGAATGGCATTGGTGATAGCCTCGAGGGCAGCGATATCCGGGCTATGGTCGTTCTTCTTGCTGTTCCACTTTGGCATGGAAACCTGTAAAGTATGTCCAAATTTAGTGAAATACTGTGGACTACTGGGATACTGGGGAAATGCTATACTTACGGTCAAAACTTTTTGGAGGGCTGCATAGTCCAGACCCGTGCCGGCTGTCTCACCCAAGCGACGCAAAGTCTCCGCCATGGGACCGGAAAGTTCCTGCAAAAACGATTATTAAATTTACGAATTGTTTGGCGGGCAAAACAAACAAAGTGTAATCTCCTGGCTGGTAACTTTTTGGATTAAGTGCCCCCCAACTTACCTGCAACTTGGCCCAGCTGGTGGCATACTGGCGCCTCACCAGCTCGATAATTGTCGATGTCAGGGCCAGGCCAATGAGAATGTACAGAGTGCAGAGCAGCATATAGTTGGGTTTCTCTGCAAGGCGAAGACGAAGCTCAAAACACAGTCAATTAATGCATGTCTGCTCCAACACCTACTTGGCACCAGGTCTCCGAACCCGATGGTGGTCATGGTAATGAAGCAAAAGTAGAAGCCATCGAAGAAGGTCCAATCATCTTCCCAGAGCAGGAGCAGGCCAGCGCCGGCGGCCAGATAGACACCCAAAAAGCCAACAGCCAGAATGGCGTAGAACCAGGTCTTCCCAATGAAATTGGTAAACTTTGGCTTGGCTAAATGGAATAAAAAACAACAGTTATGCTGTAAACTGTCCAGGACCTAGTGCACTCACTGGGCATATGTTTGCCAAACACTGAGACGGCGGTGGCAAAGAGTCGACCCCAGTCGGCTATCACCGTGAGCGTAAAGGGTATGCCGATGAGGGCAAAGCAAATGCAAAATACCCGTCCGCCGGTTGTCACTGGCACAATGTTGCCATATCCTGAAATTATGATCATCAATAGACATCATTTATTATTACAGGCTCTAGGCTCTGGTCTGGCCTGGTCTGGCCTGGTCGGGTCTGGGGATTGCATTATATTTAACTGAGTTCGGGATGTTATCTGCTGGTCGGATCCAAGAATTCCCTGCTGCGAAATGCTGCCCTTTGATGACTTACCGATGGTGGTTAACACAGTTGATGAGAAGAACACAGCTTGCAGTATGCTCCATCGCTCGTAGGGCTCTGGAAAGTCTTTATCGGCCACTATAAGCAGCCCCCCTTCGGCCGCCTTCTGAACAGCCTGCACGCCCCCAAGACAATATCGAAAATTTGAATGGAATCAATAAGGTTGAAAGGTCGTATGCTAACCGCTTCATATTTGGCCAGCTCAAAGGATAGCAGTTCATTGAGATTGTTCACTTCGGTGTTGTTCAATATGGCGCTCATGAAGCGTTCTCTCTGGCTCTTGACCACCTCCTTCAAATCGGTAAGACGTTGCACTTCAGCGGGTCGCTCCAAGTGGCGAAATATCTGCAAATGAAGCGAATATCCCATTAAGGAATAAGCCATGGTTAGTTTTAGAAAAATCATACACTAGCCAGCCTATTTTAAAGAACTTATTTCTTCCGGTAAACCATCCGACCATTCTGACTATTTCTTGAAAAATGAACTCACCAAAATGGAAAAATAATAAATAACAATTTTAAACCTCATCTTTTCCCTAGATTCTATTCAAATAAAACATTAAAAAAACTCCAAATAATCTGTTTTTTGTTTGCAGAAATACGAAGGAAAAAACGAAATTTGTACATCAACCTTTGACCTTCAAGCCCAAGCCAAAGGTAGCAAATAATATTTTAAAATAAAGCGAACAATTTGTTTTATTATAAAGAAAAGTTTGCCCCATTCACAATGAATTCCAAAATGAGGTTCAGCTTTTTGATGTTTCACATCTAAAGTGCGAAAAGAAAACGAAACAAGAGAGAGGGAAATCGGTGCAGAATCTTCACTCAATTTCTCGCACATCATCACAAAAAAATTTGTTTAGCTTTAGGAATAGTACGGTACGCTCCTGTTTGTCTTCAGTTTTGCTGTTTTCGTTATAAAAATAGTTTTTACAAATTGATTTCGAGTTTTATTTTTAACAGCAGATCGAAGCAACAGCGTTCGCCAAAAAATCAATTTAAATGTATCAGACAATCTTTCACTCTCACACAGCATCCAACATGCGATGGAAGATATATGTATGGGCGCCCCTTGAGTGCCCCTTAACCCCACCCTGTCCCACCCCACAAGTATTGCCTTCACTTTTGACATTGATATAGTCGAGGTCCAAGTCCACGTTGGCCTGGCATAGGAACATTCGTTGATTTAAATTCCAGTCTTCGCCTCTTTTGATTAATTGCAGCTCTTTCTTTGGTTTTCCCTCTCGCTCTCTGAGTTTGGGACTTGAAGTTGCATTTTCCACTCACGACTCTTGGAGTTGGGCATTTGCCTAATTAGTTTTGTTCTCACCACTGCTCCCAACTTAATCCCTGGCTGTGTCTCTGACTACTACTTCCTCCTCTACTTTTCAAAAACATTGACGGCGACAACTTGTCCAACTCCAATTGGGGCCATCCTTATATGTATATGTATATGTATCTGTATATGTAGATGCGCACAGACCATGATAACTAAAAAGTGAGAGACAGGGCGACAGATCTATAATTTGCTGGCAGAAACAGCACAGTAGACAAGCGTTAAATTAAACGTGCCCTCACATCCACAGTCGCATGTGCGGGTTTGTGTGCGAAACTGTCGCAGTTTCCTTCACATTTCCTCTCGCAATTTTACTTACAGTTAGGGCTTGTGTCTGTGGCTTTATTTTCTGTGCTTGCGCATAAATTATAATTATTATTGGACAGACATTGGGCCAGCTCCTCCTTCTCTCCGCTCCCTTTGAGACAGACGTCCGAGCACAACAGGCTGCGGTTTTGGGTCTGGGGCGAGAGATCCCCTGAGAAGTGCACGGGATGGCCAGGAGTTGGGTCTTGCTCTCTGTTAAATGGAGGGGACATTTAATGAGTGCTGGTAGCAGGCCATCAGTGACTGGCCAAGCAGTGATCGGCCATGAGAGAATGCTGTGACCAAAGTTTTCAATATTAAATCAGTAATACTTAAGTAACGATGAAAACTGATTTAGTTGTCTAAAGCGTTTAAATCACATCCAACCCGATTTATACCAAATTTCCTACATTTTTCTGTTCTAAACCTATTCAAAGTAGGACTATTCGTACTATTCGTTTCAAACACTCACTCGCTTAGCTACAGTCACTCTTTCTCATTTAATTGAAATTTATGATAAACGGCCTACTCCCCTGTATAAAATCCTGGTTACAACATCACTGTTTGCTAAAGTGACTTCCTACCTTATAATTCCAGGCAACAGGGGAGCTCAGGGCACTTGTCACTTTGTCGCCCCATTTCGCAGACCATAAATCTCACGCAGCGCAGAGCTGCCGCCAACGCTGAGCCTCCAGGGCTACCCAGCTCCAGCTCCAGCATGTACGGCAATTAACGCACGACATATGGAAGTAATGGAGTGACCCCCTTCACCACCCCATTCCCCACTACCTCTACCTGGCCAGGCCTGTTAAAGGACTCAGTGAAAACAGGGCTCGACGCTTGACCTAAGCCAGATTGACACAACCAGATGCAGCAACATGCCCAGCAACCCCACAGCTGTAGCCGCTCCCGGTTTCTAATAAAACATCCCATGTATGTCCAGGGCCATTTTTCTTCCTTAAAATAAATAATGAAAGAACAACAAAAACAAAACACAAATCCCAGCAAAAAACGAATGCTTTTGCCGCGGCCATAATAATGATGTTCGCGCCCATTTAGCGGGTGATAATTCATTTCCGCTGCGAGCGTCCAAAAGCAGGCTACGGTCAGTAAACAAGCCACAGACAGAGTGGCAGCCAGCCCCCAAAAAGCAGAGAGCAGAAGGTCACAGATTGATTCCATACCGCACACAAGCACTGTACATACATACATACATACATACATACTAAAATGCGTAAATACAGATTTTTGCAGGGCGAGCAGTAAAAAAGGGAAAGCCAACTTTTTGGAATAATGGTATGGAGGGTCATATTTCAGGATCTATTTTCATAAATTGGCTTTGGCTATTTGAGAGCATAATGAGAGCATACAGATGTTGTATGTGGTTTTAAACCGCATGATCTATTTGGAAAGAGCAGAAATATTGTAAGCAATGGTAGAGGATCCTTTTTTCATGATCTATATAAAAAATGTATTTTTCCACTCACATTCAGTTGAATATTATAACAAGGGGCACTCTCAACAGAGTTGAACAAATAACAATAAATAATAAATATTACACCAAAATTCTATATTTATGAAAATTACTTTGAAGGCAGGCCCTCCTTACTTCTTCCATATACTCGTACATAATAAATATAAATTGATATTATTTATTGAAAATTAGATCCGGGGGCGTCAATGACCGCCATGCCAAGGGACCTTACCCAGGACCAGACCCGCCCAGGGACAAAACGAGAGAGAGAGAGAGAGAGAGAGAGAAGAGAAAAACTTGCGGAAGTCGGGCAAATGGAAAGCGGCGTGCGAAATGTGAAAATGACCAACGGCATGGCGTCTGATGGGCGCCCCACGAACTGATTTCGTTGTAACCTTAAATATTGTTCCACTTGCCCTCCCTTGATTATTGCTCACCCTCCATCCCTCCCTTCCCCTTGGCTGCGTGCTGTAGATTTTTGTTTATGGGAAAGGAAATAACCGGAATGGGGGGAAACACTTTTTAAGATTTTCCAAATCGGTGCGCTTCTGTCGCGCGCGGTAAAAACCGCGGGTGGGCATCGTCCGCATCGTCAGCATCTGCGGCATCTCCACGAACTTTGGTTTGTTGATTTTATGAGTTTATGATTTCATAGCAAATTAGACAGACATAATTCCCGAAACTTGTTGTTCTTGCTGCCGCTGCCGCTGCCGCTGCCGCTGTATAAATCGCTGTCAGTTCATTAAGTTTTGATTATTTATTGAGTGTGCTGCGCAGGGTAATAAAATCGAATGCTTTGAGGGCTCTGCATCCATAGATCTTTGTAAAATATAATGACTTAACAATTGTTAAATGATTTAATGGCAGCGTGTCCATATCGAATTGATAGGGTTATGAATTTCTCAGGAACTGTGGATCATTGAAAGCCAAATAATACATGGTATGCATGGACTCTACAGTTCTATAGACTCTTCTCCACTACTACAATATGCGAAGGCTTTTATTAAGTTTTTGTTGGGGTTTCTAAATTATCTACGAGCATCTTCGTTTAAACCCCAATAAATTTGGCATCCATTACAATCACAGCTAGATGGCACTGGAACAGTTGGATGTCCTGACGGGTACCCATCGCACACTTAAAGAACTGTTGACACACAGAGCACGGCACTGAAAAAAAACCCCAATTATAATCATAAACATAAACGTTTATTGCGTTTTATGGCCAACGGCACAGCAGACCCGATGGGGACCGCCCATGGCGAGCCACTCCATTCGCACTCTTGGCACTTGACATATTTATGTGTACTTACTTATTGTGGCCAAGGTCGGCCTGTGCCCCAAAAAAAGATGGCATCCAACGCAACCACACCAACAAAAAAAGAACAGAAACAGAAACAGAAAAGAAAAAAGATCACACACAATAAAATCAAATTAAAATTCAACCAGAGCAGAAAGGGAAATGAAAAATGCTTGGCACTGATAATGGTGTGATGGGAGTGTGGCTCGGAAGGGAGAGTGCGAGCGGAGCAGCGAGCCCCACCTGCGGCTAATTAACCAATTTCGTGGCACAATGCGCAACAAAAGCACCATGTAAGTGCCATTTCCCCCATAGCCGATTCCTGGAGCGCCTTTAGATGTTTGTTTTATGCTAATGCCCAGTGCTTGACCCAGATACGAAGCCCGAAAAACAGACAAAGGATCTGTATACCAGGAGCATACTAGGAGATGGAAAAGGACGCCGAATCGTTCGGGGCTGGGCACAGGCCCAGCTCAGAGATTGTGATGATTATCAGGTCTAGGCAATGGACACACACATGTGTTGGTTGTGCTGATGATTGCCAAGATTTTGCCTCTGGCGAGTACATGTTGATTTCCCCCTGGACCAACTGAAAGGAGCAGCTTGATAAGTAGACTGAGGAAATATTCGGGCTCTATGAGCGGGAAGCGGTCAAAATACGAATACACGATTAGTTCCAGTTATCGAAATACACAAATAAGAGCAGTTTAATTAAAGGAAGGTAGGTAAAATCCCTTAACTCCTCGCTGAGGTTGGAAAGTAGCCTCAACTGGGAATTTGTATTCGTTTTCCCATTAACCACACACTCTTATCAAAGTATTCAAAATCCCGAAAAATACTCCAGCTTTCCGCCGCGCTGGCCCACCCTCTGGCGTGACCATCAGGACGTGACAGACATTTGGCCAAGCCAAAAAAAAATTATATTAAAATGGTGCGCCAGGGGGCACCGACACCACACGCGCGATTTGCATGCCACGACAAAAAATCAGCTGTTCAAGCTAATATACTCGCAACGCACACTTACCCCCGACCCCCGACCACCGACCCCGACCACCGACCCCGACCACGACCTGTCTGCGTATGTGTATGTATACTCGTACAATAAAGAGTTTTTTATTTTTGATTTGTGGGCGTGTTTTTGGCGCGTTCCTACCCGCTACCCGTGATGTGTGTAAGCCAAACATGGCATCCTGACGGCGGAAAGATTATGCCAGGTCAAAGGGGCCTTAAGTTTGACTGAGCGTGGCATGCCACATGGCATGACATGACCGCGGTGATGGGAGACGGGTGATTGACCCCACTCACGATGGAGGAAGCGATAGTTGGCGATAGGTGGTCCATGTACCTAAAGATATAAACTTCAATCAGCCCGAGGTGGAAGCTGATGAAATTGCAATGATACTATCCTAATTCAATTGGAATATGATGGATGGATTTCTGCTTTCAGTATGCTAAAGTGAATTTTTCTCATAGCGATATTTAATGTTCGATCGGTAAGACAGTTTGAACTCTAATTTTCAGCAAATACAAACATAATTGTCTCATTATGATTGGTTGCTGTACATATGCAGGAGTTGGAGGATATCTTTGATTTCACCGAGCTGATTTAATGAACTCCAAATCTATCATTTAAAGCTACTTATGTGACCATATCCATGATAAAATAAATTCTAAAAAAATACACATTTTTCACTCGATAAAGTCCAAAACATTTCCATAGAAATGATAATTTTAGTACAATAGTTGAGACACTTCAGTCTGTGTGATTTATTTGCGCATCTCTAACACAGCCCCCTGGATGGCCAGGTGTCTTGGTCGGACAGATTAATGAGCCGCAGAAATGTTGAACACACCAACTCATTATTTAAAAATAATAACAAAAACAATGAAGAACAGCTCCGTGGACAGACAGGGAAAATAGTTTTTTAATTTTTTAATTATGTTCTCGCGATTACTTCTGATGTTTAGCCCCTTATGCCCCGTATTTTGGCAGCTGTCCAGAGAGCGAAGGCTGTGGGGGTGGAGACATTGATTGACACTGTGTTGGGGCCAGCTGCCGGATGGATTGGATGGGTTTCTGTTGGCTAATGAGATGGCTGTTCTTGGCCCGTTGCCTTGTTGTGGCTGATGATGATTTGTGTGTGTTCGTTTTTCCAATTTACACGCGAATGCATCATTTTCGGACAGAGCGCGGTCAAGCCATGAAACTGATAGCTTTGCTTGGGGAAAGGGGGTTACCAAACTGGTGTGAGATTCAAGTGATCTTAAATTGGACAGACCACGGCCTACAGAACTATACAGAAGCCTGAATTCTGTAGCCTGTATATTTACAGTTGTCTTGCCTGGAACAGAGTGACATCATTTGTAACCCGATGCGTTCTTACATTGGCGGAACAAACACTAAATTTCCTTTGCCCGCAGATACCTACAGATATTTCTCAACACCAATCAAGGACCCATGGAAATTAACGCTAGCAATAATCAGTTTGGCGGGATGTCAGAGCGAGTGAATATTTTGGTAAGAAGCCAGCAATCGCGCAGCAGGACTGATAAGGAGCTGGAAGTTATGAAACGCAGAAAGAAACTTATCACTAACACCCCACTCCTGGCTGCTTTCCATTATTATGCCCACTGCGCACAGTGGAATGCCTACCGTGGAACCCCTTCATCTGCTTTCTTATCCCTGCCATGGAAAAAGAGGGAATTGTTTTGCTAGAATCGGAAATGGAAACGCCAGGGCTCAGAACAGAGCCAGATCCACGGCGGATGTGCTAGCAAGAAATTGGAAGCTGGCCAAAATCTGGCTCCAACCGTCGGAAGGAGCTACCTACCACTGGAATGACTGCAAGAAAATGAAGGTCAAGCTCGGCATATTTTTGTTCTACATGGCTGATCCGAAAAATCGTCATTATATTGGAACTGGAAACGATACATTTTGGAACGAAAATAAAGACTGCAATTAAGTTTTATAATTATAAACATGTACATACATTGCAACGTTGGAACGGCAGAAATATATCAGAGGTATTTGCGAATGCTTACAGGAAAAAAATCTCAGAGATCCGAGAACATTCACAGCAGACTGCCGCTGCAGCTTAACAATTTCCTCTGACATTTGAGTGCCCTATGCCCTGCCCTGCCCTGCCCCGTAACAGTTACCAGACAATCAGACAATTTTCCCCATCCGCCACTCCCTCTTATTTCCCATTCTGACGTAATTAACTTGTTGTCCCCATCGATTGGAAATTTATCAAAATTATCTTATTGCATAAATTTCCATAATCCACTGGGGAAACTTCCACAAGTGCCTCTTTCTCTTACATCTTTCTATAGGACCAGAGCTTAATGCATTTTGCTGCTTGTCAAAGTTCAGAAAAGTTTGACATCAGTCTATTTGCATATGTGTGAGTACTCGTACACGTACAGCCACACACACACACACAAGCACACACATACATTTACATTTGTGAAAGAGTGTAAGTGTTTTTATTGTTTACCGCTTGAGGTCGGGCCTTGGTGAAAAGAACGGCGTCATGCATCCTTTCCTTGCCTTTTTCTTGTCAAACGTTGCGTATGCGCATTATGTGCATTTAACGCACAAACACGAACAGCAACACACACACACACACACACGAGCACATACATCGACATGGCAATCATTAATCAACGCCATTTTGACATGCAAAAATTTTGCACGCAACTTTTGCGATGGTCTATTTGCCTGGCGACTCTGTGCCCTATGGGACACCCTGTGCAACACGAACTTTTTATGCAATTTTTCAATCGTTCAAGTATACATATTCCCTATAATCAAACTAAGTTCAAGCACTTCAATAATAGAGCCTACGAAATCCATATCCAAACAATATCATTTGAGCTCATCACAAAAGCTACAATGGAGTTTTAGAGAATTTCAATCTGGAGCTAAGCGGAATTTACTGAAGGAAGGAAAATATAATATCTACCACTCGATATTTAAAGTTTCTTTACAGAATTCTTAAAGAAACATTAAGGAAAATTAATGTGTGCATATGTTAGTGTTTGTAATACTCCTTTAAATCCTCCTTCAATCGGGAATTTCCCTGATATAGTCCTATGCAGCATTTATTTTATTTTGAGAAAACCTAAGCTCAGATCCACTCTGACAATCCTTAAGACTTGCCGAATAGTCCACCTGCTACCCTGGAATATCCTTTTAAGAATCTATTGCTGAGTTCCCTTAAAAATTGAGTTGCTTCAGCGTTTGATTTGCGTGTCGAGTTTTCTTAAAGATTGTGTCGACTGCTACTACCTGCGAAAAAACAATCAAAGCTTCGGCAATCTGAGGAGCTGGAGATGTGCTCTGGTCGGGTGGTGTGCGCAGTACGTACTGCGGGTACTGTCGATGAGGAGGAGGAGGAGGAGGAGGAGGAGTTAATGGGTCCGTGTTCGGATCCGGGTTTGGCTTAGTGCACGTGCTGCACGCAAGGCGCCAGATTGTCCACGAGGCCAAGTTCTAGTTAGCTTTTTTGGCCTTTCTCTGTTTTGAATCCTTGTCGTTTTTCGTCTGCTACCACCGTGATTTGGCTTTCTGATAATTGCTGCGGTGGATTGTAGTGAAAGTGTTTTCCCAAAGGCAGTGGAAAGTGTATAATCGGGTAAGTTATTTCCAATGGGAGTTGTTTACTGTTTGACTATTCAAGGAAGATCGCTGGAAGACATTTATGGGTGTCATAGTGATTATAACATATATATATATAATATTTTGATAATTAACTTAATAATTATTGGAAGTGATGGCAAACAATTCAAAATTAAGGCTGCATTGCATTGCATACAAGTATTTAAGTAATCATCAGATATATTAATTAAAAGTAAATTTATGAGATTTAAATGAGGATCTCTCAGACTTTGTAGCTCTAAATTCTCAGATGTTATTCATCAGATTTTAAAACCAGTAAGCCGTTTGCTTGTTTTTGTTTCGGAAGGGCATAATAAAATCAAAAGATTATATCAGTACCTTCCAATCGGATTACTCGACTTGTCACACCCCCTTTTGGTAGGGCATTCCCCTTGTCACGAACAAAGTACGTCCGGTTTCGATTTCTTCTTGGCTTTTTCTTCAGCCAAATACCGAGGCGCTTCCCATGCTCCGTTTCAATTATGCTAATACGACGTCGAACGCTTTTTTATGAGCCACTTCCTTCTGAAAATTGCTAACACAACAAAAAGTACTACATATAACAGCCCTAACACAAAACAAAAAGTCCGAAGAAGAGCAAAAATATCTTGGGAACAACCTTGACACGCCAGCTCCACACAAATTTTGGTAATTTTCTTCTTGTTTTTCGGTTTACGCGTGTTTGATTGTTTGTTTCGTTGCCAAATTAAAATTTTACACTGCAGCAGTTCCATGCCACGCCTCCCTTGAAACCAAAACAACAATCAAAAGAACAGAAATTCTTCCGTAATTTTTAAGCTAACAAAACAAATAAATCAAATCCACAACGAGAGCAACGAAAGCCAAAATAACAAGACGTGAAATTTCATTTATGCATTCGGGACTTGTGTCTCGGCAGTTTATTATTTTTAGTTGATAATAAATTGTACAAATTATTAAATCCCGCCAATTTTTATGGATAGTTTGTTTTGGCGGCCAGATAATTTATTTCCCTGGTTTCGTGGAGATCGGGAAATTCGGAATCAAAAAAAAGAAAGGAATGCGTCGAGGGGTCGTGGCTTTAGATACTGTTGTAAAAGGTCGATCGTTTTTATATGATATGATCATCTAATAAGGTTTTCAGCTTGAGGATGGCAATTTCCCTTTCTTCGTTGCATATATGTCTGTACATATCTGGCATGAATCGGAAAACGCTCTCTCTGCAAAGGTAGAAAAATGCCCCCAATGCCAACAAGGAATTTTTCAAATTAATTTTCTTCACGGTTAAAGATAGAACTGAAAGGCAACTAAACGGAGAACATGTTAACATATTTTATTTGTTTGGCCAGCCAGAGCATAAAAAGCATGAATGCGAATATTACTCATACGCCGCCTGGTCCAGGCACAAGAAAAACCACAAAGGAAAGGAGGAAGTGAAAGAAAAATCAACACCAAGCGATATGAGAAAGATGCGTGAAGGCGAACAATGAAATAAAAGTGATTAAGAAAAATGTGATTTCTTTTCTTTTTGGCAGACCATAAGAAAATTCCCTGTTGTTGTTGTCAACGAGTGTGTGTCTGAATGTGGAAGGCCAATAAACAATGACGTCCCCATAAACCGCGAAAAGCGTGGGAGCTGCCGCCAGCCAAAACAAAAAACCAAAAACCTAAACAAGAAACAAAGGCTTTCTTTTGCGCCAAATCTGTAAACACCCTTCCCGATCGTCTCTTCAAAGTTACAGTCAGTTAGCTTCGAAATCGAGGGACCTGCTAGCATAGAAACAGGCAGACGGATGGATATTTCGATCAAGATATTTCCATCTGAATTTATGGAATCGGTTACGCCTTCTCGTCGAAACCATTACAATTCATGCATGCCCAAAAGAGAAATAGAATTTAAATTGTCAAAAGAAAAAGTGAGCGTAAATATAGTTTCCAATATAGGAAGAGGCAGAAATCGAAATAAAAATGTTGGGTTCGTCGATTGAAAAGCCACAAATGGTTATTTTAATGGCAGACAAAATTTGACTTTGACTGGAAACTATTTTGACTATTTTTATAACATTTTTAAGTTCCATAAAAGTGCGCGACGCAAACATTCATTTATTTCATTTACAAATGAGATATGCATGCAGTTATCTTTGGCTGCTGGAAGCATTACAAATTGGATCCATTCAGATTTAAGAATGAAAGAAAATCTCAGACTCTTCAAGTAAATATAATAGTTTTCCCGATTCCAATGAAGACCGTTTCACTATTTGACTTTTGTGTGGAACAATTGCTGGACGCGAATTTTGAGGGATTTCGTGGGTAATTAGCAAAGATATTTTTATAGAATTTTCAGTTTTAGCTAGAAATAAAAGTGCTTCAGCTTTGGTTTTTGTTTGATTTGAGAATGTTTGAAATTGTTTATTAAATGAGTCAAAATATACCAATGACACATTAAATTTCTTGTACTTTTTTTAAAGCACTTTAAAAGCTATTATTTAATTTTGAAAATGTTCTTTTTGAGGGACATGAGTCCGATGATATAAGCTAGCAATTAATAAGAGAACAGATAAAAACGATGATCCAACTGGGTGGCTCATTAACGGTTGGCTGATTGATTGGGGCTTGATGTATAATTTTCCCGCATTTGGGTTAACAGCCCAATGCACTTTGTGACCTAAATCAGAGAAAATGCATATGTATATTGTAGTATATGTAAACTCGTATAGTATATAGCATACAGTAATGCATACACTGTTGCACAAAATATGGGGCTTTTCCTCTTTCTGGCCATAACGATCCGATTTAATTCAAATCCTGCAATATACATGGTACATCAAATAATTTTTGATCATTCTGCTTTTCCAGATTTCTTGTACCTTCCACAGGTCCACTTTATACACATAGTTTGGTGTCTGAACGAAGCATTTTCCTGCTCTAGCTCTCACAGTCCCTGAGATCAGACGGACTGAAGGACAGGCAGACATGGCTGTATTGATACTGAAGCCGAAACGGTGCCTTCTGGCTGTCTTCGAGTAGCGGGTATAAAAATGCAAGCTGCAATAAAGTTTCTGTAGGTTTCCACAAAAAGCGACACCAAGGAGCAGCTGTGTTGCACTCAATTTTGTGCTGGAGTGTTCTGTATATAAAAAATTATATTTGGTTCAAATATATGTATGCAGAGTGCGAACTTAATTGGACTCGTAAAAAACCAGAGAGGTTCCCAATTTAAGTTAATTTCTTGTTTATTTTTAGCTGGAGACACGCGACCCAAGAATTTCGTCGTGGGGAGGAACTCGTATTTATTTCACACTCGGCGACTTTCCGCATAAATCTGTCAGATCTTGTCACCCTCCTGTCGTCGCATAATTTGTTAATAATTTGATGGCACTTCCACCCGCACACCCGCACACCCACTACCCACTTGTGGCGATTCCCGGTGCATGCCACTCGTACATTTTATTTTCTTGGCCCATAGCCAGCCGAGTGGATGGCCCGAAAAATGTGTGTCTTGTATCTTGAGGTTTGACACATGTAAAACAGAAAGAGGCCGCCGCAATAATGATGATATTTTGGAGCGTGCTAAATTGTTGAAGCCTTCTGCTGGAATACCAATCCTCTCTTTGTATCAGTATCTGTGGTGTCTCTTAGTCGTGGTCAAGTGACTTTATGACCTGCAATCTATTGGATCTCTGTCCTTTTCCTTGGGAGGTTATAAATTGAAATGTTGTTGGAGCTGGCTGGCGAGTGGAAAGCCATCCATTTGTATGCCTCATGCGTGCCCCAATTGATGACCCACACAAACTTATCTTTTGGGCATGTCATCACCCTCCCGTCCCGTCCCGTCCCTTAGTACCGTACCCCTCCCTTCTACCACACTAATACACTTAAACACTTTGGCAAAAGTTTCGCTCATGGAATGGATCTTTGTCTTGACCTGAATCGTACCGAAACGAATCGCTTGGCCTGTCATTGTTGAGCAATTTGCACACATTTTTTCGATTTTGGACGGGGATTCCAGGGTAATGATTGGAATAGGCAAGCAAAAACAAGAAAATTATGTGGAATCCGTAACCGAAACCCGAACTGAGAAACAAAACGGAGTGTTGCATAGCTTAAGGCGTCGGGCGGAATGATTTCATTAGGAAACCAAAATTGAACTAAATTCCTTGACTTTGTTTATTGACTTGCGGTTTTGAGGTTTATATTTGATTAGTAAGGGAAGAGAATCTGCGGAAAGCCACCACCAAAACCATATCTAGGTTAATTTTTAAAAATATACATACATATGTACATAGGTATGTATATACATATATTTAATTGCAATCTGTATCTATTTAAGAATATATTTTGTATACTCGCTACTCAAAGAGTATATATAACAGCCAGGAGGAAGTGCTTCCAAGTATATACATATGTATATTCTTGATCTATCTAAGCCTATATGTCAGAAAATATGGGAGCCAGAGAACTTTGCGATCGGATCAAGAGTATAGCGAGAATAAAGATATAAGAATGTAACGGACATTGCGGTATGGAAGAAAATAGCTAAAATATTGGCAAGAAGAGATTGTGTAAGATAAAATAGTATATTTCTGCATAAAAACTAAATTCCGGGTATCACCTCTTATTCATGATTTACTTGAGTTGGGGCTTAAGAGCATTTACAAGCATAGTTTCTGATCATAAGTGAATCTATCTAGATATGCCTGTATGTTGGTTTCTTGGCAAACAATTAGTTTCTCTCCTTAATACGTACATATATCATTCGTGGAAATCAGTGGAAAAGTAAACCAAATCTATCATATATGTAGTTGCCATTTTTCACATATCTTTTTTTAGAAACGATTTGAATTTGTAGATGGTTCGGTCGTCACGCTCGCTGCATAATGGGCTGTTTTAAAGATATAGATCTATCGGTCGTCTAACTTCACTAAATTTTCGATTAAACTTTGTGCGGCCATTAAAATGCCCAAAGGCAGCCGAATCGTTTTAAATATTTTCCTAATGCGAGCGTGACGTGATTTTCCAGCGTTTCCCTATGCCACATGCCGAAATAGGTTCTTCTTATCCTACTGCTAGGGTTCCGTCTTCTATCACTACTGTTCCTTCTACGGCTTTTGCTTCTGCTTCTCCCGCCACTAATGTCCATTATTCGTTTTATATGTGCTATTTAAAGGCAAACATCCGCGCAGCAAAAGAGCGTACAATATTGTCGGGGCCGTGCCTAGTTCCTGGTCTCGGACTCCTTTCAGGGACAAGCAGCAAATTGGGCCCAATATGAAAAATCATGTCTGGACAGGCTTGGATGGGTCAGTTAATCAGATAACTCCAACAAACACACACGTATGGCTATATTGAAACGTACATATGTATATATATACATCCTATACTGTATATATGTATGTAAGGAATGAAACAGAGAATGAAAGTTGGGTTGGTTGTCTAATAGCTTTTTTGTTGTGTGGCTTCTGGCCAAGAACTTAATTCATTTGGCCTTCAACTTAGTTTGGCTTAAGCTCTGTTTTCCAGTGGACAGACACCTCTTTTGACAAACCGAAATTTTTCACACACACACAGCCAGGGCAAAAAGGAAAGGAGAAAGTGAATCGATGGGCACTTCAAGTGTGCTACAAACTGCTAATTAAAATGATTTATAGCCACTCACTTAGGACGCATCCTCCTCTGTTCCTCTGGTTTTTAGCCATATGTGAAGGAGGCTGTTTGCCTGTAATTTGAGTCACTCCAGTGCCATTCCCATGGGAAAGCCTGGACTTAATTACTGAACAAACTTGACTGGATAGGATAGAAAAAAAGAGAAAACCCCATGAAGAGTAGATAAATGTCAATTGTTCTATAGCAAGCTCGTCAACAAAAGCAATACAAAACTGTACCATAATTGGGATTATCTCTGTAGGAGGATTGATTTTAAAAGAACAGAAATCCCCACAAGGTGACAAAATACATAAGCCGTTTTTTTTAAATTTTCGTCGCAGTTTTTCAAGATTTGAGAAACGAGAATCTGGGTAAAGTAGGCGAAATCACACGGAAATTTACAAATTGTTAAACAAACTGAATATATTTAACAACATCAATTAAACAAGATTCAAAAACAAATTTATGGAGTTGGAAAATGACTTTTATGACAACTCAAAAGTCTAAAAAATATTCATGCGGCAATCTAAGAATATTTAACACGGAACGGGAAAATGTCATAAATAACCAACAAAAAAAACAAATTAAAATTTATGAATAATTTTTTAATGTGTTCGTTAAACTTAAACTGATTAAAAACATACCTTACTTGATTAAAGAAACATTTGTGAGGATATGGCCTCGTGTACTTAATTTGTAACCGTTTCAAAGACCATCAGAGTTCGCTAAACAACTATGTATATGTACTTAAATTTCCCAGAAATACCTTCAACTCGAGCCATGATCATAGAACAGAACTTTTCTGCACCATTTGATAGTGTGGGGGGGACGAAGCACTTGACAAAAGTTTTTTGTTGCTTCAAAGTTAGCTTTTGATGATTTCCGCACCAAAAAGGAGAGAGAACGAAAATAAAAACCTGGAGAAAACATGCAAGATATCTGATATGCTGATGTGGACAGTTGTGTCCGTGGGTGAGACTGGTCCGGTGGATTCATTTCCGTTTCATTTGGCAGCCGGCATTTATTGCAGATATAGGTGGAAGGGTTTGGTGGCGAACGGAGGGTGAAAAGAATCCCAAATAAATTGCATTAAGAAAATCAAAATTCCAATCGAAGCAAAATGTTTGTGGCACTTTTCAAGAACATCTTACCCGCCAACCCATCAAACAGTTTATTTTTCATCAGCGGCCGAATCGGGGACCAGGGGGCAACGGGATTAAGTGAAAACCGACGATGGAGGCCCCAAGAATCAAAAGCCCCCGCAGAACATAAAACAAATGCTTTTTTCTTGTTCAATCGTTCTCTCTCTTGAAAAATTGTGAATTTGAAACAAATTTGATGAGCAATTTGGCCGAGAAGTGTGCATAATTGGCCAACATGTGGTGTGTGTGTGTGTTCCGTGGATGGACTGGGCTGGAAAGCTGGGATGGGGGCTATCAGGCACTTATGTCGAAGGGTCCGGTCTTGGGAGGAGGCGTCTTTGATAATTCGTACGAATACGAATGTGTTGCTTGATTAATGCATGGCTTTTGTTGCCCGAAATCTGCGCAAATTGCCATATACATAAGCGAGGTGTTGACGGGTTCGACGGTGGGTTGAGTGTAGTAGGGTGAGGGACGGAGTCAAGTTAACAACAAACTTGATATTGCCCAGAAGTATCAAAGAATTCGCAGGCATCATGAATCATCAGTTGGCCAAGTGGTCACTAGTTCGTATTAAAAAAGTTCATGTGTAGCCAAAAATAAATTGACTCAATATCAGTACACCATCGGAAAGTGTAAAATATCTCATTGTGTATTCGTTTATATTTTTCAATATTTGTACTAGGTAATTTAGAGACATCAACGGGTTTGTTTGACTGATTCCAAAAATAAATTTGTAAAATATTGAATTAATGAAAATCAACTCTATTTAACTATTTACGAACTATTATTAGTTTTTCTATCATATGTTTCGAATAAACAGCCTGAACTAGTGGGAAATTTAATTTTGTATAAGTAACAAAAAATCCAATAATAAGACAACCTGAATATATATACATATATTCGAATCATTCATAAAACCCGGCTGCCTCGTTCATTCAACTCAATCATTGGGCAGACATTCATGCCACAAGTCCGCCTACTCGCTACCCCTCACCCTAAAAATGCTAATTCCCGAGGAAATTGAGAGGCAATATAACAAATACCTTCCCGTCACGACACTCGGCCATATGTCAAGTCGTAGGAAGCAACGATTAAAGCCCCCCACTGCACGTATTCGCTGCCTCAGCTGCATCCAGGCACTACTGACGGCATCACTTTTGGATCTGTGCGCCCATTTTGCCCATCGGACTCGACGACGTCATTGGCGAAAATGTAAATGTTTAGACAAGAGCCAACAGCATTCGACCATTTCAATGGACGGACAGACCCACAGACGGATGGGCAGACCGATGGACCGATGGACCGATGGTCTGATGGTCCCTCCATATTTCGGCGGTCACACATGGACTGCCTCCGGGTCTCGCGGCAGAGACCTCAATGATGCAGTTGCCGCTCCTCTACTCCGGCGGCTCCCTCATCGTCTGCCCCAGACCCGTCTGTTCTGTTCAGTGATGTATGTATGTACATATGTATGTGCAATGGCAATTAGCAGTTTGAGGTGAGCGAGAGGGTGTTCGTCTGGTACTTAAATGTACAAAATAGTTTTTATGTCTTCATTTTTGAACTAATTTTTAGTATTTTCACTGCAATAAATATTTTGGGTGTTCCCACATTTGTGTTTCGTCTTTGCCCCCAAAAACAAACACAACGCTATTTTAACATTGGAAAATTTTCAGCTTTTGGCAGTGCGCTATTGTTGAATGTTATTTTTTTCATATTCCCTAACAAGAAGCAGGTCGGATCAAGACTCAAGACGGATAGCCGCAGAAATCGGAATTAGCATTTTAATACAATTTACAAGAGAGAAAAACGCTTTTACCAAACCGCCAACGCCGCAGTAGATGGACAGGGAGACCAGCAATCCGATATGATTGAGAGCCGATTTCCATTTGACCGACTGCCAGCAGGACGACCTCCGACCGCATAGGCCGCCAGAGCCGCCACCCTCGACGGCATCCACACGGCGATCCAGATGCTTAAGCTTTTCCAGCAGCTCGGTGCTGGCCTCGTCCTGGGAGTCGTAGTCGCCGCCATTGGCGCCTGTCTTCACGGGCATGATTTGAAAGCCTTTTAGCACTGACTACCAAACTTTACAATTTATATTTATATATTCTTATTTATTTCTATGATTTTAGGATTTTTCTAGGGGCTAGGCCCTTTTGGGTCCTGAACGACACACATTGCCGCTCAACAAAAGAAATTGGAAAAACGTGGAAAATTTTGTTTGTAGTTTTCGAACAATATTCAAAGCGCGCCAAAGTCTTGTTTGCGAGGAAAAGGCCGCCGATCCGAATCGAAACTGAGCAACCGCAGCGAAGCACCGATATTGATATATATATTTTGGTTAAGTGGAGGTGATATATATATTTTTTTTGTCGAAATTATCAATGTTGATATTTTTGTTGAATATATCAACGAAACTACTTTTCTGATTTTAGAAAAAAATTCGGCATTTCTTGTGCGTTTCCTTGTCCGCGGCCGATTTTCGTTTATTTTTTGTACCGGTTTTTCGGGGCGGCAAGGTCGTTGCTTAAAAATCGCCCGCAATGTTGCTGGCCGATAAGACACATGTTGCTAGAAAATATGTTGCCGGCAAGGTAAAACAGGGAATGGACAGGCAGGAACTGCCATGCCATGCAAGTTCGCAACATACTCTGATGGCCTATAGCGCTTGTAAACAATCACAGCATTCACAGCGGTGAGGTGGGCCTGTCCAAGATGAATTTACTAAGAACGTGACGTCGTCACCGCATCTGCTCTCTTTCGGGGACCATCCGTCTGTCAGTGTGCATGCAAACGTGCAGAACATAATACGCTTGCTATCTCTTTTTAGTTGTTATCTTTCTGGAGTGGATGGTCCTCACCACAGCGGACGACGTCACCTTATTACTGAATTCATCGTCTTTGTGGGTCCCTGAAATGTTGCTGGACCGTTTCTGCCTGTGGTCCATACCTTTCCGTAGCACAGCACATTTCGGGTCCATGATGTTCTTAAGGCACCTAATGGATGTTGCTGAAAAATCATGTTCCAAAGGCACCTAATAAATGCTGCTGAAAAAACTAGACTCATGTTCTTAAGGCACCTTAAAATTATCGATAATACACAAAAAGAGGCAAAATATTTTCAATCAAGTTCGAATTCATTTGGTGGAATGTCCAATACAAAAAGCATTAAGTCAATAAAAACGCACTTCCATACATGTACTTTTGTCGATATTATTTTTTAAATTTGTTGAATGGTAAATATTTCAGCAAACTCACATACAATTTTATTAACTTTGATGTAATTCTCCAAACAAATATGATTTTGATAAAGTTCTGTAGACTATCGCAAACAACGTCCCAACACGGAGGTTCTTGGAAATGGCCCAAATCACAGAGGGTCCAGTAAGTAACGTCTTGAAAATAGTCACAATCTCGGAGTTTTTCTGGCAAAAGTCCCTCAGCCAGGAAATGGTAGAACGAAGTGAGTGAGAAGTGGTCCCCGTCCCGAAGGTTCCACTGAATCCGAGTACAAGCGATGGACCGCCAACAGATGGCATGGATGACTGATATACCACCTGATCCCAATCCCACTCCGGTCTGCTGCGTGAGCGTGAAGTTCAAGCTGAAGTCCAATTACATTCATGTGTGGAACGGAACTGTGTGCACTGCGAGGAGAAGTCAGCTGAGATTATTAAATTCTTAAAAGTGCAGACTTACTTACCATAATATAAAAGTGCAGGGTCCAGGAGGAGCAGGAGCTCCTTCAGCACCTTTGTCCAGGTGGACAGGACAATCGGCCCTGAAAACCAGGCCACCGAACAAAGATGGGGCCAAAATAAGGACCAGACTGTTGATAGACATTCGAACATTTGAACTACCAGACGCAGGCCTATCGCGGCCTCATGCTGGACCGGAAACGTGCGTCTGATAGTCCGAATGTTCGGATGACCATAAACAATCTGGCCCTTATATTGGCCCGAACTTTGTTCCGTGGCCTGGTTTTCATGTCCTGTCCACCTGGACAAAGGTCGGAACAAAGGTTCACGTCGCAAGGGTTGCTGCACCCAACGGCAGAGAAAATTCGTAATTCTGCAGTGCAGTGTGGTTGTGTCCTTGTTCCCCAGATGCAGTGAGTTTGATAGTCCATTCTGCGATAGTGGAAAGACATTATTAAGTGCCTAAAAGTGCAGACTACGTATATCTTTTTACCATATTACCTGCTTGTATACCGGTAATCGTCCAGGTAATCGGTGGACAAAGGATCAGGGTGCACTCCAACCGATGCAGCAGCACAGCAAATTAATTCTAAGGCGAGCTCAAAGAGATGAGGATACCTCTAGGGACGCGACTGGTGACTCACCTTTTGTCGCAGGACGTAAATGGAATTCACCGGGATGTTGTGCCCACGGAGCAGCAGACTGGACTGAGACGGGGGTCAGGTGGTATAGCAGTCGCCCATTCCATCTGTTGACACTCCATGTCTGGTACTCGATGCCATCTTCTAGCGTCTCAGTGGTCTGGGACTGAACCATCGGGACGGGGAGTTCTTCTGGCACACATCCTTATGCCACTTCCGTGTTGGGGCACTTTTGCAAGACGCTGCTCATTCGAAGCTCTGAGTAAGGGCCATTTTCAAGATACTGCTGACTGAAACCGTCACGATGTGGTCCTTTTCCAGTGCACCATTCAATATCCTCCGTGTTGGCGGACTTTTCCAAAGCTCAGCTCAGTCTTAACAGTTCAATTCAAAAGTCTGCGTTTTCAATGACATTTCTATGACGTACTGTATCAAACACTACACTACTGCCCTACTTTGTTCACCTCAGACGATCCACAGCCTTAGGCAGTTGAGGGACCCTGCCGCGCAGCTCGGAATCGATGCATCCCGATCCCGGATACCGATGGCTTTCCCGATGCCAAATTTTCCTTCTCGAAAATATTATTTGAAAACAATTTATTTCACTTTGAACTAGAAAAATAATTTTGGCAAAATAAATTTTAAAAACTCTGAGTATGTGTTGTTCGCTCGAAAACTTTTTGATAATGAAAAAAGGAATGAACATGAACGAATAGACTGACGGTCGAACGGTCGAACGAATTCCCAGTTAACTAGATTACGGAAAAACTAAGCTACATTGAAACCTGTATATGTACATACATACATATGTATGTGTGGGCGCTCCGAGCACAAATTTTATACGAAAATGAATTTGATATGTAGGCACCATCCATCCTCAAGGAACGGTTCTTGATGCATGCCAAGGTTGTCTTATATAAAGCTTTA
The DNA here is from genome assembly GCA_963969585.1 of Drosophila helvetica. Taxonomy (NCBI): domain Eukaryota; kingdom Metazoa; phylum Arthropoda; class Insecta; order Diptera; family Drosophilidae; genus Drosophila; species Drosophila helvetica. The sequence goes on along the minus strand of OZ018401.1, from coordinate 15,787,334 downwards.
TTCGGGAACAATAGCTGAAAGCGAGTTTGAAAATAAGTAACCAGCCCTGGTCACAGTCTCTTCAAAGCATTGCAAATCATGCAGAGTGAGCGAGAGAAATATATGATTTACCTGCGTTGTTGCCAGATGGGAATGTCTTTTCGAAGCAACTCTGCGTGCGACATGGACGCTTTCGGTTCCTTTCAGGGGCTATTTTGGAATAAAATAAAACCTACTTAAACTTAATGATAATACCTAATACCTAACACTCTTCATCGGAGGGACGTCATGCTCTGGGGACTTACAGTTCCGGCATTCGATGGTCTGTAATAGCACTTGGACATGGTTGGTCCCAATGCGGAAATGGCACGAATGGTGGAGTTTTCCGTAAAACAACACAATTTCCTCCTGGCTGAGCTGCGGGCTGAAGTTTCCGAAGTGATGGTGAGGCCTTCGAACCACTTCAGATGATGTCGAGGAGCGTCCTAGCCATCCGTTCCCACTGCGTCTTCCGACCTTGATCAGCAGCTCGTACTCGTTGCGGTTGTACTGCTGGAGCTTGATCCCGCGCTGCCACTCATCATGTCAGGGAGTCTGCGTCCGATAGAGAGTGTAGACTGACTCGTGGCCTATTATTGAAGCGCGGCATGTCCGGGCACAAACACATTCCCCACCCATGATTAGCTGCAAATGGCTTACGAGTATTTGGTGAAGCAACGCACCACTGGACGCCACATTGTCGACAGGGGAATTGGGAAATAGTAGGCCAGTCGTCGAACAAAAGCAGCTGTCACGAGCAGCTACGGGACTTCAATGTGAAAATATTCATTCTATAGCCTGAGCTCAAAGGGAACACATCAAAAATAATTCCAAGTTCCAAATTCCAAATTCTAAATTCGAAATTGTAAATTTTCTCAAATTTTCGGCAGAAGTTTAAAGTCACTTTTTAACCATTTAACCACTCGCATGAATTGGGGGGTTCCCAAAAGTGCCCCCGCCCAGTGATGGTACCGTCCCACATCCTTCACTTTGAGGATATGAGTGAAAGTGGATGGCATCACATCAATGCACGTTAAGGATGCAAGGTATGTGGAATCTACAAAGTCTATACAATAGATTCTGGATTTTAAGTTTTCCCAATTATCTCGTCACTACATTTGTAGATACGAATTTACATTTGATATTTACTTATAAACAACGCATAATGAAGGATCTTATTACACAATTAAAACGCAAATGATAACATAAATTTCAACACCTATTTATATGGGTAAGTGCCCTAATAGCTGGCAGTAACACCTGGAGTAGATTTCGAACTTATTTTATCCTTACAGAAAAGATTTGATGGCACCGCCCCTACAGCCCACCCATTTATGATTCGGGGAGCTGTGGATCGCATCACTTTTCCTGGACACCACGCATGCAGTACACAGATTGATAATTAAAGGCAACCTTCGACACGTAAGAGCCATCAAGATCTTCACTTCGTTTATAGATTACTGATTCAGTTTCTTCGTACAGCCCATTGAGGAGACCATGCTTGCAGCTAATGGTACCGTTCTGTGAATCTATTGATCAATACTTATTAAACACTTCAATTATTGCAGAGTTCGAAATGTTGTTGACTATTGTTATTGGGTTTGGGATGAGGTTGGGGAAGGGAAAATCGTGACAAATATGAATACCTTGGCTTTTGGCATACTTTTGTATCTTTTGCATGAGTTCTGACTGCATGATTTCAGACTACGGATCTACCAGATTTCTGTGTTATAGCCACATGGCTGGTTGGGTGGCCAGGGCCTCAACATGAATGAGATGTCTGCTTTCGTGGGAGTATGTTTTTCCATAAACTGAATAGAACAAATTGTTCTTTTATATTTTTATTTACACATATAGCATATGATTTGCTTCAGTAATACATTGAGCTTACAACTAGACTGCAGATTTTCCACACGTATTTATACATTTATATATGTATTATATATGAGTATGAATTTGTTTGCTTCTTTCTTATTTTGTCATTTGTGAGTGGGGCTTCGAAATAAACGTTTCATCAGTAGAATATAGCTAATATATATATAACATTATGTTTAAGCAACTTAAACATTGCGTATATTATGATTTTTGCTTCTCATTTTGCTTAACATAGATCCCCTTTGTAAATAGTTGTGTGTGTGTGTGTGTGTGTGTTTATCCGACTAGAGTCGCATCTGTCCCATACCTTTCTGCCCTTACTTTCCTTGGGGAGGCTTCCCCTTTTCTACTATACAACTACTGAGCTTACAACTACAAAAAAAAAAAAAAAATATCTGCAAAAACATGCGGAATGGGTTGTGGGTTGGGAATAATGATCGACATTTAATTGTATGTATGGGATATGGAAGCGTTTCCAGAAACCGATCCGCAAAACGACGTCCTGGACAGACCCAAGAAAAGTTTACAATTTAGCAAATCGAAATTCAGGCATTATGAAATTTGAAACTGAGACAACAAATACTTTAATGATTGGCTAGAAGTTTTTTCTTTTTACATAAAACAAAAGGAAATTGAGCCAAAAATAATATATAATTGTTTCATAATAAACTACGAGGAAAACAAAGAAAACGAATCTAAACCCAAAAAAGAAGCGAACATTCATATCTAACTCTTACAAATAGAAAATAATGAAAATTAACAAAGTTTCAGCTAGGAAAAAGAGCCATCGGGGCCAAAGTTAGAATTTCTTTAGTGAAGTCTGAAGAGGATCAGTGTGTGTGTGTATTTGTCTGTTTTTTGTGTGAAATTCCATTTTTATAGAGTGATGATTTATGAGAGTTGTTCTAAGACCTTCTTAAGAATCTAATGCAGTCATGATGTCATCCAGAGTTCCCCTGGAGATGGCATGGCGGCTGCTGCTCAGATGAAAGTCGGGCTCTGTGACGGATAGAGGAAATCTTGGTTAAAACCATGATCTGCTGCGAGAGGGGGGTGGGGCATTAGCATGGGGGCCACAACTCACCCACTAAAGGACCCAGATCGTCGTCCTCGGACGGGCGGTCGGGCTCAATGGTGAAGTATGAATCTGGTATCGGCGAGGCAACCCCCCTGGACGTCGAATTAATGCTGCAACGATGCGTGGATATTAGCTCATCTGGCAGTGTGGGCGATGGGACAGCTGCCGATGGACGAGGGGGTGTCACGACAATATCCTGGTTGATGGAGGTATCGGTCGCTGCGCTCATGGATTTGAAACTGGTATCCGAGTCGCCAGAGTCTATGCGTGCTGCTGACCGTTGGTGGGGTAAGCCGCTCCTGCGCGGACTAGTTGTGGGCGTTTGCAGCTGACGCACATCCTCCAGGGAGGTCTGGATTTCCAGTATATCCTCCTCTTCCTCGATCGTCAGCGGCGGTGCTGCTTTGCCATCAACAACTTCCAGGGAAGCACCCAGATCCATTGATGCACCCAGTTCCATTGCGGCACCCAGATCCATTGCTGCACCCAGATCCATTATTCCAACGATGTCATTCTTTTGCCGTTCCTCGTTCACCGATTCTTCCAGCACTAGCTCCTCCAAGAGGGTCTCATCGACCAAATCTAGTAGGTCCTCTTCCTTGTTAGTTCCACCCGCTTTCTCATCATCCGCTGCGGCGCGCACCTCTCGTTCTCGTTCTTGCTCCGATTCCACCTCTACCTCTGCTCCCAATTCTGCTTCGGGCACTATTTCCGCTTCAATAAAGCTGGTCTCTCCGGCATCTTTGCCTTCATCGCCACCGTTTTCGTCCTCGTCCGTATTTACTTTCGCTTCGGAATCCTTTTCGTCTTCGTGTTCTTCCTTTTCGTCAATTTTCTCGGCGTCGAGATCTTCCTTTGCCTCCGTTTCTTTTTCTTCGTGATCCTCTACTGAATTTGCGACGGGTTTCTCCTCTCCTTCGACTCCTTTTTCGTTCGCGGTGGCCTCTACTGCTTCAACGACTTTCTCTGCCTCTCCTTTCACTGTTAATTCATCTTTATCGCTGTTGCATTTTTCTACTAGCGTTTTCTTCGTCTCTATGTCCGCCTTTATCTCCGTCTCTGTTTTCGGTGTATTCTTCTTTTCGGGTGATTTATCTGACATTTTGGCAATTTTCTCAAAGGGCTCAGAACATTTGGCTGGCTTTGGAAAGGCCCATGCCCCGTCCCCCCTTTCCCTGTCCCTTGGGCCTTTCTTCAGCTTCAGCTTCTCCCTCTGTTCCTGCTGCTCTTGCTCCGTTTCACTGTCGCTGATGGTTGTCGTCACGGAAATCTTCTTCCGCTTCTTGGGAACCGGAGTGCTATTTCTTTGGGTGCGCGGCAGTTCGTTGGGCACTGAATAAAGGAATTAATGAATAATACATGAATGAATATAACGGAATAGAGAAAAGCAGGCTGCATTTCCGCTTACCGATGTACTCCTCATCCTCTCCTTCATCATCGTTCCCGAGCTTGCGATCATCGTCGAGACGCAGGCTGGCCAGTCCCATCACCGGGACACTCATGGCCGACCTATTGAACTTGCGATTCACCGGAGACCCGGGGACCGGAGAACCGTTGCAGGGGCGGCGCTTATCCTTACGCGTTGGGGTGGCGAGCACAATATCCTCCAGCACATTCCCAGTGGCATCCACACGCTGGAGGCGCGTGGGTTTCGGCAAACCCAGGCGCTTCGTGGACAAGCCCAGCGTAGAGCGACGCTGGCTGCCGCTCTCATTGCTACCCAAAATCTCCACGGATTCGCTGAAAGACACCGACAGGTTGGACTTCCGAGGCCGCCCCTTGGTGGGGCTCTTCAGCGTCTTCTTGGCCTTCCACACTGCCCCTAGCGCCACGCTTGCCTCGGGCTGCTTGTCCGGCGTCTTGACGCGCTTCAGCTTCACCTTACAGCTAAAGAAACGTGGGCCAAAGCGATTGATGAGCTCCTGGCTTTTTTGCTTTGCTGCCGCTCTGCTCGTTGTGGGCTCCTCCTCGGTTTTCGGTTTTGCGGGCAGCGAATGCTTCAGTGCACGCTTTTTGCCACTATTCTGCACCAAAGGCACCTTGATGTGTACTTTGGGCTTCTTGGGGGGCGAGGGGCTCCCTGCGATGTTACTGGCATTCGGATCCTTCCTTGGGCGACCGCGTTTGCGGGACCCGGGCACAGGTGTGCTTGAGAATATCGGTGTTGATGGGGAAATGGATTCCTTGAGTGTGAATGGGGATGCGGGAAATGATGTGGTGCACCTCTCAATTTCTGTTGGGGTCAAACGCTTGAGCCGCACTAACAGAGGTTTGGTCAGCTGGGACGCGGATGCTGACGCGGACGCGGACGCTGCCCGGGGGAGATCGGCAAACATCTTTTGTTGGGCCTTGGTTTTTGTCGGACTCGAAGGCTGCATCGAGTCGTCCCCGTCATCCATACCATCCTTATCATCCGCCCCGACATGATCGTTATCGCTGTCGTTTGGTCCTTTGTCCTCGGCCGCTTCTTTGGTTAGTTCGCGGGAAACGGTGCGCTTCACGCGGACGATCAAGCGTTTGCAGGGCTCCACGGAAGCGTCCGCGTCGTCCCCGTCATCCATACCATCCTTATCATCCGCCCCGACATGATCCTTATCGTTGTCGTTTGGTCCTTTGTCCTCGGCCGCTTCTTTGGTTAGTTCGCGGGAAACGGTGCGCTTCACGCGGACGATAAAGCGTTTGCAGGGCTCCACGGGAGCGTCCGAAGCAGCGATTTCTATATAAAGTGCATACATGCATGTGTAAGTATACATATGTATATCGAAATGTGTGCACGTGCAAGGGTGCATAGGTGTGCGTGTGCGTATGCATGCCAAAAGCCTTTGAGGTGGTCCACACACGCCAAATGCTTTGCTTACCCGAATGGCGCGACGAAGAGGCGGCGGCGGCGGTGGCTGTGGCGGTGGCGGCCATCGTCGATGCTGGTTGCGGCGATGGTGTCTCGGGCAGTTGGGAGCCACCTCTTGAGTGGCTTGAGTTTTCTCGAACCCGTTGCGGCGGCGGGGTGGCTTTAACCATGTCGAACAACTCCATAATCTGTGTGCGCGTTGCGTTGCGTTGCGTTCCTTTCCCGTTCCCGTTCCCTGCTAACCGCAGAAATGCCACATATGGTTAGAAGCTGCAAAAATGGCTAATACTGGCCATTCCTTACCTATGCAAGAGATTCCAAACAGTTCAGCGGTGTCCTCCTGGTGTTTTTCCACCTAGATTGATTTTCATTCAACAAATCGCACAGCAAAGAAAATTAACGCGGACTAGACACCGACGCCAACACACACACATTTTCAACACACACGCCATTCGCACACATACGCGCCATATGCAACAAGAACAACAAAACCTATCGATATTCCGCGCAGTATTGAAAAGTGCGCGGGAATAATCAAGCAATTACAGATATTTAATGTTGCAAGTACAAGTGGTAAAAGAATCGAAAGGTAAACGGTCTGCTGATGGCAAGGCTTTTGAAACGAATAGTGGGAAGTACAATAGTTTTGTATTTTAAATATTTAATACAAGATACAAATGTATACAGAAACAGGGATGCTTTTCGCATGGGAAACGTCATGAAATCATCCCTGGATGTAGGCGTCAGCTTTAGTCAGCGAGCACCGTTCATGGCTAATTTGAATTGAAAGTCAAAGAAAACACCGTATATACATCTATATAAAATATGCGAAGCTATACAGGAAAAAAATCAGCTATTATCGGACTCTATTATGTTCCAATTTCTTTTATTTGAAGGATTAATAAATACGATAGATTTGTACAATTTGTTAGACCATATGCTTTGCTTTCCGTTTCTAGTTTTTAAGTTTTGTTTTGATTTTATTACAGCTAGCTTTAGGTTAACAGTTTAAAAGGACTAGCACGAAGGAGTAATCCTCTCTCAGCTCTGCATATAAATATTGCGTGTACATATACATATGTACGTATGTATATAGAGGGGTTTTTATATAGGTAGCGCATGCGAATACTTGGCTTGGAGTTAGCTAATTAGTTAAGGGTTGGACTTGGGCTTGGGCTCGGGCTCGGGCTCGGGCTTGGGATGAGAGAAAGTGCTCTAATAAAAAATTACATTAATTATATAAACAATTAAATACATTATAAAAGTACAAACATTTTTTCTCTTTTCTTTTTTCTTAGTCAATTTTTCACTTTTTCTCCTCTATCTCTTTCTGTTGTGTGTGTGTGTTCTCTCTGTCGTTTTCGTTTTCGTTTCGTGTGCTGCAATTTGTGTAATGTCCGGCGGCGGCGGCGGCGGCTGCGGCTGCTGCACTGTCACGGCAGCGGCCACGCATCCACCCACCCCCCTTCCCCACCCCGCACAGGATCCTTTTCTACCATCCTACCACTCCGAAAGGCTTAGATATACACCTTAAAGGCACTCCATCCGTGGAAGCATTTGGTAAAGCGCCGCGACTCCTTATTCTTCATCGTGAGGAACAGTTTGCGCGGCCTCTCCGGCTGCTTGATCCGCATATGCTGTATGTACACCTGCGCGGACTTGTACGCGAGCTTCACCTCCACCTCGCTGCACCGCGGCCCCATCCACAGGAAGACATGCTCCCCATTGTCGAGTATCATGATGTCGTCATCGGCCAGATCGTCCTGACAGAAATCGGCACACTTCTCGGCCACCGTGTAGTAGCCGCGCTCGTTCGAGCACCGGAAGAGCCGCGTGTAGTTCATGTACTCCGCATCCGTGTCGTAGGGCTTCCGGCCGCCGAGGGCCACCCAGAAGAAGTTCTCCGGCTCGTCGCCCTCGTTCAGGATCTAAGTGGAGTGAGTGGCAATGTTTTAGTGTTCTTCGGATCAGGAGCGGACACCACTTACCTGCAGGCTCACCCAAGGACTGTTGAACATCTGCTCGGCTATGTCCTGGACCAGCTTGGCCTCCTCATTGCAGGCCTTGCTGCCCAGCCACACGTACACGATGCCCGACTGCGATTCGTCCTCCGTTTCAAATGGCACATGGAGTATATAGCTGTGGGCAGGGAAAGGAGCTATCATCAGAGATTGTGAGCAGAGGGGGAAGCGGAATGGACACCTACCAGAAGGCCGAGTTCAGATGCACTGCATCCGGATTGATTTGGATGAGACGCGTGGTCAGAGCCCCGCCATTCGATCGCAAATGGAAGAACTCAACGGGCGCCTTGCCATCGGCCGTGAGCGCCTTGTCCTTGCGCTTGCCCGTGTGGATGATGAACTTGCGCTTGAAGTGGGACATGAACTTGAGGTTCTCCTGCTGCTGGAAGATCCGCATGACCTCCAGCTCCTCGCCGAACATCGCCTTGAACTTCTTCTGCAGCGTGAACGTGAACGTCAGCCAGCCCATGTTGCCGGCATTGCGTCCCTGCCAGAAATAGACCACGCACTGGATCTCGTCCTCGGGCTGCTGCTGCTGCTGGTGCAGCTGCTGCTGGCTGGACTTTTGGCCGTCATCCGCTGTTGCTGGATCCGCCGGATCCTCGCCCGCTTCGGGCTCCTCGATGGGTATGCAGTAGCGACAGAGGAAGACATAGCACTCGCCCGTGTAGAAATGGCCCAGCTCCTCCTCCGGCAGGCGGACAAACTTCTTGTTCTCGAGAACAAAGGCCTCCATCATCTCCAGGTCGTAGTTCCATTCCTCCTCCAGCTGCTCGGCCTCGGCCAGCGGCATGGCCGACTGGCGGGGCATGAACAGGGCAGCCAGATCCGTGCGCGTCTCTTGCTGCCGGGCCCACTGTGTCAGATTGGCCCCCGTCTTGGCCACGGATTTGGCCGTGCGCGTAAAGTCCACGGCCATGACCTCATCCCAGCCGAGGAACTTGGTGCGGAAGATCTGCATCTCATTGCCCTCCGGGACGCGCATCACGAGGGCACACTCCGGCCGATCCATCATGTTGAACAGCTCCCGACTGAGCTTGACGGCCGCCGCTCGGACCAGGCGCGTGGATTTCTTCCCGAACCAGACGAACAGATCCGTGTAGCAGTCGAGGATGTAGACGTGCTTGCTGTTGAGCAGCGTGTGGCAGAGCTTCTGCTCCGGCAGCTCCACCTGCGGCAGCTCCAGGTAGCCCATGCCCAGCTGGACCTGGTAGAGGCGCGGCTGCACCGGCTGGTAGTCGTCGGGGACATGCTCCTCAGGCGGCTGGGACGCCGCCTCCTCCGCTGTGACGTCCAGTCCCTGCCAGAACTCGTCGCTCTCCTCGCCCTGCCGCTCCACATTGATCTCGCACTTGTTCTTGCGCTCCGTCTTGTTGATTTTCTCGGCCATGAGCCGGGCCTTCGAGTTGAGCGTGTTCTTCGAACTCTTGCCCAACCAAATGTGAATGCGGCTGCCCAGATCCAGGACGAACGCGTGCCGAGGATCCAGCGAGGCGAGGGCGACGGCCACAGGCTCCAGGTGCACAGTGGCCCCATAGGCATGCACCAGATACAACCGTGTGATGTGTATCATCTCCTCGATGTTGTAGAAACCGGTGGCCGTGCGCCCGCCCTCGATGTAGATGACCTCCGTGTCGAACAGAGCCAGAAACTCGTCCGATTCGTCGCCCTGCTCCTCGCGGATCGTCCGACAGCGGGCCCCGAGATAGTTCCTCAGATTGACCGCATGGATGGCCGCACAGGCACGCTTGTCAAGGGTGGCCTCGTTGCCGATCCAGAAGAATATCTCCCACGTGAGGTTGCCCAGGTCGTCGTACCGCGTCTTGAGCACAATGTAGCAGTCGCCCTCGTAGAACTTGCCGTGCACCACCTCCTCGATCTTGTTGGGCAGAAAGTTCTCGATCTCCCAGATGGTCAGGCCCGGCTGTTGGCCGTCCTCCTTCTCGAAGAACTTGGAGTAGTCCAGCTGCGGCTTCTCCAGCGACTCGTCCCACCGTTTGGGCTTCAGCGATTCGGGCTTGCCGTCCTCCGGCAGGCCGAGCGCTTCGCCCTCGTTGTCCTTGTCCTTGGCAACGTCCTTCATGCCCTTGAGCACCTTGGCCGCATCCTGATCGCCATCGGAGCGCGGGCCGCGTCGCAGCCGTATCTTTCGCGCCGTCGAGTCCTTGGGCGTGGCTGTGGCGGGCATAGAGGGCGGTACAGCGGCTCCGGCCAACCGGAGCTGCGTCTGCAGGCTGAAATCGATGTTGTAGAACTCCAGGCTGGTGGCCTTGCTGGCCTCACTCGGCTTGGGGGGCATCACCAGGTCGGGATTGTTCCGCAGATCCAGCTGGTCGAGTCCCTCCAGGAGATGGATGGCATCGGGCAGTGTGATCAGGCGATTGCAGCTCAGATTCAGCTGCTTGAGTGCTCCGCACCGACAAACGCCCTCGGGCACCATCTCCAGCAGATTGTTGGCCGCCGAGAAGACCTCCAGAGCACCGAGCTTCCCAATGCCCGAGGGTATGCCCTCGAAATTCAGCTTGTTGTCGTTCACGAAGAGTCGCCGGAGCTTCGGGAGCTTGCAGAGGGCGGCGGGCAGGGCGGTTAGCTGATTGCGGCAGAGATTGAGGGACTCGAGGCGCTGCCAGGACTCCATGCTGGAGCTGAGCTCGTTGATCTCGTTGTCGCTCAGATTGAGGCGCACCAGGGTGACCACATTGTAGACGCAGTCGGGCAGCTTGGGTAGTGAATTGTGCGACAGGTCCAGCTCACAGAGATTGGCCAGGCTGTCCAGGCTGGTGGGGAAGTTGAGGAGCGTCCGCTGCGTGCCGCTCATCTTCAGCACCTCGAGACTCTGCAGGGAGGGCAGCTGGCGCAGCTGGAACAGCTCCAGGGGATTGTGCGATAGGTCGAGGGTCTTCAGATTGGTCAGACGGCGCGTCTGGGGTGGCAAGGTTTCGAGGCGATTGTGCGACAGATCCAGAAACAGCAGATCCGTCAGATGGATGAACAGCGGGGTGGGTATGCACTCGATCTGGTTGTGGCTCAGGTTGAGCACAATCAGATTCTTGGCCCTGTCCAGGCCGTCGGGCACCTCCTTCAGCTTGTTGTGCGACAGATCCAGCGTGGTCAGCTCCTCCAGGTGGAACAGCTCCGGCGGTATGCCGCTGTTCTTCAGCTGGTTGTGCCGCAGATCCAGCGAGCGCAGGCAGGTCAGTTCCGTCAGCTCGCCGAAGATCTTCTCCAGCTGATTGTGATTGAGCGACAGATGCTCCAGCTTCTGCAGCTGCCCCAGCTCCTCGGGCACCTCCTGCAGCTGTGTGTGGTCCAGAGTGAGCCATTGCACCCGCGACATTTGCCGCATGGAGCTGGGGAATGTTTGCTAAAATCATTCAGAACACACATTCAATCATCAATCAGTAGTATATTGTGTCAATCATCAATACAGCCGCAGCAGCAGCAGCACCAGCAGAAGGCAACAAAAACAACCAGCTGTGCAGCTGTGGGATGACAAATTCCTCGCGTTCCGTCATAGATGATTTTTTTCTTCTTTTTTTTGTGACCTGTTTTTGGCAAGACACAAAAAACGCACACAGCGGGCGGGGGCAGAGGCCAGTGGTGAGAGGGGAGGGGAGGGGAATATACTCACACTGAAATCATTTTTGGTAAAGTCAACACCGCGTACAAACGGTAGGACACTCATTTTGATAAAATCCACATAAATTGATTTAAAAAACGACTACTCCGGGCGACGGCGACGGCGGCGGACACGAAGATAAGCCACAAGCTGGCCTGGCCCTGTTCTTGTTATTGCTGCTGGCTGCTTCTATTCCTATTTCCTATTTCCAATGAGTGATGTGTGTGTTGTGTTGTGGGAAGTGAAGAAAAAAGCGGGTGTGGACAACAGGCGAAACGGCCCAAAAAATGCAAAGCCTGCAAGGTGAAATCCACCCCATTTCCTAACATACCATGAGGACAGCCCTGTCCAAATAAAACGTATTCGTAGATTTTGGTATTCCATTTAATATTACTAGCTAACCAGGACCCTGCGCACTGATCACAGAATTTTATCTGATAAATTAATAAATTTTGTACGAGAATGACTACATTTTAAGGAGTCAATTGTATTTGACTGTTTGTGAAATTGTGTTTAAAAAAGGTCAACAAGAACATATTTCCACTGAGTTGTGTGGTGTGACCAGGTGTGGAACGCCTGGTCACCCTGATTACTCAGCTGCTTCCTGCGGATGAACGCCGATTAGTTTTACCAACACTACAGAGCTGCAATAGCGATTAATTTGCATACAAAAACTAACCTAGTCCATCACTAGAAATTCGAAAATGCCAGGGCTGGCAAACCAATCCGTTAGTGCATTTAACCGAAAAATATGCATTTAAAATGTACAGCACAAAGTGGAGCGAAGCCCATGATAATCACTGAAATTAAAACAGTCTTCTTGGGATTAAAAGAACTCACAATAAACCTTAAATCAATATCCGGCTGTTGCGAATGCCACAATCAAATCGCCGAATACCAACTGCAGCCCTGGCCCAATAATACTGGAAGAGGGTGGAAACTTGCGCACGCACCGCACTGAGAGCTTCGCCTGTTTTGGGGTTTCGAGTCGGAGGAGTCGGTGAGTCCAGTCGAGTCTCCTGTTTTTATCCTGTAAAATACTGAACGTGCCTGAACGTATCAACATCGTATGCATAATCTAGAGGGTGTGACCAAATTGAACGACACAAAATTTTCATACTTTGCCCAGTCTTCGGAATGTGAAGGTCCTGCTCGTGTTTCTTTTCATAAAATTCTAACGAAACCACACTGAAAAAATAGCAACAAAAGCCATTTAGTTAAACAATAAGGCAAATAAAGCGTGTTTTCCAATATATGTAGAAATGTCAAGGCCAAGGGTTTATCGCTTAAAAGTGAAATAAAAACTAATAATCATTTCGAATCAGCGGGATGCGGTGTACTCGTCGGTACGGTACACTCGGGCTTGGGCTGTTTTTCAACTTTGAATTGACTTTAAAAATATACAAAACATTTACATAACAAAATAGAATAAAAAGTAATAATAATTTCGAATCAGCGGGATGCGGTGTACTCGTCGTTACACTCGGACTTGATAAGTTTCCCCGAGAACTGTATGGAAATGGGGGAATACGAAGCTTTGTTTGTTGTGAAAAATTGTGTACCCATTTGGGTGGTCCCTGCCAATAACTGGGAGTTTTGTGCTTGATTAAGTGGAATCATGGTTGGAAACCAACAAATTTCGTATTAACATTTAAGCCTCGATAAGGTGAAACTTTAATTTATGCCTTCACTGTTCTGTTTTTGAAGTGATTTTGAACTCACACACACACACATCTATTGCTGCAGTTCGAGGGCGGGTGCATGTGCATGTGTGCGTAAGTGTCCTCTGTGTGCGTGTGCTTGTGCGTGATTTTGTTGCTGTTACTATTGCAACAACGTTGTTGCATTTGTTGTAATATCCATGGAAACCCCTAAGAGCAAACTACATAAATGTTGCATTTCGTGGTGATGCAGCAGCAGCAGTCAGTGAGAGAGAAGGTGAAGGATGAGGGAGAAGTGGGCGCAGCAATTACGAGTGCGTGGTTGGTGTGTTCGGTTCAGCATGAAACGAGACGACTTTGCCAAAGGAGGAATAAGGAAGCAGAGCGAACTTTTAATCAATAGATATATAAACACACACACACACACGCACATGCACCCATATACTCACGAAGTCACACATTGGGCGAGGGAGCAAGCAAGAAAGAAAGAGAGAGAAAGAGCGAATTCAGAGAGCGAATAGGACAAACAAAGGCAACAATAATGGGAGCAGCAACAACAACAGTTATACTTTTAAAGCAGCAAGGCAGTGTGCGCATAGGGAGCATAGAGAGAGAGAGAGAGAGTGAGTGAGAGAGCTTCCAGGACAGGCCAGAGAGCGAGCACGCCTGTTACCGTTACTGTTGTTCTTGTTGCTGAAGGGAGAATGGGATGGGGGATGGCTGCTGCGGCAGGCTGACAGGAAGAGGAAGACAAGTGAACAAAATTGCTATTGCGCTGCCCAGGCCACAGCAGCATCAATAAGAAGGAAGGAATAAAGGCGGAGACGCTAACAAAAAGTTTTTTTTAGGGTGTGCAAAATAGAAGTGTAAAACGCGGTAAAGCAGGTTCAACATGCAATCAAATTATGTTTAATTAAACTGCATCAAAGTGGGCGTACATGAAGCAACGGCAACCTACTTATTGAGCAATTAAGGCCATGCCCACACATGGGCATGCGTACGCCCACACATACTGCATGTTGGCATGTGTGTGTATGCAGGAACCGTTTGGTTCATTGAGGTGCCCGGTGATGTGTGTGTGTGTGTGTGAAAGGGAGACAGCGAGAGAAAAGTGTAAATTTGTAGATCGGTGAAGGCAATTTCTATTTATTAAAGGTGAGGCACTACCAGGAAATCCTATTGGGATGCATAGTAGTAGTCGCAGTTGTAAAAAATTAACAATTAAAGCTTTGGATAGGGTGTCAGGTAGTGTTCTTACGAGAATTGCAAAGGCAAACGGGCAACTTGCAAGACTTACGGTAAAACAAACAGAAGCAGCTGGAGCTGTCCCTCCCTTCGTTTCTCTTTTTTTTGCATATTTAATCTCCTCGTACTCACACACATTTTCCAACGCTCTGCTTTGCTCTACTCCCAATTTACCCCACCCCCGACACGACACACACAGTGCACAACAATTTGGATTTGGTGTCAAGAGGTTAGGAAACGCCGCAGCCCCGTGAGCACGTAGAGCGTGTCAGAAGTGACGTCCAAACCCACCAACAACAAAAGGAACGGGGGGAAAAGCAGACACAAGAGGGAGGACACACACTCATCCCACAATCACGCACACACACACACGCTCAAGAGGAGGGCGAGAAATCAAAGGAGTGCGAGAGCAAAACCGTTAGGGGCTGCCCAAGAGAAGAGCGAGAGTCGTGCAGGATGGGCGACTATCACGAGTTTACGGATCAATACAAGGTCCCGGTGATAGCCAAACTGCTCCATGCCCTGCCCCACTACAACATCACCTTCCACAAGATCAACAGCACGTTCCGGCCCAACGATGAGATCTACCTAGAGGTGAGCATACAGATAATCCAATGGGTGTAATCCATATGTAGGTATGTTGGAAAATTTCTTGAACATACACGAAGAAATATTCTATTGGGCGGATAACTTTTGAAGAATTAAAGCTTCATTAATTTTCACAGTAAAATTGTTTCCCATTCCAATTGAAAACCTCTCGGTTTCATTTGCACAGAGTCTGGGCATCCTGGGATCGGTGCCAGCGGCGCTGCTTATCGTCTCGCTGCTGGGACTGCTCTTCTATCTGATGACCAGATGCTGCGACCGGAAGCCCCGCCCGGCCCACTCGATAACCAGCCTGAAGGTGGCCCTCTCGATTGTGACTGTTATGTGCTGTGCCGCCATCGGCCTGGGCCTCTACGGCAACGATGATCTGCACAATGGATTGCTCGAGGTGCTGACCGCCGGACGAAAGGTGGACAATCTGGTGACGACCATCAGGAATCAGACGCACATACTGGAGAACACGCTGACGAATCGCATCAGGCCGCAGCTCGTGGAGCTGGCGGATATCTTCGATCAACCGGTTTCCAATCAGACGGCTCTATCCAAGCTCTTTGTTTCGCTGAACATTGTCCAGGGCAATGTGACTTTGGCCACGAATGCAGCCAGCGATATACGACGACCCCTGATGGGCATCTCCATGACGCATTTTCTGACAGTAAGTCCGGATGCACTCCAACCCCCCGCCCTGCCCTGTCAAAAACTCCTCTATATTCTCCCGCTTTCCATTGTTTTTCCTCTTTGCAGCGCGGTGACCAATGGGAATTGATACGCTGGCCGGGCACAGTGGCCACCCTAGCCCTGCTCCTTGTCCTTTGTGCTGTACTGCTGGTGGGCGTGGCCCGGCACTCTCGCTGCGCTCTGATACTGTTTAGCGTTTGCGGTCTGCTGGCCGTGACTGGCTCCTGGCTGATGTCCGGCCTGTATCTCTCCTCCTCGGTGGCTGTGGGCGATCTGTGCATAAGCCCAGCGGATTTCCTGGTATCCACGGCCCCCCGGGACCTGCCCACGAACGTGCTGCTGCACTACACCCAGTGCGAGCCGGGGCACACGAATCCGTTCACCCAGCGGCTGAGAGAGTCGCAGAACTCGCTGAACAACGCCCGCAGTGCCATGGCCACCGTGATGAAGATATCCCTGGTGCTGTTCAAGTCCTCGGGCCTGCAGCCGAAGCTGGGAGCGGTGAATGCAGATCTCAATAGCAGCGAACGGCTCCTGACCCAGCTGACGGCTCTGGTCGACTGCAAGGCGGTGCATCATAACTTTTTGGCAGCCGCCCGGGGACTCTGCGAGGGAGGATTGCTGGGACTGGTGCTGATGCTGATTGCCAGCTTCATTGCGGCCATATTGCTGACGATTATGGTGTGGGTGGACTCGCACACGTGGATCTACATACGCAAGCGGAACGACTATGCCCAGGTGGACGAGCCGTCGTACATATCGCATCCGGCACCGCAGAACCATCAGCAGATGATGAACGCTGCCCGGACCCTGCCGCGCAATCATAATGGGTATGTTTTGGCCGATGCACCGGGGTGATCCCCCCGTTGGGTGATTCGCCCCCACTCGTGTCCTGCCGTAGCTTGAACCCAACCCGTTTCCCGCCTCCATTCTCTCTCTCTCTCTTTCTCTTCTCTCTCTCTCTCTTTCGATCTCTGTGCATACCGGTGTCGTTGCAGGCACTTCAGTCCGCCGGTTATCAGCGGCTCGCACACACTCCAGCATCCCAGCAAGCGGCAGCAACACGAGATGATGGCCCACGCACACATCCAGCAGAATATGCGGGCCATGGGTACCCACACGCTGGGACGACTTCCGTCGCATAATCACAGCCCCACGCACATGACTGGTAAGTGGCACCCACGGATTCAGCGTGCAATCAGCGCCCGTACACTCGACGCACACTCGACCATGTCACGCCCACAACCACACCCACGAACCATATGTATCTCTCTCTGCATCTCTCTGTATCTATCTTAATATGGATCTTTATTGTTGATCTGTCGGGAACCCCAATGCGGTTCGGAAATCGAATTGAGCTTTGGATTGTAGCTGGTGGTTTTTAAACCAGACTAATGGAAGGGTAATTCCGATTTTAAACAGGATTTGGAATCCATTTCCTTAGCTTGGAATATCTGTGTTATGGTTCAGGTCAGAGTAGATTACTTCTAGAAGATTTGGCTAGAAAGCGATAAAATAACGGTTCGTGATTGAATCCCAAGTGGACTATAGATACGTTGTTGTTTAAAATTGGATTTTGCAGATAATGTCACCCCTCCCACTCAGTTTGTGTTCGTATAATGTTCTAACAGGCTGTTAATAGCTGATTCATGGCCTATTTTCGACTTAAAAGCAACGCTCATCCTTTTAAAAAACAATAATTTCTCTATAAACAGTCTCTCACCGCTTCGTAACTTACAAATCGTATAAAAAAGTGTTTAAAAATTAACAAACCACGTTTGGTTGACTTGCTTGGACACTTTCATAATTTTAAAAGGAGACTTATACACCTGAAGATACATATATCAAGCCAAACTTTATTTTGTTTTGATTTTTGTTTCTTGGGTCCGACTTTTGAGCGTCGGCAAGGACTGTGTATTTTGTTTCTGGATTCTGAGGACCGACTTAGCTGGCCAAGGCATAGTCGAACAGACAAATCTGCATAGAACCTGAATACCTGTAGATGATAGATGATTCCAATAGCGAATCAGTTGCATATTTATATCGATCACTGCTCGGAGAAGAGGCCTGTTTTATCTATAGCTCAATTCGTTCTTATAGTTTCTTTGTATGATCTTTCTTTACATGCAATGTATGCGCCCATCTATCGTCCATCGCTGCATTGATCGTCGACCTCCTCATCCTGCATCCACATCCACATCCGTATCCGCATCCGTATCCTCCATCCGCCTTGCTAATTGAAATGTGTGTTGTGTGTGACTTTTTGTAGGTCCCAATAATGGTAAATATGCAACCCTAAGCAAACAATGCAAAACTTTGGAAGCCAATGACTTTTACTGAAAACCGTCGCCACCCCCCGCAGCAGCAGCAGCCGCAGCCGCTTCCGCACTTGCCGCCAATATGCCGCCCACAACACAGGCCCAGGTCCAGGCCGCACAGGCGCATGCCCAGCAGCAGGCCCAGCAACAGCACCAGCAGCAGCAGCAACAGCAACAAATGGGAGGGCCCCAACCCATTTACTGTCATCATCCACACCAGCACCCACACCCGCATCCGCACCAGCATCAGCATCCGCACTCGCATTCCGCTGCCGCCGTGGCCGCTGCGGTCCAGCATCAGCACGCCATTTACCACCAGCAGCAGGCCCAGGCACAGGCCCAGCAATATGGCACCTATACGACGGCGGCGGCGGCAGCGGCGGCCCACCATGCCCCGCATCACCTGCCGCCGGGCCAGAGCCAGATCTATCAGCAGATTCCTGCCCATCTGGCCCCTCAGCTGGCTGCCAATGGGAATCCGCACTCGATCTACCAGCCGCTGGTGGCCGTCAGCCAGGGTTCCATTTATGTTTCGAATCTGGCCACGATGCGGCGGCAGAACAGCCAGGCTGGACCACAGATACCGGCCCATCATCATCCGGGGGCAGTGCCGCCACCCAATCCCCACCAGCAGCAGCAGCAGCAACAGCAGCAACATGCCCAGCCCCCGCCGCCGTCACAGCAGCAGCAGCAGCTGCATCAGCTCAAGTCGCCCCAACAGCACCAGCCACATCCCCAACAGCAGCAGCACCAGCATCCGCATCCGCACCCGCACCCGCAGCAGCCCGAGTCGGATGTGGTGCCCATTAGCACTGCAATGGACACGGCTATCTACGATCGGGACAAGCAGATCTACAAGTGCTCCACCCTGCGGCAGGGCGGAAAGTTTGATCCCAAGTACAAGCCCTCGATACTGAATTGTCCCTTGCCGGAGATACCCAAAGACGCGGAACAGCCCAAGGTGGAGTCCATCTACCAGCAGAAGCAGCAGGCGCATCATCAAAACTATTCCAAGTAGGTATTGCCTTCGATCTGTATTCCTACTGTCCTTTGAATGCTCCTCCTCGCCCCCTACCAGAACCCTGCAGCGACCGCCAATGAAGCTGCCGCCGCAGATGAAAGCCATTCCACCGCCCCGCATCGGCACGCCCACGTCGCCACCACCGCCCTCAGCCCAGCCCACACAAATGCTGAGCGAGAGCGGAGGAGCCGCCGCAGTGGGCCTCCAAAACGGTGTCCCCAACAACAACAGCGAGGACACATCGCTGCCACCGCCGCCGCTTGAGGCACAGTCGGCACATCATGTAGAGGCGACTCCACACAAGGCCCGGATGGGGCAGGCGGCCAATGGAAAGGCGGGCAACGGTCTGGCCCTGCACAACGGCGGAGGAAACGTCGCCACAGCGGCTGGTGTGGGCTCCACAGTGGACGATGATGATGATCTACCGCCGCCGCCGCCAGCGATAACCGACGAGAGCAACTACGCGGTGACCGAGCTGTAAAAAGGAATGGGAATGTAATAGAAAACGGGCTGGGATGGGCTTGGGCATGGGTTTTAGCGTCTTCCAGCGGAGATTACTTCTAGACTTTTTTGTATTATAGACACTTGGCGCGAAACAGAGATGGATTAGAAGAGAAAAGAGTTGGGGTGGGGTGGGGTGGATGGAGCGGCGACTGTTCCTGTTTCTTAATTTGTTGCATTTATCGTAATCGTATCCTACAACCGGAATCCTTCTTTGTGCATCCTATGCAAGTGCAAGCTATTACGTTGGGTAGCCCACAATTCGACTTTTGTATATACTATATACTATACACTAGACATTACATATACGAATATATGTATCTACATCTGCATAGGATATATATATACATATATATACACTATAAACGCACACAGACAGACCGACAAAACTCGTGCATATTTAGATATTTGACTTATACTATATATATATATATATATATATATACCATACTATATATAGAACATATATGTAACATATATCAACGATCTATGAATTCATATAAGTCTATAAAGACACGGTTATTCCTTTTTGATAATAGCATATTTTTACCAATCGCTACAGAAACACTTTTTAAAATTGTTAGACAACAACAATTATTTAAAAGCCAAGAGACAGACAGCAATTATGGGGACAAGAATATTGTAATATACAACATTAATCTATACACAAAAAAAGGATTCATCTTTTCCAAACATAAGACAAAAACCAGAAAAAAAAACAACCACCCAAGAAAAATTTAAATCGGGATCGTAGTTCATAAGTTCTAGGAATCGAAATGTAGTTGAAAGTTAGCAAACGTTTTTTTTTATGTACTTATGGCACTTGTCGAGAGTCAATTTTTATCTAGGAACACGGGCCTCTGAATCGATGTGTGCGTGGGAGTGGAAGATGTGGGGGCAATATATCCTTCAATATTCCTATATTTCCTAGAAGGAAATCAATATTCCTTAAATCTGTTGATATTTGTAATAATTAATTAATGTGTATATATTCAGTTGTAAAAAACTATAATCAACCAACCATGCAACAAATACTATACTCTGTACATGGCATGGTAAATGGATCGATATCTCTAATCAGGGAGCTCTTTTGAACAGAATTTTGCATTTAAACTGATTCACTGAACTTTTTTTATAGTGCGTGATGTGTGATATTCTTACCTCTAGTCATTCCAACGTTGCGAATCTGGATATCCTTGGGAAATCTGTTAACTTGACTCTTCGGGCTTCAAATAGTCAATAACTAAAGCTAGACGTCATTTATTTTAAATGATTTTTTGATCAATTGTTCCATTATATATTAATTATTTTAAAAAATCACTACAACTGATATTCCTTGCCCCCATATATCCACTAAGCATTCAGTTCTGATGACCGGTGGTAGTAGGTAGTGCTCGACTCTGTCCTGTGTCTGGGTTGTGCGTCAGGGTAATCCAACGATTGTGGATCGCCTGGGACTGGCTGGGGGTTGAATCCGTTTAGGAACGAGTGAACTTCGTTTGGATGTGACCCCTGCGATTTTATTGTGTATCTAACCTAAGCTTAACATGGAATGCATTTATTATACATAAACTAGCACATATGAATATACACCTATACACACAGAAACACGAACAACCAACAAAATAAATATATACATAAAAGTATGGATATAAACGTGGAATATATAGTAGTACTAACTGTAAATTTAGTAGCTAAATTAAAGGCAAGAAAGAGAACGAACCCAAGCATAAAAATATGAAGTACGAGTATAGCATAAACCAAACGAAAACAAACGATAACCAGATAGAAACGAGATTTAGATTCTAGACTTGTCATTGGAACCGAATAGCAATATATGAACTAACAGAACAGATCAGAACAGAACATGAAGTACTGCCCTCCCAACAACTACTCTATCCCCCAACAACTGACAAAGAAGACACCAAACTGCAAAGTTAAATAGATATATATATGATATATATTAAATATAGCTAGTTATATATACACACACATATATGCCTATCAACTACGAGTATACTGCAGCAAAAGCAACAGCAAACCCGCAAAGAATAATCGATCGAGTTGTGGGGATAGAACTCCATTCCTTTTAGAGGAATTCTCCGAGTCAGAGTAGAGACCAGATCAGAGGCCAACGAAGCGACGACCGAGGCCAATCAACTAAGGCAACCCCGAACACTGCCCGAAACACACAGCGAAAGTTCACAACATTTACAGATATATTGAATAGCTATATAGGTACTTATATACATATATTCATATAAACAACAACCTTAACTGATCATATTATATATACTACATCACATTGGAATGATCAATTGTAAATTATTAACGATAGAGTAGTACTCAAGACGAAATTTAACCAATAATCGTAATAAAAGAAAAAAAAACAACACACACTGGAAAAATAACGTTTTTAAAAGTAAATATGTATAGATCGTGTAAAGACAAAAAAAGGAACAAACTAATCAAGTTTTTTTATTCGCTTATTATACAAATACAAAGTACATATGTTATACACAACCAAACAAAAAACAAAAACAACCAACAAATTATTTGAAAACGCAGAGAGATTGTATGCAAAGCTCTTCTCTACCGGGGGTGAGGTCTCAAAGAACTTTAAAATAAAAAATAAAAATGAAAAAAAATAATAAAAAACCGAACAGAATCAATTCAACCTTAATGGGATCCCATTCGCCCTAAAAGAGAAAAATAAAGGTACCAAACGTGAACCCCCGTGAGAAGAGAGATCCATTTGGTCTTGACTGTTTCGGACCTAGGTCGAAACTAAACTCAAACATAAAATTAATATTATATATATATAAATATTAAACAATTAGTTCGTAAATATATTTCTGTGTTAAATGTTGTCATCGTACGCGTTGTAGTTATTACAAAACAAAAGAAGAAAAACATAAAACAAACAAAATGCAGACAAAACAAGGTTATTGTAACAAAAATATGAGGAAAAAAATCCATAAACTGAAGAATCCAGAAATCGAAACGAAAATTGCGATTTTTTCGAAAGCTCAACGGCAGCAGCAACAAGCGGCAAAACACAAGACAAGATCGAGTTGTACAACATATACATACATACATATATACTTATATAACTATATATATAGTATATATGCAGACATATACATACATAGTTAAAGAAAATGTAAAGAACAGAGGCAAGCAATGGAACCGCTTAGTTGCATATTAAACAACAAATTAAATCTAACAAATCATAAGAAAAGTTTGAAAACTCTTGTAAGGAATACAAAACAAAATGTAATAAGTAAGTGTGTGCCTCCAGAAATCCGTTTCCCCCAGAAAAATATTCGGAGTGGCACCGAAATGGGTGGGGCAAGGAGTCAAAACTGTCTGGATTGAAAATATTTTATGCGCAAAATAGAAAACAAAAAATGAAAACACAAGAAACAAATAAGGAAACGAGAAAAAATCAAGACGAAACCCCCCTGGATGGAACAATTTCTTTCAAAAGCAAGCAAAAACAAAGTAAAGCGCTAAAAAAAACCAAACAAAAATATTAAATAAAAATAAAATAAAAATATAAAATTTAATTGCATTAGTTAGATGGAGAAAATTTGTTTTTTAATGGGAGAAACGGAAAATCAAGGGAGATGGTTGTTAAGATTGCTAAAGCATATAAACAACTGATTTTAAAAGAAAGTAAGGGAAGCACCATATATACTATATGGATGGCTTCCATTCCAAAAAGATAAATCTTACCATCGATTGTAACTGTGGCTTTTTTTTATTATAGTTTTAAAGATGGGACACATCACGAAGAGCAAGTTGTCTGGGAAGATTAATATTAATAAGGTCTGTTCCCAAAAGTTACCCCCAAAATAATGCATCTATTTAACAGCCCTGCCCGAGGAAGAAGATAAGAATACATACAAATATCCCCTTGCAGGAACACTCGACTGATAGTACATACATATCTATGTGCTATTTATGTATGTGCCAAAATTTCAACGAAACCAAATTTGTGTTATTTCTTCGGCTTTGATTTCGTGATAAGCACCTCCTCGGATAAGATAAGAAATGATAAACTGGATAAACATTAAGTAGTGTAGGACAGCGACAGCAAAAAAAACCCAATCTCTGTCTAAATTATTACACAATTTATTTTTTTGTTTGTTGCTTTTATCATATTTTGTGCAGAATTTGTTTTCTTTTTATAGCAGCGTTTTGTATAATAAATATATTTTATTATTAAGTATATATTTTGTTTTTCATTTGTTTTGTGGATTTTTCTCACTTATGTAGCTTCTTAAAAACATTAGAATAGATCAATTTAATGCCACACACAATTGATCATTGAACAATTGCCAAAATATATATGTAAATATATATATATCTTTCTCAAAGGTACTTGCATCGGAATAATAAATACAAATAAGGAGATAAAATATAATCAAAATATAAAAAAAAATATAAGGGTTGACAGGGAAAATTCTGTTCGATTTTTCGCTCTTTTTCGGCTTGGGATTAGAGACAACAACAACAATGATCGGAATAAAGTATAATAATAATTATATAAAATAAAATGTATAAGATCATAGGAATAGGCAATATATAAATACATAGCAATTGAATGGGTTTTTCTTTTCAAATTTGTATAAGAGAAAAATCTTTGGAATTGTTGGTTTTTCATCTTCTCGTTTGAAGGGTTGTTAGGGTTGGTTAAGGGATTTAAGGGGTGATGTGGGCTAGAGCCAAACTTCTATATAATATTCTTTTTCTTGTTATAGCTCTGTTTTGCGGTTTGCTAAGCCTTGTCATCCTTGTCGTTGTCCTTTGATATTTGCTTTGCGGCCATCTGCTCTAGAAATCAATTCATGAAGCTGGGGCTGTGCCTGGGCCTAAGTTAAGTTTTCTTATTCTTTTTGTTTTTCAATAATTACTTTTTCTCTTAATTATTGTTAATTGCACTGTTTGCGGCCACCAATTCGGGCACGACCGAGGAGCTGCCACTGCTCTGGCTGACAGTCCGAGCATGATCCACATGATTCAGAGTGGGCGGAGGCACTGCTGCTGTGCCTATCGTACCCGCACCGCTTGAATTCAAGCCCGCTTCGGGGCCGTCAGGCGAAGTCTCACCGGATCCGGCCACGGGCTCCACAGTGGGAAAGACGGGCTGCTGCTGCGTAGATGCGGCACCCACTGGCGTCTGCACCATGGGTGTCGGGGGCGAACGATTCGCCGGCAACTGATGAGCCGTTGCTCCAGTCATTTGCATGTGATACCTGTAAATGCACACACACATTTAAATAAAATCTCAGTTTAATTCATTAGTTAATTCCAAACTCACTTGTAAATATTTTCAGTACTCTCCACCACGCCCTGGGTTAGATTGAGGCTGCGACCCTTGATGCCAGACTCCTTGGCTGGTGGGGACCACCAATTGAAAACGCGTCCGACAACAGGCACATGTCGCAAGATACCCTCTTGCCAGAGTTTCTCCTCCGATTCGCGTTGCAGATCAGCGGTGACAGCTTCGATACCCTGAGAAAAAATAAAAGATAAAATTGTGACTGTCCTTTAAGTCTTTAAGGGATATTAAGGATATACCTTCTTGACAATCTCCGACATGGTGTCGAGCACTCGGGAGTTCTCCTGGACACTCTTGCCCACAGTGACGACCAAATCAAGGAGCTCCTCCACCTCGGTCTCGTGAGTGACCATGCCGAAGCGCACACAAATCAGTCCGTCAGTGCCCTCGCCCAGCGAGAAGGCATTGTCAGTTGACTTCAGAGCCTCGACCAAATCAATGTTGAGCTTGTTCAGCTCGGTTTTGGCCTGATCCGTCAGCAGAGATTCCCAGCTCTCGGGCACAAACCGAACACCGCCCATGCCCGCCCATTCAGGCAGTGGGACGAGACGCAACACATCGCTGCGCTCCACCAGATAAATGAATCGTGCCTTGTGCTTGATGGTGGCACGCAAAATGTCCACATGAGCCTCCAAACTCTGGGCGAAGCTTTCCAGATTCTCAGAGCTGGGTGGCTGCTCCCCGAGACCCAGTTCCAGGGGACAATAGCGAATGCAGCTGCCATGTGTGGGATGCTCAATAACTTCAAAGTCAAACTAGAGTGTCAAACAGGGACGACGGGAGGCGTGAGCAATTTGAATGATTCGAGTCGTTTGGCTGCTACTCACATTGGGGCAGTCACGCTGCAAGATCTGGCCCAGCCAGGAGTTGAGGCGATCAAAGTAGGAAGCATTGTTGACCTTCTCCAGGGGCTTGAGGCCCCCCGTCTCGCGTTCTGCTGCCTCGAGGTTGCCGGAAATTGGAATGGTTGTGCTGCCATCGAACTGATACGCCACCACGGGTGCAGCCGCGTCAAATAATGTGTTGACATCGAATGGACTCTGGATAATGTCCGACAGTGAGGCACCAGTCAGTGCCCCGGGTGTGTGACTCTGTTTGAGACATTAAAAGATGAGTTTCATTCAAGACTACCCAAATATCTTTCGCTCTCTGCTTACCAGCACACGAATACCCTCGCATTTGGAGGCGATCTCGAATAGAATACTGCATGTCTGAAATGCCACATGGAGGCGCTCGGCAATCGCTTTCCTGCCCAGCGCCTGCAGGCTGGTCCACAGCGACAGCGAGTTGAGGCGTCGCGACAGGATCGGATCGGATTCGAAGGCACTCAGGGCACTGTTCAGAAGTGGACGATGCAACAGGACAATCGGCAGACTGGGAACCCCTAGCCAGCTGCCCAAATTCAGAGCCATCGAGTGCACGACATCGTCGACATGGCCCTGGCTCTGGGCACACACGAGAGCGGCAAGGCCATGGCCACTGGCATGAAGCCACATGTTGTGCGGCTTGCACACTTCCCGCAGTCGCTGCAGGCTGTCCACGTAGCCACATAGCGATGCCCCAATGTCGGCTACTACCAGCAGGGGGGTCCTACTGGCCGACAAATCCAGTTGGATTTGCTTCTGCAATAGGCTCAGGTCCATGGTGCCGTACTGACTGTGCTCGGGTATGATTTTGATGGCGTCCACTGGGATGCCCAGCTGCCGGCAGGCATACTGCAGTCGCACCGGTGTCGTATTCTCGGAGATGTAGAAGCAGGGCTGGGCCAGGGCCGGAATCCCACCCTCTAGATAGCCGGGGCATCGGGCGACGATGGCCAGGCGCACGGTGCGTAGAATGGCATCAGCATTATCCGCATGAAAGCTGCTGGCTGGATTGGTGAAGTGGAATAGAGTGCCCAGCCAGCGGGTGGCATCGCCGGATATGCTATTGGTCACACGCAGCAGATGCTGCCGATCTAGATGCGATAGATACGCCACAATGCTGTGAGAGATAAGGGCCAAATGGGAGACATCGTCGAGGGCCGGCAGAGGGAACTCGGGATCATCATCGCTGTCCGTGTAAGCCACCAGTTGTTCCAACGACTTCAGTATGTCTGAGGGCACACGATGCTCAGGACGCAGCTGGGTGAACGGCAGTTGATCCAGCTCTTCACCCACTGCATGCGGATCAGTCTCCTCCTCAACATCATTGGCGCTGGCTCCGTTCGGACTGTCGCCCCCCGCACCCGGACCCGGCACAGTCTTCACATTCTCCAGTCGCTGCAGGACCTGGGACGATCGAAGCTCCAACTCGGCCAATCCCGAACGAATCTGCACGATAATGAAAACATCAGAAAAAAACAGCGGAGATGTAAACAAGAACCGATAACAGGGCCCCGTCGCCTTGCGTTGACGTGTCTTCCGTCGTCGTCAGCAAATCGAAGAGGCGAGCGGAGAAAAACACACAGAGAGAACCGGGGGGGAAAGAACTACTCACACTGGAGGCGGCTATTTCGGCCACCGCTGGCGTCGATGGGCCTGAGGATGGTGGCTCCTGAGTAGCTGGTAGCGTTGTCGGCTCGTCATCAACTCTACCAGCCGCTGACATGGTTCTGATGCGCTTATTTTACTTTATCTCTTAGATGCGAAGTAATTGTTTTCCTCTGTGTGAGAGTGTGTGTGCTGCTGCGGTGCTGAAGTAGATGGTAAGTCATCGATAGTTGCGTGCCAGCTGACACTCCTTCACTGCCAGCAATGAACCAATAGTTCTAAGCGATATTCGGTATTTTGTGTGATGAACACCAGTTCACCTCACCAGGAACAGTAATAAAATGTGTATAAATGAAAATAAAGATATAAATAAACCATATATTATAAATAAAATATAAATAATAATAATAAATCTACATAAACAAATACAGTTTTAATTCAGTTATTCATCCAGAAACACTCATTATATAGTCTATTCCACAAACTAGTTCTTTTGATCGAATAGTTGCGAACTAGCGCATCACCATTCCGATGTATTATCTCACCTATCGATATTTTGTGAACCACCTCTAGTTTCGAGCCAGCGCGCACTTTTTAATTTCACTTTTAACAAGACATAATTGGGTATTGGTGGTGTTTGGTGCTGTTTGGCCAAATGCCAGTTGCCAGAGGAGAGCCGCCTAATGCGAATTCGAAGTTAGCCAACACATGTTGTCATGTTTGCATTAAATAAAATGCAACTTTTCGCTGGATTATGTGAGTGTATAGTAGAGTAGAACATGTAATGTCTTTTTTCCTCCCTGTGTTTGCCTTGCATTGCACATTGCACATTGGACACACATCGAATATACTCATGTGCATAAGTTTATCTGTGTGAGTGGTTTGCCTGCAGCTTTTCACTTTATTCATGCATAAACTCTCCACAGAAGAAAGTTTCGCGTAGCAAAAAGTTGCTACGGGATTTGCTGCTAACTTGGGCTACCCTGCTATCCCCCTTCCTCGCTCCGCCGTCCACCTCTTTGGACACATGCAAATAACATATCGATGCTGCTTTTTCAAATAAACCCAAAACCGATCCCCCGCTCTTTGTCCCAAACCGCCCTTTTCGTGGCTTTTGGCCATCGTCGTCGTCGTCGTCGTTGTCGACGTCGTCGTCTGTTGTCCTAGGGGGGATTTAGTGGCATTGCCGAAACGTGCTGCTGCACATGCATCAATTTGGGGCCAGCACACAGCACAGCTGTAGCTGCACGCCATATAGAACAGCTATATAGCCCCTCCGCCAGAACGGAAATACCGTTAAAGCCACAAAAACCTGCATCGCACAGACAAATAAACGCAGATGCACGCACATACACATACGCAAATCAAGGATTAAAAAATAATGAATAAAAAACGACAGTCAGGCTTTTTGACTGCGGGTCTGAAGCTTTACACATCCTTCCTTCCAGATCTATCGTTTCGATTATATAGCCCTCTGATTTTTATAAAATACAGTTTTTCTATGAGGGGTATGAAGCACAAATAAAATCGCTGAATGGAAAATTGAAAAAACTCACCCAAAGTGTACCAGCCACCTGATGGCCGAAATACATTTGGTTTGAAAACATGGTAAGCCAAACTGGGAGAGATAGAGAGTAAGAGAGGGATATTCTAGCAGCTTCGTGCAGCTTA
Source organism: Drosophila helvetica (assembly GCA_963969585.1). NCBI lineage: Eukaryota > Metazoa > Arthropoda > Insecta > Diptera > Drosophilidae > Drosophila > Drosophila helvetica. The sequence goes on along the minus strand of OZ018401.1, from coordinate 15,758,356 downwards.
TACGCCGAAAAATGTATTAAATTTATCGAAAATTCGGTTAGATAGTACATTTCATCAAAAACTGACAGTATACATATTTTGCACAGACTCATTCGGACATGGTCTTTTTGGACTCGCCCGTTTCATGCTGATCATTTTCCAAAACTACGAGTACAAAAAGTGTCCTGGTTAAATCATTTAAACCCTGCCCTAAACTGGTTTCGTTCACATTCATATTCGTTTTACTCAATTTCAATGTACACTAATTCAATCAAATTCATTCGTGTTCTCATTCTACACTCATTCATTTTGGGCGTGAAGGTTTCATATAACTAAACATATTTGAAAAATGTATGAATTGAAACGGCAGAAAACAATCACTTATCCGAATGCTAAATATTATAAATAGCTGTACATACAGTATAATTCGACTTTGATTTCGTTAAATGAGTTAAGCCTAAATGTCCATAAAAACATGCCACATTGCACATAAATGCTACTTGATATTATCCAAGGTGATTTTAATCTGAGTCATTCAGATATGAATATGATATAGATATAGATATAGATATGTATAGATATAGATATGAATATGACTAGTTTCAACCAATCCCAGTCTTCAAAACTACTTCTGAAGAAATTATAAAAAGTTGGACTGTCTGTGGATACTGATCAAAAGTATATATTTGGGATCGGTAAGTTTCTTTCGCTGCGAGGCAAAATAATAATAAAATAAATAAAAATAATAAAATAATAAGCCTAAACAGTGGATGCTTAAAGTGGGCTTTAAAAAATCATTATTTGACCAAAATGTTGCCCTGCATTTGATTTCTGTTGATTAAAAAGCCGCAAAATTAAATTTTGGCACCATAAATCGTCTGTCCTTTGCCACCACTTTTCCCTCCACCTATTCTATTACCATAATTTATATAAATTTGTTTTCGCAATTATGACTGCAAATATACACATACCCGTACCCGTATAATTGCGAAATGCGGGCTGGGGCCACCAAATTTCATAAATTTCCTTAACATACTTTATTTATTTTTATTTATACTCTATTCTTCATGACCAACGAATGCACTCCTCCCCCTCAGCCATCAAGTTTTGATTATATAAATGACGTACACGCAGTGTTTGGCAGGCAGCCTATACTGAATGGATGGGAGTCCCTCTCTCACAGGTGTAACATGTATGCCAAGGTGCTAAAGCACAAAAAAACCAACTCAAGGCCAAACCACTTGACTAGAAAGAGATGCCATGAGACAGTCAGACAGGCGGAGATGATGGTGAAAGAGGCAATGGCTCGCAGGTGTGTGCGGTTCAGGTGTGCGTGGGAATCACCAGCGACCCACGCTGAGGTGCAAAGTAGTTGCCACTTAAAGGGCGCAAAAAATGGGGAAAAAAAGAAAAACTTCAAACAAACAGCAGCCAAAAAGCTTTGAAGGGGTTTTCTCTTTGGTGTGGCATCTCTCTGAATGCCAAATGGTTCTGGAGAGGGGCGGCGACCCACTGTATATGCAGATATGCGCCGGGTATGTTGCTTTGGGCCATTGACAGTAAATCTGTTCAAGTTGACTTGGCAGAAAGTATGAAAAAGAGCCTGAAAAAAACTACACACTTGCACAGTAAAAGGCGAAAGAAAAATAAGAAACGAGAACGACTCCGAGCATGCACATTGCACAAGCGTGTAAGCAACAAGATACGAGTGTGCAGAAGAAGTGGCCAGGACTCGAGTCGTCTGGATAGGTCACAGATGTCAGCCGAATTAGATTCGACTAGGAGATTTGGAAAGAATACTTATCACAAAAATAAATCAAAAAACTACAATTGTATTTGATGTGGAAAGAATACGAAAGTTTACTGATTTCCAGACAGGATTCCACTCGGAATATTCTAAGCATACCTCCTCCATTACGTGAACTTTGGTCTTGAGTTCTTTGAATGCTTTCAAAAGATTTCAGCTCGCTAGAAGATAATCTACTTTGGACCGTTTTGATTTAAGTGCTTCTAATTGGAAAGGTTTCTGTATACAAAAAATACATATACTTGTAAATCAACAGAGATACTGAATATAATAGAATAGAATAGAATAGAATAGAATAGAATAGAATAAGGCATAGACTGGCGAAAATCCTCTAGGCGAACCCTCCACGAGAACCCACTGAAAAACTCCAAGCAACTTGTAATGCAATGCGGAATGCTCTTGTCAAAAGTAATGCAGCTAAGGCGATGGTCCAGCGTCTTCCCCGATAACTTAATGTCGTGCGAACTGCCTCAAGTCATGGTGCCTCTCCCCCACGGCCAAAAACATTCCTTGGACCTCTGGCTAGGTCACTTTTGTCAGACATAAAGCCTTAATGTAGGTCTTAATGTAATTAATTTCAGATATTAGGCACTGTCGGTGCGCCCTCTTGTCAGCCCTTCCTCAGCGATCCGCTGTGAGGCTTTTCCAGAATCTCCGAGCTGGATAGTTTTGGCATTTTCTCCAGCGGTGCATATTGAGCACCTAAATACACAAAAATCTTATAAGCGGAACAAAATTAGTAGTAAGAATTAGGTTTATATTCATACCATTGGAAATGTATTCTCGTATGACTTAATATATTCAATAAATACATTTCTAATCAAACCTCAAATTTTGCTTCACCCAATTAAACCAAAACAACAAGAAATTGCCAGTTCCCGTTGTCAGATAAAATACTGATATCAATAGTTTGGCATGGGTTACAGAAGGCATTTGTTCCTTAATTCACGAATTCTCCTTTCATATAATGCGATTGCCAAAACGAAGGAATATTTAAAAATAAAATTAATTTCAAAAAGAAAAACCAGCTTTTTTTATCAAGTAAAACAACTTTAGAAAAAAACACTATTGATATCAAAAAGTGGCGAAAACCGGAGCACATAAATCAGATCGCAATCGCAAATAATTATTTGGGATGACCGGAGCATGGCTTATACATGCGTATATTTAATATGAATGCCCCATAACATTTCCTGTAAATACTTTGAGTGCTACCTACTATTATTTATGAGCTAGTGCTTTAAATATCTTAGAGTGAAAACCATCTTGTATGATGACTTAAACTGCTTCTTAGCGGTTCACGGACTGCCAGTGTTCTCTTAAATGTCAAATTAGAACGGCCCCTCTGTGTGTGTCTCGCTTTGGATTGGTTTAATCCGCTGCAGTTGGGTGAACTTTAAGCAGGTGTCAGAACGGTATTATTTTGACATTCGTAGTAAAGTGGGAGGCGGATAGATTGGTTGTTCTCCTCTTTGGCCTCCTCCTACCTGCTGTTCCGCTGTCAACTCTGTTCAACTCAATTTGATGTTTATTGTGTACGTTGTTTTGTGGCTCACTGATTTATTTAAAAGATTTTCAATATTTAATTGCTTTTCGCTCGAGAAGGAACCCCTTGTGTGTGTGTCCGGCTGTGTCGGTCAAATTTTTTTGTTTGTCAGAATCTGCACGTTATTTATTATTTATTTGTTGTCCATTATTAAAGATGCGAGTTAAAAGCTTAATGTTCAGCATTTATATTTAATTATTATTTTTTTAATTTCGTTTTTCTTTGTGTTTCTCTTCCCGCTCTTCCACGTGTGTTTTTTATTCGCTTTTTGGTTGCACTTTTTGTGCTCCGCTTCTGTTGGCCCCCACTTCGAAAATGCCTTTGAACTAAATTGCTCTCTCTCTGCCTCTCTTTTTATCGCTCTATACCTCTCTCTTTCTATCTCTCGCTTTCACTCTTCCTTACATGTGTGCAAGTGTGTGTGTGTGTGTCTGCCTACATTGCACTATGGAAAACTGTACTTCTTTTTGTGGTAATAATTAATATCTGTCAAACGAAGCCATATCTTCTGGTGATATATTTTTGATATGATTAAATTATAGATAATAAATTAAAAAATTAAATTATACCCGTTACTCGAAACGTGCCGTCTCCATGAGCGCCTAGATCTTAGAGACTATAAGAGCTAGAGCAATCAAATTTTCTATACAGACTCCTGTGATATCATACTATTATAAATGTATTTCGAAAATTTTCCCCGCCCCTTCTGTTCTTACAAAAGGTGCATTTCTGTGGCATGCAAAATTTTAAAGATACGAGATAACTAAAAACGCAGAGTCGTTGAGAATGACCGCAGCTAGCAGTGTGCCGAATCTGGATCAGATCGAATCATTATTATTATAGCCTTGGTCCAAAAGGAGAGATAGGGCCTGGTTAGCAGTTGTTTAATTTTAAACTTTATAGTACTTTAAAGTTGTACGGAAAACTTCTTCTAGCTCCTAGCTGGCGAACAGCTCTGTTAAAAAGCTGACAAGTTAACAGTGGTTCGCTCTGTTCAATTTCGGACTGGATAACATTGAAGAATCTGCAATGTTTCTCTGATATATGGCGTTTAAAAATATATAATTTGAACAACTTTTGAATATTGGATTTTGGCCAGGAAAATTTGTTCATATTTCCCATAGTGCAGTGCATTGTATGCAGTTGTTGTTGCTGCTGACGGTGCTGCTTCTGGTGCTTCTGGTGCTTCTGCTGCTACTTCTGTGGCTGCTCTGGCATCATTGCCATCATCATCATCATCGTCGTTGTCGTTGTCGTCGCGGGCGCTTGGCAACCCTGACCTGAATTTAACTCTAAAATTTGTGCGCGCTCTAGAATTTCTCTTTTTCCATTTTCTTTTTTTTTGTTTTGCTTCCTTTCGCGTTCCTCTGTTTTGATACCCTTCGAATGATACCTTTCGAGCCAAGCTCAGAACTTTGCCGGGCGAATCGTTTTCGCTAGTATAAAAGTTCCCCAATTTCAATCATTTTTGCGCCGCAACCCACAATCCAAGAAATGTCGCGTCCATAGCACTATATCATATGCATAGTGCGGTTTAGTGAGATAAACTCATTCTTTTAGACATATTACTTACTATTGGCTGTAATAGAAATTATTTTTCATACAAAATCGGTGGAATAATTTGGGACAAAGATATATCTACTTACAATTTATTATATTTTTTTGTTTATATGGATAAACATACAATAATGCTAACAAATACTATCGTTGAAAACTTCAAACATTAACTGCGATGCGTCTGGACATCTGTGAAATCGGATAAGCAATATGCTGTGTGGTTGACATTATAATAATTTTGAAACTATGAACACTTTTTGCTGTAAGGTTGAAAGCTGTACCTTTTGCTGTACGAGTATAGTGTAAAGGATATACGAAAGTGCGACCCCCTGAGCTGCCTCTACTTTCCTGTTTGTTGCTGTTTTCGTGGGGCAAATCAGTAAGCGAGCCGCACACACATACACACACTGCCATCGAAAGCCATGCCCACATGTGTGTGAGTGTTAATTTAATATTTGTTTGTGCCGCAAAACGAAGAGTAAAAAAAAGAGTAAATTTAAATTTTTCAAGTTAGTTGCACTTTGTAAACCGTGCGTGATGCGCACGGGATTAGTTTTGGGTGCGGGGTGCGCGGTGCGGGCTCGGGGACGGAGCGTGGCCAGGTGTGGAATGGTAGAAAAGAGGCAGAACCTGTGCAAATGAAAAATACTTAATATCACAAAGGAATACCAGAAATGTGTGCGTGTGTGTGTGTGTGTGTCTCATGAGCAGTATAGAAAAAGCTCTGGACATTTTCCTGTATTAATTTCCAAATTTCGAACATGCATTAGACACTTAATGGAGAAGAGGAATATAAAACTGAACAATGTTTCATTACTTCAATCAAATTTAATTTAAAAGTGGGTATGGCTTAAGTCTCGTAAGAATTTGATTCGTTGGTGGGAAAGGACAAGTGCGATACAAAATTAAGAGAGATGCGCGATCTGCTTTGACCATATCCCACCACGAAAAATAGCAACAAATCAATCTGTCTCTTTAGAGAAAGACTAGAAAGAAATTCGTCAATTTCAACGACCAGCTACTTGCTGGTTCAATCTCATAGTGCCCCACTTCCACGTTCAAATCTGTCATAGAATTTCCCGCAAGTTACTTAAATACAGCTCAAATCACCAGTCCTGGCATTTATGCTTTATCCTTGTGTCTTCCGCTGCCACAGCCATAGCCAGAGTCCACAGCCAGAGTCCGAGTCCGAGTCAGTGGCAGATCCCATTCCCATTCCTATTGCTATTGCTATTTCCATTGCCATTGCCATTCCATTCCCATGGCCCCGTCAGGTATGCCAGCTTGTTGTGTGTCGGAGTTATGTGTGTAGCTGCCATACACACAATGTCCTTCTTGCTTTGTCCCTAGGCTAGGGCTAGGGCTAGTGCTACTGGTGGGTGAGCCGAGTCAGTTGGTTAAGGGCCCTGTCAACGGGCATACGAAACCAATTTCCTTTTTATGGCAAATGAAATGAAAATTTGAAATGACCACAAAACCAGACAGACCAAAGCAGAGGAGATAGAGCGTGATAGAGATAGAAGTGAAGAAGAGGGAGAATCAGGGAAGACATGCAAGGAGGGGGCCAGGGAATAACTGTAGAGGAAATGGCCACTCGGACATGATGCAACAATGTACGGCACTGCCAACTGGACGTCTGCCCGTATGACAATCACCTAAAATACTATGCCACTACCCAACATCATTAATTTAATCAAGCATATTCTAAACATTCTTCTGTACTGATTCTCCTTCACAAAATCTTTAGATATCCACCTCTGGAAATTAATGTCAGCTAGCTGTGCTACCTCAAGTGGGGGTGTCCGGTGGGATGCCTCGATAGGGTCTGCATGTCGGAGAACGGATTGGATTGGATACTGGCAACATGGCATATGTTGGTTGGTTGGTGTCATACAGGCACTACTGGAGATAGTTTCAAAGTAGCTCCAGCGACGACACATTAACGATGAAAAGTAGCTAACAGCAGACAGCAGTCGACACGCACACACCCGAACACGCACACACAGACACAGCCACAGACACAGATACTGGCACAGGCACAGACAAGAACAAGCACAATCAAAATAGCTGAATTAGCCATGCACCAACCGAACAGCAAACGGTATTCTCTGCACACTGCTTCCTCTTCTGGCCTGCTTATGGCTACGAAACAGCTGCTCCTGATGCTCCTTTTTCCTCCTTTTCCCCACTCCTGTTTCACTTTTTGGGGTCAACCAAGCAATCTACCCGCAGCGGCTTTGCGGTGGATTTATTTTATTGCCAAAAAGAAAAAAAAAATAATAATAACAGACGCACCCAAAGCAGTCAAGCAGTCAAGCAGTATCAGGTACAGTGAAGGATCTTTTGGACGGACATCCATCCAGCAGCTTCAGGCTCGCGGCACATTCGATGTTCAAATTTCCCATAAGCGAACAGAATAGCGATGGGCATTATGCGCACCCAACACGAAAGGAAATACTAAAATATTTTTTTTTCCGCATGCAAATTGCAAACCCAGTCACTGGCAACAGCGGTCAAAAAATGTTTCAAATTAGTTGAAAATTACGCAAGGGATGACGTGAATTTGCTAATGATAGGACCAGAGAGGGGAGGGGGAGAGAGACGTGCGGTCTGCTGAACGAGCTTCCACTGTTTGGAATGTTGGGATAGGTTGGGCGGTAGTCAAGTCAAACTAACTGCCAAGTTGCCTTTTGTGTGGTTTTTGCTTTAATCCTTTCGCTTTCCCCAACTAAACTAACCTCACTTTTCGCTTTCTCCATATCTCGCTCTCTCGCTCTCTCGCTGTCTCGCTGTCGTTTTTTCCGTCTGTGTCTCTTGAGCTGGCGAGCACCGCGCATCTCAAAAAACGCCATACGTATGCGCATTTGATTTGATTTGATTTAATTTTATTGCCTTTTATGTATGTTACCCTCTGCTTACTGCTTGACTGCTTCTCGTTGCCAAGAAATTGGGGAGGGTCTGGGTGGGCTTACTCCTGGCACTAGGATATTCAAACCTTCCACTTTGTGCTGGAATTAATTTAATTTGATTTTTATTTATTTATGCCAGTGGAAATTGTGTTTTGTTTTGAGCAAGCCAATTTACAAATCTAAGGAAATACTTAATATAAATGTAATAACATTGGAAAAATTCAGTAGACCACAAAAAAATTCCAATTACGAACTTGAATACAGAATCCTTTCAGGCTTTAGATATGTTTATTTATATGCACTTACATATGTATAAATAAGTTATATAAAGAACATATGACAAAGCACAACAACCATACCATAAAACAAAGGGTTTTTTAATTAATTAACATTTGTTGTTAATTTTCTTGAATTAACATTAAAAATTGTAGAAAGCTTCAACTTTTAATTGCTGTATCTTCAGGTACATGTGTTCTATCGACGAATCAAAATGCGTATAAATCTCTTTCCAATTTATACATTTTTTTCATATACGCGCTGCAGATGCCGACTAAAAATTATAAAAATGCGCAAACTCAACAAGGCGCGTTTTTAAAATTAAAAAAAAGGCTTTTGGGAAACTATTGCAAATTGTAAGTTTCAGGAAGTTTTAGTTTCAGCCCAGTGTAATTAATATGTAATTAAAATAGTTTATAGTTATTTGAATAGTAATCGCTCCAAGACAATATTCCTTCATATAAACCATTTGCTATTTTTTGTAATTCTTGAATGTAATTACTGCCCAAAAGGTCTGATCATGGGTACATTGCCAAGTCCAAATGGTCGGCGATATCATCGAATCTGTTCTTGTTACGGTGCGTCTAGCTGTCTATCTAACTACGCAGACTTATGTACGTCTACGAGTAACCGCTCCCCCAAGTTAGTCAGTCTGTCGGTCTGCCAGTCAGTCTGTCAGTCAGTTTGCCGCTTTGACAGTCAGTCTGTCGGCTTGACAGCCAGTTGGCTATTCAACTGTGTCATGTCTCTGGGTCTGAGGCCTATTTGTCTGTCGCCCTTTCTCTCCGGCCAGGACTCAAGTCCTTTTCATATGGCCAGTCATGTAGCACGCATCATCATTTATCAAAGTCCGCGGCAACAATTCGCAGGGCTGACAACAAGCCAAAAACCATCTAATCCAACAATCCTGCAGTGGCATCTGCCCCCAAAGTCGTCGCCGTCGCCGTTTCCTTGTCTCTGTTCCCTGTTTCCCATTCCCTTTCCTACTGTTCCTCGCTTCACTTTCTTTTCATTGTCTGATTTGTTGTTGCCGTCGCCGCTTTTCTTGGAAGTTGATGTGCTCGAGCCCAGTATGCACAGATGTACTGATGTACATATGTAGGTATGATGAAACACAAATGAAAAAAAATGAATTTACCAGAATATCCATATGTGCATACGATTTGTAACTATGCATTTGAGACTTCAAATGTTCTTTGAATGCTATATTTGATAGACCGTGACTACTTCGATGAATACCAGATAAATATCCAACATCAGAATTTATTAGTATAATGCCGAAGCTTAATCTAATCACTAAAGCGCCTCATGCTTTGATTCAATGTGATCCTGCACTAGGAAGCTGTCAAATGAGGGCAATCAAACAAAATCCATGAATATTTTCGACCTAAGCTCGATAGCCCTTACACGAATACATTTAAATACATTTGTATATACATATATGTATTCCCATATGTGTACTCCAGCTCCAATTTACGAGTAATACAAACGAGTAGAACATTCAATTAAGATCATTACTTGTGTCATGTAATTGTGTAATGTTAAAACAACTCTAATTTCGCACCTTAAAACTCGTTCAGTTTGGTACTCCCTGGCGGAGAAAGAGAGAAATAACGGCTGGATGGTACTTCGGTGATAAGAAGAGACAGATACGTAGATATATAACGGACGATGCAGCATGGATTGACTGAGTGCAGGAATATATTGCTTAAGTTACACAATTCTTAATATAAAAGGTATTTTGTTTTAAGTAAAAAAATAATGGAAAAATATTAATTTAGGTATATTTAAATATATAATTCTCATTGTTTGAACGTTTTCCCCTTAAGATCCCCAACAATAAAATGTTGCAAAATATGTACCTATATTGCCGAATAAATCTACATACATATATATGTAAATATATCCCCTTTCGATGTAGGCCAAACTGCAGCTTGTTCACTCTTAACAGCTCATCAATTCCATGGTAACTTCAAGCTAATCCGCGACTCACTCTTAACTAACTTCCATCACTCTGGGTCCATCTGTCTTCTCTTCTGGGCCGCCCTCCAGTAGCTCGAAACGCTGCCAGCGCGCTGGCTCATAATTATGTATGTTTCAATCAAATTAGAACCCACGAGGCATACATAATGCACTCTGCTCGTTCGTTAGTCAACGCGAAAACACCAAACAACACCAAGGCCCGCATCCACACGCCTCACACACCTTTGACAGTGATTTATCAGCGGCTGTCAAAAGTGGCCTCCCAGCCCTCGTCCAGTGCGTGGTCAAGGTAAAAATGTAATAATTAGCCGCAGTGATGTGATGATACTTGTATTCCGGGCATGCCAGCGGGGGTCCAGGTCCAGGCCCAGGACCGGGCCATCCCAAAATATCTATCCCCCCATTGACGATGGCCATATCCTTCCCACCGACTCGATTTTGAGCTTGGCCATCAGCAATTTGTCAAAGTTTTTCCTGAAAAATGAATGCTGGTCGCTGTTTGGGTGGGCGTGGTGTGGGCTGGTGGAGGTGATTGGATGGATACATAGCTGGGAGGGGATACCGTTGAGTGCGTGTCGTAGGTTGTTTGGTAATGGATGTGGGAGGGCAGTCCTCCGCTGGTTGACCACTCCATTGATCATGCTGTTTGCTTGTTTGTTATCCCCCCAGCATGCAGCACCGCAGCGCACCAGCAGCACCAACGCACCTACCACCGAATTTCCTGTTTCCCGACTACTCCGCATCCAAACAAAAAGTGGGCAAAATGCACAAAAAGGAGAGGAATATTTTGGAGCAGTAGCCTGGCCCTTGCAAGGGCCTTGGGGCCGGAGCTCGAGGTGCAGCCGCACCCGCACCCGCAACCGGACCAGCTGCAGTTGATCCTGAACAAATGCAATCTGTGCGCACGAATGCAAAAATTGATTTTAATTAAATTATGAGTACCGTGCGTAATTTATGCATTGCTAAAATCTACCACAAGAACGAGGACCCAGGACCCAGAACCCAGGACCCAGGACCAGCAACGCCCTCTTAACGATCCATTCTCCGCCTTTCCGGCACTCCTGCCCTTTTCGTACACCATTACCATTACCATTTTCATTTTAATTTCCATTTCGGTTGCATCCTTGGAGGAGAACAAAAAGTGTTGCCTACTTTTGAGGGATTCTCGCTTTTTGGGTTGTTAGTGCTTTTCACATTTTCATGAAGTTTTGCCTGAATTAAGTTAATTAATTGGCACATCATTACCGTACCGTCACCGTACACTTCTTTTTGTTGTTGTTGTTGTTGTTGGAAACCCCCTTTGACCTTTCTAATTGCGGCTTAGACAGGCAAACACCGCAGCCACCACCCACCACCCACCATCCACCCACCCAACCAGGAAAGAAAAGGAAATGCCAGTGCAAAACTTTTGCCACCTCTCCTCTCCCCTCTCCCCTCTCCACGAAAATATGTTGAAAGCTTCTGATTCTGCTGCTGCCACGTCCACTGCCGCCTTCATGTGTCCCATGCTATTGTCAAGTTTCAGCCTCCCCCATCTCGCTCTCAGCACCTCTCTCTCGCGCTCTTTTCCTCTAAGCTGCCACATTAGCAACTGAGGTGCAAAGTTTACGAGTGTCCCTTTTCACTTCTTCTTTTCCATGCCTTTTTTGCTTTACCCTAGAATATACCCTAGTCTTTGGAAATCCCCTTCAGCCGAGACTGATCTTACTTTAGCGCATCAGATATAATCGAATTATTTTGCTTGGAAAATCCTACGAAATCTTAAGGGTGTCCCTAAAATGGTCAATGGAAAATGCAGATTAACCAATATTACTCGATTACATTTATCTTATCAAAGACTTGGGCGGTCGTAAATTATATTTTTCAAAAGAATAACACTTTAATACATCAGTCCCATGAAATCACGTGATGTGATTGAGCCATCAGACTATCAGGCCATCAGGGGGACATTTGAAATGTAACAAATAAGGATGCTAGAAATATTAAATCAATCTCAGTATGTTAGTCCTTTATGATCCAGGCTCTGCGATCATTGTTCCACTTGAGAACAAACTTATCTGAATTTTGAGTGCCTTCTGTAGGGTATGTGCCGCTTCGATCATCGCCATCTGAAGCCCTCACTGCCCTCCCTTTTTCTGTGTTTTTTTTTCTTAACACTGCTTTTGGCTATTGTTGGTTGTTGTTCCTTGGGTATTTTATGTTTATTTCTGTTGCTCCTGATGCTGATGTTGTTTGTTAGGATTTTGAGTGAAAGTGATGATGAGAACTTCTGCTTCTGTTTCCTTTGACAGGGCAAGAATAAGTAGCAGAGTGCCGGGTGCCGAGTGCCAAGTGCCTGGAAAAAAGTGAAAACCAGTGTGACCTGGTGGGCCCTCTGTTCTCTCCAGAATGGAGCTGGGTATCGTCCCCGTTTCTGGATTTTTCATGTGCACTGGCCCATTCAAATTGACATTCATTGCATTTGGGCAATTAGACTAATTGACTTTTAACCAGTTCGTGGCACATGTGAACCAGCCCCCCCTCCCCCCCCTCTGTTCCCCATCCGCCTGTTTAACAATTCGTGAATGTTGCATGGATGGACGGAAGTGCCACAATGGCACAACTGTGGGCGAAATGAGGTTGCAGGTAATGGGAAGCTAATGGCATTTAGTTTATCGATCGGTTGCCTTGACGATCGACCATAATGAGCAGTCGATGCCAACATCTTGTAGTTTAACTTTTAAATTATCTTTAAAGATATTCGTTCTCGAATATGCCACAGAATAAAGTACAGTACTTCTGGAGATATGACTGAATCCATAGCATGGCATGGCGAAATCAATCGGCTGCCTTCCACGGGCTCTTCAGCTGTGGATACTCGCACTGGCGCAGACTTGCTCTGCTGCTAACTGAACACAGAAGCTGGGAAGGGCGGACAAAAACAGCCAAAAGCGGGAAAGAAGTGTTCAGCACCGCGGAATGGTGGAGAAATGGAGATGAATGATGTGCGGGGGATTTGGAAACAGTTGCCACATGGCGTTAGTCAAGCTAAAGGGATGCAAGTCAACTGCGCTTAGCGCTGCACTCACTCAGGACCAGAAGCGGAAGCAGGAGCAGGAGCAGGCACGGGTACGGGCTTGGGTACGGGCTTGGGTACGGGCTCGGGCTCGGGTCCGGGACTCACCGACAAACCCAAAAAGTCGGGCCATCCCTCTCCTTGTTGCTGGCTCAGTCCGTGTACGAGTCGCTCATTCATTCATTTGCTCACCCAGCCATTCATTCATTTCCTTGATTATGTTTCTTATCAATGATAAATGAATATGAACGTGGTACTACCAACCAGCACTCAAAATTGCTGTAAACTGCTAACAAAGTGAAAGTACGAGAACGGAGGGAACGATGGGGTTTTGTGTGTGTGTGTGTGTGTGTGTGTGTGTGTGGGGGGGTCCTGGCCGGGGATGCCTTTGATTTTGCACAAAGTTGGGAGACAGATTTCGTTGGGTTTAGACGTTGGGTTACCTGTATTCCGTAAGTGAAAATTATTTATCGCTGATAAATGGTCCTCGGCATTTCAAATATGTTTCCATCTTAAATTAAATCATATTAAATTACTTTCAATACATCTTATGATTATGCTTCTATCAATATGTTTTTGTCTAGACGAATCTTTGCATACATCTGTGTAAAAAGGATCTTCCATATGGCTTGATAGCTGATTTAACCTAGTGGATATAAGAGCTGTATCGTGTATTGAATAAGCGAATATTTATACAATAAAGCACTTTGGAATATAATTATATCTCCAATTTCTTAATATCAATTAATATAGATTCTTGTCTGTTATTTTCAGTCCCCTTTTATGTATATTAATCCATATATGGATACTCAAGTCGATATACTCCGTTCCAAAGCGCTTTCGTACATCGCAAATCCCAGAGCTCGCTGGAGCGAGAGCCAAAGGGAAAAGGAAAGTCAAGCGTGGCCCCAAAATTCTGTAGCGCCGAATCAACGAAACTGCTACTGACGGCTGCATCTAACCCTATTCCCAACCCACACATAGGCAGCCTGCCCAGGATCCCACAGCCAACATTCCGAAATGGCCCCAGACCAGAACTGTTCCCCCCATGGCCCCGAACCTCACCGCACCGCACCGCACTGCACCGGGCAGGACAGGACAGGGCAGGGCAGGACAGAGCAGGACAGGGCAGGAAAGGACAGGGCAGGGCTGGGCAGGGCTGAGGAGGACCAGGTCGGTGCCGCCATCACTTGATTGCCACAACGACTTTGGAGCGAAAAGTTCTTTGTGGCTAAGCGTTGGACAAGAGGGCATGGGCCAAATTCTCGCTGGAAATCAGCTCGATGGGGCGCTTCAAGTGGGCGGTCGGAAATTTCCCAGCACTTTAGAAATAAAATTTTTAACAACTCGTCGAGGCGGCCGCTAAATGCGTCGACGTTTAAACTTCCCAAGGGGGGTGGCAGCGGGTGCCCTGGTTCACCTGAGGTGTGGTGGCGTGGGCTAGTGCTTCTGTCGAGATGATGGCCTTATTCCTTGACCTTCCTCCCAGAAAAATTCTAAGCCTTCGCCACCCGGGCTCCTTCGCTTGATGCGGAAACTTTTTGCATTGCAGATGCAGTATGCAAGAAGGACCATAATCATCATCAGGGCCTCATCCGGCTCTAACATCAATTACGCACACATTGCAACATGTGGCATGCCGCCCAGAGACCCAGTCACGCAGCCACCCACAGCCTCCAAGCAGTGCCCAGCTCCGCCATCTTTTGATGGACCTTCTGATGAATTAATAACGCCCAGAGCTGCACATTCCCCTGCCATTATACCTGCCATATCCTCACGTAATTATGTCACGCCTCCAAAGGGATAAAGCAAAGGAGGCGGAGGCCCTTAAATCCTGTCCTGTCTTATGCGGCATCGATTGTCCAGCGTCTAAGCCTTCTCTCGTTTGTGGCGCTTGGCTGCTGCTCCTGCTGCCACTGCTGGTCCTGCTGCATTATTTATGGCAATTGACGTTGAATAATTAGCCTTTCGTTTTTCCGGGCTTAAAACTGTCCGCGGCACCACCTCCCATGAGTATGAGTAGGAGTAGGAGTACGAGTACGAGAACTTGGCTGCTTTGTAATTTCTGATATATGAGTAGTCAATGGGGGCCATCAATATTTCCCGGGCTCCTAATGACTCCTCCAGCTTGCTGTGTCATCCCTTTAAAATGGGATCATGGCTGTGCAGGGTGAAGAGGGCTATAATAAGAGGGTGTAATGATAATGAGGATAATGATAACTCAAATGACTAGCAGGAATTTGCAGATTACGAAAGGCTTGACCAAGTTATTTCGATTAAAAATGTATCGACTCTCGCTGAAATTCGGGAATAAATTGAAATATAGAATCGTAAAGTTGCCATATAAGCGATAGATACAATATAACAAGTCCGTTTTGTTTTGTTTTCCACCAAACTTTCAGTTTGTAAGGACATAGCTCACAAAGAAATAATTAAATGCAGATTTATTTAATGATAGTAAAATATCGATTTCCAAGGGGACTAACGGGGTCTTTATGATTATTAATATTTGGCTCCATGCTCCATGGCCGGATTCAGTTGATTCAGAGGGTGACACTAGTTTACTAGAGGAGATCGTTTTCCCGTACGTATCGAGTACCTGCTAGGCTGTGGGATGAGTCCTGCTTGGTGGGGCGTACCCCACGAAGGCTCAGGTTCACGTGTTCCACTCAAGGATCAGAATGTTATGCCCCTTAAGTGGCATTTATTTAAAGGACAATCATGTATGAGCCGCTCTGCCTTCGGATGAATTAAATTCAAAATGGGGGGTACAAATACTAGAAGAATACTTTTTGGGGGAACATACAAAACTATTTTCCTTATTTGAAATAGCAACACCCCTTCAGCCAGTCTTCGTATCCAGCTGGCTCTCGAATAGTCCGTAACCCTGACCTTTTTTTAGCTGCAGCCACTCCGAGCCCTCCAATCTGGGTTCTGATCAGGCCAGGCCAAGTGGAAGGGAAAAAGCAATGGAAAGGATCAATTGGAGCTAGAGAAGCGTCGCCCAAGTACCGTCCTCCAGGCCTGCTCGTTCCCCCATACACACGTCATACTCAAAGCCATCACTGCCGCATTGCCAACATTCTGGCCGCACCTGCGGGTGTGTCATAACTTTGTCAAGTGCCACTCAACACACACTGAGACGCAGCGAGGGAGACACCAAGGAGGAGCCATCCAAAGTGAAATCAAAGCAGCAGAAGTAAAAGAACCCACCCAAAATAGAGGCAAACAAATTCGCGCCCATTTAAATAAAAAAAGAAAAAAAAACCATAAAAAAACGTACAGCCGCCACCAGAGGTGGGTGCGGGTGAGGGTGAGGAGCGGGTGAGGAGCGGGTGAGGAGCGGGTGAGGAGGTCCTAGAGGTGGGTTAACAGCTGGCAGCCAACTGAGCAATGTGCAGCCCACCAGGGCCGTGTCATGTGGAGCACCAGCAGCAATCGCGAGGAGGGGCAACAGCAAGTGTCAGACAAAAGCAGCT
Organism: Drosophila helvetica; assembly: GCA_963969585.1. NCBI lineage: Eukaryota > Metazoa > Arthropoda > Insecta > Diptera > Drosophilidae > Drosophila > Drosophila helvetica. The sequence goes on along the minus strand of OZ018401.1, from coordinate 15,741,765 downwards.
GGGAAATTGTGGAAAACGATGAACGAAAAGTGGCGAAAAGCATGGGGCAGCAACAGCAGCAGCAAACAGCAAACGGAAAAAAAGCGCAGAAATTTGTGACACCCTTTTGTGTGACTCGACTTCCGTATAAATATTTTGTCTCATCCACAAGATTCATCTAATAGAAATTACAAGATCCTACACCTTGATAGATTGTACATGGATATGATTAAAGACAAAGATTTCTTTGCTTGTTTGAAAGAATTAATCATCGTCACCAGGGCAAAGGACAGTATGTAGGAATAAATATATGGTACTTGGTTTAGAAAGAGGGGAAGCTGCAGAGGAAGGTGCGGTAGAATATTTGTCACTAGATAATAAGAGGAAAGGCGGAAGGTAAGACTTATGATATGTATATATAAGCCGTGAGTACCCGTTAGGATAGTGTCGCGGCAGAAACTCTTAATGTTAAGACTGGCTATATCCCATCCTTGAGATCACATACTTTCTCGTTCGTAGTATCCATGTAATGTCCGGGTAGCCATTGCGCAATGAATAAATAAATAAATCAACGGCATTCAATTTAATTTTTGAGTCAAAAGAGGCTGTAGAACAGGAACAGAGACAGACGTCACACGAATCAGGCCTCAGGGCTCAAAAATGCGTGACACATGCGTCGTATGCGTAATCTGAACTAAGTGATGGCGGCGTTGGAGGCGCTGAGGTGTCTGAAGAGAAGGAAAGCTCGAGCAAAACTAACAGGTGAGCTAGAAAAGAAGGCTTTTCCTGGGGGGAAACTTCACTTTGACGCCTGTGTCAATTTGTTTCCCGTCGCCCTCCAGTCGGCAATTGAAGAGCGAGAGTTTCCACAAAGGTGTGCACGTGCCACGTGGGGTCCTATTTTCTTTTCAATGGCCTCATTTTTCCCGGCCTTTCCTCTCCTGGACTCTCAGAGGTCGCCCTGTTGACTTTGCCATCAGGCGGCAATTGATTTAACTGCGTTTGCATTTAAAATTCGCACGAAAAGTTTCAGCAAAAGGCACAGATTCCTTTTTTTTGTCAGTTGTAAAACCCACCTTTCCCCTAACAAGAAGAAGAGAAGAAAGGGAGTGAGAAGGGACCTTATATAGAGTAAACGAAGGAAAGCGTGTAAAAAGGTGAAAGTAATCTTCTTTAAAAGATTAATGGATCGATTTACATTTTCATAAAGTTAAGCGTGTGCGTAAAGATCTTGAAAAAATATGGTCCGTGTGGTTCAGCTGAAGTAGTTGATAAAGATCGATAAAGCAAGTTGAAGGAAATGTGTTTTCTGACATCCTGCACGTATTCATATACCTGTAATGCTTGTAATCCTTCTTGCTTTTTATCCGCGTTTATTCATAATTTTTCACTCGGTCGTACAGATACATTCAACGAGGAGCCTGGAGCCATCCTCTGCTTGGCGGCCCTGGCACTCTCCTCTGCCTTCAGTCAATCAACTGAGCAGAGAGCAGAGAGCAGAATCGGAGCTCGCTTTAAGAGGGGGCAGTCGGCAGGAGCAAAAACGGCAGGCTTACCCAACAAGATATGACACCAATGACTAAGTTGCTGCCTTGGGATATGGAGATCCAGATCCAGATCCAGATCTATTGCATCTTGTGAAAGAAAATCAACCGAAGCTTGCCTCTTTTTAACTTTCAATTCATGTATCATTCAAAACATTCAATTCACTGTGTCATTTTAAACAGAAATTTACAAATTTACAATTTTACAAATTGTCTAGCTTTTGGGTTTCTTGCAACGATTAACTCTCGTATATCTACGTAGATGGTGGTCACACCCGGGTCTCCTAGACGTCGGATAAGCATTGCCTCACCCTCGTTGCCTCACGATAGCAGTCGGAAGCCACCCCAGTCACCCCAGTCACTAAGTGGAGCTCCAGGCGGCGGCGGAGGCAGCGACCCTACGGACATCATGCAGGTAGAAATGCTCAACATCCAGGGAATGTATTCGCCCCACTATGTGGTGCCAATCACGGGCGACGGATCCTGCCTGTTCCGGGCGCTCTCCTTTCTGATCTTCAACTCCGAGGACCGGGCCCGGATGGTGCGGCAGCAGATCGTCCAGCTTGTGGCAAGCGAGTGGCACGCGTTCAGGATCCTATCGCACGATTCACGTGGCGATAACTATCGCAGTGCCGCTGCCTACTTGGCCGAGATGTCGCAGCCCTTCACCTACGGGGGCTATTGCGAGCTGATGGCCGCCGGTCGCATATATAACTTCTGCTTTGAGGTCTATCGCGACGGCAAGCTATACGCGAGTGCCGGCGATCGCGGACTAGCAGTACGCAGACTGAGATTCACTGAAGATCTGTCAGCTGGGCACTTTGATGCCTACATACCCATTGCCAGATAGGGCTGGCGCCGGTGGACTGTCATCTGACTAGATGGATTATAAAGAAGGGAATCAGAGCATCATCGATAGCCGTATTCATTAAATTTGACTGTCTGTAATTAAGTAAATGTCCAATCAATGTTCAAATGCTCAACGCCCGTAAGACAATTGTAGGCAATGTTTCTGTCTCTTCTGGATCTCCATATCTCAAGGCTGCACCATACGATTTATAAGCACATACCTGTTAGGAAAACCTCTTTTTCATTCCTCCCGGCTGTCCACTTTTAAAGCGAGCTCCGATTTTACCTACCATTTTGAGCTTTCCTCGCCACTTGGCCACTGGCTGTCTGCTCAGTTGATTGACTGAAGGCAGATGAGAGTGCCAGAGGATGACTCTAGGCCTCTCATTGAATGTATCTATATGACTTTTGCACCCCCCTCCACACACACACACACAAGCCGTCTGTGTTAGACACACCCACACACATGGCAGCCCTACCAGGCTGTCCCAGCCCCAACCCTCTCATAGGCATGAGAAATGTCTGGGACATTTCGGCACACTTGTCAGGAGCTCAAAGCCCAAAAGCCAATTCCCCTAGCACATCAGTGGCATAGAAAAGAAAACGGAAAAAATAGAATGATGAACAAAAAAATAAGGAAAAAGACCAGAAAGAGTTTTCCACTTTTGGTTTTTTCTTTCTCCCCAGTGCTAACATATTTGCTTGGCGGTTGCAGATTTTCGCATTCCGTTTGATTGTCTGCTGAGAAGGGGCCTAAATTTCGGCGCTGAAAGGTTTGAATAAAATATTAAAACTGTACTTTCCGCCTCCACAGCGATTGCTGCTTCACCCACTGCCACACCGATGGGCTTCCTTCCGGTTCCGATAATGCACCTGCATTCCGATAGATACTATAGTAAATGAAAATGTTCACACGAGATCCTGGTTGGCAAGAATGAAACATCGGACAGACATGGCCGTTGCAGGGCATCAGGATCATCTCTTTGGATGACACCTTGTCGCATGGGTAAGGAAGCACGAGCCAGAGAACACATCCATGTATTTTTTTTCTCCAATGCTGTAGGGCTGTAGGGTCTTCGGCTTAAAGGACAAGACTGCCAATTATTCTGTTTATTGTTATTGATTATAACTTGGGAGGTGGATAGAGGATTCAGATTTGTGCACTATTTATTTTAGTGAAGGCTTATATTTGGTTAAAAACGCTCTTCTTCTCTTGCTCTTCTTCTCTCTTGCTTGCTTATAGGTTGGTATATTTGTTAATGCAGTTTTCAAGTCGTTAATCAACTTGTCTACGGAGATCGACAAATGGCCGAATCCGACGAACGGACTAAGAACTGTCATCAATTGGATCGATAAATGTCCAACAGGTGCACCATCGCATTCGCCACTCCACTCCTCCTTGGCACCTTTTGTCGTGGGTTTGATTGAGAACAGCAGCGGAAAAACTTTGTTGCCAGTGTTGTCAGTGGACTGATGGCTTCGACTCCCTTCTCCGTCTATGGCTCGTGTAATTGTTGTCAGTTTTAATGGCAGTTTACACGTTTAGCTCCCACCGAAGGTTCTTTCCTCCCCCACCATGCTCTTGGAATGGCCATTGAACAAACTTTCACTTCGAATTGCCGCCAGCCCCATTCTGGATTTTCCGTTTCGATACCCTTGCAAATGGTATTTTGATTTGATCGGACGCCATGCCCGTCTGGAAGCGTGGCTGAAACTTTGAACAATCGCAGCATTTAAGGAGCCGCCAAATAAGAAGTAAGAACGATTCCGCAGTTTCAGCTTTAAAGGGTCTGCACTAAAATATATCCCATCCCAAAACCATAAACGCATGGAGCACAGTGGTTGATTAAATTCGTGTAAATACTACACGTGCACCCCATAAAGTATATATATTCATGATCAGCATTAAATGCCTATTCGGTATAGCCATATTTGTATGATCGTCGATCCCTCCTTTTTTAAGTTTATTTAAAATTATTGCCAAGCCATTTAAAGCCCAAAATTTGACAAATACGAGAGAGCCAATAACGCATAATCATACAGAATTATCATATAAATCAGAGTCACGTTACGATAGGAGAATTTTTGTATTGTTTTTTTTCGTTACTAATAAAAGATCCCATATTCTTCCTTTTCCATTATCAATTTCCCAACTTTTGGCATTTTTTTTTGTACCGAAAAGATGAAAGTTAACGATCGACGATTGGAGATAGGAAGAAAGTGAAGAGCGTTGTGAAGAGTGAAAGGAAGAAAATTTAAAATTCGAATTTAAGTATGTTTTTTTTCTTCCTTCAATGCTTCAAACGTTGAAGTCGCAGACGAAGAAATAAAAGGAAAGAGGGTGACAGACAGAGCAGAAGGGACGAGTGAGGTAGTAGGTAGGAGGAAAGAGAGAGAGACAGAGCGGTATGAAGCCCCAGCAAGAGGGACTGAAAGTCTATAATTTATCGAGCTCATCCTCACATCCGCAGCATCTTGCCATCTGAGTTCATAGCTTTTCTCTCCCAGCTCTCTGCTCTCTGCCTCCACCAATACCTTAAACGTTTTTCCTTGAGCCATTAGCTTTTCATTAGCAACTTTTATGCGTGTCGATTTTCGGTGGGGTTTTAATTAGTGCAAAGCCACAACAAGCACAGCTGAATTTTCAATTTTTTTATGGGCCCCAACTGATAAAAAAATATGCTTTGATATTTTTTTGAGAGACGCGAGAAGAGTGTGGTATTTGCCGTTTATGGCCCCATGTGTGTGTTTTGAATTTATAAAATCACTTTACGATCCAAATTTTATGCTTGTACTAATGACAGCTCCAGATTGCTTACAGTGGAACGCATAGTGTTTTTTTTTGTATGGTTCGGGTTTTTATTTGAATCGCTTCAATTCTAAGAAGTCTAAGAATTCCTAGAACATATATGGGCATTCTATTGATCAGGATTATTACCCTTTTCATTTACAGATCTTATGAAATTTGTGTGCCTTTTGAATCATTTTTGACCCACTGTGGTGCCTGTGATTTGAGACTCGTTTAATGTCTGGGCGATTATTTTTGTAAGCGCCACCTCAGCCCGAGCCCAATGGCTTCCGTTTAACATTCTGATGGGATCATTATTTCTGTTTTTCTTGTTCTTTATCTTTTTCGCCCATCTTGGTTCCCTTTTAATTAACCAAAGCTTTTGGTTAGGCTGAAGAGGTGGTGTTTTATACTATACTGTTTTATACTATGTGACAGCCTACTTCTGGGTTGCGAAGGGGGGGCAGAGGGAGAGCAGTGGCAGTGAGGCAGTGGCAGTGAGGCAGTGGCAGTGAGGCAGTGGCAGTGAGGCAGTGGCAGCTCAACTTGCAACACACGGGGCCAGCTTAAAACTGGAAACTCAATTAGGTTGCATGCGAGCTCATCGTTGCCTTGTCAAACACGTGGCATGAAGTTGTCGGGTGGCAGCCAATGTTGGGGCCCAGCGGCAGGAGCGGGGTGTGTGTGTGTGTGTGTGTGTGTGTGTGTGGCGAAATCACAGCGACAACAGAAAGTACAAGAGAAGTACAACAATTACACGAGCAGTCGTCCAGAGAGTGAGCGAGAGGGGGGGGGGGGGGGGGGAGCCCGGCCAGGCATGATGGGGGAAGCGACAACACTAAATACCCACCAAGTGGAAAGTGGAAAACGGAAACGGAAATGACACACATAGAGGGCGAGCGAGAGTGGAGCTGAAGATGTGGAGAATGTGTGCCGCTTGTAATTCATAGAAATAGCCTCCAATAGCCGACTGGGTGTGTGTTTCCCCACCGCCACCACCACGCCCTGGCCCATTCGGGGCTAGGACCATGTCAGCATTTTTAACTCTCATGTGTTAAAAACGAGATCCGGGCAAAGACAAACGAGTCCAGGACATGCCAGCCCAAACATAGCCGCACACTACAATGAACCAATCTCTCGTCCTCTCTCTCTCTCTCTCTCTCGCTCTCGCTCTCTCTTTCTCTGCCATTCTCTTCCCGGCCATGTCTCGCCCATCACGCTGTCTCTGCCTTTTGTTGCCTTCTTTCTTTTATCTGGTTCCTGCTCAAAGCTTGCCAAGAGCAGAGCTTCAATTCAATTCAACTGCGCCAAGTTCATTGTTTATTTTTCATTTAATTTTACACTATTTTTTCCATTTTTGTTTTTTGTAACAGCTCATCTTAGAGAGCGTGTCCAGTTTTCCATTGAATGCTTCAATTCTTGATACCCTGGAGAGACCGAAAGATAGCTGGAGACAAAAGCCTATAGACGCAAAACTATAAGCTATGGAATGAGAATGAGAAATTGCTACTGAACATAGCTCAAAAGAAAATCCCAACTCATTAAATACAATGAACATACACAGAATATTTTGAAATCTAAATGAATACTATATGAATATCTATATATAGGAGTATTTTATGTATCGCGTATCAGTACTTTGATTATGAAAAAGCAAACAATTTCATTTTAAATGGAATTGATAGGCTGGCTAACTGTATGCCAGTTTAGTTTTAATTCAAATAGCACTGGGGAAAAAAAAAATACAATTATGACTGTAAAATATTATTCAGAGAATTATATCCGTAAGTTAACTATTTATTCTTTAATTTTCGTCTGGCATGGCAATCAGAGTAGGATCCTATCATAGAAATCTTTGAACTGTTGCACCATAAATATATTTCAGGTATTTTAAACACTTAGGTTACCCTGACCTTAAAGCAAGTGAATATGCCATCTAACATTTTGAATTCCTTCTCCGTACCTGGCATTAACGGGCTACGGGGGTATATTATGTTCGCGTTAATGTATGAATCAGCCAGAAGGAGTCTTCCGACCCTATAAAGTAAATACATACTATATACATATGTACAAATCCTTCATCAACATTAATAGCCCAGTCGATATAGCCATATCTGTCTGCCCGTCTGTCTGGTTTGACGCCGAGCCCCCAGCGATGTCGTTTGCAGACTCCTGTGATATCACACTGAAACAAGTCCTTTCACCTGTTTCACATCTCGAAATCTTGTGGCATTCATAATTTAATAATAGCCTTAATAAAGATACAAAACACCGAAAGGGCAGAATTATGAGCAATGGGTTGTGGACAAATAATCATTATAGCCCGAATTGCGAAAACAATTTCCCATGGGTGAGTTTTGATATCTGGCATCTACTCAGTTCTCTCTCTCTCTACCCGCTTCTCTCTCTATTCCAGTGAAGCTCGCGATCGAAAATATAGTCCCTACCCTCCCATCATCGTAACCAGATATATGTATATTTTTTCTATCGAAATGAAGTACAGGGTATTTAAGTGTCGAGGCACGTGTGCCTCTGCTCAAACGTTCCGACTGGTTTTTTCTGTGTGTTTCGTTCATCTCGTTCGTCGGCGAAATTCAATTATGGCGAAGGAACGAAACGGAACGTACCGGAATGGACGTCCGTGTAGGCGACTGGTGGAGCGGTGTCATTTGGTGGGGGTGCTGTATGGGGTTGGGGATGGGGATGGGGGTCAGGGAGGAAAGAGAGCAAATTTTCGGCGCGTAAATGACAAAAGTTTTGTAGCACTCGAATGTTGATCTTTAGTCAGGTCGGGGTGTAGGGGCACAGAGTGGGATGAGGATGAGGATGAGGGAGGAGGGAGGAGGGAGGAGAGGCAGGGCAACTAGAACACACGGTAAACGGGCAGCATCGTTAGCTAACTGACAGCACTGAGGCAGGGGCCAGTGGGAGGTATAGAGAGGGAGAGTGCTGTAAGTGGCATCCTTGAAAGTTGCGTCGAGGCGCCGCACGCAATTTGCTGCAACAACAACAGCAGTTGTCGCCCTGCCCCACGGCCTCGCCCACTGACACACAGACACACACTGACACACACACACACACACACAAAATCAAAACAAAGGTCATTAGAGAACGGGATAGAGCGAGAGGGAGAGCGAAAGGGATAAAAAGTGAATGTGTCAGAAAGAGAGATACACATGTATGTAGGAAGAAGCTAGTCCAAGCTCTGTTGAGTGGAATCTTCGGCTGTCTTGCCATGGGCCATGGTGTATATGCGCGCACACACACACAGACGAACATCTAGCCACTGCAGTGGCATGCAGAATGGGGCACGCGGATCCAGGCAGGTCTCAAGCCGTAGCTGAGCATGACAGGAGCTGAACTCGGTCGCTGCAGTTGTCAGACTAGCAGTGCTAGCAGCCAGACCAAAATGTGCCAAATTGAGATAAAGAACCATTGAAAATTTCGTGTTGGCTTGACTTAGCTGCTCATGAGGTGCCTGCGGGTCCGAGTCCGAGGCTCTCCGATAGGGTGAGAGTTCAATATCGCTTGGCTCCAAGAGATTTCTGATTATTGTTTGATATGTTTTCGAATCAGATATTACCAGCAAGCCATACAGGGAATCCGTTATGTTTCTGTTTTCGCCAGACTTGATGGTCTTTGTTTAAGGCTTGGTTTTACGCTATAATTAATGCTTTATTAGAAATAGTTCTCCAGAGTTTCAGTGAGGCTACTAGACTTTTATTGATGAGAAAATATTGTAAAGAAGAGAAGAGTTTAACCTGACCAAACACCCATTTACATTGGAGGGACAGCAAATGGGCATGCATTTTCCCCTGGCTGCATTTGCTGTTCCTTTACCTCACGTATGAGAGGCCGACGATTCCGTGGTTATGTCTGTAGAATAAACGTGACCGTTGGACTACGTAACCACTGGACGGGACTTCGAACGAACAGAAAGAAACGTCTTAGGACAGGGAGACTTTGTTAGCTCTCACAAAAACCAAATATATGACACACTGCACTTTTCCGGTTTCCTTTTCCGATCTGTTCTGCACGCGCTATATTTGCCCTTAATTATTCTCTCTCTCATATTAGTTATAGATTTATCGACTCGACCTTTTTGCTCTGCTTTCTCACGGTAGCAACAGCATGCTTTTTGGGATATCGGGTGCAAGTATCGGGTATAGTAATACACTTGTTTTGACCTTTCAGGTATTTATATTTTTATGTACATATTTGTAATGTTTTTTTGCACCAAATTTGCCTTTGGTTGCCTTTCTACGTCTCTGACGATGCAATCCAACTCACCTGCACCCTTTTCTGCCAGTATATCCCAATTCAATATACGATTTCATTCTATCAGTTGCTCTGCCTATCCCAACAAGCACATTTCCAATACATCCATACATCCATCAGACAGCCCTCGTGGAACTGGTTCTGTGGCATTCAAACTTATTCTAATCTTACCTAAGCAGTTTTAGTTTTTCTTGGCTTTTCCTTTTATTCATAGCTCTCCCAACCAAGTGATTATCAATATTATCTTCGCATATCCCAACCAAAGAACAGCATTCGCAGACCTTCCAAAGTAGTCATACATTTTTAAGACCCACTTTAAATTAGCCCATCCTAATTGACAATAAACCATCCCAACCAACCTGACCTAGCTGCGTTAGCCCTTTCCCAGTTTTAATTTGAAATATCCACCAGTATTATCCAGAATTAATTTCGTCCCAAATAATCCGCCGTATTTGGTTACCTCATCCTGCAGAGTGCGGCAGCATTTTGCAATCTTTTTCGCGTTTGACGGCGTGAAACCAATAACAAAATTCATTATAATACCATACCACATACTTGGGCACTTATTTCAATAACCATGGCGTTCATCATTGGGCCATTAAGGATACAAAGTGAGGCAAATCACCCGACTGGGGGCAGGACCTTTTGCCTTTATGGTTGGGTAGGAACGGGATGGAATGGGATGGAATGGGGTCGGGATACTCGTATACTACATGCCCAGCGCCTCCGCTCTTTCCCCACTTCTCACAGCTAGTCGTCAAAAAGCCAAGTTCACTTTGGCTTGACGCCCGCGTCAAATGCCTAAATAACCAGTGCCCCAACCCGAGTCCCGGTGCCAATCTCAGTCCCAGTTCCAGTCCCAGTCCCGGTCCCGGTCCTAGGGCCTGGGACGAATCTCAAGCCCAAGGTTTATGGCAACCGCGCGCAGGAGTTGACAATATGCAGCAGGCCCACCCCCCAGCAAGACCAGCAACAGAATTTTCCGCCTCAATTAATTAAAATGTTTTGTTTTAATGCTTGGCAAGGATAACTAGAGGAAGAGGAAGAGGAAGAGAGAGAGAGAGAGCGAGAGAGACCCAGACGGAGGTAAAGGCGGTTGAGTCCGTCCCTCACCCAGCTCCCTGACACATCCGTAGGCAGTCTAGTGTAAAATGCTGATTGATATTTCCCGGTTAATAACTTGGGTCGCACGATAGCTGTCTGAAAGGATATTTCGGCTTTCTCAAGGTCGCGCAATAAAAATTAAGTCCATCCATCAATTATACTCCCTCCCGGTCGGAGAACGCTAAAAAGGATGAGCCGAGGATAAGGTTATACCTACCTCTTCGTATTCTTTCCACTTCCCTTCACTCAGTCTTGTTGACAGGCAACAAAAAAAGCACAAATGACAATTCTAAGGCTGGTATTACGACTATCGGATACCCAACGCCCTACTGAGATGTAAGAGAATATACTTGAATTTAGATAAAATTAAAGCAAAGCAGACAGGCTTAGGCTCTAGAATTTGTTTTGGATTGTAACTTAATGTGTAATAATTATTTGATTTTCGTGTGATTTTCGGCATACAAATGTACTGAATATGAGACTTTCATCTATGCTATAAATTTGTAGAAGAAAATGTGTGTGTAAGGGGCGATTTCCGCTATGCGTGCACCAAATTGCATGCGGTTTTTTTTAAATGATAGCCAGAGTATGTGGCTTGGTTTTTATTAACAAAAAAGTTGTACTTTTCCATAAATGGGTTCCCCAAAAATTAAAAATTAGTCAAAAATGTGTCTTTGAACGCCTATTTCTTTTCATTTGATTTAGCAGCAGGTCTGGTAGTCATATTTTATAACATTCTTCCAGCTCTGGTTAGACTTCTCGCTGGCTGTAACATACATTTGATAAACTGTATATACTCTTGTTCTGTATGTGTACTGGGTATGAAAGGCGTACCGAAGGCGTGCGCAGAGAGGAGGAGCACAGGATAACGACAGTAACAACAACTGCGACGACGACTCAATTAGTCGAAAGTCGAGCGCTGCATTTACATAACATTTGAAGCAAGTTTATTTAATTTAATTGTAGTCGACTTTTCGCTGGATATGTCCTGAATGTTCATGTCCCCCCACCCCACTCATTGCCTACAACGGATTCCTGGCTCTGGCGCGCTCTGTTCTCGACTCTGTGCTCCACTCTTATCTTGTTTTTTGAAAACAATATGGCCTTGTGCCTCGTTAGACAAACCGCAGAGACACTCACACTCACACTCACACAGCGCCCCGGCCAAGAGGGGCTCGACTCGCACAGGACGCACACATAAATAATAATTTTCGAGGCATCCGCACAAAGGACTCCAGCTGCTGGGTCCTGCCAGCTCTTCTAATGATCACTAATAGTCGGTCAATCATTTGGCTCCCACTGCATTCACATGTTTTATGTGGTTTATTCGTAGGAGCTCCTATGAAGTTGGATAATCCTTTGCTTTTGCTGGAAGTTGCGTTAATAATGGAAAATCCGGGATGGAAATAATTAAATGCAACTTCAAAGTTTGTTCAGGTGGGGTCAATGGAGTGGAAAGTGGGTATGTAATAAGAGTATGCCTTACGAATACTTAATATAAATACAAAACTTACTTTTTGAGATATTTTTGGATTATCGTAGAGGGTGGGAAAAGAAGTAAGCGATTTCAGTACGCATAATTGAGTTTTCAACAGGATCCTTACACAAAAGGAATCCAGTCAAGACACCCGAGAATTGACTATGTACGAATCACATTGGCCAGGACGAGACTAAAAAGATTGTTCTTGGCAGGCCATCATGGGCTCGATAATCCAAAAGTGGACTGGGAAAGTGTAGCTCAATTATATTGAGATGAACTCGACTGGCCTGACTTGATTGATTTATTTAATTGAATAATTTTCATTAATTACAGACACGTTCGCATTGAAACTTCTATCAAAGTGATGCAGAAATCAGGTCAGTCACTAACACCAACACCTCTCGAATGATATTATCCTGTGGCCGAAGGCAATTCACACTCCAACCCGAGGACTTTGGGCTAAATTAACTGGCAGTCAGGTTCGTGCTGGGGATCCCTGCCGACCTGCCAAAACATTGTCAATCATCGTTAGTTCTAATTTTCATTTAACCACCATGAATCTCTTGTGCACATTACTGCCATTACTTTTGGTCCGCATCACATTGTCTTTTTCCACTCTTTGTGTGAGAGCCAGGAGAAGCCCGAATCCTTCCACCAGCCCAAGCTGAAACCAAGATAATGCAAGACCCAACAAAAAGCATCAATTTGCATGTATGCTAACCGCACATCCACATCCACATCCACATCTATGTGTGGTTAACTGTTCTTCTGCAGCTCTGTGTGGCTCTGTGTGGCTCTGCGTGCCTCTCTGTCCTCCGTTACATCTGTGTACGAGTATCTGGCGGAATGTTACTAGTGCTTCATCACAATTCATTCAGCTTGAATCCGAATTTTGGGAACGACACCGAGTCCGCATCCGTATCCGAACCAGAAGCAGAACCAGAAGCAGAACCAGAGCCAGAGCCAGGGCCCTGGCCGTGGCGAGCTCTTTCATTAACCTTTTTGGTATTCAACATAATTCAATTTGGCATCAAGTCGAGCATTCCGCATCCGTTGTAGCATCCGAGCTCATTTGCATTAATGCCATGCACATGTGTAATACACGCGGCCCGCAGTCACCAATGCCGGAGTGCAGAGGCCATCCGGATACGGGGACTAGGGAGTAGCACGCCACACACGGGTACGGGTACGGTTACGGGTATGCAACTGCAGGGAGTGCCAGACATTTTCATAAATACATTGATTTGGCCGAGCATCACCTTAATTGTGGCCAACTGCGGCTAGAATTAATGGCTTGCAATTGGCACTTACCCTTTCATCGACATCTGGCACATTCAGAGGATTGTAATATGTTTCGATTTCTTTAATGGTGGACTTGTTTAAATGAAAATTGGTCTGCACAATGAGCGCTGATCAGTCCTTGATGGCTGGGCTATCATCATTTTGCATTAATGCTAAGTTGTTTGAGTATCAACCGTGTTGAGGGAGGGGCTTGGGAAAGGAGTCTTTCAGAGAAAGATGGGCTTGGTCCTCTTGGGCATTGTCTGTTTTCCAATGAGTTGGCATTTCGTCCCACTGTAAGTTACATACATTTTGGTTTATCTTTCTATTTAGACTCAAGCAACGTTTTAATGTTCATTTGGGGATGCAATAAAAGAGATTTAGATTCAGAATGCTTTGGAAATCGAAGCGGTTTTCTTGAAAATGGATAACATGGTTAGAGCGTTTTGGTTGCTGAGAGATTTAGAATTTCTCATGGAGCATTTTGTTCTATATCCATTCAGATATTCATATTATTTTAACGGATTTTCACTTCTTACTCTTGCTGATGTTTCACTGCAATCAGATGCGATTATCATTTACTCCTAATCGCCGAACCCTGGTGCCGCTCGCAGTGCCCACTCTACCGCACACTGCACTATGGTCCCAACGACCTGTTTTGTTGGCCAAAATTAATAACTCGCGAACGAAACAAGATTTTTTTATTCCGTTTTTTGTATTGGATAGATATAATCAATACGAAGTGGATTTACAAAAAAAAAAATGGGTGTGGCACCGCCTTTTTTTAATTAAGGCAAAAAAAATTAAATATTTGTTTCCGCTATGGCCCAAACCGACTTTTTCTGATAGATTTTGATATTTAAAATTTTTTGATGAATTATGGTTTTTTTTTCAGAGTGTAGTTTTTTTTATAGAATTTCTTAAAGTCTGGCATTATTTGGCATGTTTTTTCAGTGGTAGTGCTTCTTTTTTTCACATTACCCAAGCATCTCACGTCTGGTTGTATTAAAATGCGCAATTCTGAAAAGCTGATAAATGCAGCTATCAATCGGACCCAAAAACTTTGCAGTTGCTGCTTACCGTCTGGAAGCTATTAAGTTTTCAAATTCAAATTATTGAATTTGAGGTTATGATCTATTAAGTCAAATTTCAAGATTTGTGGCAAAATGTGGCATTTTTTACTATATACATTTTAAAAAGGATCTATTAATCTACGACACACAATAGGTTTCAAGGTGGGACTAGGTGGGACTCACTTTGAAAGTCTATTCAAAAATTAGTTTTCATAACAACTTGGTTAATTTTGAACCACTAACTTTAACATACAATTACGAAGAAATCACAACTACTAAATACAGTTCACATTACAAAACACGTAGTTCAAACCTGTCTGATTAAAATTCATTACAAAAATTTGATCAGTTAGTGGTTTTTTTTCAATTTATCAATGATTTTAAATTGCTTATAAATTTGCACTTTTTCCCTGCACGAGATTATCGATAACAAAATCTGTGTTGCACAACAGATTTCGCGAATGTGGCGCCATCTATCGAAATTTCTGGTACGCAACTTTGATGGTCACTCTTTTTCCAATGCAGAGTGACCAAAATAACGTTATTTCGTTAACTTTGAAAAAATGGGTTTTGGCCAACAAAACAGGTCGTTGGGACCATAGTGCACTGGCTCGACGAAAATCAAGCATACGCAGTGTGGGACGGTAAGCAGACAAACTGTCACAAAACTGCATTCAAATACGACCCAAGCACACGGTGCGCATGCCAGGGAAATTTTAACAGGAGGGAAATTCTTGTGTCGCAGCAGTCTTAACAGCAGTCGTAACAGAAGCCACAGCAGCACGCCAGCATCGTCGCACAGGAATAGCAGCCACAGTCGCAGCATCATAAGCAGCACCACCAGCATCGGCATCAACATCCTTGGCATCACGAAGGCCCAAACAGTATGAAACAGGACTCAGCGCTGACGGCACGCGTTTCGCTTTGAGAGAGCAAGACCCAAAAGCTAGCAGCCAAAACAGCACAAAAAACGCGGAAAAGTCGCCAGCGAAGACGTCGTCGTTGTCGTTGTCGTCGTCGAAGTCTCGTTTTTTTTTTTTTGTTAAGCCGCCTCCACACGTCGCGCTGTGTCCCTGTCTGACTGTGTCTGTGTCTGTGTCTGTGCCTGTGTCTGTGTGTGAGTGCATGAGTATATGTGTGCATGTTGTGTCTGTGCCTTTCTGCCTGTGTCGGTGTGTTGGAGTCGTTCATGTGACTGCTTCAGCTGGCTGCGTAGGTTTTTTTAGTGAGTTTCAAATTCTATTATTTTTATTATGATTCCCCCAATTTTTGAGCTTTATTATTTTGATAGCCCCTCGATGGCGGAGGGCGTGTGAGAGATACCGAACCCAGAACAGCTGGCTGGCCAAGTTGCAGCTTTGATGGGGTTAAAAAGTGTTAGTTTTCGAAACTTTGTCGTTGAGCCCAAAACAACAATCCATAGCAGGCCGAAAAAGGGAAGAGCACAAAACGCGTAGGAAACGCGCACAAAACGCTTACATAAGTTGCTGCCTGAGAACTGCCTGAACTTGTGCTGGTGTGTGTGTGTGTTTGTGTGTGTGGCTATGGTTTCGCCTAAAATGTGAGTCTGTGCTGGTGTTGTTGTTGTTGTTTGGGGATCCAGAAAATTACCTAACAACATTCTTAACAAAACTAACAAAATATCTCTTTGCGCCCAAAGTTATGCTACGAAATATGACAAAAGAAACGCGCGCGCCCATCAGTAGAAGGCTGCCAGGGACACTGCTGCTGTCCTTGTTGTTGCAGTTGTTGGCTGCTGCAGGAGCTGTGGTAGAGGCAGTGCCAGTGCCAGTCTCAGTCTCAGTCTCAGTCCCAGTCCCAGTGCCAGTACGAGTCAGTACGAGTACGAGTAGTAGCAGTGGCAGCTTTAGCTGATGCTGCAGCTGCAGCTGGCTGCTGCTTGCATTTAAGTCTGAATTGTGCGCGCGTTTTCTTGGCATTTGAAAACAGAAAAAGCCAAGAAAACGAGATGGAGGCTACAAGGAAAAAAAAGATGAACAGGAGACGAAGAGGAAAAGTAGAGTAAAGAAAAGCCAAAATTGTTACACGGTCATTGCGGAGGTCGCACTCTAGAGGGATTTCCATTTATAGTGCTGCTTTCAAGGCGCGACAGAGGGAAATTAGAAATCAATTGATACCAAATGTTTCGTAATAATCAAAGGACAAATTCCGAACAAATTTTCAACTTGTTGCATGGCCAGCCACCAGGAGGGAAGGGGGGAGGAAAGTGGAACTGGGACTGGGACTGGGTCAATTTATGATATTTATTCCGAAAAAGTTTTGATTCCATTAATTTGTTTTTGTTTAGCTGAAGGACAGTGACCCTCACACCGATCCCTAGCCCCTAAACCACAGCAAAACGGAGCAAATAAATATTTTTTATATTTTTTTTTGGTTGTTCAAACGAAATAAAAATCGAAATACAACACGAAACAAATAATAAAACTATAAAACAAATATTAAATATATGGTCGAAAAAAATGTGTGGGAACCCAGAACTAAATGAAAATTGAAAACTAAACTAGTTTGAGCCACGGGAAAACAGTATTAGCCACAAAGCCAAAACAAGGAAACCGATTCGAGCTCCGTGTCCGTGTGAGAGCCACGTGCGTGTACGCGTGCGTGTGGGTGCGTGCGTGAGTGTATGTGCGTTGGTGTGGGTGCACGCCACCAGCCGCAACGAAAAAAAGGAGGCGAAACGTTTTTTGTGCCAAGGTAAGATTAGCATTAGAACCTCAGTTGATGTTTTATTTCTTGGGCTAGGTAAATATATTTAAGGACTTTTCAAATTGAAGGATTCTCCCCAGACAGAATGTGGGCTAAGCCGAACAATGAAAGTGAAATTTAAATAAGAAATGGGAGTTTTCCATGCGGATGCGACAGTGGGAGGACAGCGCCCTTTAAAAGGGATGCTTCTGATGAGGTCGGTCTGCGTCCGAGGCAGATGACCATCTGGAAGAGCTTCGCTCTGCTCTCTTACGCTAACAGCAGATGACATTTAAAAAAAAACAAACCTGCGTATGAGATGGGTGCAGTTCTATTTGAATCAAAGGAAATGGGTGTTTGAACAAAGGCTGTTTCCTAATTAACATGTTTGCCGAAATCCAGTGACAGCCTCCATAGGGAGAGGTGTTGTCCACATGAGGGAGAACTGCATGAGCAGAAAAAATGGAGAGCCAGTTGAGGATCTCAAGAAGAGAAGCAGGGGAAGCCCGTGGTTAAGAAATATATCTTTCGATGGAAAATAACCTTCTGAGTACTTGAGCCGTGGGCAAGCTTGAGCTCAAGTTATTCGAACTACATACATATTTACTAGGATATTAAATGTTTATTTTAAAGTTGAAATATTTCTGAATTCCTGAAACTTTGGAAAAGAAAACTTAAACGTAACTTAACTGAGAAAATCTATTAAACGTATTAAAGCTTCGGGTAAATGCTATTGTAAATATTCTATTAACTTAATTTCATTTAAATCTAGAAGTATTTTCCAGCGAAGCTACATTGTTTCAAGAGTTACCTCCCATATACATATATTTTAATCAATTCCAATTCTCTAACAAAGTTTCTGACAGCAGGGATTTCCTTTTAACTCCTGTGGTTTTTCTACTGGTTTGTTTTTTCCTTTTTGTTGTTTTGAAGATCATATCTGGGATGAAGTCTTCATTACAAAGTTTTTAATTGCTTTATGAATCTAGAAAAAAGATATGTTTATTGCCCGACCACGCCCTGACCTCTGACCATGCCGCATTATTAAATCAGGCGAAAACACACGTTTCCACTAGACCCCTCCCCTATTTTCTGTTGTGATTTGGGGGTCGGGCGGGTTTCGGAAAAACTTTTCCAGAATTTCTCCTGTGCGTACGAAATGTTTAAAATGTTTGCCAAACAATTTTGAGCGATTTCAAAATGCGTGTGCTTTTGTGTTTGTGTGTTTGGGTAAAAGAGGGAAAATGTTCTTGTGTATGGAAATTGTTTGTGCGGCTCTGATATGAATGGCTCTAGTGGGAGTGCAAGTGCCGTTGCTCTTTCACTTTAAGGGAGTTAGCGGATCAGCGGAGCCACTTGATCAGCAGGATTAAAATACATATACAGAAATGACCTGCTGTCTGTCTGTTTATTTAAAAAGTATTATAATCCGAAAGTTTGTTTAGCAACTCAGGACAAATATGGTCTTAGAATAGCAGTGATTGGTATAGAAACTTATTTGGCTTTTGTATCGATCAATCTGGTCCTAGCGTAGTAACCGATTCGGCTCCTGATGTTACCGAAACTGTTGCTGTTAGTTTTGCTGTCGCTGTGCTTGCCAAAATAGCAAACGCGCCTCTGTTTATTCATTTCTAGCCATTGTTTTCCGTACTGCAACAAGGCACCGCTCTCCCGCCAACTTCAATCTGCACTCGTGTGCAGACCCCTAAAGTCGAGGGTTTTAATTAAATGCAACAACAAAATCAAACAAAAGCCATTCGCACTCTAAACATGGTATCAGGAGCGAGCGAGTGCGAGAGCGAGAGAGAGAGACGAAGAGCAAGAACGGAGAAGCAGGAATTGTATAGAGTCAAGGACCGAATGGGATCCCCGAACTGTGACCAAAACACACAGCACAAAAAGGAACAACAACTAATGATTTGTGCATGGAAATTAAACGAACTGATTAAATGTTGAAATTGTCCCCAGACCACCCTCTACCTCAATTAGAACTGCTCTGACAAACACACACATGCACAAATCGTTGCATTTGACATGAATTATCGAAACAAGAGAAAGAGGGATCTGGTTCAATAGAAAGAAAGAAAATCTGTACGTGAATGAATTTAAAAAGAGTTTACTGTGGGACATTAAGTGTTTTCCCTTGCATGAGGATTTTTTGTTTAATGGTTTCATGGAAAATGTTTGCACAATGGGGCGTATGCGCTTTTTGTTTAGCTAATTATTTGCATTTAAAATGTATTTTTATTCGAGAAATGCTTTTATATATTCCATGTTTTGCTATAAACTAAGCAAATTCATTGAATACGTTCGAGGAGTTCAATTAACTCACGTCTTGTGTCTAATAATATTACTATTAATAATAATAAAATCTTTTAAGCTATAATTAAAGTTGCAGATATGTATATATTTTAGATATTTAATTTATTATTCAATTTTATTTATTTAATATTTTCTCCATTTTTATTCTTTATTTAATTTAATATCTTAAGAAAATTAAATTAAATTAATTCTGCAAATGAATATTACCTAAAGATAGATTCCACATATTCTATGTGCAGTTGTAGCTGCATTTGGCTGTTGCCTATTCCTTTTCCGCAGTGAGACAATCGCTGTCCAGGAATTGGCTAATACAGTCATGGCCAGATGACCCACTTGGAGCCATTCTCTCGTTTCCACTGCTTTGGGGCCTGTCCCTGTTGTGGTGCCGGGGCCTCCGATGGCGTTGACTATTTTGCATTTAAATCGTTTTAATTGTTGCCGAAAAACAAGCAGCTTTACTGCCTGGTGAGGGGGTAAGTGTGAGTGTGTGTGTTTGTGTGTGTGTGTGTGTGTATGCAAAACGAATGAATGAACTTAACATTTAGAGTGCGGCTCCCACTGCCCCGTTCCGTCTTCTTTGTTCCATTGTTCATTGTGGCTGTAGCTTTTGCTGTTGGTGGGTGCAAAAGCAAAGGACGAGTCCAAAATTATTGCACAATGGGGCGAATGAGCAGCAGCGCGCAGAACAAAAAAGAAAAACCAACAATTGCGATGGGGCAATCGTGAACGAGCCATATAAAATGTTAACATGAAAAAAATAGTTTTGGCCCAAGCCAAATGAAGAGATTATTGAAATGACCAAGAGCAGGATCCAGAGAACAAGAACCTGGACTAGGACCAGGATAGAGCACAGCTTACGGCATGGCATGGCGGATAGGGACCCAACATGACAGTCGCTGAAAATTCAGCTCAAAACAAAGCCCAAGGGTGGCCTGAAACCTGGAGCTGGGAAAACGCAAGGCTATGAAAGAGCATTCGCACACTGGGAAAAGTTCTGAATGGAAAACTAGACAATGTAAGGAGAGTGAATCAATTCAACTTTTCGTAAACACAAACAAAATTATATATAAAGAATATTTTTTAGGTAATTAACTAAGGAATTATTTTCTTCAAATGTTGGGCCAGTAGAAGAACAAATTCTTTTGTTTAGTAATTAAACAGCTGTTAAGCAAGAAGAAAATCAGGGTTCTGGGAAAATGCGACAAATTTCGTTCTGTATATAGAAATGTATTTAATAAAATTAATATATTTAATAAGTTTATAAACTCTTTATAAGCTAGCGAATAAATAAATCCCTAATTATTTCTAAATGTTCACACATAGAGCGTTAAGTAATTGAGAAACTGATTAAAACTGTATCTTTTGTTCAGTAATTAATCAATTCACACACATGCAATACTCTTGTACGTACACTTTCATTAGGCAAAGTATTTGAGATATTCCGAAATTTCTCTAAGTGCAGGTCAGTGCTCATCTCTGGCTCTTTCCGACCTGACCAAGTGGACTAATGTCGTTCTCCTGTTCAGCGCCCTTCCAGCAAGTCCCAGTCCCAGTCCCGTCCTTCAGCCTTTTTTGCTCCTGGTCCTGGCCCATACTCCTTCCGCTATCTTCATCTCACCGTTATCCTTCGACGTCGTCATTCTGCCGTTCTGCCGTTCTGCCATTTGCCTCGTTGCTTTTTATGGCCCATGTCAAACATTGCAAATCAGTTTAAACTAACAAACGGGACTTGGACGGGGATCTGGGGGCTGGGGGCTGGGTGCTGGAACTGAGAATGGAATTCTGGCTGGGGCGTGCCACCGTTTTGTCTGCATTGCAGCTGAAGCCTTTTCAAACCCCGAAAAAAGAGAAGAAAACAGTAAGCTGTAGGCGAAATTGTTTAAATTCCAATTGAGCTGGCGAAATTTGTATTGCCTTCTCTCTTAGATGGGGGGTCAATTTGAGTTCCTGAATTATTGAAAGGACAGCAACACACACGAATACACACCCCCGCTCCACGCTCCACGCTCCACGCTCCACAACGCTTACGCTTACGCACACAGGTGCGCTTTCTCTCACTTGCCCGCACACACAGACACACAATTAACCAATTAGCACTTTTCCGCTTGTTTCTTGTTGCTGCCGGTCCGGTCCCTCGGCCTCATCCTCGCCCTTTTTTTTATTACCACTTTATTGTTGTTTGTTGTAAACAAAAATTTTGTTTGCTCATAAAAAACGAATTTTTAATTGCCGCAACAGAAAACAGAAAACAATGGGAAAGTCGAGAGAATACCCGTGAGCGAGAGAGGGCGAGGCGAGAAGAGCGAAATAAGATATGTGAAAAATGTGTAAAACTGTGCGAAAGCATTGCAGAGTGAGGGAAAAGTAAGTGGAGAGCTAATACAAATAAAAATAATAAAATTTGCAAAGCATGGAAGGGACGGGTGGCGGTTTGTTAAAAGAAGAGAGTGGCCATGGGCATAGGTGTTGAGCTTCGGAAGGGGGAGTGTAGAGGGTGGTAGTAGAGGTCCGGAAGGAAGGGCACATGAAGACGGATAAAAGGTAGAATATGACCATGGGACGGAGACAAAACTAAATGGGGATGCGGCTCTTCAGCTTTAGAAAAAGAAATGGAGTATACAGATAAGGGCGCGCATCTGCGTCCAATTAGCTTAGAAACGAGGGGTGATTATAGAGTAAATTATAAGATAATACTTTTACATAGGCATCTTGGAGGCTGTATTAAATAGAAATGCACTCCTTTCCACCTAGGAGTCGATCCACACATTCACACGCACATTAAAATTGTAGATCCTGCAATTCATGTTGTGTTTTATAATGACATCCTATACTTAACAGCATTCTATCCACATTAATCCCACAATCTTATTCGCACATTCTGCACCTTTTTTCGATATCGTTTGCGGTAAATGTTTTAATTTTCCTAATTTTCAGACACTATTGCAAATTAATCCGCTTATCAACGACTTCTAAAATGATTTCATATTCTTCTAAGACTTGATGGAAAGATGGTCTTTTCTCCAGCATATCTTTCCAGAATTTATTTGTATTTGCATCGCTATTTATCTCTCAAATTCTTATTCGAGAAGTGCTTCGGATCTCATTCGCCTCTGTTCTGTTCTTATCAGCTAGTCCGTTTCTCTTGGGCATCAGATTCTCCTTGCATTCTCTTTCTTTTCCACCTCCTTCCCATTTTCACCTTCATTTCCACTTGAACTTTACAATCTCCCTACCCATTGTGTGCATGTCTTGCTCCCGCCATTACTGCGTCCCTCTCCCTCTACCGCTACCGCTACCTCTCCTTCCCACCCTACCCCACTCTTTGCATACATTCCACCTTCCTACGCTTTTCCACTTCCTCCTCCACATTTTTCGCACTTTCTCCTGCGGTTTTCAGTGTGGTTTTTTTCAGTTTCCTTCTCGTTGAGCCGGCTCTGCTAGGCCGCAGTCAACGCACAAAATGCGGAAAATAAAAAATTATAATAAATATATTTAAATTCTTTTTTCGTTACTTCCTGCCAACGCTTCCCCTCTGTCCGGCCTGGCCACTCCGGGGTTGTGTTCCGTCCTCATCCTCGTCCTCTTTTCATTGCTGGCTCGGTGGCCGTTTTCCTGATTCGCGTAAACTTTTTAATAGCACCGAAAATGCCTTGCAAAGAGCCGCAGGAAGCATTTTGAGATTTGCGATGACGACGATGGCCCTCGTGCATATGTATGTAGGTGTACGTCTGTGTGTGTGCGCCTCTGTTTCTGTACCTATATGTATGTGTATGTGTATGTGAGCTTTTTCTTTCCTTAAGATTATAAATTATAAGCACGGCGCATTTTCCACTTGGGTAAGTCGCTTTCCAACAGATCCAAATATATCAGGAAAATCCGTGTAGCAAGAGAAGCTTTAACCAACTCGATTACAGATTTGTCTGGATAATAATTTTCACTTTTTCGAAATTGTACAATTTACATACATATTTGGAAAACGTTGCTATAGTTATTAACTATTAACTGTAACTATCACCCGTTCCTTATAGTGCACTAAATGTCATTTAATCAAAATGAATATACCATTTTCCATCAATACCAATTCCTTTTAATATAATGATGATTCATTTGGATTCATTTCTGTAGGCATTTCTATGAATTGAATTATTCCCATTCTATTACCAAACTTCGCTAGCAGAACTCAGTTCACCTCCAATTTCATTGTGAATATTCACAAGAGTATTACACATAGAATGTTTCCAGTGGTATATATATGTATGTTCATAGTACATTCTCGATCAGAATATCTGAGTTTTCATAGTATATATTTGATATATTAGTAGACTTTAAATGATTTTTATTATTATTTTAATTAGGTGTTTGGAATGTGCTTTGGACGAGACCAAAATTAGGTTGAAAGTTTAGTTGAGTAGATCCTTAGAGATCGAAATGTACCTCTGAAATGTTTTTTATATATTAAAAAACTGAATTAAGGTGATATCGCATTTCCCCCCTGCTTACTTAAACATATTAATGTAAAGTGTTTCATTTAGTGCAAAACTAGATTAAATATTTACAAGGCTATAGTGGAAGATTATATTTATATTTTTTAAATTTTCTACACTGTTTCTTCAACTTCTAAATTTTTTTTTTAATGTTTTTGTAATGTATTTTTGAAATATTTGAATTCGTTTGTATCGTTACAATTTATTTAAAAATCAACCCCATATTGAATTACGCTAATTGTTCTAATATTTTGGATTTTATTTTATTTTATTTTGGATAGTTGCCCAACAAATATTTTCTGCTCTTTAATTCTTGAAAAATCGTGGTCCACCGAGTGAATTTGTTTGTTGCTTTTGAAGCTGTCCCGGGAAGTTATATGTTGCTCTATCTCGATATACAAGTAGGAAACAAATAAAAAACAATATTGTGAACAATTTAAAATTTAATTTAATAATTTAAATTTTAAATTAATATTGTCTTCGAATTAAAAAGAATTAAATAGTGAAAAACTATGCTCATTTTATTTTCCTTATTGTGTTTGTTCAGTTAGATTATACCATTGACATTCGACAGCGCTGCTTGGCTCACTCTGCTCCTGCCGTTTCGGCTTTTGCTTAGATCGTCCGACGTTGCTTGAGTTAGTTCTTTGCTAATTTCTGTCGGTATAGGTTGCATACCGATCTTGTAACTTGTGAACATTAATCTGACCGGGCATGAGAGCGAGCAATCGGCTTAGGCCAAGCTAAAAACGTTTAACCCGATTTGTTTCATTTGTTTCATTTGGCTTTCGGACAAAAGTAGTTGCCAAAAAAGCTTGGCATCTCAATCAGTGCTCGTATTTCACCATCCATTTCACCATGAATGTAAAATGATGATGAGTGAATCAGGCGCAGTAACTTGGAGAAATGGGTGATGCGAGCGAGAGAAGCGGGGGGGGGGGGGGGGGGGGGGGGCTTGCCGCCTCGTGCATTAATATCTAAAAATGTTCCATAGAAATTCCTATTTTCTTTGAAATGTTGTAAATATGTCCTATGGTATCTACTTACAATATATTTCTTGTGTCGCTAGAGCAGTTTTCATATATCTGCCCGTCTTTTATGGAATACATTTTATATGAGGAAAAAATATGTTTACAATTCCAAATGGCAGTAAAATTAGACTGAACTTGCCAATATTCAAATGAAATTCCTTTCAATAAAAATGATCGCATTTTTTTTGGTTGGAGCATGGAAAAACCCTAATCAAAATAAAGTAATTGGAAATATTCTTATCTCCCCCGTACATTTACCTATACAAATCAAGCAGTTGTCAGTTGCAGGCATTGGCTCTACTCCTCTTCGTCTCCGTCTTCGGTTTCCTGTTCATTTTCTTCATTTTATTTTTTCTTTAATTTCCATTGCGTAAACGCAGTGCAGAACAGCAAACAGACAGCCATCCCCCCACGTATCCTTTGGGGCACATGCCTCCCAGTGGCATCTTTTTGAATGTGCTCGGATGGGAGTGACTCAGACAGCGGCAGCGACTGGGGAGCGAGAGATTAAATCGATGTCGAGTAAATCACACACGCACTCCAATGGGCCGTGTGTCCTGGAAAAACACTTTCCACTTTTCCGAAACAAAACTCAATTAACGTTC
Source organism: Drosophila helvetica (assembly GCA_963969585.1). Lineage (NCBI taxonomy): Eukaryota > Metazoa > Arthropoda > Insecta > Diptera > Drosophilidae > Drosophila > Drosophila helvetica. The sequence continues at coordinate 15,716,241 of OZ018401.1, read as the reverse complement.
GTGGGTATAAACTGTTGGAGAGAAAACAAAGTCAAAGAGCTTAGCGCAAGTAAAAGAGAAAAGTGTGAAATTACTTTTTTTAGCAACTCTGTTGGCCATGATAAAAAAACTAGACGTGGAAAAGGGGTGAGGGAATTTGACTGGATTGGTAATTTAAGAGGAAATGGTAATGAAAGCGGGTGTTGGGTGTTGGGTGTTGGGAGATGGTGGGCTGGTGGGCTGGGAAGAGGGAGAGCCAGACAAAGTCGCCTTATTGTATGGCACATTGTTAACTTTTGCCACAGCCACGGGGGAAACAGGCGAATGGGTGTGGATGCTCAGAAACATACCCGTACATATATGTACATCCATACAAACATACGAGTATGACAGCTCCCCGGGCTGTCAGAGAGCTCTTTCCTCCGACTGAACGAACAATGAGAATGAAAATAAAGTACACATACTCGTATATCATAGACCGAACTGGAAATGCTTCCACACTCGAAGAGAAGAATTAAACAAATAAAAGAGCACAAATGGAAGGAGCCGACAAATCACAGTAAGACAAATGACAAATAAGAAATATGTAGACGAAAACTCGATAAAATGACAAATTTACAAATAAATGAATGTCGAGACGCAAAATAACGGCAGGCAAGAAACATATAGACGATACCCTTAAGAAAAATCAAGACAACTGCTCTCGCCCATGGAGCTGCACACAAAAACCGATTAAACACTCGAGACGAATGGACAAATATTTGCGGATATTCTCAAGCAAATGTTTGCTGATGCAGCGCAAATATTTTGGTAAATTAAAATAAATATTTCAATTGCCAAATACGAATTGAATATGTAGTGGCTGAAAATGTTTGCGGAGCTCGGTAAATTAATTTGCACTAATGGGCAGTGCATCACGTGTTCGTGGCAAGCATCTGAAAAATAGACGTACATAATTGTTTGGTAGTACCTACATATAATTGTAATAAATAATATTTAAATTAGGTATTCCAATTGCTAGCTAGCAAAAATGAAGAAATTCTTCACTGATATTTTTCAAAGGACTTACTTGAACGACTCAAATGACTTCTAAGCAATTTGTCGATTAAAGAAATGTTTTCGGAGTCGCTTAAGGGCAGAAACGCTAAGAGTTGAACAAAGGAAAGTGAAAACACAGTGAGAGAAGGGGGAAACTATGAAATATGCATAGGGATTGTGCCATTTACAGTCATTTGAATTTGAGTTTGTCCGAAAAGGATTTTCTTTCAGCACACTCCCACTCCCGCTCACACTCGCACTCATCCCCACACCCACACTCCGGCACAGACAGCTTCAAAGTCCACTGTCCAGGACAATTATTCAAAATGTATTTACCAAGGCCAAGGATGGGGCTGGAACTGTGACTAAGACTGTGTCTGAGGCTGATTCGGAGGATAAGGCTGAGAAGCATATGCAAAATGAATCGTTAGCATAACAAATGCGCCCACTGGCTAAGGATTAAGCAGATAAAACAAGCAGCAACGCCATGGCGGTGCATGGCGACGGAACGATACCCAATAATCAGATGAATCTAAATACAAAATACAATTTCTGAATCATGGAAATACTCATAATGGGAAATAAAATTAGAAAAGTAAGATATAATCATTTTGTTTTTAGATCGAAATTATACTTGAAAGTTTAGATGATGGTCTCACTTGGCTGCTAATCCTTAACAGGCATATGTACATTCTATGCGGATGGCAGGGTACGATATACCCCAACGCCCTCGTGGGGCACAGGGTATATGTACATATACATTTCCATCCGTCTGTATGTGTGTATGTGTGTATGGGTGTACAAATAGCATCTTGTGATGCTTTCATAAATGGAATGAGTTTTGTAGCTAAGTGAGTGAATGGGTTTTCGGGGAGAATGACTCTCGCCTTTTTAGGCAGCCCCCTACCTAGCCACACACATACCCACACCCATGGCTCTGATGACTGGTAAACAAAAGTGTGGAAGCAGAAGGAAAGGCAGAACAATAGCATCCATCCCCCCGTTTCTTTTTTGGCAACATTAATCGAAGTTGAAATGTTGAATGGCTTCTGCAAGTCGGCGAGTGAAGGAAGGAAGTCGAGGAAGGAAGCACTGTAAGACCATCATGGCCATGGTTCTCATGGGGGACTGTGAACTGTGAGCAAGCAGCTTAAATTTGGCTCAGAACGAGGTCAGCAGATAAGGAGGCAAAGGAGGAAGAACCCAAGCATTCGGAGGAAGACTAAAAATGAAGGCCTGTAGGAAGTCTTATGATTTATTTGCCTAAACAATTGATATGGCTCTTCCTCTACCACTCTCCTTCGCCTTCTCCTTCTCCGCCTCCGCCTCCGTCTTCGTCTACCAGCGCCTCTTTTCTTCGCAAACAGAAGCGCATGTGGGATAACCTTGGGCGTGGCCAAGACATATTCTCAACTCTTTTGAGGCTTGAAAGATGGAAATATGTAAATAGGATTTATGGCAAACTTTTAACAGGATTTTCCCTGACATATATGTACTCGTTGCTCGCACAGGAACAGGCGCCAAAGGATGTTGAACCTCACGCACACAGCAGAGCGAATATAAAAACAAATAAACAAAACGTTCTCTTTCACACAGACACGCAGACACACACAGAGCGAACACGCATTTATCCAACTGAATGAGTCCTATTTGCGAGAGTGAGTGAATGAGTGAGTGTGAGTGTGAGTGAGTGATTGTCTCCGAGTGTGAGTGTGAGTGCGAGTGTGTGTGCAAGTATTTGCCTAAATACGAATATGGTGCGTGAGGCGATTGAGCAGTGCCGATAAGATAGGGTCGCAGGAGCTAATAGAGTATAGCGGTAATTTATATTTACAATATATATTATAATTTTGATTCCAAATGTATTTTTCTTTAATTATGATTTATTATATATTATTTAAATTTTATCAATATACATTTAAGTATAATCACATATGTATATGATCAAATTAAACAATAACAAGTTTTATGTTTATTCATTTGATTGTTTTGATTTCTTAATTATCATTATTTAATATGTGTAATTTTATTATGCTAATTACTTAGCTTGATCTTCCATAAACTTCTCAAGCTACCCTTGCTGACTCCATTCGACAATTGTCTTGGGCGCTTCGCTCAACTGCTCGTCCAACAGCCAACGCATCATCGCAGTTCTTACATACCTTGGTCTGCCACTCCTTTCCACTTTCCATCGCCCCTAAGACAACCCACTTTAGAATCTGCACTCAATCTGCAATTTTTCCCTTCTTCCTTTTTGCCTGTGTTTTTTGATTTTGCTTGCTTGCTTGCTTGCCATTCAAAAATGTCTTTTCAGTTTGTCTTTTTTTGTTTGTCATGTGAAAATTAAGCCGTCGTCTGTCTCAGCTTTTCCTTCTCTCCTTCTCCCCAATCTGCCACCGTGTTCCTCCATTTCACTCTGTTTCCACACATCATCATTATCATCATCCCTAAAAAGCTACTCTCGACAAACTTCTGTCGCATTGTTGTCCCGCTCGTAGCTTTGGCTCTGCTTCCGTCTTCGGGTGTCTCCGACTGTCGCCTCTGTTTCGGTATTTACGCTTTCAATAATTCATGCTTAAAGGATAATCAGGATATGCGTGTACGAGTATGTAAATTTTGATAATGCCATTTTCGAATGCCAAAGGACATTCCATCCCACTCCCCAACTATCTCTCTGTTCCGCACACTTTGCGAGGTGCTTTCCGGAATTTTCACACCTTTTTTCCCCCGTTTTATTTTCGCACGCCCCATTTACTGTGTGCCATCCCTAAACCATCCCCTAACTTCATTCTGCTTTTGTACCCTGGGATATTAGTTTTATTCTGGGATCAGCTGAATGCCTGAATTTGATTGGCTGACTGGATCCAAATTGGTAACAATGTAATAAAGATTTCATTAGAACCAAAAAGCATGCCTACCGGCTAAAGTTCTCTTAGAGATGGATGATAGGCTGTGTGGGCAACGTTGAAGTCTTAAATTATTTTCAATATATCTATTAATTGTAAGTACTCGGGGATTTTCTCTAATTTTTTAGAACTTCCCATCACGAAACTTGTTTATGGTCGGTATATTGATTGATCTGTTATTTACGAGTAACATTTAAATATGCCGAAATAGAATTCATGCCACCTTAAAAAATGTATATAAATAGGTATTTACGGTAATTTTTTTTAAGGCCATTAAATTGCAGATGTGCTCAAAAGATTCAATTCGATTACTTTCCCCCTTGAAATTATTTTCTTTCAATTAAGAAAAAATTGTTCTTTGGAAAATTTACAAGACCATATCCTCTGTTCAAATTTTACGTTGCAGACTCTTGTAATTGTATGTTTATAGGCAAATCTCATAGAAAATTTCTGCTCGAATCCTAATCACAAAACAAAGTGTTTTTGAAAAAGTGCTTTTAAAAAATATTACAAAAAATATTAAAGGAAACGATTGATAAATCTTGGGTCCAAGTAGCCAATTTTAGATTTTTCTGCTAAAAGCAACTCGTTATTGCATACCATTCGATATAGGAAAACCCTTCTAAGGGTATTCGGCTCTTCCAGAGCTGCAACCTCAATTATTCTCTCGTTTTTGCACTGCCTTCAGGTTTATCTTCATCTTGCTGCTTGTTGTCGACAGCGACAGCATCGTCGTGGTAATTTAGTAAAATGCCCCCCATTTTCCATTCCATTCCATTCCATTCCTTCTTTCGCCACCACCTAAGATAACAATGGATGCTGGGAGAGAGAGAGAGAAAGAGAGAAAGAGAGAAAGAATAAATGTATTGAGAGGGAAATTGCCGCGCAGTTAGTTATTCGAGCTATTTACTCATTCATTTCATGCATTTATTCACTGACTTTGCACCGCTATATCCCACCTCTGAAACACCATTCTCCCAACTCTCCACACCTCGGAAACACGTTTCTTGCTGCTTGCCCCCACTTTTGTGCTCCCAGGTGCGACTCATTTGCTGCTTACGCATTTCTCATGCCCTTCGCCTGAATTTTTAAGCACCACCCACTTACTTTCGCTTTCTCCAGGGAAACTGTCAGCGAGGACCAAAAATGAAAAATGACTCCGCTCTGATGAGAAAAAGAGAGCAGAGATAGGGGCGAGGGCGAGGGCAATGGCGATGGCGATGGCGAGGGAGGTAGAAGGGTTTGACTTGCCTTCATTTATCCAAACCGAATTGCTTTCGTTATAGACAAGTTTGTGGCCATATTTGAAGGGGTTATACATAAACATTATACATTATACATGGGTGGGCTGGCCAAGCTCTTCATTTGGACAAAAGCAAAGCAAAATTTGCATTGAAAATTTGCAATAGAAAACAGCTTGCAGGCGTCAGTTCCAGTTCCAGTTGCAGCTGCAGCTGCAGCTGCCGTTTCAGATTATCATACCCTGTACATATGTATATGTATCAAGTTGTATGACTTAATTAGAGTTCAAAGAGTAAGCCCAGAATACAAGATGATTATTCATGATTCTGCGGCTACGGTTTACTTGTATGTATCTTCAAAATTATGGATTCCACGCTCCAGATACTCTATGTACTCCAGCACTTATAGTCTGTGACGTCTAGGCGCCAATGAAGACGGAAAGACGGACGGATGGGGAAACGGATCGATGATACTGGTGGGGGGCATTAATGTCTATATACCTTATATACGATTTCTTCTGGCTGTTACACAAATCTACAAGAATGCCCCTATATATAGTCTCTGAGTCACGGACATAATAGAAATACCAACACCAAAAAAATAATGTTTCCCAAACCTCCCAATTTTGTGGCATCAGATGGGCGTGGCAGTGTTTCAGCGGTGCAGCTGTTTCTTATTTATGTTTGACGTATTCAAAAAAATGCAATTTAGTTTTTACTTTTATTTTTATTTGTATTTACCATGGCTTTTTTTCTTGGACCCCTGCCCTTGCCGCCTGCCAATCCACTACCATCTGACACCAACAGCTGGACATATATCACTCATGGCGAGGCTTGCAGTACTCTCTCCTATCATAGTTGTCACAGCTAACAAACGAACAAAATCGTATAGCACACAAGTATTTTTCTGAGCAGTTGAGTTGCATTCAAAAGCGCAGCAAAACGACTGGGTACATAGCCACGAACCTGTTCAGGTTCAGGTACTAGCATCCTTTCACCCGGAGCTCTTCAGAGTGCGACTCTTTTGTCATGTCATTGGACTATTCTTTGGCACATTCCCTTTGTGTATCGGCCTCGCCCGACATTTTGCTGCTATCTGGCATTTTCGGTATTTATTTCGTTTCCTTTCGTTACATTTGTTCATAGTTTTTGTGTACCTCAATCGTTTGCTAGAATTTGATTTCCTTTTCTAACAAGGGAAGAAATGACAAAGTAGACAATTTATTACTGCTAGGGTGTGAGGGAAGAAATGATCTGTCCACCCATTAACAAGTACGACTACCATAATTCAAGTGGACTTAACACTTATCCAATATATTCTAAGAATATTTATGCATGCATGCACTCTGTCTTTTCCGTGGTTCTAGCAATAATAATAGAATACAAAATCGTACCTCATACCTCATTGTAAAATCACGTATAAGGCTCATATTTTAAGAATACAAATTAGCATGAATTCACAGCTGAATCCACAAATTTCTAGACTTTTCTTTTCAGGTATTATTCTTCTTTGGCATGTTATTGCATAATTAAATGTATTCAATATTCCTCAAAAAAACTATACAAAATAAAAATGCTATACAAATACAATTCTGAATGACCAAAAATGTATCATAACTATTTTCGTGGCGATTGATACTATTATAAAACTATTATGATATTATTAAAGTCATAAATGGTAGAGATATTTCGGCATAGGGAGTACATATACAATTTTTCAAAATTTTTGTGCATCGCAGTCGCTTTTTATAGTTTATATTGTAGTTCAATATTATTTCTTGTGTGCCACAGGGAATTTCATACATTTATTACACTAAGGTTTCAGACTGAATGTAAAACGACATCCTATAAAATTGTTTTTTAGTGCCTGAATATTATTTCTTGTTGTTTGGGATGCAAGGCCTCAATTTGGATCCCATATTCTTATAAGGCCCACTTTGGAGGGAGTGGGCGACATTTCTTGTGGTATTGAGATGTAGGCTGCTGCAACCAGTCTAGATTCCAATGCATCTGCAGATCAGTTGATGTCTGGTTCGATGTTGATTCGCGGGATTAGTTTCGCATTTTTTTTTTTTATTCATGCAATGTGGTTGGTCAAATGCGTTGTGATTCTAAGGACACTCTACGAACTCCAGGAAACAAAGAAGATTTAGTAGGAGAGGCGAGTGATCGGATGATAGGTCCGAAAGATCTTTGTCACTGTGAAATCTATTGAATCTGGAAGCTGCTCACCCGGGGGAGTCTTCGTTCAGTTTCATTTTAGCTTGATTTGATGATTGCGTGTATAATGGCCTACCTTTGGGAGTCACAAGGCGAGATGCCGAGTGTGTTTGTGCTTGGCATTATTGTAGTTGTGCCTAGATGGTTGTAAGGGTCCTTATTCTCGCCGACATCACATCAGAAACACATCAGAAACAGAACATAATTTTTATATAAATTATCCTTCAGATGTGCCTTGAAGATAATTTGTTGAAAAAGTTGTTTGAGTCTTATGTATCGGGATGATCTGTATCGTAGAGCAAATAATCCGTATCTGGAAGAAGGAATCAACATCGGATGGAGTGATCGGTCTTCAGGGCTATTAAATGCCTCTGTCCCTGAACTAACCTTTCGCTTTTGTACAGCTTTCTCGTATTTCCTTTGACATAGTTTCTGATATTTGCTGTTTCTGCTTCCTCCATTTATTGCTTTTGGCACTTTCTTTTATCTTTTCCGGCTCTCTCTCGTGCCGAACTTGCCCCTCCCTTTTTTTATATCTTTGTGCGCTGATGCACAAAATTTCGTGGCATGTTTAGTGCAGGCTTACCCCTCCAGGCCCACTGCAGTGGAGCATTTTACTGCTTAACTGCACATATTTCAGCGTTTTTGCTGTGTTTGTGCCTTTGCGCGGCAATAATTAAAATAGTTTGCTGCCTATCGTCGCATTACGCATACGACGCGTGTTCCCCACACCCCTTCTGGGTGCAGCACCCCTTTGCCAACTCCCCACCCGTCCCCACTGCAGAGCATGTGCAATATGTAATTCATAATGCGACAGAAACTTCCGCTTTTCCTCGTTGGCATCGTTGTCTACCCTACCTGGCACTTATGAATATTTCTGCATCCCTCGTCGTGAGCTTTTGTTTCGCTCAGTTGTTTTCGTTGTTGCCTGCTAAAAGCGCGCAATTTGCATAGTTGTAAGTCCTATGTTTGTTGTCATAAGTTTCATTCTATTCTCCGATTTTTTTATTTTTTTTTTTTGCTGGCCGCCATGTTTTATGCATGCGTTGACATCATTCACAAATGATGTGGGGACCGGGTTTTCTGGGGTCCTGAGCTGGTGCAGCTTCCCCCAGGATGATACAGAGATAGACAGTGAGGGGGAGAGAGACAGAGACACAGAGCACTTTTAATGCATTTTTTGTTGTTTTTTTTTTGGCCGAGAGAGTGTACAAGGTGGGGCCAAGCGGCTGTCTGACTTGTCATAAATCAAAAATAATTACTTTTTCCACACAGTGAAAATAACTTAGCAGATTTCTTCGGGCAGCAGACACATCCACACCCAAGGGGCGGAAATGGGCAGGGCCCCGGCTCTGCCACGCCTAGAATTAGCCTTGAGCTATTTGGAGTGGAAAGGATTGCCAGGGGGAGGAATGGAGAGAGTAACAGCTGCAGCTGTGCAGAGGTCCTCCGCCTTCCTCTCGAAGGGAGGAATCAATCAATTTAGACTGGGAGTCATTTTATATCCATCAAATACTGTTCGCATTTTTAACAGTGAAAGTACATTTTAAAATACGTTCATGTATTTTTCAAGTGCGTAACTTTTTATGGAAATATATTTCTGGTCTATTTTACTTGGAATTCTATTTAAAAAAAAATGGAGAATGGAGCTAATGAGCTAATTTGTACAAAATCTGAACTTGGATCAGAGATTTATGTAATCGAAAGCCAAGTCAAGCTCAGGTCATAAATAGACAGGTTTCACATATTGCAAGTGCCTCATCGTAATTTTTAAATTAAATTAAATTAGATATGCTGTAAGCTTTCTGTTACATTTTCGACATATTTTTCCCATTTTTTCGCACTGTGAAAACTTTTAATTGATTCCAATTATACGTACATTTCCGGTCTAACTTCGATTATTGCTCCTTTTTCCACTTTGTTCCCAATTTCGAATTCAATTTGTTCCAAAACTACAACGCGATGAAGACGACGGAGCTCCAGAGATTTAAATAATGAAATTAAATACAATTATAAAGCGAACGAAATAAACGAGTGGAGCCTTCCGTTGCAGTCATTTCCGCCGGTTGGGGATTGCCGCATACAAAAAAAAAACACTCTGTCAAATACTTAATCTACCCCTTGCCGAGGCCGCTGGCTCTATCCCGAAGCTCGCGAAAAACTTTAGGACACTTTTAAAATAATTTACACAAAAGAGGGCGAGGGTAAGGCAAAAGAGTGTGAAGAAGCAAACGTTGAGTGACTTTTGATGGGAGAGTTTTCTAAGACATAAAAGAGAGAAAAAGAGAAAGAGAGAAAGAGAGAGAGAGAGAGAGGGAGAGCGGCAGAAATGGAGATGGCGAAAGAGTTTCGGTGTCCCTGCCTTATCTGCAAATTGCAACCAGAATGTCGACGCACTGAACACAAAACTTTATACCCTTCAGCCAGCCAAATCTTTCCTGTTGTCTCTAGTATCCTTTAAGCCACTTCACCGCTTTCGCAGCCACTCTCCGGTATTGCACCACCCCATCATTTGAGCCCCTGTCGGTGCTTCTGGACAGTGGCCAATGCTAATGCAACCGGCAGGAACGAGGGACGAACGAGTGGACGATGCCTACGGCGACAGCTTACAGTCCGATGAGCCCTGCTTAAATGCTTTGTCCTGTTTGAGCCACCAAACCGTTGCACTCGCCCCCATCTCTAGCATTCTCTGGTGCCTTCAACTTATCTCTTTTTCCAACTTCTGACTGCTAGCACACACCCTGACACCTACAGGCAGACAGACACTCCCGCAATAGGCGGTCTGGACAGCTTGTGCATAAAGTTTGTGTTTCTGCCATCACGCAAAAAACTAGAAGCGATAAATACCCTTCCAGTGATAATGCTTTAACACTGAAGACTTCTTCTTTCACCGCTGTACAACCTCGTGATTACTTGATATATTTGAAACGAAATCCTTTACCTTGACCTTTACCTAGACCAACGAAGAGAAGGGCTTGGCGTTTTAATTTACTTAATTTCCAGTTAATTGCTGATTACGAAAATGTAAGCTATGGTGGGCTCTATAAATTCCGTTCTAAGAATCGCAACTTTCTGGGTAGAACTATAGTATCCTCGACAAGGGTATGTCCAATATTCCGACTCCACCGCAGTTGCAGCCCCACCGGCACCACTCAGGTAAAGAAATTTATACTCCCACCCCACGAAAACCCCACCCGCACCCTCGAGCCCGTCTTGTCTTGTGTTGCGCCGCATCTGCTGCTGCTTATGCAGCCCCTGCTTCCCCTGCTGCCTCAGCTGCACCTCCTGCTTTTGGTGTTGCATTGTTTTGTGGCTTTCTGCGAGCTTTTGCGTGCGTAGAGCCAAAACAATTTTGGAATTTATTTCGGTATTTATTTATTTAAGTTTCTTCCCTGCTTGCCTTATTCTAGTAGAAAGTTTGGGGCTTTAGTTGAATGAGCTAAGCACTCGTCGGTTTCTTCAATCGACCATTTGGATTATTAATTATTTTTAACATTCTATTTCGGATTTCTAGTCTCAAAAGTGTTGAACTAATGGAACTAATTCGCAGGAAAACTCTGAAAATCCTCCCTATCTGCACGAAACTATTATATATCTGAACAAAGATTTTTAAGACCTTCAAAGAAATGTCCAAACGTTTGTGAGTTGAGTTGTAAATTCGGACTAATTGTTCATCACTTGAAACTCACAACTTGATGTCGGTTTATGTGTTTATGTTCTTTTGCGCCTATCTGGCAACGGTGTCTTACTTTTTCGTGGTTTTGACATCAATTGCGTAATAGCTGACAATCATTGCAAGTAATTTTTGCCCATTGAGATGGCTCATTTTGAGGCATTTGCACCATAAAAACGGTTTCTGCCTTCCTTGTCTCTGCTGCCATCTCTGTGTGGCACAAGTGAGAGCTTGAGAGGAAGATTATATGCCTGGAACGCAACAAGCTTGCTGGAGGAGCGCTCTTCCTCTAGTCGCTGGCTCCTCATCAAATGGCAACCTTCATGCTATAATTTGTATGGCACACTGGTAAGCCGAACACACAGACCGAATTTGAAGCTTGGAGAGTCTTGCAGGGAAAAAAAGAGAAAGTTGAGAGGAGTGACCAGAGAAGAGACGAGAAGGAGGCCTATGATTAATCCATTTGGCGCAAATCGGAAATCCGAAAGAAAAATCTATGTCTAGGCCCAGGATATTCCCCCAGTGCCTCTCTTTGGCACACATTTCGCTCGCCATTTCCTCTCATATTTCTTCGGTTGGGGCTTCTTGTGCTGTCCAATGCAGCTGCCAGCAGACAGGAAATGCGTGTGGAGCGATAAATATACTTGGTCTCAGTCTCTGTCTCTGTCTCTCTTCCTCTTCCTCTTTTTCTTCTCGCTGTCTCGCTACCTCTCGCTCTCTCCTACTGTTTTTCTCGCTGTCGCTGTCGCTGTCTCTGTCTCTCTCTCTCTTTGTCTTTCATTTTTATCGCATTCGCCAAAACGAAACAAAAAAGCGAAAGTTTTGCGCTTTGGCGTTTCATTAAAGTTTTGGCTCACAAAAGTATGCTACAAAATATACGAGTACCAGGCCCACAAGAGCGCGTGTGTGTGTGCGTTTGTGTTTGTGGGGGAGTGTTTGTGTGTGTGTGTGTGTGTGTGTGTATATATGTGTTTCGTGGAAAAAAGTTGTAACTGCTATCAGTTACTTTCTGCAATGAGAGCCGGGGATGGCTATAGAGAGACAGCAGCGGCGACGACGACGGCGACGGCGACATTCACATTATGAAGATAAGCCATAGAAAACAAAAGGCCACACATCCCAACCTTCCTAGGGAAAGCCTCCTACACGTTCTAAGCAAACACATATACTCGCATGTGTTCTATGTCCCGACGCTGTGTGTATTTGTGTGTGTCTGTACAAAACGTTTTGGCTTGGCCTAAGTGTTCGTGCTTGTTGCTATTGGGATTAGACAAAATGGGTTCAGTCCCATGGTTGAATGCCTTGTCCCGACCTAAGCGAACTCAAGTTCCAGCAGAGATATTACCATGAAATTTATGTATTTTGTGTTTCTTTAACTGTTTCCTATATGTGTATGAGTACTGGAATTAGTGGAATTGGTCGACTATGTCCTTTTATAGGCAAAGTAACTTTAAAATGACCTCGCATGCTGAAAGAAATATTGATGCCTTGGTTTTTTAATACTTCACATTACATTTTGAAATTAATGAAATGCTTTGATATATTAAAGATGTGCTTATAAAAACAATTGCTGCAGCCAGCCATCTTACACTATTGAAAGCCATGCAACTTTTCAATTAGTTCCTTTTTCTATTTATAAAAGCTTGGAGTGGTAACTGACCTATGACCTATCTATAAAATCATTATTGGTTAAGTTCCTGGGTATTCTGCTGGCGTATTTCCTCGTATTATTTCTATTTCTTGGCTACTAGGTAACGAAATCGGACTTTTGATTTCTTTCAGTTTATTTCATGAATATTTAAAGTTTTTAGTTTTAATTTTTTTATTTTTTTTTTAGCATTTTTGAAAAGTTGCAATAAAATTTGACAGCTTGGAAACTATATGAAATTTCGGCGGAATCTTTCTTCAAATATTTGGTCAATTTACAATTTTGAAATGGTTTTAGTTATATGGCACTTGTGTATTTAATTTTCTAAAATCTTTTGAAGAATTCAAGTAGCATTAGAAAACACAGTTATGTATTAGAATGTTAAACATCTATTTATATAAAACATATTACAAAATTTGTTTACCCAGAATTATTGTGGTGTGCGACAAACATAAAAAATCAAAAAGCCCAAAATTTGGGGAAAGTGTTGGTTAAGGGTAAAAACTAGTATTTTATCCTTCTTGTGTCGTTCTTGTATCGTTAAAATTGGACTGAAAAAACTCAAAAAATTACCAAAAAACTCATAATGTTGTTGTTTAATGAAGCCGCAATCAATCAGAACATAATAGACTTTATTGATTTTATTGATGAACAGTGCGTGAAATGCATAAGAACTTAAACGGATTTCCCGGAACTACATACTACATACATTGAGGTAGAGACATTTTGTGGTTCTACTTGGGACTCAGGAATTGACTTAAATTTAAGTAATAATTCTGAGCATTATAAATTGTAACTTCCGAGGAAATTTGGATTTCGATCGTTGTGCTTATAGTTTTCACCCCTCACGTCCTATGTAGATTGGGCTTACTATTCCCCTCCTCCCATTCTCAAACGAAATGAAAGTTGTAACTTTCACTGGGACAAGCGCGTGTATCTGTATCTACTCCTATGTATCTGTATCCTATTCTGCCTCAGTGTGCTCTCATGTGGGTGTGTTAGTGTGCCTACACACAAATCAAAAACTTTTACTGACTGTTCGGCCCTGCATACCACCCCGCTGCCTTCCGCTACCATAACTATGGGCCATGCTACACCCACTTCTCTGCCCAATCCCAACCCCCATCCCAATCCCACTCTTACTGCTGCTGACATTGCCATTTCTATTCCCACTCGACATAAGCGAAGTTCATTTGTCTGCCCCCTATTTTTCCAACATTTTGTCTTTGTCTTTTGGATTCATTTTCACTTCGGCTTTTGTGAGAGAATTTAAAACAATATTTACACGTTGCAAATGGAAACAGCGAAAACGTGGCAGCTGGGAGGCAGCTGCTTAGGGAAACGGAAAAAGTCAATAAACAGGCGCGACATAAAGCTCAGCACCAGGACCAAGCCCAACTCGAAAGCCGTCCAATGAGGAAGCTGTCAGCTAGGGGAAGGCAAGCTACTGTGGTTTGAAGAGTTTCGTAGTTCCGGCTCAAAAAGGTTCTGCAGATAAGTGGTTCAGAGTGTTTACAGCTTGTTTAAATTAATAATTTTTGGTTTTAGTATTCGATTTTATAATTAAAATAATTTCATAAATCTATAATTTCTTCTATAGCTATAATATCTGCACGATGAAGAGAAAGAGAGAACGAGAGCGTGTCAGTGGATTCAGCCAGAGGATTCTGGCTATAATTTGTATCCGATTTGATCCAAATTCATGTGAAATCAAGTGTATATGAAAACATTTTATGGTTCTCCATTTTCACTTTTCTCGAATCCTTAAAATTGTGGTGTAAACTGATATTCAATGTGATATCTTATAGCTCTAATAGTCTCTGGCTTCAAACGGGACAGACAGACAGACGGACAGACATGGCTATATCGACTCTGATATTGATGTTGATCAAGAATATTGTGACGAGCTGTTAGCTCCAAATTGCTGTTGGGTGCACGATAGTATCGATATCAACATGGATAAGAGCATCGATAGAAGACGGATATCGACTGGGGCACAAGACAGACAAGACAAAAAGAAAGAAAAGAAAAACTGGAGAAAAAGAGACTTTTGTAAATTAATATAAAAATAAAACCTTCACTCGGAGAGTATCCATTACAATATGTATACTTTATGGGATTGGAAATGCTTCCTTCTGGCTGCTAGAATCATCAACACAATAATTTTTAAATGACATTTCAGAATAGATCGCCACTCGATTGGATTCATTTGAGAATAAACTTTACTTACCCGATGGAGAAGCTTCTTCAGTAAAAACTATCCCCCGAATTTCAAAAAAATTTCCCTCTCACTAAGTTCCAGTTGTTGATAATCTTCAGTTTCATTTTATTTCAAAAAGACCTCTTCTAAAGACCTACTTTACACCGATCATTGGAAAAATATTCGCTTCAAAATGGTTCTCTCAAGAACATTTCTGACATCTCTGTTTCTTGGCTCTCCATTTGAGCTTTATTCTGTTTGGAATTTATTTTCTTTTTTTTTCTCTCTCCCTCTCCCTCTCTCTCACTCTTACTTATCAGAGGCAGACATTTTTGGTTGAGTGCTTCACAAATGTCTGCGAGTATGTGTGTGAGTAAGTGCGTGTGTGGCTGTGAGAGTGTTGGCGCGCCTTCCTTGCTTAAAGTAAGCAATTTGAAATTTGAGCTGCTAAAACAGACACCAACAAGAGCAGGGGAACTCAATTTTTTCCGAAATTGTTGTGAGTTAATTTTCTTCCACATTGTTTTACATACAGCGTCTCCATTCTCCCTTTCTCGCACATACACACACATGCAAACCTTCTTACATACACCTACGTAAATGGTGAACATGATTTAAGGGTTAATTTAACACCACATTGAGTTCTCTTAAAGGCTCTCCAGTTTTTCTTTCAACTTTTAGCTGATGGCCAAAAAATAAAACATTTGTCTGCATTTTCTTTTCTTTTTTACGCCTTGGAGTCTGGGAAATTTCTAATTACAATAATTAATGCGTCGACTTGAGTATTCTGCTCTGTTGCTGCTGTAAGAGTTTGTATTTGTTCCACTGTTTTTTTTTTTGTTGGCTGCATGCCAGCACAATACTCCAAGCCTCGTCTTTGCGACTGCCGTCTTTATCATGACAATGCCAACATGTCGTATACTCAATTTTCAGGCATCATGTCTCCTGCAAATGACGACGTGAGCTCACGTACCAAACAGGATAAAAGAAAAGTACAACACTGAAGAAGGAGAAGCGGGTGGCAGCCATCACATCACCGATCCCACCAGCTGAAACAAATAGAGAGGGTAAAAAGTGAATAAAATAAAACAAATTGTAAGTGAATTCAAGGGAAAGGGGCAGACGAGAACAGACAAGAGCTCAAGCAGTTTCTGTCCGTAAGCTGTAAACTATAATTACTAGATAAGGTACGTCATACAGACTAACAGATATACAAGCATATTGTGATAAGCATTTAGATATCAGAGATAAATAAAATATACTGGGGGGAAGATCTGTCTGGCTTCACACAAAAGCCATATAGGTTCGACAACTCCTAGAGCTAGATTCTAGTACTGAGTGACTGAGCCAGCGAGTCTAGAAATCTGTGCCTGAGCGTGAACTTCATGCAAATTGCAGGGACACTACGACTGGACAAGAAACGGAAAGAGAATACGGAAGAGGAAATGCCAAAGTGCTGAAAGAGAATGCATGAAAAGCAGTAATGGAAAATGTAAGGAAAACTACTCAGGAATTCGTTTTCGACATTCAGCATTTGGCATGTGCAAATGCGAGTGGCAACGCGAGTTATCCTGGCCTGAATGTGACACGTACATCTGCTAATTCAAACACTCTCTTGCACACTCACTCACACACTATCACGCTCAGCATATGTACATATGTGTGTGGAGAGAGTGAGGCAAGAAAAATATGGCTCAGGGCAAACCAAATAAAACTAGCACCAGAACATTGCGCATACGACGCGATGCACATATAAAATTATCATGACTTATTATTATTAATATAAATTGGAATGCGTTGCAAAAAGTTCCGCACAGGAGCAGCTTTTATTTTTGGCGAAGCCGCTCTCAGCTCATAAACTGAGCTGGGTAGGGGTCTGTTCTGACCTGGTATGGTATGGTATGGTATGGTATGGTATGGTATGGTATGGTATGGTATGGTATAGATTAAAGCTTGCTTTCGGGAGCCGTGTGTTCTGGGTTGAGGTGGTCTGTGCGGCAATTAAGTCGAGTGCACGCGTATAGATTATACTCGCATGTGCGAAGAGTTTGTACTTCGAGGTCGCCAGATACGTCTGCCTGCGGTTGGGTCAAGAGCAGGGCATGCCCTCGATCCTGAGGGGTGGAAGGTACATACTCTACGTACACAGGCTTGCTACAGGAAAGATGATTAATGCTATGTGAGGGTACACTTTAAGGTATTATATGCACTTTGAAGTTAGTCAATCTTCCTAGAATAAGGTGTGCGAATGTCTTTCCTGAACAGTTGGGAAATACAATACCCATTGAATTTGTACTTTCTTCATGTATTTATGCAAATATTTTGAAATTAATATTATCTCTTCCAAGCCAAAAATTTAAATTTATTTTTGAGAAGATCCTCGCACATACATTCTCTCACTGTCATTGAAAATGTCTGGCTTGCCATATTCCAAATTCATTTTGGCTCTTGGCTTTGGGGAAATTTCTTAGCCATGGCCTATTGTTACAGCAAACACAACTTGCTGAGGATTTGCACTAAACTTTTTGGGCCAAGTTTTCCCAAGGTGGGCGAGGACAGACCAAACGGACTTAACGCCTAGGGGAATGGATGTCGTGGAGGGGTTTTCTCTGGCTTAGATCAACAGAAGTAGCCATATACTCCAAAAACAATGAACTTTTAAAGCGCCTCCTGTGGCTATGCAGCACACTTACTCACACAAACACTCAAGCACACACACATACACACACACGGACACACACTCACAGGCCTACATATGTATGGGTGTGTGCTGCCAAGTGTTCTGTTATAAAAAGGCAATCGAGCGTTAGGATAGACCAGGCCAGACCAGGCCAGACCATAGCAGGCCAGTACTGGGCCATTTTTTCTGCATTCGTGTGGGCCACCCGGCTCCCTGTGTGGATTCTGTATCTGCGTGTGTGTGTGTGGGTATCTGAGCTCTGCCTTTTTCTGTTTTCTCCGTCCAGCTCCAGGAACATTTCAGAATTTTTTAATTTTCGTTTCGTTTCATTTGGTATTTTTGTGGCAGTTAACCATAAACGAGTTTATCGGTTTCTTGGTTAATCGAGGGCGAAGGCAATGGAAAATCGAATGATGTTGGAAGTAAAGAAAATAGAAATCTCTCCAACTACTTAACATCTCAATTATCAACAGTATGTTTGAAAAAGTTTGCAACTCTGACTGGATGGATAGCTTGAAAATGTAAATCCATATGTACACATGTATGTAAAAAAACAAAAACAATTATCAATAATGCATATAACTGTATTAATTGTATGTATTATACATGTGCATATATATAGACAATATTATATAATATGCGCCATCTTCTTTTCATTATCGGGGCTATTTTTAAGCGTCTTGCCCGAGGTCGCTTGCAAATTGCGCTTAGCCATACCGACGAGAGCATGAGCCAAAGCCGCAGCACGCACACAGATTCACACAGCAGCACATATACGAGTATATGTATGTTTTATGGTCAAAACAATCAAAAGTGGCAACCACATGGCAAATAAAAAGAAAAAAACAAAAGGAGAGAGAGCACACAAAGCAAAGAAAAACAAAACAATAAATGAATGCCACCTTCAGGGGCCGAAGCTTGTGATACTCTCTTAGATGGACTGTTTCCATTTAGGCTATATGTACATATGATATACTTAGTTTCCTTAGTTAATGGAGCACATATGAAATAACAGGTACTTGCGATTAGTTGGACTATCTTGAAAATCGAACAAGTTCTTAGGCTATGACTAGCTTTTCGAACGATAGTTCCGATGGCTGATATTTAATACATGTAAGTCCACGACCTTGGCGCCTTCGACTTATATTCATGCAACGAAGGAAATGGACTGACAGATACAACCAGATAATTTTCCTAATGACTGACGGAAGAAACAAGAAATCATTCAAAAAATAGCTATACTCGGCCGAGATCGAAAATATCTTCCATAAAATATAGGTCAAATTGCCCCAAATAATGTACGGGTTCCACTTAGGGGTGATTTTCAAAGCTATCACTACCGTGGAGGTGGAGAAAGAGAGAGAGAGTACATGAAAATCCACCTCAACCAGCGTAGCAACTTATTCGTTTTATTCTGGCTAAGATAATAGTATAATCATAATCTGCTAAATAAGAGCATTCTTTATGATTCGGTATTTGCGTTTATCTCGGAAATTTCTGCGTGAAATTACAGAATTCTGTACATAAAATCCAGTAATTGCCTCTGAAATATAGGCGTTAAGCAAGACGGATGGAGTCGGGGTTTGAGGCTAAGCAAAAATGCCTACATATGTATTTACATTTAATTGTGGTCGAAATGGCTTTCTTCCGGCTGTTACATACACTTACACTATTTTAATATACCCCTTTACTCGATGAGTACCGGTTGTAAAAATGTTGGCCAGCAGCAAAAAGGCAACATAAAATGGTAGCAGCTACTTGCCAGCAGCTTGGAGCTGGACTGGACTGGACCACAAAGGAAGGGAATAGGGAACAGAGAAAAATAATTTGGCCATTTTTGGGCCACACACAAGCACACCCTTGCACACATACACACACACACACTCACACACAATAAATAACTCAATTGCAAGCTATTTGCTTGAAAAGTTTCCTACGCCCTACGGCTGCCTTCTGACTTACAAAAGTTTCTCCCTTTTGGGGCCTGTCTCCGGAGTCCTCCCTGGTTCGGGGAATGCAAAATAGTTGAAAAATGTAAATAACCGAAAGGAACGTTTGGGGGGGTGTGGAAACGGATGGACGAAATAATTCATTAAAAGAATATCAAGTGTTAAAATTCACACAATTCACAAAAAAAAGAAACAACGAACACAAAAGAAAATTGTGCCATTGGCAATTTTTTGCCGCACCACTTCCTCTCTCTTTTTGGCATAATGTGTGCGTGTGTGCGTGTGTCCTTGGGTAGGTGGTTGTGTTGTGGGTGGGGAAGGGGCATTTTTACCACAGGATAATTCAGGACTTGGGCCTTCGAATGGCTTCTGAAATTGGTAAATTATCGCAGATATTTAAATTGTAAAATACAATTGTAAATGCAAGTACAAGATATTTAATTAAATGAGACTGCCGCCAAAAATTAAAATATGTAAAATAACTATCAAACATACATTTTGCATTATGCATGTAGTCGAATTTATATGAAATATTATCGCAGCAGTTCCTGGATGGGGGCATGGCATCTTAATGGAATTGTTAAGGCTTTTAAAAGCCTCATTTGTATAGATTTACTTTTTGGGCAAATAATCGATAAGTTATCGTTATTGCTGAACGACAAACAGTGCTGTTTATGTTGGGGCTCTGCGACTTCCACAAAGACGCATTGAATGCATAATCAATGGCAGGGCAACTAAATGAATAAATGCTAAAAAATTGATGCCATATGGCTGAAAGGACATTTCTGGCGAAGCAGGCGCCACGGCGGACGGACGGACCGACGGCTGACTCTGACTCAGACTCTGACTCTGACTCTGAGGCGTGAAGAAATCAACGAAATGTTAAATAAGCAAAACGTGACTTTATTCACAAAATGATGAAGCCAGCACCAGCATCGGGCGGGCTATCGGAGAGGGCAGGCTTCAGGTTGGGAGATGGGTTCGGAGATGGGCTGGTGCCGGAGCTGGTGCTGGTGCTGGTGCTGCAGTCCAGGCTGTTGGGGAACTCTGCCTACGTCTGGCACCGACCAGGCCTTGGCCGAGCTTAACACCTTTGCCAGTCACCGACGCTGCTTTTTATTGCTGTTGGCTTTAAGTGCTACTGGCAGCTGACGACGGGCTGAACAGAGCAAAACAAAAGCAGGCAGAGGCACAGAAAACAACAGCAACGAAAAGCAATAGTCGAAGCCAAAAATTGCTGACAGCATTTTGGGAAATTGGCGTCGAAGGCTCTGCAGGATTCTGGCGAGATACAGGAGAAGGCAGAACGACCCACGGCGGCAGTGCGTTTGACAGGCGTGGCATTAAAGCCGCCAAAAAGCCCACATTGCAAGCTGACTGGTTGCTGGCGATGCCTTTGACGTCGGCCCGGCCGAAACCAAAGTTTGTCATAAAGTGTCAAAGCGAATTGAAAATTTCCATTAAGCTCTGCAAATCCATAGAATCCCCGGCCGACCGCAGCAACCGCGACAACAAAACCGCACCGACAACATTGCACCAGCAATGTTGCAGCACAGAAACGGAAATAAAAAACTACATTTGAAAAGGAGCAATAAATAAAATATGGGCGCTTGCAAAAGTTAAATGTTCAAGTGAATCAAATGCAATCAATTATGAACATGAAACTCTGAACTGCGTAATAGTTTTAGTTTTAGTTTTAGTTTTAGTTTGGGTTTTATTTTTATCGCAGGCTTAAACGAAAAACAGGAACTGTGTAATTTTAATTTTAGTGTATATTCATTTAGGGCTTTTCAAAAGCTGCGAATACAATTTGCGCATCATAGTTTTGTTATATTTAAATTTACTTTGATACCTGGTTTTTGAGAGTATTTAATTTAGTTGGTGGTTATTTTAAAAAAGTTCTCCTAAACCAGTTTAAGGGTAAAAAAATGATAAACGTATTTGCAACTAGATTAAATAAAGTCAAAGGGCTGTACAATTTTCTCGCGGTGTAGCTGTTCTTTGTACTCACACTCTACGTTCAGTTTCTGGTGGCTGGGTCGAACTGGCTGCAAAAAAAGTAAGCCCAAAAACGGTAAAATCGCTTTAAAGAATTCGAATGGGTCGGCGTTCATTTCGCTTTTTGTTTTCCTCACACATCGAAAACAGGAACGAATCCGACGATGACGAGAAGGAAGACGGAACAATGTTTTTGTCATTACGACTTTCTCTCGTTTCGTTTCTTTCGCCTGGATTGTCTTATCCGGCCCTGCCTCGTCCTTGCAGAGAGCGATGGCGATAAGGTCCTTCCCGATTCCGCCCCCCCATCCGCCGTTTGTGCTAACGGATTTGTCAAAAGCATTAAAACGAAATCTCGTGCAGCAAACTGGGCATCAATCATGACGGGGAACACACGACACCACCCAAGTCCCATCACCATTACCAGCACCAGCACCACCACTCTCGCCATCGCCATCGCCATGGCCAGCCATCGCCACTGCCACTGCCAACACCTCCATCCCAATGTCCGTCCCAGTCCCGGTCCCAGTCAAACAATGCATACAGAAAAGGATTCGCCAAAAGAATCCATCCTACTCCTTGGCCAGCAGGGAGCGCGGCCATTTTTTCTCGCTTCTCGTTTGCCTTTCTCTTGTTGAAGGAGACGGAGCTTAACAGTGCCCCGGGGCAAGTCAAAGGCACAAAGCTAGCTGCCTGCGAATGAAGCGAATATGGAAAACGGTACTTTGAAACGGTTCAAATGCCGTTTGGTTGGCGAAAATGGGTCTAGGCCTCTGTTCTGGATATGAAGATATCCAGATGTACCTGCATACAATATATTTCTGAATAAATATCATAAAGTTCTATAATTCTCTATGTACAGCACATTCGATTTCATATTTTTTGCCTTCTTCAATTTTCATATTATTATTTTAAAGCCAATTCTATTTTTATTGTACGCATATCATCTGTACATATACCATATAAGGACCAACGACCAATTATAAAACGACTTCCTTGATGGAGGATGTTGTTAAAGAACCTCTGCGTATCCATAAAGAAAATGTATTTAATTTAAGTAATTTCTTATGTGAACCGCTTCTGATTGAGCTGAAAACTCAGTCCCAGGTCTGACGAATTTTCTTTATCGTTTCTGCCGCTCTATCTTGGACAATTGTAAATTGAGAAGCCTTTCCCATGTTGGCATCTCACTGAGTAGGTGTGCGTTTCCCTTTTCCCAGTTTTCTGTTCGTGTGTGCGCTTCTCCATGTATGTGTGCTAATTTCTGTTAACGAGGCTAATAGTTCAGGGCAGGGCGTTGATTGGGGCAGCTGGCACATGACAAAAGGAAGTGGAAAAAACGTATACTGATGTGTGTGTGTACAAACTATCCACTGGCAGGCGCTGGGCCCAGCTATGTGAGACTGTCATGTCCTTCGCCCCCACCCAAGCCCACTTATCCCCCATTTCCAGGGCGTTGTTCTCGCTGCCATGTCCTTCAGCCAATGCAATCTTCTCAAAGAAGACAAAATATTTGCTGAAATTTTAAGCATTGAAAGGTTGAAAGGTTCGACACTTTTGCCTAAAACACATACTGAGCGAATGGGATAGAAAGAGTGCCAAGAAAAGAGAGAGTGCCAGTGCCAGTGCCAGTGCCAGTGCGAGTGAGAGAGAGAGAGAGCCCAACAAAGGGCGAAGCTTAGAAGCTATGAGGAAGATGAAGATGAATGGACGTTAAGCGCGGCGTTGAGGAATTAGGAGCCGAGGATAAAGAGCCAAGGCAGACGACAAAAGATGATGACAATGATGATGATATAGAAGAAGATGGAAATGGCTCTAAGGATGCTGCTGATGGGCCCCAAAAGCCAAGGCCAAATAGTGCTGAAGGAGACACAGTGACGAAGAGACGGAGAGACGGAGAGGAGCGACAGAGACAGAGACAGAGACGGAGACAGAGAGCAACTGTCAGATATGCAAATGAGCCAATAAAAGTAATTTCAAATTAAATTAAATGAAATTGAACGGGCAAGGCAAATACTATGTGCCTAAATCTGAATCCGAATCCGAATACTCACTGACTCGGATGGCTACTGATTCTGAATTTGTGTTTATTAATTTCTTGTGATTTCATCTCGTTCAAAAATTGTCAAATGAAGTTAACCTTAAATTTTGAATGATGACGGGAACTGTGACCGTGATGGGGATTGGGCGGCTCTGCTGATGGCTTTGCCTGTTGTTGATGCTAATGCTTGTGCCGCTTCATGGACACGCTCTGCCATATTACCACGCCTCCTTGGATGCCACCCCGCTCTTTCGCTCTCATTCTCTCTCTCTCTCTCTCTTTGCCACTCCTCCGTTCGCTGGATCATTCTCTCATGGCGTTTGACATAAAAAGCATAATTGATTACACACACACACACACACACACACATTACAGGACATACACATACACATACACACACAGGATGCGATACGACAACCGCAGGGCGCGCCCCACCGCATCCAACCACACACCGAAGGACCCCCTGCAACCGACTGTTGTCCATGCCCCATGCCCCATGCCCGACCCCACCCCGCACCGATCGACTCTCCACTTTGCCTGTGTTAGAGGCAGCTTATGACATTATTCAATTATGGCGTACTTAATGCGGAAAATTTGCTTTCATTTTGAACCGAAAAAAATTGCATTTGCCTGCGGGGCAAATGCCATTAGAGGCGGGAAGGGCGGGGAGCAGATTGAGGGAGCGCTTAGCCAAGTTGGAATAGCCAAAATCTACATAGCTCAAGAGCAAAGCGAATGAAAAGCGAGTGGATACAGAAATGTGTTTGAGGGCCGAGTGAGTACAGAATGCCCAGAATATTTGGGAATCTCAAAAGAAAAGGACGGATTGAAATGTCAGGTGACAGCAAGGATCCTGGCTTTAGCCTTCAGGTGTGAGATCAATGAATAAATTCCAGCGTTCGAGCAATTTTCTTTGTAGAAAAATTGAATTCTTAGACCTAGGATGCACAGGGCTTCAAATAACAAACATTTTGCAGAAACTGTTAAAATTGTATTTCTTAGCTGACATTTTAATCAAACAATCAATTGTAAATATTTACATACATATAAGAAACATATATGTATATAACTTGAGTATTATTTTACAGACATGAGCATCCGAAAGCCATGTCTAGCCATCAGATCCTGCAATGCTACACCAGCGGTGTTTCTGCTTTGACTTTAAAGAAATATTCCATAAACGTCTTTCAAATTTAAAATATTAAATATTACGCCAATAAATCGTTTATTTTAAAATTTACTTGATCGTGTGTAAACTGTTAGTTTACGTTTTAAAGTTTTGAGGTCTCTTGATAGCTGTTTAGCTAGAATCCCTTAAAAGTATTGTAAACAATTATAACTGAATTCCCCTGATATTATGGGATGTCAATTAATTTTGCGTGGAAATCTTTAGTGTTATGTGTAAGCACAGCAAAAATATTTAAATATGGAAAACTTCCATCAAGATATGTAAACAAAATCGTTAACAGAGATTAATGCCAAAGTCCCCCCCTACTCATAAGCTACGGAATTAATATTTATGTGGCGTTATTAAAACGAAAAAAATATGTTCAATTTTGTTATTACTAAAATTCGAGAAAAGCCTGAAAATATAGAATACCGTCAAACTTCTCAAGGGGACTAAAAAATTGCAATTCGTTATACAGAAAATTCGTAATATAGATTTCGTACAGAGAAACAATGGAATCGAAAGAAATTTCAGTGTTCTGGAAATATATTCGTTATGTAGAAAACTTCATTGCACGGAAGAATTTCGATTATAAATGCCAAAATCGAATATTCCCCCATAGGGCCAATACTAGCTAGTGTTTTCCGCTCGTCCACTAGTGAAAGCACGTGCGAAATTCCCTCATTTGAATGGTTAGTGAGTGCCCTTAGATACTCTTTTCCCCCAACACTCGTCGGTCTATTCTTTTGGCCAAGTCCAGGCTCATGCATAGTTTAGACCACGTCAAAAAATCCTACCCATGGAGCGCGCACGAGGCAAGCGTGGCAGGCAGGCAAGCATGCAGGCGGGAGGTCGACCCTTCGGCCCGGAAGTTGCGCCCCAACAGGAAGTGACCCGTACGGGGGAATAGTCTTTGACAATGGGTGTGTGGTGCCTGTTTCTGTGTGTGTGTGTGTGTGTGCTGGCTGAGTTTGAGTTTGTGCTTAGTAAAATGTTTTAATTATAACAAAATGTTATAGAACAATTTGTTGTTTCAAGGTGATGGGAGAGATTGGCCCGCTTTTAAAAAGTGCTGGAAGGAGCTTTGGGATTTGGCTGTAGACCGGTAACATTAATGTGAAACAAAAAACTTTTCCCACATAGTTGGTTGAAAATTGTAGTAGGGTCTGCTGCTTGCCTGCCCTTGCTGCTGCTTCTTCGGCCATCGTCGTGACGCGGACGTGGGCCAAAACGCGCGTGACGCTCTATATTTTCATCTCGTCTTCGTATGTGGGTGCGTGTGTGTGTGTGTTTGTGTATAAATATAAATATGCACAGACACACACATGTGCGTGGGCGGGACACATGGACCATGCCCATGCCCATGTTAAACAAGGCACTCACACACTGACACAGGCCCACACACATACGCAGATGAGTTGACAATGCGAGTGGCAATTATTTAACTTGATTTATTTGCTTCAGTCAACATGTGAAGAGGCGGCAAGGGCGGCAGATGGGCCTCTGGAAGGGCGTGGTCCGGGCAAGGGCATGGTCAGAAGTGGCATAATGAAGCGGCCGGGCAAATTTAATTAGAGCATCCTCCTCCAGGCATCTGACTGCCCCGCTCCCGGTCGCCCTTCTGGTCACTTTACCTGAACCAATGCCAATGCTGTGCAGCGAAACAGACCCTGGCCCAGACCGAGGCCAGAAAACTTAACTTTAATGACAAAGCAAACCGATTCTCCACAAGCCACTCGACGGTCTGGCTAAAACAGCAACAGACCAGCACGGAAGGCTAGCCTCTGCAGCCGAGCCCTTTGATACACTTGCTGATCAGCTGACCTTATCGTATCTAGTGCCGAGCTGTATTTGTGTATTATTATGTTAGAGCCATTTCATTTGAATGCAATTACCATAAACCATAGTGGATGCTGATCAATATGCGTTATGCGTTCGGAGTCGTTTCCTTCTGCGCTTGCAGAACTTCTGGTAACAGCGCTATGCTCTCTGTTAGGGTATACGCACTCTTAGCAACATCACTATGACAACCATTTTGGTCAAGTGTCTCATTTTGTGCATGAGGCAAACAAGCCCCAGAGAGTGGGCGAGTGGGCGAGTGGGAGAGTGGGAGAGAGCCAGAGAGAAGCTGCAGCTTCTTTTCAGCTTTCTGTCAATAAAAAACCAAACTTGAGCTGCAAAAATGTGCAAGCCTGTGCTTCACAGCAAGCAAGAGGCTTGGGCAAAAAAGAGATGGCAGCGGGGCGCAGGGGCAGAGCACCAGCACCATCACCGAGCAACGATAACAAGTTCCACGCGAACGAGTCCTGTCCAAGCGGAAACGAGTAAAACTGCGCCTCATCATAACAAGTTATGAAAGGAAGAAATTGCAATTCGCATTAAAAAGAAAAATATTGTAAACAAGTAAAACGGATGGGATGGCATAAGATGGTATGGAATGGAATGAAGAGGAACTTAGACGGTCGGATGGCTGGGCGAGATGCAGATAGATATAGAGACAGAGATAAAGATAGAGGGAGGCAACAGGCTTGTTGGAAGGGGTAACTAAACAGGATGGCATCAAGTGGGTATCCAATGGCCCTGGCATTAAGCCATTAATGTCAGTTTCCCGCTCGAACAAGTTGAGGAAAGTGCCTTAAAGTATGTAAGGAAAAATGAAAATATGATTTCTAACAACGTTAATGATGTGCCTTTGCTGGATGGAGATGGAAGGCTGCATAATACAGGATGTATAATAGAAGAACAATGCAGGAGAGTTTTCAAAACGTTCAAGATGGGGGAGAGCACTGTGTTTCGAATTGATTATGATTTATAATCATTGTTTGGGTGGGGAAGGCTTGGTTTTTATTTCCCTAAATATACTTAGAAATAACCCAATTCAATAATTTGGATTTTCATATTGAGGGATATGTTAAGGTAACCCAATCCAAAGTCCTGCCTCTCAGCTCTCACTTTCCCTCTTCAACACATCATTTAAAGTGCGTTAACACACCCAGAGAGACATACACTCGTCTTGGGCTTGTGTAACTCATATCAGCTTAGGCGAGCCGCATCGAATGGGGCAATAACCCGACACATAGACACATAGACACTTGGGATAATCTTGTACGAGATAATCAATTCTCCAGCTCGTAATTTGTCATTCGGCCGGCCTGGAAACGCTTTAAACAGCTTATAAATACAAAAGAAATGAAACATGGCTGCCGCACAGTGCGTATGAGCAATAAATCGTGCACTCGCACACATTCGCTCAGACCCACATTTGCTGTGTTGCTCGCAGATGAAAAAGATCCCAAGGAAAAATCCAAATAAGTAGGCACAACAGAAAACAGAAAGAAAAGGCCCGAAGATAAAAGACAAAAGTCAAAGAAATGGGCAGGGAAGCGGAGAAAAAGAGAAGAAAAAACAAGGCAAACACAAATCACAGACAACAGCTGTGACAGAAATCAACTGTCAAGGCAAAGGCGAAGGCGAAGCCGAAGCCGAAATGGATGTGGCGGTGGAAGAGTGCAGGACGAAGGGCAGACAGAGTGGAGACGGTGCAAAGAGGTTGGGGCGGAGGAGATGAGGCAGAGACCATGTTGCAGGCTGACGACTGTCACCTGTGAGTGTGCAAATTGCAGCCCACAAAAATGCAGAACGGCAACAGTCAGCAGCCAGCAGCCAGCTGCCGACAAGGCCACGCAAGGGGCCAGCGGCAACCCACACATAAGTCAAGGGTTTTCGCGGGCGTTGGGGCTGGGCTAGGGCTGGGAGACTAAGCAATAAGTAGACAATGAGTTAAAAGCAAAAATCTAGCCTCAGTCCCACTTCCTCCGCACTGGGCTCACATATACATATCCTAAAAAAAAGAAAGCAAAAAGAAAGTGGAAAAGTAGGAAACCTTAAAGATCCCAAAGCAAGGACAATGCTCATCAAGCACCCCAAGACGGCGTGTCCCCGCTCGGTTGGGTTAGTTTAAGGAAAGTGGCCATAAAAAAAGGCAAAAATATCATGCGACTGACACAGGACTAGAATGAAACAAATGCGACTGGAAATCGAAAATGTACACTCGCAAAAATGCGAGTATAGTACAATATTTGTACACATTTACCCGTAGCATGTATTTATCAAGCAAATTGGAACGGCATATTGTGAAATGCAAATATTAATTACTATTATGCAAGGCCGTTGGTTGCAATATATGTAATTTAAATTATAGATCTTATAGATCCGCTAATTGTCGAAAATTGAGCTCAGTGTCCATACAGATGCCTGGCAATTGATCACTGCAGTGAGTGTTTATAGGGGTATTCTTCTGTGTGACCATGTACATACTTATACGAGTGTCTATGCACGAATATATATAAATGTATCATTATGTACATGCATGCGCTGACATATGTCTGTATGGGTATGGGTATGGGTGCGTGTGGGTGGGCCAATAATGCTGCTCAATTTGAAATGTTGATGTCTGATGATTATGCTGATGACGCAGCACCATTTGGAGCATCTGAGCTTTAAGCCAATACGTTCCGTTCCGTTCCGTTCCTTTCCGTTCCGTTCATGGTTCAGCCCCAGAGCCTTCTGTCTCTCATCGGCACTTGAGTCGCTGGAGTCGCCGATGGCGGGAAGGACTGGCCTAGGGTAGGGGCCAACTGGGGCTTCCAACTAGACTAGAAATGCAAGGCACATTGTTAACCCCACTTCATTGAAAATGCTAATCGCACTCATTACACGAAATATGCATGTAATAATAGCAAAATCAACAACAACCCCAGACAACAGCAGTGAAAATCGTTCTGGTACTCCCACTCGTACCCGCAGGAGGAGGAGGAGGAGGAGGAGGAGGAGTACGAGTATCTGCTCCTCCGTTGCTGCCGAGCATGCCAATGAGAACCGAGAGCTGAAAATTGGGAGGATGGGACGATGCCGCTGATGATGATCCTAATGATGATGCTGGGGCTGATGCTGATGCGAATGAAATTGTTGCTTTAGCTGTTGTTATTTCTCCCCAGGCTGTCGAGGAGTACGAGTAATTCGGGAAACGTCTTTGTTCAAGACAAGAAAACTCGGATACATTTTTTTAGGAATTTGCTTGATTATAATGCACTTAATAACAGAATTTAACACAAGCAATGGCTGTCGTTATTATATTCGTTAAAAATCTGTAAAGGGATGTGAAGTACGGCTTTAAATCCCGTAAGGACAATTATTCAATTTTCTGCTGGAATATCTAAAGCGTAGAATTTTAATTCAACTCTATAACCATTTCTTTTAAGTAAAAAAATAGCAGGATTTTTTGGTTAATTTTAATCAAAACATTTAAATACGCAATAAATTAAAAAGAAAATTCAAGGCCTCCTGCAGCACATAATTCTTTTCATTTTGATATATAGAAACCGATTGAACATTAACAAGAAGTTGGTGGGTATCTGTAATATCATGAACAAATACTTTCATAGAAAATAGCACTATTTCCGTACTCGTATTATAACATTGTCAGACTGACAGCATAATATAGAGATTATGCCTCTTGATCCCTTTTGCCCTGCTTTGCATTATTAGGGGTTAAGGGTCAGGGGTCGTCAGAGTCGCGAGTCGCGAGTCTCAACCAAACGATATCTTTTCTCTTATACTCGTATTTTTTTCAGACTTGTCACAGGCAACATGCCCTGAGCGCCGCCTAATGAGCGCTCATAATGAGCGACAAATGTGGCGGGGGCTCCACAGAGGGGGCAGGCGGTTGCAGGCGGTGGCAGGCGATGGCAGGCAGGCGGTGGCAACTATCACGATGATGACGGGGCAAATTGGGCGGGCAGACTAACGGAAGTTGACGGCAAAAAATCGAATTTCTCTCTCTCTCTCTCGGGTTCTTTTTTAATATTTCGCAATGCATTTAATATGAAAAGACAACAGGCGAGGACAGGACCTGAACAGGACACAGCGAACGAGAGGGGTGATAAGAAAGAGAAACAGAGAGGGCAGGGCAGGGCAGGGAAGGGAAGGGAAAAGCCTTGCGTTGCCTTGTCAAATCGTCAAGGAAAGGCAAGG
This sequence comes from Drosophila helvetica, assembly GCA_963969585.1. Taxonomy (NCBI): domain Eukaryota; kingdom Metazoa; phylum Arthropoda; class Insecta; order Diptera; family Drosophilidae; genus Drosophila; species Drosophila helvetica. The sequence goes on along the minus strand of OZ018401.1, from coordinate 15,685,467 downwards.
ACACTGCCAGCGTGGCAGCGTGGCAGCTCGGGCGAAAAGGGACGCGACGCCTTAAACGCTTTCAACGTTGTCTTTTTCAAGAATCAAGTGGGAGGACACGAAGACAGGGCCGGAGCAAGGGCAGTGGCCGAGATGGAACGAGAGAGAATGATGCCCGTGGCACATTTTTTCTTCTTTTTTTTTTTTGACAGCCCACTCCCATTTGGCCAGGCTCTCGAGCAAGTGTGCGGCTGCTTAAATTGACACTTGGCATCTTTTGTTGCATCAAAAACGTGTCGTCTTCGAGCCACCCAGCCCCGGGCCCGTCCCCGGCCATGTCCTGCCCCTGGCGCCACCCCCATAGCGCTAACTACCTCCCACCTGATGTGAGTCCCCTTTTCCTGCCCCAGCGGCCGCCTTTTAAATATTTGACAGCGCGTCAACTAAGGTCGTCGGGGGACTAATAGAGGCGGTGGTGGGGCCAGAAGGTGGGAAGGTCATGCACACTCTTATGACATTTTCTTAAATTACTTCCGAAAACCTTTTGCCGCCCTCACTGAAATGCTCATTCATTCCTTCCCTCTACCCCACATACTCTCGTCCTCATTTTCCTCATTGAGCTCAAGAGGCGCCCTTAAAGTCTTTTTAATTGAATTGTGCCATAATGTAGCATACGTATGGTGCAAGCATTCGCAGTACTTTTAATTTTCAACTACTTCGGTAACATTTTCAAGGCTATACATTTTCACATGGGCAAAGCCTTTGCTTGGTTAATGTTGAGTGCTTCGTTTGGGCTGCAAAAATACACATGTTTTTACCTAGCCTTTATATAGGGACTGCTGTAATTGCTTCGACAGCAAATGTGTGCAAATTTGTATTATAATGATTAATTGTAATGTTTAATTAATAAAGTTAAGTATTTGTTAATATAAACTAAGTCGTTGCTTTTTTGTTTCGCGTCGCAGGAGGAGGCTCGTTTTCTGAAAACTCGTTGCAAAAGTCGGATTTTGTGTTGTTGAATTTGGCAGAACTTTTGTTACAATGCAATTAAGAATTAATAGAGCCATTCAAAACCAAAATTGTATAATTTATATAAAAATTACAATACCTATAATCGCTGTTCAAAGATGGACCAATTTCCTGTTCTTGAAAAATTGAAAAATTCTTGAAAAAAACGTGCTTAAAAGGCAAAGTTAAATGCATACACAAAAAGTACTTAAGCTTGGAGAACATTTTTATACCCGGTACTCGAAGAGTAAAGGGGTATATTAGATTTGTGCAAAAAATTAATGTGTGTAACACCCAGAAGGAAGCGTTTCCGACCCCATAAAGTATATATATTCTTGATCAGCATCAATAGCCGAGACGATATAGCTATGTCTGTCTGTCCGTCCGTCCGTCCGTCCGTCTGTCCGTCTGTCCGTCTGTCCGTCTTCATTAGCGCCTATAGCTCAAAGACTATAAAAGCTAGAGTAACACAATTTTGTATCCAGACTCCTGTCCTATCGCACTGTTACAAGTGTATTTAAAAAATTTCGCCCCGCCCCCTTCCGCCCACTCCAAGGACGAAAATCTGTGGCATGCACAATTTTAAAAATACGAGAAAACTAAAAACGCAGAATCATAGAGAATGAACTTATCTATCAGATTGTTAAATCTGGATCAGATCGACTTATAAATATAGCCACAATGAAGAAAACCATTTAGAAATGCATCGTTCCCTCTCGCTCTCTCTCACACACAGGGCTGGGCGCTGTGCCCATTCGTCCAGATGAGCGCCTAGATCTCAGAGACTATAAGAGCTAGAGCAACCAAACTCTCTATCCATGCTCTTGTGATATCACGTCAGTACAAGTGTATTTCAAAATTTGGCCACGCCCCCTTCCGCCCCCACAAAAGACGAAAATCTACAATTTTGAAGATACGGGAAAACCAAAAATGCAGAATCATAGAAAATGACCATATCTATCAGAGTATTGAATCTGGATCAGATCGGACCATAAATATAGTCAGAAGGAACAAAAGAAATTTCAGTGGCCTTCCAAGCGCAGACTCATTCCCTCTCTCTCTCGCACACAGCCGTGTATGTATATGTAGGAACTAGATTTAGACATGTAGAAAAGACAGATGTAAAAAACGTATGTAAACAAAAATGGAAATAATATATATAAATCTCCGAAAAGGTTGACTTAATTTTTGTTTGTCTTTTTTGGCTAAAACTAAATTTATCCCTTTTGCGAACATGTAATAATGTAATTTATTACTAGCTCACATACATATATACTGACTGAGTACCGGGGATAAAGTAGAGCCGCGGCGTAAGACGCGGCTCACAATGTTCCCCCTCGTTTCTTTCTTGTTTTAAAGAACAAATTTAAAATATGAATTAAGAAAACAAAGGGAAATATTTATTGAAATTCTATTTTTTTAGATTTAAAAAAAGGCTCTTTTCCCAATATACAATTTCTGGCGAAATAAAAAAAAAACGTGTTTGGCCGAGCAGTGAACTATGCAAAAGATTTATTCGTACTTTGTAGTAATTTGTTATTTTAACTTTTTTAAAAACTTTTTTTTAATATAGTCAATTTTTAGTAAAAACAATAAAAAGTTTGAGCTTGGGGAATTTTTTTTATAAGCGTAAACTAATAAATGTAGCATTTAAAAAATGTTTGAACCTTGCAGATTATTTTAAAAAATCTATTAGATACCTTTTATAATTCAAAAGTGTCTTCTTAAATTTTTTAAATTAGACACTATCATCGCGTTGTTCTTCTTCTGTTCTGATCGTCGTAGTTTAGGTAGTGTGCCTATATGCCAGTGTGTGTGGTGTGGTACCGACACCAAAAGGTATATGTTACATACTATATTATTGATCATCATCAAGTCGATATACCGATACAACGGAATTATCTGTTTGGCCATCAGGGCCGATATTTTCCTCCCCTTCCTGTCTTCGAACTTTTTAATCCTTTCGTAGATATGCATAAATGTACCTGGTATTTTTGTGAAACTTTTTTGACTGGTTTGTTTTTTTGTTAGTTGTTTAATTTGCATGAATAAAGCAAAAATCCAACAATGTTTCAGCATTAGTTACATTTACGAATCTAAATCATAAATAGGCTTCATTATTATAGCGAAATGTTCTGAAAAGATAATTCCTTACGAAACTTTCTAACACAATTCAATCAAAAAATTCGAACAAAGTGATTTTTACTGGCTCTCCCACTTGCGAAAATTGCCAAAGTTTCGTTGGATGCATTCCCAGCCAGGGAGCTAACAAGTAGGGCACCACATAAAATCATAAGCAGGAAGGGGACATTGGGTAATCTGAGCCAAAGGACGACTCTTCCCCCCCCACACACACACACACACACACACACAGAGAGTCCCCACAAAAGCGGACACTCGTCAAGTCTCTTTAAGAGTTATTAATTAAATTAACAGACCCAACGGAGGTTCGGGACAAGACTGACAAAAAGTTTTCCAAGGAATAAGCCGGATACCTTCAGATCCCGAGAAAATGAATTACGTGAAATTAGCAATTAAAATTCACAAAATGTTTGCCACCCAAAAAAAAGAAATCTTCTCAACCATATATACATACTATATATACGTACATACATATATATGTGTATATTTCAAACAATTCAATTTTGGGTCAGAAACGCAAGCACAAAATTAAAATCAATTTGCATAAATAAAAAGAAAAAAACAAAAAACAAAAAAACAAAGCCAAACGGGAAAATTTATTTGGGATTTGCTGTTGCTGCGGAAAACTTTATTGTTTTTCAAATAGGAAGCGGATGAGGACAGCTGTGAACATAATGGGCGGGCGGGGCGGGGTGGGGCCGATGCCCAAACACTTGAGGAACCCTAACCTAAGCCGTAGCCAAGTCCAAGCGAAGGCCTACCGAAAACATCTCGAATTGTGTTTGGGTTCGCGAAGCACATTTAAGAAATTCACTATTTGGTGTATCCTAAGGATCAGACCAGAGTTCTGGGGCATTGTATTGTTTTAGTGATAAATGTTTTTTAATGAAAATACTAATTAAATGTCCACAAAATGATTTTTATCTCTCACAGTTCGCTCTCTCATTCTCTCTTCCAAAATTTTCCCCAAAGAGTCGTGATGGAGGAGAAGGCAGAGGAATGAAACAATGTGAAGAGGAGGGACAACGAGGAACAGGAGAAAAACTGCGCAAAGGGGAAACGGCGAGCCGGAGCAGAGGCCACCAAAAAGCACATTTAAAGAATTTTAATCGAAAACTGCCAAGAAATAAATATATTTACAAGCATATATACTATACATACAACATAAACAAATAGTATATATATACAACATATAGAGAACTGTTATATATACTGAAAACTCAACGGGAGTCGCCACAAGAAAATGAAGAAACGAGGCATTGTAGCGATTCCGAAATAATAATAATAATAATATTATGTATATGTAAAATAAACGCTGCCAGGAAAACAACCGAAAACTACTCTAACAACAACCAAAAACAGCAACTGAAATGCATATAACGCACAACAACAACAACAACAACCAAAAACCAACAACCGAACTCTACAACAATTACAAGAAGAAAAGTTGAATTTTCCCTCAACTGTTGCGCCTGCGCCTTAAAATCGCCTTAGACAAAAGCGCCTTAAAAAGCACTCGCTCCTCCCCAGATCGTCATCGTCATTGGAAAACCGAAACTTCAATACCCCTAGGAAGCAGAAGCAGAATCAGGAGCAGAAGCACCACCAGAAACCAGGCACCAGGCACTAGGCACCACCACAATCACCATCACCTTCTTCAACCACCAGCAGCAAAAGCCAAAAAAGCGTGCAGAGGGAAATGAGATGAAGTGGTTTCAAGTGACCATAGATATGATTCTTGTGCTTTCATTTATATCAAGTAAGTGCCTTGTATTTATTAGCCTCGACCCAATCTTGACTGTGCCCCACCCAACGCTCTCGTACAACCCCCACCACATCCCCCACAGCCCACAAGGAGAAGCTCCCGTCATTCGAGTGTCATTCAAACAAAGCCCGTCGTCTGCAAGGGCTCGCATCTTAACACAAAACAATCGCATGACATTCGCCTGACATCCTCTCAACACTGAAAACATTCTCAAAGTTCCGTTAGGTTGGACGTCCGCTCAGCCACTCCGCATCCATCCGCACCGCACCGCACCGCACCACTATACCATCTCGTTCCCAAACATGGCTCCGTAACCGTATCCGTGTGTCCGTTGAATCGCTCGAGTTGCTTGAGTTCGTTACGGAGGCGGAGTAGGGCAAGTGGATAAACAGTACAGGAGAAGACCGGCCAAAAGGGAGGTACTGAGAGCAGGAGATGGCCAAAATAGGGAATGGCCAGATCTGAATATAGCCAGCGGACTGAGGTTAGCTCTTAGCCGGACTTTATTGCCACAGCTTAATTTTGGTTTCAGAAATTGCCACAGAAAAGAATAAAAAAAAAAAATACACAGAAATGGATGCATCGACGCCGCTATTGATCCTAAAAAAGATAAGTGTATACACAGTGTACTCGTACACTATTGGGTCGGAAAAGCTTACTTCCGTCTGTATGTACAATGTACATATGTAACATTTACATCAATTAATATATCGCTAACCTACCCTATGAGATACCAGAGAGTATACAAAACTATGAAAAGAAATCAAAATCGCTTGAAATCAACCAGAAAAACCAATACTTGAATATTCTGTAAACAATTTTCAGCTTTCAAATAAAATTCAATAAAAATTCAAAATAAACGGTAATCCGCTTAGAGCTAATCGAAAATCCATTTTCGGATATACTTCATAATTTTTGAAGTATCCATATATATTCTTTAGTTACAAATTGTTAATTTTCAATCTCTTTCCGTGAGCTTGGTGCGTTTTAGAAGATGGATTCTGCGCCGCACGGCAAACCTCAGATACCAGATAGCCGATATGGCTCCCAAAACCACAAGATATATTTTTTTTAATATCTCTAACCTGCTTTCTCATTAATCATAATTAATAATAATTATTATCTAGCTATCTTCTTTGGTAATTCTTTCTTCCAAAAACTGCATAATATCTCTTTTAACAAGATTCGATTTTTTAGAGGACCGCTTTAGGGGCCTCTTAGGGGCCACCCCGTAAATATTTTGAACATTTGAAAGACAAATTTCATGCGCCTCTGACCTTTCCTCGAATACTCGTACAGGATAGGGACATTATATTTAGCTTTGGTTGAAATGGAAAGTGCAGAACTGTACGAAAATGTTGGTTCGAATGAATTGGCAATGGACCGACTGGCAGAATGGCTGAAAAGGCAAACATGGCTAATGCAGCGACCGGGCAAGGCCGAAAAAAGTAAAAAGGGAAAAGAGAAAAAGACAATGGTCCGCACGACGCCCCCTCGCACTACATTGAACTCAATCCAACTCGATTCGACGCGATTCGACCCGACTCGGCTTCAGCTTCGGTTTCGGTTTCAGTTTTAGTGGCGTCCACAAAATGAGGCCGCAGCTTTGTGTCTGCTGTGTGTGTGTGTGTGTGTCTGTGTCCGTATCTGTGTGTCTGTCTGCGCTTGTGTCCGTGTCTATGTGTGCGTGTGGCTGCATAGCCGAAACTGGCACAAGGCAGCCACGCCCACAATCAAAGCAGCTGCCCAGGCCCAGGCCCAAACCCAAACCCAAGCCCCAAACCCCAGCCAAGCCACCAACGCATTGATTGCGATCTAGCCCGGGACCCATACCATTCCCCTTCGGGCCTGGCCAACGCCTTTTGTGCGTGTTTTTCCGATTTGATTTTCCACTTTTTATGCGCGTCGTGACGCGTCGCGTCGCCAAGGCCAGTCGTGCGACCGCACGGTTGACGCCGCTCCAGGCATTTAATGTGCTTCCCCCTCCCATATATTTATCCACTTTCACTGAAGCCCCAAATCGAAAAGGAACCACGAGGAAGACAGAATTCGAATGGAGACAGACCGGGGCATTATATCTTGAATATTACATATTTCCTCAGCAATTAGAGCTATTTGCCATGTACTCGAGATACTCGATACAAACGAAAATCCCTGTGCAAAACGAAAAGGGGACTTGCAAAAAAATATGCAAAAGTAAACATAAATTTGGAATTTCGCTTTGCGTGGCTTCTCCGTCGTTTGTTTCGTTTCGTTTCGTTTCATTCGTTCGCTTCATTCATCTTAAACAAGCATTGAATTTCTTTCGATTTAAAACCCCATAAATATTGCTCGAAAATCTTCCTGGTCTGGCTGGCTAGATGGTTGTATGGTTGTATGGTTGTTTGGTTGTATGGCTGGCCGTAGCAATGCACTATGGGTAAAATTCCAATTTTTCGGGTATTAATTAATAACTTTTAAACTAAGCAAGATTTTTCAATGCGGTTTTTTGATTAATGTTATGTACGCCCCTAGGAACATTTTTGGAAAAGAAGGCGTGTCACCGCCCACCCATTCAAAAAAAAAAAATTTTTTTTTTTTAATTATATTAAGAAACTGTGTATCTATATTAATATTTATGGACATTAATACTCTTTTATACATAAAAAAAAAGTTTCACTATTGGAAAATCATAATTTTTATGAAATTCAGGATTTAAAGAACAATAGTTCATATTAATAGACATTTTTTTAATTTTTAATTTATTCATCACACGTAAAATATGAAACGTCAAATTCATCGTCCGAAATGCATAAAAATTTGATCAGGGTCTTCAATTTCACATGATGAGATGTTAAAATCATCGATGGGAAGGGTTTTTTGATAAAATAATTGGATCGGAGGAATCCATTGCGTGATGAGTTCGGTCTTCTTTATAGAGTTTGTTGCATGATTCAGATGATTTTTACTTTTTCTGATAGATTTATGAATTTAAAAATTGTAAAGCAATTATTGTTGTTTTTTTATGGTCTCGTTTTTTTTTTAAGAATTTTTTTTAATCTGGCATGTTTTTTAGAGGTAGTGCTTCTTTTTTTCATATAATTTTATCATCTTACATCTGGTTGTGGTGAACTATACAATTCTGAAAAGCTGACAATTAAAACTACAAATCAGACAAAAATACTTTGCAGATTCAGCTTACCATCTGGAAGTTATTAAGCTTTCAAATTCAAATTTGACAATTTTTTGCGGTATTTTTTCGGAAAGTTTGATTTTGAAAACTCAGGAAAAGTAAAAAAAAAAATATTTCTTGGGCTGTGTTTTTTTTTTAGATAGTTACATTAATTAGGCGTCGTTTAAGGTATCGTTTGTAAGAATCAATGGATAAACGGCTAAGGTGGAGCCGCTTGTCCAAACTTCCGCATGCCGAATTTCGCGTTTGAAAACACGAAGTCACCTGCAATAAGTTGATTTGCGCAAAAAGTGCAAAAAAGTGCACATTGAGACAAACTGCTTTAAAATCACAATTAATGGGTCTACGACATGCATTTGGACGTACACTTATGCACTCTAATGTTCGTTTTATATGATTCCACGAACTTGAAATATCTTTCCAAGAAATGGCCTTTGAGTTCATCGACTACTTTTACAAAATATGAATAGAACACACACAAATACAACGTATTAGTTCAACTATTACATAGTACAAGCCCGTCTGATTGTTATCCATTTTAAATTTTGCAAAAAAAACGTTTCGCGTTCGAATAATGACAATTTGAAAATAGCCTGCAAAAATATTGCGATCTTCCAGCTCGTGCTCTTCAACAGCAACAGCTGACTTTAACAGCTGTTAGACTTAACATTGGTCTGTTATATAACATTTTTGGTATTGACCGTTACAGTTTGAAGTTTTCTTAAGATGTTAACACAAAACAGATCCCAGTTTGAATACTTTGAGAAAATGACTAAATACCCGAAAAATGGCAATTTTACCCATAGTGCAATGGCCAAGGAGACAGAGAGAGTCTGAAGCCGAATCAGAAAGCAGCGCCCAAAAGCAGGAAACACAATTTTTCATGTCATTATTTCGGGAGGGGGGGGGGGGGGGGGAGAGAGGGGGTAGAGGGAGACAACGAAGCGGAGCGAACGCAGAGGCAAACATAAATATAAATGGCAGTAAAGCACGACACACACTCACACACACATACTATGCACAGTGCACATACAGACAAACACATATGCACTTACATCAATAGCTGCTGCAAATGGCTGCTAATGCAGCAGCGAGCAAAGATGAAGAAGCAGCAACTGCCACGCTCCAGTTTCCGCTTTGTGGCCATTAAACGAGCCACACACAAACACACTTTATCATACACACACACACACACACGCACACACACAAACACTTATATGGATATATGTATATAAAGGGACCCTGGCCGAGAGTGCAACTAACGCCCTCTTTTTTTTCAACATCAACCAACAGACGACGACAACTGAGCAATTTTCCAAAGCTTTTCTTTTCCACTCTTTCTCTTCTCTTCTCTTCTCGGCTCTTCTCTACTCCTTTATTTATTTTTTCCCTATCTGTAACTACTTATTTCAATTGGTGGGTCAAAGAGTAAACTATAACTTTTCGGCATATATTAGACGGGGGAAAAACTGCATACAGCATGCACATCATTTACTTGATATATATATTTATTCTAAATAATATCCCAAGCTGCTGCCCCATCCACAAGCAGAGATTCCGCCTGTGAATGCCTGTGAAGTCTGGCAGATAGTTTAGGACGGCATTATGGAACAATAATATGGGCTATAAAATAACACAGCACTTACTCTTGAAGTCTATCCTCAGACAGTGCTCCCCTGTCCACTTCGCCGGACAGACAACGCTCCGTCGATGTGGAAGTAGTACTTAATGCAAGTTCATTAAAGACAATGTATTTGATTTTGTATCTGACTTATTTTTCCAACAACATTGCTCTTACAGTTCCCATAGAGCTAAAAATAACAGTTTCCCGTCTTCAATTGGGTGATAACATTTCCACCGGCTCACATACAGACTTAAAGCTGTCGGCTAAGACTAATATTTCTCAGCCATACATATGTACATATGCACTTAGTATACTGTACATACATAAATAACACAAGCAGGAAGTCAAACTTCGGCATACAGAAGAGGAGATACCCTTCGAGGAAATGACCAATTAATCTAAATATCTTAAAAATAACACCCCTATTTATGTACATATATATATATATGACCTTTCCTCCTTTACTCGAACAGGATAAGGACATTTGCTTGAAATGGAAAGTGCAGAACTGTACGAAAATGTTGCTTCGAATGAATTGGCAATGGACCGACTGGCAGAATGGCTGACCTTTTTTTTAATGATCGTTCCTTTGAAAATCACACAGGATAGTGGTCCGATCTGTCGGACTGTCTCAAATTTTCGGACTATTCATGAAAGAATACGTGAAATTTCGCTGAGATAGCTTTAAAGCTGAGAGACTAGTTTTCTCTATTTACCTCGCATATTTATGGTGATCCAGAATCTGTGTACTTTCTTATGTCTGAGCCTCTTCAAGAGTATACAAGAAAACTCACTTCCTTTGCAAAGACTGGTACAGATTTTTGAAGATAAATGTCATATCGCCATATGGGGCTCTCATACCCTTATAACTGATTTAACGGCTATTTTTAAAGGGTATTTCAGCTTCTCATTGTCAGGGTGGAGACGGAGACAACCATTATAGCTTCGCACAATATCTCCTCTTACTATGTACTTTATCCACGGAGATACCAATGTCCTCCAACGCCCATTATCCCGTCCGATTTCTTCTTTCTCCCTCTCCACTCCTCCGGCCATCCTCCAGCACCCAAACCCCCCTCCCAACATCTTTCAACTAATGCAATTGGCACGCCCCCGCGGCTGCACTTACGTGGCGCTAATATTGAAAAATGAAGTGCTACCGACAGCATTCACGATGTCGACGTCGACGACGACGAAGACGACGACGAAGACGACGACGGCACTTACAAAAATGGGGCGTGTCGTCGCCCCTAAGCGTCAGTCTGTCAGTCAGTGAGTGAGTGAGTGAAGTACGCCCACTTTTTGCTGAAGCAGTGCGACAAATTCATTGCAGCATCAGGGGGCAGAGGCAGAGGCAGAACCAGAAGCAGCAGCAGCAGCACAGAAGCTCCATGGCCACGACGTCCATCGTTTGTCCTTCGTTCGCCATCGTTCGCCGTCTGCGTTGCCTCAAGTGGAGCAGAGCCACAGTTGCAGCCGTGCCCCACTCATAGTCGGAGTCTTCCTCGGCATCGGCATCGGCATGGGCCTGAGCCTGAGCCTGAGCAGCGCCATCAGAATTTGGGTCGCCATCCTCGACGGTGCCTGCAATTTTTTGGCATGATTCATGACCGCACCATTGCAATGTCGTCCTCGGCGTCGTCGTCTTCGCGCGACTTAGCACACAAGCCAAGCAAACACACACAGAAGCCCGAAGAGCTGCATATATATGTATGTATGTACATACATAGGTGCATATGTATGTGTGTATGTGTGTGGAAGGTTTGAGAAGGGGGTGGGAGTGAGAGGGGACGGAGAGACCTCCGGCATGACGGAGAGTTTCTGGGAAGCCTGCGGCAGTCGTGGTCAATGTGTGTGCTTGCCACAATGGCCAGCTATCGATGCGGAGAGTTGCTCAGACAGCGATAACTTCGTGTCACACACGGCATTCAACACATGCCCCACATGCCACACTTGCCCCTCCATTCATTCATTCATTCTGGAGAGGAAGACATGGACCATCAAGTGCATGGATCAGCGGGAAGTGACTTAAAGTGTTTACTTTCCAGATAATTGTTTGCGATTGCATCATATATGTATGTTATACGAGTGTGTGGATAATGCGTCTGTGCGAACTCAGCGTACAAAATTCCTTAAATTGAATATTTCTGAATTTTATTGCTATCGAGGCCGAAGATGTCAGTTACTATTCAGACGGAGGATATGCTTCAGGGTTATCAACGTTTCGATAGCAAATATAAAATCCGATTGACTTAAAAATTATCTCATGCATAGAAACTGTCATTTGGGAATATTAAATAATTTAGTTTGTGATTTTGTATGTGTCCCAATACTAAAATAATATTATCAAATTGTATAAAATATTTAAAATCTCTTTGTAATATATAACATTATGTATGCCACCATAAATGGAGTCAAATATAAAAGAATCTTAGATCCCGATCGATAAATATGCACAAATATCGATTCTGCTGAGTAAACGATTATTAAAATTCTCTGGCTTATCGCTTTCGTTATTGAAAGAAAAGAATTTTATCCGCGTTCCCTTTTCCTTCTAGCATTTGCAATTTATTGAAATTTGCGAGCGATTTCAAGATTTCTCTGCTTTTTTTGCTCTTCTTTTCTCTTAGTTCTTTCTGTTCAGATTTTACATCGTAAATTCGCCACGTGCTTCTATTGTCCTGAGCTCCAGACCGAAGCTCTCTATGGCATTGGCTTTGGCTCTGCGTTCCTCTCGTCCTCGTCCTTTTCCTGCTCCGCCTTTTGGGTTCTATTGTTATTGAAAATTGATGAACACACACACTCTCACACACGCCGATTAGCGGGACGGGTAGTGAAAGTGCTGGGAAAATTATTGCAGACTGCATCTCTGGGCTGTAAATCAAGCGAAAGTGAAAACCGCCAGCAAAAAAAAACTTTTTCATCAGCCATCCCCAAGAGGAATGGAAAAATCTGCGGATGGGAGGGGCTGGGAGGAGACTACTTGCGGAAAGTACCAGAAGGAGAGCGCTGTCGGGAGCTTCTGGCAGGAGCCAGAAAAATACTGGGTGCTCTGGTTCAAAGAGCAGCTGGATTTTCTTTCCATTTTCCCTCTGGCGGCTTAGTATAAGCTAACGGTAAGTTTCTGCAGAGAAACGTCGATAGGTAATCATTGAAAGTACCAACGTCAAAAATATTTCTTAGAATAAAAGTTCAGTCGCAGTTCGGTGAGCAAGCAATATGCATTGACAATGTCTCTGAGACTCCCTTGCTGACCATTTCAGGCGGCCTTAAGTTGATTGGTAACTGGGTATATAATAGGTATTATTTGAGTCACACCGCCTAAAGCATTCCTCGCCTATCGATCCCTGTGTCAATCAACAAATGCACATCTCTAAATGCCGCACACACCCCAATCGCTGTCCAACACTGGCTGTCTGTGCGCTCAGTTGCATTAACTTTTCCTCTTGTCCTTCCTCGGGTGCTGGGCTTGAGCTTAGTTTGCTGGCAAGCGCAAAAAGCCATTGAAAAGTTTTCAGCTCTTAAGTACACTTGCCCTTTGCTGCCGCAGTCGACCCAGTCCTCCAGCAACTCCCCCTTGTGTGTGGGCCTTAATAAACTTTTCAAATGCATGATTGATGATGTTGCCTTTTGCTCTGGCTCTGGCTCTGGCTGCGGCTCTGCTTCCTGCCTCCTGCCTCCTGACTGCTGACTGCTGCGTCCTCCTATCTCTGGTGCAACATGAAAGTTTTGATGGCATTCTGTAAACGAGTCGCGTCCCCGTCCCCGTCCCCGTCCCTGTCCGCCTCCGCGTCCGTGTCCGCGAACGCGTCGCTAATTGTTGTTTTCGAAACGCTCCAAATGTAATTACACAAATGCGAATGCATCGAGGAGGCGAATGCGAATGCGAATGGTTTCAGAGTGAAATCAGTGGGCGGAGTGAAGACTGCAAAATCACAGAATGTGTTGACAAATTTTTGATTATAAATTGGTGGGGAAATGCTCATTTAATAGATATTGTGCCTGTGTGTAGGTTTCTGTTATTTGATTGATGCCAGAGTCCCACGCCCATGTGGACTGTACCCAAAATCATATTTGGTGAGGCTTACATTGTGGTATTTGGTTATTTGATTTCGGATATAATTGATGGCGGGTTAGACAGAGATGCGGATAATTTCTGTGCAATTTATTGGACTTTTGTTTTTTGGCAGTGCCAGATCTGAAAAACGAGTACGACAAGAATAGTAAATGATATTGATGACAAACGTTATTCGTTTTAAGACCAAACCGCCATAAGGACAATAAAAATAAATACACCATAATGCTCCCTTTGGGACAAAATGTATATGAATTCTATGATTATTAAATTTGCCATTTTCTAAAGGCTTTCTCATGTAGAATTATTTTGAATAATCATAATTCGAATCATACAAATCAGGCCACAGCCATAATTTTTAAGAAAAATAAAATAAAAATTAAACTAAAAAAAATAATTATTTTATCTTAAATTTTTTATTTTTATCCTGATCACCCATAAAATATCGAAAAAATCTTTTTTTTTTTTTTTAATTCAAAAACTGCATTTGGTGACCTTGCGCAATTTCATAGCTTTCAGTTGGCATATGCAGAGGAGAACTTCACAAAAATTAACGGATTGAAAAGGAGATTATACAACCCTTTCGAAGATTTTTTTTTCGTATCGATAGAATATATACCTGAGTGTATAATGACCCAAACTTTAGGTTTTCCAGCATTTTTAATGTTTCTTCATGTTGCCATTTTCTGTTCTGCGTGTCATACATTTTCAACAAAATAACTCTTCACAAATTAATTCTGTTAAGAATTCAGCCAATATTATATAAGGATAGCATGATCTTCATCTTCAAATAAATTAATAAGATTATTAAATTATAAATTGCATATATTCGGCGATTATTCTACTGCCTTAATGAAATTCAATTTGTCTTCATTATTTCATTATACCATACATAAATAGCTAATTCATTAATTATTTGTCAAGCCCCAAGTCAAGGAAAAATTCGACTTAGTTTCAGAAATAATTGTAGTTTTGTTGCATAGTGCTGGATATTTTCCAAAACCTACTGGAGCAGACGATTAGCATATGGTCGTTGTGCAACAAGGCCATGTGGCAATGTATACATAAGGGATATCATCAAGACGTAACCCATCAGCCATTGATACAAATAACTCCCTGATGCCTTGCAATTACATAACGCACTCGTCTGCTTGCCCCGCCCCGCCCCTCTGACTGCTTGGCACACTTCTTGTCTTCCCAGCATGTCGGGCACCTTGAAATACAAAAAAAAAACTTATTTCAGTATTTTCAGGGACCTGCTGTTTTTCATACTGAACAATATTTGCCTTTTAAAATATATTCCTGCACTACGCTAATAATTATTCTAGCTGTTTTGGTATAGCAATC
The DNA here is from genome assembly GCA_963969585.1 of Drosophila helvetica. Lineage (NCBI taxonomy): Eukaryota > Metazoa > Arthropoda > Insecta > Diptera > Drosophilidae > Drosophila > Drosophila helvetica. Next base: position 15,670,355 of record OZ018401.1, on the reverse strand, counting down.
TCCCTCACTCTACCTTTGGCTCTTCCCCCCGACGAAGTATCATCCGCTATCCATTATAATCCGGCAGGGGCAGATAGATGCCATATTTCCTTATCATTCTATATTTTGATATCCTTTTTTTGGGAGAATCATTTGCCAGCATTCGCAATTATGCATATCTCTCATATATCTCCTTGGCAAATATTCATTTCGAGCTTGTGTGCCGTTCATTTCTTGGTTCAGAAACGACAGCTTAAAGGGGGCGCGGCAATTTGGCAGAAAATTAGGTTAGTTGGCTCTTTGACTCGGACAGCGATATATATGTGTGCGCAGTTGTGGGAGCTGCGTTTTGATAAATTAAGTTGTTGTCGCTGTGTCTGTTGCAGTTGCAGTTGCAGCATCCATTTTTTAAACTCACTTGCCACCGCCGCGTTACCTCCTGCTGCTGCTCCTGCTCTTGCTCCTGCCCTGCTCCTTCTCCGTGTCCTGCTTCTCTGTTGCTGTCGGGGCAAACATTAATGTTGGCCAGTTTGCCAAATGAGCGTGAGTCCCTCTACTGTGTGTCCATCGGGTGAGATGGGGAGAGGCAGCGGCACTGGCCGGGGACACTTGAAAATTGTTAAGCTACGACAAAGGAGTTTCGCCATTGCGGAAAACGAAAGGAAAACGAAAACGAAGGAAAGGAGGAAGCATGACAACAAACCGCAAAGAAAAACCTGCGAAACGAGCGGAGAACAAGTCGAAGCACTGACTCCGCCGGAAATGGCATGCGCTCTCCTTCCACTTCTTCTGCCCCTGCAACTATTTCTGTTTCTGTTCCTTCTTCTTTCTTTTCGCTATCATTTCTACTTGATTTTTTATTATTTTCGGGTTCCCGGTCTAGTTTTTTTTCTGCTCTTCTTCCCTTCCTGCTGCATCTGAAAATTGCATTTATCTTCAAGTTTGAGTTTCCTTCTTAGTTATTTATTTACTTACGTACGTCTCTTTGCCCCCTCACACATTTTCCCATGTCACACACAGAAACACACACAAAAAGCCCACACAGAGAAGAGAAGCGCTCACACTCACACTCGCACTCGCACTCACAGAAGTTCAGATGAATTACAGACCCTAGGCTGATTTCATGCAATTTGCCTTGAAAGCTTGCTCGGGCTACGCATCGGACTGCCAGTCTACAAGCGGTCCTGGCATAGACCTACTTTCAGGGAATATTTCGAGATCGACCAAGGACAGACAGGGCATTCAAGGATATTGTTGTTCAGCGTTCCTTCATGACATCGTCCAAGACTTGTGTGCAACATGTGAAATTACAAATTCAGAGAGCCCACGAAAAATAGGGACTCGTATCGTAAAGACCCCTGGAATCTGTAGGTAATGGGAAAAGCAATACAGGAATCCACTTTGTTCGCTAAGGAATCCTGTGCTTAGCGAGATCATGTTCGATTTTTCGTGTTCTCTACAGGCAACATAGCCTGACCATAACTTTGAGCAATCTGCCAAATAAAATCGAATAATAAGAATTTTGGAATTTCCCAGTTCAGAAGTAATTTCTGTTCAAAAAGTCGTAGTTCTCTCTATCAAAAAATAAAAATAAATAAAAATGTTCGAGTTCGGCTGGTACGCTTTGGCCTTCCTGCTACCGCTGCTGCTGGCAGGCTGCTGTCTGGATGGAGATGTCTCTCCAGGATCACCTGGAGCTTTGGAGCAACTGGACGAGCCCTCGGAGGATGCGGAGTGGATGTTGGGCGTCTGTGCGCCAGAGCACTGTCCCCATCTCGAGCGGTTGTTGCGAGAGTTTGCCGAGACAATGGATCGGGAGGCGAACCGTGTTGTGGTGGGCATCCTACGTCTGGAGCACTCCAACCAAAGCGGTCACAACTCGCCCATCCTTCTCTACATGCACAATAGTCACTGCCGACTGCTGCCCGTGGCCGTGCCTTACGACTACCGCGAGGCGAAGCAGCAGCACCTGAAGGACGACGACGGGATGACCACTCAACGCCTTCCCGCATGGGAAGAAATACAGGAGCCGTACTACAGGAAAAAGTTGCGCTCGACATTGCTTGAGGTTCCACACGAATTTTACTTGCTTCGCCATCTCTTTCATTTTTTCGTCACTTGTATCTCGCTTTATTCATCGCAGACTCATGGAACCAACTGCGTTAATTGTTCCAAATCAATTAGCGACTTTTTTTACAATAAAAATGAGTACTGATTTCATTGATTTCTAAATAGTCCTTTTGTTATTTATCCCTTGCGAACCAATCACATTAGGACCAGAGAATAGAATATAGAATAAAGAAGGTTGGCTGACACGCAAATTGCACACTCCAGATACTCTCCAGAATCCTGGCAAACTCCCCACTTAAAGTCTCCCATACCGAGCTAGTGAAGTAACGACCTCTCCAGAGGATTTAGATATCCGGACTCAAGCAAGCGCTCTCCCTGATAATATGTCACAATGCAAGGCCGCAGGTCGTTGTGCAACAAGGCCATGTGACAAAATGTGCATAATGGATATCGATAGCACTCGTAACCTGTTCAAGCCGCAACATACCAAGGCATTGAAGAGCAGGTACACAAAAAGTAGATGCACCTGTCGTGCAATTTCGTAACGCACTTTGCAATTCCCCATTTTTCTGCTCTACTTATCTGACTTCATGATACTGTCTTTCAGCCAAGTCATGCATTTTTCAGCACACAAATGTGAATATATATGCTGAGTAATCCCCGCAGAACCCGCTTATGTCGGATTGCACATGCAGTGTCTGCTGCTTATGCATGGTACGCGGGGCCCGAGACTCGTTGCAAGGCGCAAGGCGCAAGTCGCAAGTATCCTTTTGTTGCATTAACCTTTGCATTTTTTGATGACTTCACTCCGTCTTGCCTCACACCTTTCCGAGACAGAGTAATAATAATATAAGATGGCGGATGGTGGATGGTGGATGGGGGGAACAGAAAATGAATTGAAATGGCCCGAGATGAACGCTTGAAATGTTGTCCCAAGTTTGTTGAATAATGACCCCCTTCCCCCCAATGTCTTGATACGGCGATGGGGACTTGGTGATGCGGTCAGAGGAACCCTCTAGCTAATTTTAAGTTTATCCACTTCAGGAAAGTTACTTCCCAGCGAAAGGGAAGTGAATGTTCGCCTCAGCCACTCCATCTTTCATTCTCCGTAAAGACCATTTTCCTTAAATATTTGCCATAATTTCCCTAGCCAACTTCTCTAATTTAATTTCATTTCAACATTTGGTGGGAGCAGAGCGAGGCGGTCCAAAGGAGCTCCTCTAAGCTGGGAAAAGCAGAGCAGCTCTGGCAGAGCAGCTCTGGCAGCATGCTCGTGTTTGAGCGGTGTGGAAAAAAGTGTTGCCTACTTTTCCGGGCCGAGGCCAAAATCACCGACAGGCCAGACCAAAATCCCAACAGCTTCTGCTGCTGATGCTGCTGCTGCTGCTGCTGCTGCTGCTGTTTCTGCTGCAGGAGCCAGAGCCAAAGCAGAAGCAGAAGCAGGAGCAGGAGCCGGAGCCGGAGCAGCACTCAACGCTCCTTAGGGCCTCATGCATATTCAAAGAGCATTTCATGAACTCATAAGCACGCCACTCACACCCAGGCCAACGCCCCGTGTCACGGCGTGCACCGCATCGCATCGCAGCAAGGTGTCCGTGTCAATGCTAGCGGGGGCGGGGCGGCATCAGTTGAGGCTTGAGCTGAGGTTAAAGTGGTGCCTGCTGCCTGCTGGCGGCTGGCTGCTGGATGGTTGGGGTGGATGGGCTGACCTGGGGGCGCAGGGGTGGCTGGTTAGTTGGTTTGCTTGGTAGGAGAGATTACTGTTTGCTTGATGTTTTGGGTGGGCGTTGGTCAGCTTCCAGTTTCAGTTAAGTGGTTTTCTCGCACCTCCTCTGCCTCCTATTGTCTTGTGTGCATCTCCTCGGCAACCTACAGAAGAGCTTGGAAGTTCGAGCTGATCGGTGTTTAATGATGGCATCTTTCACTTGGGCATGGTCTAACTCCTGGGAGAGGAACCTTCTTCCAGGGTATCCCATTTGGCGACGAACGGTTGATGCAAATTAATTGAAATATAACAACAGTTTTCACGAATATGATTGATCAGGACCATCAGAATCGAATTACTCTGCCAATTTATAAAATACAGCAACATTTTGTTGGGATTGGTTTGTTTTTTTTTCGTCTTTGAGGTCATTCATGAAAGTGGAAAATTTGAATGTTTTTATTTTGCAGATAGACGGACGGATTATTCATTCAGATCAATATTAAAATATACATTTTATGGGGTCGAAAATGAGATACTTTCTTCTGTGCCTTTAAGAGATCTGTCCAACCCTTAATAAAAATGTCTTGGGCAGGATAATGGGTTTATTGTTGGCGTTAGGCGGCCAAGAAAGGAAGTAGTCACTTCCAGAGAAAGTATTCGATTTGCAGCTCCTTCCACACACATGTGCACACGAACACGCACACCACAATAACCCACATGAATGGCTTCGCATAAAGTGACAGTTACATTTGTCGTTCGCTGTGTCGCTGCGTCGCTGGCACCCAACTTTGTCAGTTACCAACCAGTAACCAGATAAACCAGTTAACAGTTGTTTCTATTGCTTTGCAGCACAACTGCCAGATACTCAGATACTTTACGCCTGATAGCCACGAACTCAACTCATTTCTTCTGCTGCATTTTTCCCATACATGCCCCATACCCCCAACCAGAGCAGTGAGTTTTCCACCAGAGGGATGGGGTTGGGGTTGAGGATTGGGATTGGGCCATGACGCTGATGGTTTTGCATACGCTTGTACTACTAGTGAGGAAACTGGCTGTGGGCGGCTATAAGTAGAATGGTGCACTGGATCGTCGCCTCCTGGCAGGGGTTACCCGTTACCCGGCTTTACCCTCCACCATTTGTATTTGTTTATCAAAGCGCAAACTTTTTCCATCCATACCCTTAGCCAGACCCAGACCCAAACCCATCCTCATTCGCTCATCCGCTCAACCGCTCATCCGCTCACCTTGCTCCTGGATGAGTTTTGTGCAAATTTGCTACCAGCTGCACTTGAGAGCTTCACGATATGGCTGTGCGTACCCATATAGCTGCGTGCGTGTGTGCGTGTGCGTGTATTTGCATCTATGTATCTTGCAGTTCAATCTTCAGCTCCGTGACGCATTGCATTTTACGGCTTTCAAACTTTTCTCTCTTTCTCCTTGGCCGCCCACTGCTTTTCCCTTTTCACCGCATCCAACTGCTTTTATTCGGTGGCAGATGTTTTCCGGGTCCCTGTTTTTCTTCTTTTCTTTTCCAGTGTCAGCAGAAACTGTCAAGCTCTTGAAACATTCCTGGAGAGCTTGAGCAGTCCGATTTCGGAGAGAGAATCCTTCTGCTCGTGAGGAGGATCTTTACTTAGAAAAATGTATGGAAGCATTTGGCATAATTTGTTAAAGGTGCAATTCAGGTGCGGAAAATGTTGGCTCTACCCGTGAATAAATCTTGTTAAAGGGACTAAATGAATGATGTGTATATCCATAATTTTAGTAGTCTGTACAGAGCTTAATCATAGCTTAATCATAGAGCATCTGCCAGCCGACTTTTCCCTCCCCCGAAGTCGAAGTTGCACTCAGTCCCATTCCTTTTCAAATGTGACCTGTCATTCAGGCAATTGATTTTTCATTGAGGCTTGGAAATTGACAGCTAACCAAATGATATCTCAACCATCCACCATCATCTTCCGCCGTTTCACCTTCTGCTGACTGTTAACCGCCAATTCCTCATTTGTCTTCCGATTGCGTCTCCGTCCGTCCGTGTCTCTGTCTGTCCACTCGTGAGGGGGTGTGTGGGGGTGTGTGGGGTGTGTGGGGGTATGTGGATGTGTGGTGCCATTTAAAAGCCACAAAGTGCGCGGCAAACAAATCAATTTGCCATAATCATCAAGTAACTGGAAAAGCGAGCGAGTGAAAAGCGGTAGAGGGAGCGAGCTACCCATAAATGACCCTCACGCCTCATTCCGCACAGCCGTGTGTCTCCCGCAAGGCGATGAGTGACAAGCTCGATAGATGGCGAACGGAGTTGGAGACGCGGATGGATGTTGGGGTTGGGGTTGGGGATGGTATGGGCTGGGATGGGATGGGATGCGTGCAGCAGTGGCAGTTTCAATGCAATTACAACCTGACATACGAGTGGCGCAGTATTTGGGGCACGCGAATTGGCCGCTTCCCGTTTTGGGATGATGGCACTCAAAAAGGAAAAAAAGAAAAAGGAGAAGGAGAAGAGGAACGAGAGACAGTACGGGAGCGGCAACGGGAAGCAGAAGAAGAGAGAGAGACACGAATTCGCAATTAAGTGATTTTATGGTCGCGTATTTCAATTTATTGCCAATCGAGCGTTGCCAATCTGCAAAAATCGCCCCGCCCCGCCCACTTCCCCCTCTTTCCGTCTACCACTTGACATTGCCATGTAGTTGTGCGTGTGTGTGTGTGCGCGTGTGTGTGCTTGAGAGCGCGCGTGACATGGGTCTGAGGAGATGAAACCCGCTTGGGGGCCCCGCGACTCAAAGCTTTTTTAACATTAGGCGATATTAGATTTGTAGCAGACAAACCACACATCGCGAATCACAAATGCCGTCATCATCATCGTCATCTTTTTGCTGCCTTCCGCTCCCTTGCTGCTCCCTTGCTGCTCCCTTGCTGCTCCCTGCTGCTTCTGTCAATGGCTGCACTTCCGCTTCCGTTTGGTGCGTCCGCTTGTGCGACTGTCTCTGCGTGTTTTATCTTGTCAGCGTAAGCAGTTCGGGGCCACATGATTACGTCGTCATTTGCTTGAGACACACACACACACATACACAAGTCTTACAAGCTCGAGCTCTAGCTCTGCCAGCCCACTAGTCGTTTCGGTGAAGATTCTTTGATATATTTAAATTACTGAAATCGCTTTATTATATCCTAGGACCTGCTCAGTGTAGCATCATGCTAAATCTAACCTCAATAATGTACACATTCCATGAGCTTTCAACTGATATTCTCTGTATCTTTCAAATGAGCTTCAGATACAAGTCTCCGAAAATATTTGTAGTTCTTCGCATTGTCCTTCACGTTCTATTATGCTTTTATGCCTATGTCTTAATTAGCTTCTGTCTTCCATTCAGGCAAATGGCTTCTTGCTAGGCGAACGAGCCAAAAATAAGGCCCAAACATCCATATAAAGTGGGCGTGGCACCCAAATACACACGACAACAAAGTGACAAAGTCTAAGGGATTTTTGTTTTTGTGTACCCTGGCCAGGGGTCGTACAGTGCTAGAAAGAAATCCACCAAAATGAATGCGACTAAGACTAGACAAAGATTACGGCTAGAACAGCATTTTCCTACATTTCCAGAGATGTTTGTAATCATTAAAAATAATTTAAGTGCACAGTCCCACAAAAAATGCCGATGTCCATCCGGAAAAGGTGGCAGTCGCTGAATCCGAATCCTTGGTCCGTTTTTCCTTGGTCCATTGCCATTGCCAATATTATCAGCCCTGCCAGCGTACAGCCCTCAATCCAGACTTTATGTTTTATTCTTCAATCTCTATTTTATAGTTTTTTGTTATCATTGATGAGCTAATGAAATGGAAAATTAAATATTTTACGCATGAATGAATATTCTCTGATATGTAAACATTCCATGCGAATGGTGTTTAACAATAAATGCATAGCATCAGCAATGTTAAATAATTTAAATTGATGCCAAAACATAATGTGTAAACATACAAAACAGTTTTCATTTGACACGTACATTCCGAATCAAACGTATAATAATTATATAAGATATGTATATGTATATATATATCTGTGTGTGTGTGTGTGTATTTTGCAATCTTATATTCAAACTTATGGCACCACACACCATATGTATTCTTTACCAACCATAATCGAAAAATTTGCTAGTAAAGGAAGTTTAGTGAATTTTCCAGACATTTTCAAGCTTCGCGTGTGTTAGCATCCCACTCCCACTCCTCCTTTTATGCTTATATTATACATAGGTATATAGGTATGTATACATTTTTGTAGCTTTGCTCGTTAGAAATGCGTTAACTATTCCAAGCGGGGAGCTGCCTTCCGCCTCCGCCTCCGCCACCGGCACCTCCACCGTCACCCGTGCCGCGTGCTGGGGTGTGTGCGTGTCTCCGACATTTCCTACTTCCGCTTTCCGGTTTCGAGTTCCTTACATTAACACTGAAATCCCAGCAACGCGGATTCGCGCCTGGACGGACTGTTCACGCGAGTTTGTCCCTCTCTGTTCGGCTACACGACTACTGCGGGACTGTGGGACTGGGGACTGGGGACTGGGTCTTTCGATTCGATGCAGCGACCAAAAACGTTCTGACATTTTGGCACTCAGATAGGAGAATGGATGTATGAGAGAGGGAGGGACGGGATGGGACTGGACTGGCTTTCAAGGGGGCCATGTTGGGGGTGCTGAGGCATTTCCTTGGTTTTTGTTCGTTTCTTTTTTGACGTATGGCCATAAAAAATGATGATGGGGATCATGCACGTGCTCTACGCTCAATTCATCAGGTTGCAACACCTACAAAACGAACAAAATTGGGGCGATGGGTAGGGGAGGGGGGGGGGGAATAGTTGATGGGCATCGCCTGACACTTGGCAAAAATATTGCCATTTAAGCTTCGGACGGAGCGTTTACGCCTGACAGGAGGCCGGGGCTATATGGGGGGGCTACAGCCATCGGCAGGGATATGAGCAGCAGGAGATGGCTATGACTATGACGATGACTATGACTAGAGCAAGAATAGCAGCGAGATGGAGCGACAGGATGGGACGGATTGAAAGATGGGGGAGGGGACGGTGTACGGTGATACGGGCATGGTAGCTGGAACAGGGTGTCAGTTAGTGAATGATTGCATTCGTTTGCATTTGATGGCTATGTAATTGGTCATATCTACGGGAATATATCAGAATGGATGTCTCGCATGCGACTCTGCATGTGGCTGAGTGCTGCAATGAGTGCAAACGAATGATTGAGCGTCCGTTGAGAATGTCCGATGGAATGATCTAAAAAATTAAATATTTTAGCAAACCTCAGGCACTGGAATATACGTTCTGAAACATGTAGTTACTTCCGAATCGATCTATATATAATATTATTGGGGGAGTTGTGCGTGCATTATCTTTGAAGAATTGATGCCTCACTTAAAGGTTCTCTGCGGAGACCTTGGAGTGTTGCCCGTGAGATCTCTTCATTGAGTAACAGAGCCTGTTACCAGCATTTAAAACACTCACATTCAAGCGTCACTCACCCACACACCCTGGGGAGGGCTACACACATGTGGCTTGGTCAGCATTCTTGGGTGCTCGGATTTTGCTCTTTTTTTGGCTGGGGCATCTGCTTGGGCACTCGAAAAGCGGCTGGAAAAAATACTACTAACCAAATTATTCATATTATATTTACACAGCCACTGTCCCTCCCCACCCCCATCCACCCACTTAGCTTACAGCGTTCCCCTGCTCATTTCCACCCTTTTCCTGCGTATTTCCCTCTGCTATTTGTTTTTTTTCCCCCCTTCGCTGGGGGAATGAGTGGAACGTGTTTGTGTTGCCCAATGTGCGTCGCACCTTTGCCTGCACCTGCCCCCACACCCTCACCCACAACGACAGCCTGTGGGCCCGCATTCAGGGCCGCCAACACTCCTCCATTGCGTGGAGGTCCTTTTGCACCTGACAAGAGCTGTCGGGGAAAGCCCTGCCCTGCCCTGCCCTTCCCTGTCCTGTCGATGGTTCAGGGCAGGCAGGTTAACAAAACCCCGGCCAGTTTGTCACCCACATTCGAAAGTCCCCACATTGCCCATTCACATTGTTTGGGCTGCACCCAGGAGCCCTCCTTGTTGCAGTGTTTTATTATTCATGCGCCCCGTCGGCTCTCGACTGCAGTTGCAATTGCAGCAAAAGTTGGATTGCTCGCTTTTTTTTACCCCTCCATCCGTCCATCTTTTTTCTTTCGCTGTGCGAAAACCTCCGCACCGACTCCGCGGATCATTCACAATCGTTCGAAATAATTGGGTGTAAATTTTGCGAGCAGAACGGGCCCGGACGCGGACTCGGACGCGGACTCGGACTCAGACTCAGACTCGAACTCGGCCTCGACTCGGACCGGACCGAGCTCACAAACAATAAGCCAAGTGGACCAACATTTTCATGATAATTTCAATGCTTTCTTTTGCCACAGCTCCCTCCCACGCTCGCCTTCTCTCCCCTCTCTTTTTCTTGGACACCCTTCCCGTCGCTTTCATTCTGTTATTCCTAACCTGTTCGGCCTTGTCTGCCAATGCCAACGTTTTGTTGTTTAGTTCCATTGGAATTTATGGCGTTGTTTACACAAAAATTGCATTCTCCTTTGCAGTTGAGTAAGCAAAACGAGAAAGAAAACGGGAAAAAAATGGTAAAAGAAAAAAGAGCTAGAGGAAGAGGAAGACGGAGAGGGAGAGCCAAAAACCCAGAAAAAGAACTGGCAGAAATACAGAAGAAGCACACTAGCACAGCAGGAAGAAAAGTTTAAGAGAAAAAAGAGCAAAACTCTAAAGCGAGAAAGAAGTTAAAGTTGCAGATGCAGATGTAGATGCAGATGTAGATGCAGACGAAGATGAGGCAGAAACACGTGCCTGTTGTGTGGCCTCCGTTCGGCATTCCATCTATAAATATTTGCGAGGGAAATTTTGCTCTGGATTAGTGAGATATTCACCGCAGCAGCAACGAGTGGGGGGGGGACCACCCAACAAGCCATCCATCGTTTGAGCCACTTTCAAATGCCATTCGTTAACATCTTTCAACAAAGGCCACACCCACAGCCGGTGACTAATTAAAGGCATCGCGTACTACTGGATAATTAGAGGCAATGAGAAGACTTTCCAACGCAACGCATCGTATACGTAATCCGCACAGTGCGTTTCAGCCGCATAGTGTGGGCATAATGTGCTAATTGGTTCCATGTGGCCGCTAAGCCGAACTGAGCCTTCAACATGTTGGAGGGGCCACTGAATAGGGCTAACGATGAGCTTGACGAGTTCTTCGTTTGCCAGAGTATATTACCAGAAAAAAAAAACACAAGAGCAAAAAAAAGTCATCCAGCAAATAACTTACTTTGTAATATAAATAAATAAGTCGGGATTATTTTAAGTCGCAATTTAATTGGCAGGAAAAGTGCCAAAAGGGTTCCAGGCCCTCTACCCAGAGCCCAGAGTTTATGGCTCTTTGTGGAGTACTTCTTTCCACATTAACAAAATATACTTAATATTCTGTGATTAAATCACTTCAAATAAAACAAGGATGTTCTGCCTTTAATTCATTTTTTTCTCAATTGATTCTCGGCTTAACATCTTGAAGCGATTGTTAGTTTTTTTCCCAAATTATTCGCCTAAGAATCGCCTTGAATCCGACTTAAAGTCGCGAAACGAACTGTATGCATACTTTATGGGTGTGTGAGTGCGAGTGCGAGTGCGGCTACGTGTGCGTGAATGCCTCTGTATATTCATTAATATTGTCGCCGCTGGAAAGGCTTCTCCGTGCTGCAAGGCTAAACTAATCAGAAGTTCATGGACTACGGACAAGGATCCGGTGGCACATGCAGAAAGCCCTAATGTGTGCCTGAAGAGATGGCACTCTCCATGGAATGGTGGGTAGGGGGATGGGAGTTGGGAATTGGGAGGTGTGTGGTGTGTGGTGGATAGGGCTAGCACAACAGAACAAAACCGGAAGAGGAGCACATAATTGTGCAGGAGTCGGACACACAACTGGAACGAGGTCAGTACGATAGGAAAAGAGAGAGAGAGAGAGAGAGAGAGAGAGAGAAATGTGAGGACAAACCTGAATTCTACACATTTCATGCATACCGCATGTAATGGAAGGATGAGAGAAGTTCCAATAAAGACAAGGAAATTGTATTTGTTTTGTGGCCAAAAGGGACCCGAGCATTTTCGGATGCGACAATCACAATGATGCAAAATGCTTTAATTAGAAGTCAAACAAACAAATCAACTGCCATCCGAGCCCCGAGCCCCGAGCCCCTCAACCATATAAACAGGTAAACTTCAGATAACAAGAGTTTAGCCAGTCAAATGGAAATTTAATTGGACATTTCCTTATCGATTAGCTTCATAACTTCAAAGCTTTACACTCAGCATTACAGCCAGATTTACATTCAGAGTCGCAATTCAAAGATACATACATGGATACAGTTCCAGAGTCAGTGGCAAACGTGGCCGAGATACAATCGAGGAGAAGTCGGCACAAATCAACTTTCATTGGATGTTTCTGTCCTTAAAATACTCGCACATAAATGTAATAATTCACATATGTACATGTTTATATGCGTATGTGTGTGTCTGTGTGTGTGCATTAATGTGTATGTGTGTGGGCGTATTTTTGTGACAATAAACACATCTACAACGATGAACAGAGCGATTGAAGGCAGAGAAGGCAGAGAAGGCAGTGAAGGCTGCGGAGGGCAGAGAACACGCAAAGCAATCATAAAATGCTTTTTTTAGTTACCTTAATGTGATTGTCACACACAAGCAGGGAAACAGCCAGTCGATTAACACCCCCACAGATACACACACAAACAGCACTCAGACACAGATATGATTAGGCAATATACAGCATACGCCCCATATGACAGCTCTGCATGGCACGAAAGGGGGTGCAAAAACGGTCGCCGCAAAGGTCCGTTTAACTTAACGTTTCCCACGCGACCAACAATACAGAGCCATAGACATATGTATACATATCTGTGTGTGCACACACACACACACACCCATAGGGTGTACCATAAAAGTCGTCACCAAAAACGCACACCTTGCCAAATGAATGAGCAAGAGACGGCAATGGCAATGGAAGTGAAAGTGAAAGTGGAAGTGGCAATGGCTTGTGCTTGGGCTTGGGCAGTACCAGAATCAGTGGCAGTGGCAAGGCCATGTGCTGCTCAAATTACTCTCTGCCACTGCCTCAAGGTTCGTCTAAGATGTTCAGACCAACCGCTAAATGTAACCAAAAGTAAGCACAGCAGATGTGACGCTGCCTCTGACTATGACTCTGACTCTGACTGTGGCGGTAACGGGATGGAAGTGTGGGGGCAGATCAATAAGTACATAGATACAAATACTTGACTTGGGCCAGATACTAGGAACCTATCAAAACGATTTTAAAGCGGGTTTCGAATCAAACAGAAAGAGCGAGGAGTGACAGCGAGGATCATAAGCTCCTTTGTATTATCACATACTATTTTTAGATGTATTTCATTTCCATCAAACTGACTTCTTCCAGGGCCTAGCCAAGTAATGGAAAATTACTACAAAAGCCGATATCGATGGCCATTCTCTGTAACTGTTTACGAGGCAGATCAATGAAAATCGTATGGAAATCTAGCCTAGGGCTAGCTTCGGGGGAAAAGCTTGCAGGGAGAGGGAGAGAGCTGTCCCTGGTGACCCCGATTGCTATTACAAGAAGGGAAAATTCTCTGCATGTTTAGGCCATTAATGGAGCTAAGCTATTTGGTGCATCTTATTTGCCAAATCCTTTGAGGGAAACCGCTGCTGAGAACTGCTTCTCTTTATTGAGATCTCCTTCTAGAGAGTGCAGGAAATTCGCATAGAATGTGCTCCGATGTTTCCGGCTCCATTCCACAGAATCGAATGATTCTTCCAGCTCTACTCCATCGGTTTTTGTTATTTGTTATTTATTGAAAACGAATCTTGTGCAGGACTCGGGCCTCGTGTCCGGGAGGTGGTCAACCCACTCAATTTTCTTCGTGTCTGCCTGGCGATCGATCTCAATGGTCAGCAATTAATCCTGACCTGTAGTCAATCTCTATTCAAATTGCCCTGGCCCTTTCATGCCAGTCCCCCCAATCCCCCGCCCACACAGGAAGCATGGGGGTGGGGAGATGCAGATGGCGTCTCTTATATCCTGGACACGTCTGTGGCGTAAATGTGCGAAAATTGCAGGTGCCCCTTAATGATGCAGGAAATGAGTTAATGCGCCGTCAATGCCAGCGACACCAACACCAACACCAACAACCCACAGCAAAGAGCATTGGGCAAAAGGCTATAACGACAACAGGAGTGTGACCAGAGCAGCAACTGGGGGAAGGCATAGCGACAGGATTCAGTCAGGCGGGTGGGACAAAAGCTCAGTCAAGCGTTGGCCCTATTGTTGCTGCTCCTCCCACTCCCACTCCCGCTCCCACTCCCGCTCCCGCTTCTGCTTCTGCTTCTCTCAGCCAGCTCTCAGCTCTCTCCGGGTTGGCATGCAAACCAAGCCGAGCAAGACGAAAGCGGAACGGAAAGGAGAGTCAGGCGCCAGGAGCCAGGAGCCAGCTTGATTGGCATCCTCGCCTGGGGGTGAAACATAGCCCGAGGGTTTAGCAAGAGCCCGTCAGGTCGGACGAAGCATAGTACAGAGCGCGTACTGGTGCGGGTACTGGCGCGGGTCCTGCTACGGGAATGGGTATCAGCACGGGGGCAGCTGTAAAATGTCGCCAATGTCATTATGCGAAAGCTTGCGCTAATCAGCTTATCATTATTACATAGAACCGGATGGTGATGTGGCCCATGCCGATCCGATCCGATCCGAGCCATCCAGGGGGCGAGCGGACCGAGCAATAAAAATGCTCGTCGCAAAGGTCTAAGCGCATTAAAATAGTTGGTCCCTTGAATTGGAATCGAGATGAAAAACCAGCTGAATGGCGGGTGGGAGGAGCAACTGCCTCCCAGCCGAATCCAGAGTCAATACAAATTATGTCAGACAGGAGAAAATAAATCAATTAAAGCATTTCCCATCTGCCCTTCTTTTCTATCTGTCTTTCTCTCTATTTTTTTTTTTGGCAACCGCAGCGAAAGTGAAAGCCAAAAGATTCAGCCCCCCCCCCATAAGGCCCCAAATGCGAAAAGCTAATTAGCAGAGCGACCCATTCGACAGTCAGATTAGCCTACAACGCTAATGGGTGGCGCTGGGCGATGGTCGATGTTTGGATGGATGGCTAGTTGGCTGGCAGGCTGGCTGGCTGGCTGGCTGGCTGGCTGGCTGGCTGGCTGGATGGATGGTTGGGGGCGTGGCCCGGCTGGTCGAGCATATTCTGCATGTTTATCCGTTATCAGCGTATATCATTAATTTAATGTCCCGCACATTAATTGACTTTGGCGGCTGCGGGAGATGAGACGATAGGAACAATGACCATAATGTGAGAATATATACATAATGTTGTGCTGTGTGTCCATATACTTAAGGAACGGGACAGGACAGGACAGCCGAAGGGGAGGGGCTGTGGCTGCCCATTGAACTATGTCCGCGGAATGGCCGGATAAATGGCACAATGGCTGGATATATGTGTGTATGTACATAGGTGGATGGCAAATCAGAAATGGAATGGTCAGAAGGTAATGAAATTACAAGCTCGGATTTAGTTGACTTGAATTTAGCTTAGGATCGACAATTACATTCTTTGTGGATTCGCTTAGGTATCCGACAGAATGGGTTGGGTTTCGATATAATTTAATTGAACTATAGAACTACACCCAGCGACAAAACAACAGCCACCCTCTGAAATTTCATGCATTTTTGGATTCTCCAGCCTGGGGTTTGCCCAAATGTTCCTCGATTCGTCTATTTGTTTACTTCCGAGTTAGTAAATCAATTTCTAACAAAAGTACATATTCGATTTTTCGATATCGTATTCATATAATTAAAAAGAAATATTTCCCCAAATCACACTTTTTTCTACGGTCACTTAGAAGTTTGACCAAACGAGGGGAAAAAATTCAGTAAAATTATAAAAACGATTTATTCAACAAGAACTAAATTTTGACCATTAGTTTATTTTGTTTCCTGGAAATAAATAGCAAATTCATAATAATTCAACTTTTTTTTTCCAATTTATTAATATTTTGTGGGACCAATCTTGGCAATGGGTTAAGGAAAGATCGTGTTATTATAAAACGAGCCTCAGGATCGATCTAAAAATTATGTTGAGATAGCATCAGAGGTGCAGCAACGTTATGCAAATGATATTTCGGCTCGAACTATTGAACGTCGGCCAAAGGAGGTGGCTTTAACGGCAAGGACACCTGCCAATAAGCCACATCAAAATTTTTATTTAAATTAAAAAAAATCACCTAAATTGATCGAAGGATTAATAAAATTGGGTTCTGAGGGGTCGCGAAGATTTTATTGGATATTGAATATATTTGCTATGAATTTAGGAATATTCATGGCCAATCTACCATCCCGATTTAAGATTCCATAAGAAAACGTTGTGTATATTTGACACATCGAAATAGTTGTGTATATTATATGAACACAAAGCTGATCGCAATCACATTACACCTTTATCCTGACTGACGCTATTGCCCATACCAAACCGTATCATATCAGTCATGCATCCGTCCATCATCCACAACCACCGAAATCGCTATGTACTCCAAACTTATCCATACGAATTTATTCACAGGCAGCACAGCGAATCCGGATGCCAAAAGATTGTACGACGATTTGCTGAGCAATTACAACAAACTAGTCCGGCCGGTGGTAAATGTCACGGACGCTCTCACCGTTCGCATCAAGCTGAAGCTGTCGCAACTGATTGATGTCAATCTAAAGAACCAAATCATGACCACCAATCTGTGGGTGGAGCAGTCCTGGTACGATTACAAACTAAAATGGGAGCCAAAGGAGTATGGCGGCGTCGAGATGCTCCACGTTCCCTCCGATCACATCTGGCGTCCGGACATCGTGCTCTACAACAAGTGAGTAATCGCCCCGGGGCAACTGCAACTGTGTCAGACCCTCATGCTTAAATCTTCTAATTGAATACATCTCCTGCTCGTTTGGTTCTTTCTCCTCTGCTCCTGCTGCTCCTGCTGCTGCTCCTCCTGCTGCTCCTTAACAGCGCCGACGGCAATTTCGAGGTGACGCTGGCCACCAAAGCCACTCTGAACTACACGGGACGTGTGGAGTGGCGTCCGCCTGCCATTTACAAGAGCTCCTGCGAAATTGATGTTGAGTACTTTCCGTTCGATGAGCAAACCTGCGTCATGAAGTTTGGCAGCTGGACCTACGACGGTTTTCAGGTAAGTGCGTCTCCTCCTCAAACAGCGATGATTTTTCAATGGCTTAGAGCCCACTGAGATGAGTGTACGTTAGGTGAACGTAATCCAGAATGGATTCTTGTCGCTCAGATCTTAAACAGGCTATAACTTATCGATTGTCGAGAGTCAGCTTCAATTAAAGCCCAAGCCTCATGTAAATTCTGATCTAAATCATATTGGTTTCATGTTTAAATGCTCTCATCCAGAAATTCGAATGATTATTAGCTATGTACATATGTACAGATGCTCCCCATGTATGTCCATATTCATTAGATCACCACCAGCAACCAATCTGTGCGGTTTTTCCTCCAATACAATGGGAAATGTGATTGAATCAGATGAGCTTTAGCCTCCCTTTGCCAGGGCCGTTTGAGGTTGTTCCATTGTAGCCCTTGGGCTAATTGCTTTGTAAATTTGTTGCCAATATTCAAGGAACATTGCGAACTACACACATACACACACACCTATAAATATACCAGTGAGGATATCGCAAGGATGTTGTTAAGCAAGGGTATTGCAGCGTCCTGGAATTGTTTATCTCCCGCTGTCTCATTTACACATTTACAAATTGCTCCACCTAGGCTGTGGCCAGGTCTGAGCCTGGTTTAGTGGTCATAAACCGAAATGCGCTCATAATTCCTTTTGGCCCTGGCATAGAATTTCTCACGTTTTATGACCACAAAGCACACACAGAAACAGACACCGAGAGGCAGTCAGGGCAGGGCGGGGCCAGGCAAATACGTTTGGAATACAGACTGCCAGACAGCCAAACAGCCAGATGCAGATCCGAGTAGTGAACCAGAGCAAGAGAGAGGGAGACAGACAGAGAGAGAGAGAGAGAGAGAGAGAAAGATTTGGTTAGGACGCCCAGGAAGCTTCATAAAAATGTCTCTAGTGGTTTGGCAAAGAGCAAACAGCAATAGGGACACAGCCAGGATACGGGGCACAGGACAATAAGGCCGCCTGACACCTGCCCGGCCAAATGTCGGCGACAAGGCGACACCCAAGTAGTTGGAGGCCTCATAAAATTCTGCAACTGGCATTCGCCACAAACTGCAACCCGACCGGACTGGATGAAGGTGTCGTCCGGAGATTGGAGACAGTGGTTGGCTCTTCGATGGATGCATGGTGGCATGGCATGGCGTGGCGTGGCGTGGAATGTTCTGCTTAGCGGCTGGGGCTTAGCGTGGGCCCCCCTGCTAAGGCCAGCTAATAATGAAGTGGCATTAGTGGAGATTTTAGCCCGCTCCTTAACTCTTGCCATCCCATTTCTCTCCGACCGAAAGCCACAAAAAGAAACAGCACGAAGGGGTTAACCACATGCAGATACTATAGCCACGTTTGTCTGCTCCTAAGCCCGCCCCATGGCCCTGTTCCATCTTTGGTTGAAGAGAGAGTGTCTCCTTTCATGGGGGGAAATAAACCAAAATACTACAAAGAGTCAATGTACCTGTTTGTTCCATTGCAGCCATTTATTCGGTAAGTAAAAGCATATGATTTGATTGAAATACAAGACAACTTTGATAATTTTGCTTGTGTGTGTCCGAGGCCAGGAAGGGCACTCATAGTGGCATCCGAATAACTCAATTTAGCACGAAACATAATCGTGAGCGACACCCCATCAGGTAGTTGGGCGAATGGCCAGTTGTTGGCAGATGTCCAATTCAAAATCTCTCGTTTCAAATTTGAATTTCACAGAGACCCCCCACACCACACTCCTTTGGCCGCAAAAGCCGCCAGCAATGATGGAATATCAAATTGCAGCTTTCCTCTGGCATTCGTAGCATACATTGAGGCGTTGGCTGGGAGGTGTGGAAATATAATTCGTTAATTGGTTAAGCCATCTTGGCAGCCTTCAATTGGATCCAATTGATGGGCGAGACAAAGTACGAGTGTGGAAGAGTAGCTACTGTTCAATTGCATTGAATTTCCACACTCTGCTTTGGCAACTTGACTTTGAGCAGCAGTCATATTTAATTGGCCAGACAGGAAGGAGATACATCCATATACATATACGATGTAGGTACGTACATATGTGGTTGGTGTTGTACATACAAATGAACACGAAAGTATGTGTGTATGTATGTGTCCACATTTGACTAATTTGGTAAAAAGCTAAATGCTCATTTACTATTAAAAAGGCAAGGCGCCAACAAGCATTTGACACGACACCCGGAGAGAGTGGAGCTGTCAGCGCAGCATTGTCTATTATATGCACAAGTGTGTGTGGGTGTGTGTGTGTGTGTGTGTGTGAGTGCTTGAGCGTATGGTAACACTGAGACAAAAAACTCATTTCAATTGGAACGAATTTTATACGAATTAAAACTGACTTAAGCTCAAAAATAGTAAAAGTCTTTTATTTAATTGAAAATCATTTTTGTATTAATATTTGCATTAAAATGTACTTAATTGAAATCAGTAATTCTTAATGCTACATAATGCTCGGTAATTAAAGAACAAGTCTGACTACATTTCTGCCAGTGTATCCAGTGTATGTGTTATTTGTGGTATGACCTCTGTACGTTGGTGAGGTCTCCAACGCTTAACGCATAAATCAACCACAAAATGAACGATTTCAAACAGAGGCAAAACAAATTATTTATAAGCTCTCCAGGGGAATGGCCTCCCTCCAAAGGCATCCGCTCTCTCTCTCTCCCTCTCTCTCTACCTCGCAGTGATGTGTGTGTGTGTGTGCGTACCTATGCATAGGTATACATATGTGTGTATTGCATGCAAGCAGCAGCAGTAGCAACCATTGCACTATGGGGAATTTTGCCACTTTTTGTGGCATTAATTAATAACTTCCAAACGAAACAATATTTTTTGATTTGGTTTTTTGATATGAGTTTGTAATAGCAATAGAAAGTAATTTTGAAAAAATGGGCGTGGCAGCCCTTTTTATACCCGGTACTCGAGAGTACCGACTTCATGACCGCCTAGATCTCAAAGACTATAAAAGCTAGAGCAACACAATTTTGTATCCAGACTTCTGTCCTACCACACTGTTCCAAGTATATTTCAAAAATTCGCCCCATCCCCTTTCGCCCACTCAAAGGACGAAAATCGGTGGCATGCACAATTTTAAAGTTACGAGAAAACTAAAAACGCAGAATCATAGGGAATGATTATATCTATCCAAGTGTTGAATCTGGATCAGATCGGATAATTAATATAGCCACAATGAAGAAACCCATTTAGAGAGGAAACGTTCCCTCTCGTTGAGCGCCTCGATCTGCGAGACTATAAACGCTAGATCAACCAAACTTTTTATCCAATATCCTGTCATATCCCATTATTACAAGTGTATTTCAAAATTTCGCCCCGCCCTCTACCGACCACACAAAGGACGGCAATCTGTGGCATCCAAAAATTTAAATATTCGATAAAACTAAAAGCGAGGAACCATTAAGAATGACCATATCTATCAGAACCTTGAATCTGGATCAGATCGGATCATATTCTTGGCCGCATGGGAAACAACTCTGAATTTGACAAACTTAGGTTAGGGCCGAAAATATCAAATTTCAGAGAAAGTGCGCAAAAGTGCACATTAATATGATATGCATTTACAAGAGAATTGAATTCTCTACAATATGTATTAAATCTTATGGTTGGAATAGGTTGGACTCAGTTTGTACGCCTCTTGAAAAACTAATATTTGTTACAAAATGATACTCGTAAACAATTAACAATTACATGAAATATAAGGAGTATTTGTACAGTTTAAAAACAAAAATACATATTAAAAACCTCTTTGATTCGAATCCATTGTAAAAATTGTACTTAAATTGGTCAGTTACCACCTTTTTAGCTCCTTCAACTTAGAGAAAAATTACTCGTTTTATGAAAACTTGCACATCGCTAGCAAACAGCTGTTTTTGACAGCTGTTAACTTAACAGTGGTTCGCTCTGTTAAAATTTCGACTACATAACATTGAAGACTAATGTTATTCTGGTACATGGCGGTTAAAAATATTTCATTTTAACGACGTTTTGAAAATGGGTTTTGGCCAGAAAAAGTGGCAAAATTCCCCATAGTGCATTGCCATTGCTCCTCTGACTCCATCTCTTGGTATCACTGGCTTCTGCACAAAAACGGAAATATTTCATTAGATCGTAGTGGCATCCTTGTAGTGAAATTTCCGCTACCACTTAAAATAACAATTTCCGCTTCAGCAGCTTCAGTTCCAGTTCCAGTTGCAGTGGCAGTGGCAGTAGCAGTAGCAATCCCAGTGGCAGCATCCACAACAGCAGCGGCAGCAGCAGCAGCAGCAGCTGAGAGCACCTGGCAAGGCGCACCGCACCCACATCCTCTCTGATTATTTTGGCCCATCTTGTTAGCCATTTTTGTATCCTCCGAACCGAGTTCTCCTTTGGCTCTGTCGCCTCCTCGCTCCGTCTGATTCATTGATGTTCAGCCGACGTCGATTTCCTAATTTCGTGTCAATGATCCAAAGTCAGAAACCGATATGGGAAATGACGGGATACTCGCATGTGTGCGCCAGGCGAACAAAGGCAAGGGAAAGTTCATAGGCTCAATTTTCACACTTGATTTTGCACGAGCCCACGCCCTGCACATTTTCCAACCTACTCGAAGGGAAAGTGAACGATGTACAGAGGGGGGGGAGACATAGAGAGCGAGAGAAAGAGGGAGAAAGAAATCGTATTAGCGTCACTTTTCAAATTTCACGCTTTTCCAGCAATGCCACCACGTTGCCTTGCCACCTTCTGCAGTTCAGCCCACGCCAGGTGTCTGCTTTTCATACTTTCTCTCAGCCTCCGCCCACTCAACCCACTCAACCCACTCAACCCACTCCGCCCACTCCACCCACTCAACCCACCCACACCTTGGCCATCGAAAATCGTTGAGGCGTAAATTGGCAGACAAAATACTCTACGAAATTCACTGCCAGAAAGAAAAGAATTAAAAATTGCTGATGCCATGAATGCACCTGTGGGCTTACATTCAAAGTGAACTTGGTGCACATGAAAGGAATCAAAGGTGAATTCAATAAACGGAGAACCCACTGACTATATTATTTGGTTTAAGGATAGTTCCACGAGAGCTTTGAGCAGCTCCCCGAATCGGAGGCAGTTTTTCTTTCAGTTTAAAAGCACTGAACATTTTCCAAGAATCCAAACTCGTATCGTGGCTCAGTAATTAGCTGATTTCTGGCGATAGGCGGTAGGCGATAGTCTGTCGATTCCTAGGAAAATGAAAACAGTTTTCATTATCTCAATCCCTTTTCACCATCGAGTAAATTGGGTTAAGCCGTGTATACACACTCGGGGGATAATCGAAAAATTCGTACTCTTCGGTGTTCCTGCCACTTCCACACCTTGCAGCAGATATTAGATCAACGAATGTGCCCAGCTGGCTGGACATTCCTCTGGCAGGTTGCTTTCAGCCCCAGTAGCAAAAGAATGGCAGTCAGCAGCAGATGCGATGCCGGGTCCGGTGCTACAGCCTCTCAGCCTCTCAGCCACTCAGCCGCTCAGCCGGGTGTCTCCGGGTGCTGCTGGCTGCTGGCTGCTGGCTCCTCTCCTTTTGTGGCATGCCAATTGCAGTAGTGTCTTGTCGCCTGTCCGTGTCCTGTCAGCTGCATTCGTGCCGAACTAAGCAAAACTGAAACTGAACTGAACTGAGCTGAGCTGAGCTGAAATTGAAGTGCGGCCTTGGTATGTTTGTCCATTTTGGTATCGATGCTGCTGCCTGCACCTACCTTGACTGCCTCCATGTTCCGTCCCTTCCCGTCCCTTCCCGTCTCGTCTCGTCCCAGAGTCTTCTCCGTGCTCCATTCCATCATTCTCTCATTCGTTTTTCCACATTTTCGTTGGGAGGTAAATTCGGTCTGAGTTCCGTTCGGGTATTGTGCATCTGACGTTGACAGTCAAATCGGAATGGCAAGAGAGGCAGGCGATCCATGGCAGGACCCATGGCCGGCAGCACAGGTCCAGGGCCGGGGCCAGGTCCAGGTCCAGGTCTGCCTGAGGATGCCAGAGCAGCAGAGCAAGAGAGACGCAATTGCCAGGTACTGCAGTCCAATTATGTTCCCTGTCGGCGTTACGCAGTAATTGTCTAATCACTGGCAATCGGCACTGAGGGAAACCAATGGGGGGCCAAAATGCGGGAATGTACGGAATCCAGTCATGGTCACGTAGTTCAAGAACCAAGTCGAAGATTTACTCTCCCGGGCTCTGAAATATCACTCAGTTCATACATTGTTGCCATGGAAATTACATATAAGTACAAATATTTGTCAGAAGAAGATTTCCTTTGATTGATATCATTTCAAAGTAATGTTTAAAATACTACCCATATTTTATGCATTTATATATGATTCATTCCTTTAAATCGCATCTTTATAAATTACATATTAATGTCAATTCTTTTAAGTGGTTAGAATGTGGTTCCAGATGGGTGCTATGAGAGGTGATATAGATATTAGTACTGAAATATGCTTAATAGTCCCTGGAGGCTGGAGATACAAATTTCGAAAATATTTTCTTGGATGTCAGTGCCCTCGTGCCAATTACTTACTAAAATATTGTATCTTGATGTACTCAAGATTGTATATTTTTCTGCAAGTGCATTTTATTTACTCTCTCTCGCTCTCTCCTACAGGTGGATCTGCGTCACATCGATGAACTGAATGGCACCAATGTTGTTGAAGTGGGCGTGGATCTATCCGAATTCTATACATCCGTCGAGTGGGATATACTCGAAGTTCCTGCAGTGCGGTAAGTTAAACCAACTCGCCCCCGCCATTGCAGGACCCCGTGGAGCACCCACCCAGCCAG
Source organism: Drosophila helvetica (assembly GCA_963969585.1). NCBI lineage: Eukaryota > Metazoa > Arthropoda > Insecta > Diptera > Drosophilidae > Drosophila > Drosophila helvetica. The sequence continues at coordinate 15,646,441 of OZ018401.1, read as the reverse complement.
TGAAGGCCGGCAGGGATGCATCCATGCCTGGAGCCTGAGGCAACAGAAAATACTTTTGGCAGAAACTCCTTTGGCAAGTTTCTTGGACGCCTTGGACGCTGTCACAAAACACAAACACAAATCTTTCAGGATGTCAGGGCGCACACAGGTCAAGGATGCAAGTTTCTCCGAGAGATTTCTGTTGTTGCGGCAAGAGAGCGTACATGTACATAGGACGGCGGGTAATGATGATCATCTCGGGCGTGGGGCGTGGGCGTCTCTCCATACATCCCTGCATATGTATGTATGTATGTATGTATGTGTAAGGAGCAGAATGAGTAGGGAGTGTTTTTTATTTACACTTACCTCACATCACTACATCTCTCGCTCTCTCCCCCCGTTCTCCCCATCTATCTCCCATTCATTGCTTGTATTTTTTACGTGTTGAAGTTTTTAAATTAAAAAACTTTGGCTAAGGGAGCTGCCAAAAATAAATTATATATGTGCATATACACATTTAAATATACATGCCAGCGGAAGCGGAAGTAACTGATGCTGCTTCTGGCTTTAGTTCTTTTTTCTGTCTGGTCACCCATATATATCTATGCCTGGCTTGGGGGCGACCTATCCATATTTACCATACATCATATGTGCATATGTGGCTATGTATCGGTGTATTCTTTCACTGAAAACTCCTTTGACTTTCGCTCTTCAAGTGAGAGGGAAAGCTTCTGGGAGTATGGCAGCTGCAGAGACTGTTCTTTAATTGCCGAGCCCACCATTTCGTGGGGCAAAGGGCAGGGGCGTGTGGCAGGGAGAAGGAGCGGGAGCGGGAGCGGGAGCAGGAGCAGGAGATACGCTTGTGTGCACACATCGAGGAGCGGGGCCAAAGGGTCTCATATTTAATGTGTTTAGTCCCAAACAAAAGGCAACAAGAAATTTTTGTTTCAGCCAGAGGAACTTTTGCCGGATTCTTAAGATATTTGGATGGGCTCAAAAGAAGAGCGAGAATATGTGAGAGAAGAAAAGAGAGGCGAAGGTTATTGAGGATGGAGGATAGAGGATGGAGGATGGGCAGGCCAGACTAATTAATTAGTTGATGAAAACGGGCGATAAGTGCACGGGGGGGCTGAGCCTGTCTAGAACCCTTTCTGAAGCTATTAAGAAATTTCCCAGATATTTTGCGTGGGGAGAAGAAATCATTGACTCCTCTACGAGTGTGAATATAAATATACTGGGTATTATAGTGTCGAGGCACGAGAATGGAATGGAAAAGTGTTTGTGATGAAAATACTATGCCAAATACCAGGTATATATCAATCTATAAGTATATGTGCATATATTTATGGCTATTTTTTCGTGGTGCATGAATTCTTTAATTTCGTCTTGAATTTTCTCCTTTTCCAACTCCCAGTAGGGTCTGCCGTGACTCTTTTTCTTTATGTTCCACTGCCTCGAACACTTTTTGATTTTGTTTTTCATTTGTTGATTTTCTCTGGGTTTTTCTTTTTTTTTTTATTACAAACATTTCTCAAAGGAAGCAGAAAATCGTTGACCAAGTCAAGGTAGCGGATTCGGAATGTTGTTTTTGCTGTCGCCATTGGCACGCGTGGCAGCCACAAACAAGTCGCGACTTGCGTCTCCAAAGCCATTTTATTTTTATATGTGTATTACGAGCCATGGATATATGTATGTACACACATACACATACATATGAGGGCAGCCTTCTTCACAGCGAAGATTGCCCGTGAAAGTCATGAAAGTGTTATTTATGTGTGCCCCAATACACGTACATAGATATGTATATATATGTATATATGTATACATATATTTATGTATATATGTATGAAGGCCAGGCGACAACAACAAGAGCCGTTGGCTCCTCACCTGACGGCGAGAGGAGAGACAAAGGGAGAGTGCTGGGCGAGAGGATAGCAGACTAGAAAATAAGAGGAAATGAAGAAAAGTCCGAGTGAAGGACAACAGTTTCCTTGAACTGTTCTGAAGTTGCGTGTAAGCCAAGAAACGGTCTATAAATCAGTTATACTTTCATCCAACTCCCCCCTCAATTTGGTTTCTATTGCTCACTTTTTGTCTCAGATACAGATACAGATACATACATATATCCAAGCACCATTCTATCCACAGTTGCACAGAGCCATCCGCTCTTAGGAAAACTCCAACTGGCTGATGATGGTTTCCCTCTTTCTGTTTCCGTGACTTTCCAACATATTATGATTTTAGCTTTCAATAGAGTTACATATTTCTATATATTAAATATATATAGTATAGTCTTGGCAGTCTTATCCGTTTTCTTAGTACATCCATTCAATGAATCCTTGCTAAGTTAGATATAGTTGCTAAGATAACCTCCCCAGTTACCCCATTTCCCCTCCTGCTTCTCGCAGTAATTCTGGCTAGTACTGTTCCCAGCCAATTACAATTTGACATTCAAGCCGCCGTTGTATTCCCAACAATCATATCAAGCCTATCAAAGCAACTCCCACCTAATTCAGTTGTCCTTTGACTGTCAACCTTAAGCATACGACCCGACACAAAATGTCAGTATCTTTCCCCTTCCCCTTCCCCTTCCCTCCGCTTAACGCCCTACAACATCCCTTGAGCAGCACGTGACAAGTGGAAATGACGGAGCAGGAATACACTGGCAGAAAAATGTCAAGACCGATGAGTACTGGAAGCGAGGCTCAAGTCATTGACGGGAATTAAAAAGTTGACAGCGCCAGTTACTTGCGTATAAGTGTTGGTGGGGAGTGGGGGTGGGGGTGCGCGTGGAGTTGGTTGGCGTACACACACATGTATGTTTGATTGTATGTGTGCGAAGGTTTATTTGGCGTCGTATTCGCAGTAAATTATGCCACAAGTGCGTGACACACTCACAAAGGCGGCCTCTGGCGTTGGCGCCACTAACCCACCTAGTTGCCCCTTTATTCCAGGCATACGCCTCCTACCACAGCACGACGACTCCTCCCCGTCCCCGTTCCCGTCCCCATCCCCGTCCTTGTCCTCGTCCTGCACCCAGTGCCCCTTCTTGACTTACTCCCTTGACAGCTTTTATTGTCTGCAGGCTTTTGGTGCTCCTAAAATGCTGCAACACAATTCATAGCACGTAGAGCAATTTTCCCATGAAGCCTCCAACCTCTTCATCCTTCCGCTTACTCCCTACACTCCCTCCACCTCCCACTAGACCATTCCACCCGACTCCTACAACTTGTGTACAGCCTCCAACAAGATTCCGTTTTAATGCGCATCGACAGTTAAATTAACTGAATGGCGAGGCGAACGTTGTCTGGGGGGTTGGGGCGGCTCAGGAGCCTGTGAATGAGAGGCGTGGCAGGCCGCAGCACGTGCATGAGGGCAAGGGCCAGGTAGACAATCAGGCATTGATTGACAACCAGCCATACAGATAGAGAGAGAGAGAGAGAGAGAGGGGGAGTGAGTCCTGTGAGTGGAAAGGTGCCAATGGAAGCAACAAAGAAATCAGAGGCTATAAAATTAAAGTTTGGTCCGGGTCTGCCCTTTTAAGTTTTCGGACTTCGGTCAGGATTCCTCAAACTTTATGTTAATAACGAAATCGTGGCAGGGCATTCGATTGTAGTTTGTAGCTTTGACTGCCATTCAGATGAGAGGAATTGGTAGTGGAGATATGGATTAGGATTCATTTGGCTGTGATATTTAAATTCTGCTGTTCGCTATCATTGCTCGTTTTTGCTCCAGGAATATTCTCTCTCTTTAAGACCGTTTTACAACTTCCACATCATTGAGGACTTAGCTCAAGATTGTATAGTATTCCATTCAATACTCATTACGCCTTACGTTACGTTTATTACGTTTCTCCTTATTCGTTACTCGTTACTCGTAACTCCTAGCTCAGTAATCGTTATTCATTACTCGTTACTCCTTACTTATTCTCCTTACTCTTTACTCCTTACTCCTTACTCCTTACTCGTTACTCCTTATTCGTTGCTCGTTACTCCTTACTCGTTAATCCTTATTCATTACTCCTTACTCGTTAGGCTCCATTTTACTGTACTTTAATTGTTTATTCCTCTGCTCTCTACTCGATTATATTTAAACACTTCTTTTCGGTATCATCCTCTCTCGTCTCCTCTCGTTTCTTCCTTTTTTTAACTCACTTTCTTCTTTAAACTTAACAACTCATGGTTTTCACCAACTCAGCATTCATTCCTATTTTTTCCCTATTCCCTTTCCTCCTCCCTCTCTCACGCTCTCTCTCTCTCTCTCTCTCTCTCTCTCTCTCTGTGTATCCTTTACCATCATCTTCTTTATCTGCTTATTGGGTTCTTTCTTTTATTGTCATATTCCAAGCCATCCCTTGGGGGCTGTATTACGTCTAATTGCCCCAATGCGTCGCAAAACATCGAATCAACACGCCAGGCACATACAAAATCGCACCGCAGAACACACAACCGAATGGTCTCTCCATCCCATCCCATCCCCTCCTATCCCATCCCAATCCATCCCATCCCATCTGCTCTTGAGTCCTCTACAGGCTCCATTTAAACTTGCGCTGTGCCTTCTTTTTACTACAGCTTGATTGCTTGATTACCAGGCACAATTTTGGTCGAGCTTGAGGTTTCCATTCCCATTCCCATCCCCATCCCCATCCCCATCCAATATTTTTATTAGCCACCCCCAACAGATCGATTAAAATCATAATTAGCAAACTTTCCAGAGATTCCCAGTCCCCAGATTCCCTTCTTTGCGGTCACACCTCAATTGCCGCACTCTGTCCCAGTCCTTAGAGACTAATTTCCGCCTCTTCTCTTCTCTTCTCTTCACTTCTCTTCACTTCACTTCATTTCTGTTCTCGTTTTCTCTTTTCTGTTTCCTTGGGTTTTCCAAATTTTTTTCAAGTCATGCAACGAAGCGTGTTTATGTTAGTTATTAAAATTCTATTACTTACTTTGATTTCTTTCTGGGGCCAATTTCTATTTCTTCTGTGCACGGATTTCAGGAACCTATCAGGGAAAAGTTGTTGAAATCAATCAAGCGTTGAGACCTTTAGCCATTGCCTCCACACTCCCACTCCCACACCCACACCCACTCCTGCTCCCGCTACCACTACCACTGTCACCTCCTCAACCCCCACTGAGTAGGTGGTAATGGTTATGAGGCTCCCCATGGGGGACTGTGCTACTGCGGGGTTCTTCCTTCTGCCTTTCTTTATGTCTTCGTTTCTTTTTTTATGTTGCCAATCATTCTGTATTTATGCGTTTGTTCTTTGACTCCACCAGCAAACAGCAAATAGCAATCATCAGGCTTCTCTCTCCCTCTGGGGTGTCCCCCGTTGTCAATCAGCTTTTTGACCATTTTTGGTCAGTTTAGTGTGTTCATTGGCCCTGCCCTGCCCTGCCCTGCTCTGCATATGCACACCACCCACTTACGTGCCACTTTCCACATTCAATTTCGCTGGAATTTCACTTAATTTTTTTGTGTGTCGGTGACCCAAAAAAAACCTTTGCTGGGAAGAGTGGAAATCTAAATAGCATTTGATTTAAAATCAGTTCTCTTCTTGGCAAAATCATTTCCAAAACACACACAGCACAAGCTCTGGGCGGGGGAGTGTGGGTGGGGTGGGAATTTTGTTTCAGCTTTCCCTTTCAACTTGTATTTGGCTTTGAGCATTTTCGTTTTCGTTTTCGTTTTACTTTCTCTTTGGGGGTTTTTCCTCGTTTATTACGCACACGCCGCGTGTGGCTCAACGCATTGATGAATTGTTGCCAATGTTGTTGGTCTAGGAGTAATAGGAAGTGGAGCGCCGTTCAGGGTAGCGGTAGCGGTAGGGGCAGGGGCAGGGGTAGAGATGCCTAGGGAGAATGGCCTGGTGACTGTGCCTGGGCCTGGGCCTTCGAGTCAAATCAAACTGAAGTTTTGTTAGTCCTGACTGGTACTTTGTTGCCGTCTTTTCTCTATTTCTCTATTTTTTCCTACGTGGCGCCATCTCTCGGCGCCGTGCCCAGACACACGCAGGGATATATGTGTGTGTGTGTGTTTGTTTGTTTGTGTGTTTGTGTGAAGGACTACGCGTGTCCATTTAGTCATTTCCATTCCAATGTGTGCGTGCTTTTTTCTGCCTATTTTATGATTTATCGTATGTTTTTGGCTGCTTCGCTCCGTTTTGTTGCTAACCAACTAACCAAGCCGTCACCGAGCTTATTACACAGACCGACCTTTACACGTACCACAGCCCCGTCCCCCGTTCACCGTCCCCCTACCAACCACCGAACCTCCTCACAGCGTCCACGCCCACACATATTTGATGCTGACTTAAGGGTCTTTCAAGTTTTCGGGCAAGTGTCTCCCAGTCTCTCTGTCTGTCTGTCTGTCTGTCTGTCTGTCTTTCTGTGTAGTGGCCAGGCTTCATCTTTAAGAGGAATAAGCCAAAAGAAGTTCCACAGAAAAGAAAAGACAGGACAGGATAGAGTCCACCTCGTGGACACTCCTGGCATGTTGACTAAAGCTCACTTTAGCAGACTTAATCTGTAGCCATATTACATGTTTTCCCATTGCTGGGGATCGGCTAGGGAGTGGAGCAGATGGAGCTATGTACACACACACACACACACACATAGTGTATGGGATGTACACACACAAGTTAAAATTCTCGTGTGCTTTTGTTTGTGGTCATGCTCTTGGGGCAGCACATAAATATGCTCGGACAAAAGAGTTCGGGTATTAGAAATCGCAATTCCCTACCATCATTTGTGTAATTATAGTCCCTTTATAAAGCCAAAACGAAGCGTTTCCGACCTCATGAAGTGTGTATATCAGGGACCGAGGATAATGACTATTTTGTATTTTTGTAACCTCAAAAGTCATCGACTTGCAACAGCCACACAGAAGAATTAAATATAACGATAGACTGCTCTATAGATCATTTATGCATATCCACCAAAATGTGTACATTTTATATACGACATATTCATGATCAGCATCAATAGCCCAGTCGATATAGCTATGTGTGTCTGGCCATATCTCCGTCTTGATGAGCGCCTAGAGCTAGACCAACCGAACTCCTCTGATATCACACAGCCACGAGTTTTTTTTTTTAAGATATAGATAGATATATTAGCTTGACAGACGAGCATACGAGTATGTACAGGCTGAGTGCCGGGTATGAGTAGTGTCGCGGCACGCGTGCCTCTACTCACAGGGTTTCATCTCGTTCAGTGGTGCCATCTGTCGGAGTGAGCGAGATATAATGGAATGAAAACAGCTCATAGTTTGAGTCACATAAATCATTGAATTAGTAATTGACTACCTCTAGTTTTTTCCTTCACAAATGTGAGTAAGTTATTATCTGAATAATTTTCTTTACAGTGCTTCGAGTGTCCTAGTTTTGGTCAGTGTACCTTTCCAGGCAATTCGACCTGCCTCAACATCCTTTTCTTAATACCCCTTCGAATGGAAAGTTTCGTTGCTGTATTTGTTTTTGTAATGTGAACACTCGATTATATTCCACATAGTAGATCACTTTTTCCCCTTACTGATACTGTCCGTAATGGTGTCGTAATAGATTACTGGATTCCACAAACGGGCATTCTCTGCCCATCCTTTTATTCCTCTTCCCGTAGCAATTCGGGAACTCGCACTCTCTCTATCTTCTCCAGCCTCTGTCTCTTTCCCGATTCGCTTTTGAGTGACTGGCATTCGGAATTGCCTTGGCAAATTATATTTTATTGCTGCAGCCATCAAAACTAACCCACAAGATGTTGGCCTTCAGTCCCGGATTCCTTGCCGCACGCTCCCCACCCACATTCACATCCCCACCTATACACTTCCACAACACAAACACCCACTCCCCCCTTGGCGCTTTTGGCCTCCATTTTGTGTGCCCATTGCCACATACTTCATTTCTATTTGGAGGCAAAGTCAACTGCCACAAACAGTTAGTTGCCTGCCGGCCACATCCTTGTCGTTGTCCTTGCCACCCTTGGCCCCCATCTCTAATCCTCTTTTCCTGCCTTTGTGGGAAAGCGGGCTGGGCTTTCTTTGCCATTTTCCTTGGTTGTTTATTATTTATTTACAATATTTTCGTATTCAAAATGAAGCCGCAAGCCGCTCGGAATTATTGATGGCTCAACCATATACAACCCCTGCCAGGCCTTCCTCTCTCTACCCCTTTTTCGTGCCCGCCAGCTACATTTTTTTTGTTCTGTTCGGTGTCCTTCCTCTCGTCAGATCCTGTTTCAAGAGTTTCTGGAGTGCGACCAGCAGAGGAACGAACGACAACTGTAAGAAAATAAAAGTTTGCTTGACTCAATTTACAAAAATGTTCCCTCCATTTTCTTTTCTTTTCTTTTCTCTTGCCTCCTGGTGTTTCTTTCCACTTTTCTTCACAGCAGTAGTCAGAGATTATTAACTTTTAAATTATGCATTTTGCCAGGCAACAGGGGTGGGGGCCTGTGACTGTGACTGTGACTATGGCTGTGACTGGGGGAAGGGGCCAACCCGTTTGAGTGATTTTTAAACTGATTAACGCAAATGGCTTACAGTTTTTCAGGACCCCCTTAGGATCCACAATTTATACTCGTGGATTGGTAGACTCTCAGATTATTATCCATCCTGCTATCGTATATATCGGATCGAATTCCAAGGAAAAGGTGGAAGGTGGAAAAACGATGACAAAACGTTTTGCTTTGTATCTTTAAAAATAAAAAGTAATATCTCTGGGCAGACTCAGTGCTTGAATTATTGAAAATATTGTGGATCATTTTGGGAAAATTTCTATGGTATATTATCTACAGTTGTGCATGCATCGCTAGCCCTTCACAGTTTGACACTCACTCAGCAGTTAGGCCCATATTTTGTCAGTATTTTGCAATATTTATCATGCGGCTGATGATTTATGCGATTGGAGTGCCATATATCTGCGAGTATGTGTTTATATCTGTAAATAAATAAATGTGTTCTGGGGCCTGTCTGAGTGCCGGGCACTGCGGATGCCCCGCATGCGGAAGCTGCCCCAGCAATAAAAAAAATAAATAAAATAGCAGCCCGAATAATCCCTAATATCTATATGTGTACGAGTATGCATGTATTTACGGGCTGCTCAACACAAATTTGTATTTTCCAACAGCAGCCTTCTCAACAGCCTTCCCTCCGTCTATCTCTGTGTGTCGTTGCAGCAATGAGAAGTTCTACACGTGCTGCGATGAGCCATATCTGGACATCACATTTAACATCACGATGCGCAGGAAGACGCTCTTCTACACGGTCAACCTGATCATCCCCTGCATGGGCATCAGCTTTCTAACCATATTGGTGTTCTATCTGCCGTCGGACAGTGGCGAGAAGGTGAGTGCTTGTTATTGACCAATACCAAAATACCAAAATACCAAAATACCAAAATGAATTACCGGGGTCGAGTATCTGGACGACCCCTTGACGTCGCGACTGAAACACTTTTCTGTTTGGAAAATCAAGAGTCAGGATCTGGCCGTCTTCCAATGAACTGGGTCACTCCAAGGACCCATGTTGCATGAGCTTCTCACCTTTCACCTGGAGGTCGAGTGTCTGGGGCTCTTAGAGGTGTGCTCGGACGTGGAGGATTACAAGAACGAGGGTGCCATGGAGATAGCCTCCTCCTCCCCTCTTAAGGACTTGGCTCTCTGGCCAGGATATATGATAGCACGTACTGTGACGTACTTGCCACATGCTTTCCGTGGTTATGGGATTTTCAGGCTGGAGTTTAATGTACTCTCCTGGAAGTAGTTCTGAAAAACTGGACACAAAGATCAGCAATTGTTTCCCGACGTATGTATCATGAAATGAAATTGAGGATGGATATGCGGTTGTTTTATAGGAGTTGGAATGTACAGGTTGGGGGGTCCCGAGATCAGATAAGCCTAGCGAACGGAAGCACAGATCAATAAATCGGCCCAAGGCCCAATCATGGTTGATTTGGGGCAAGGATTATATCCGTCTTTGAGGTCATGTTATGCCATGGGTACTAAATTATAAGAACCATTTACCAAAGAGCACGTAGTACCCGGCAATATTATATAAGCCGAAGGTGGAGGCTACATGTTTCACCTGCTACAAGGGGTACTATAAAATATTTCAATATTTATTATGGTTTATCATAGCAGACTCCCATTGGGGGAGCCAGTTGAGTGGAGAACTAGCTACATTGCCTGGGATACCCCTGCAAGCACTCTCTGCCCTTGGTGAAACGCATCTCCTTGACAGTTTCCACTCTACTTTTATTTTTGTTTTTATTTGTATTTTTATTTTTATTTACCCCAGCACATCTGCGCCATCTCTGGACCACAGTCGCCCAGTTCCCGTGGCCAGTCCGCTTCTCCCAGACTGTTGTTTTTTTTGTTTTCGTTAAACCAATTGCCATAATTTATTGTCCGTTTTCCATTTCGCCCTCCTCCTACCCGATCAGTTCAAAATGTGCTTTTAATTAAAAAGAAAAAATAATTTCACACTTAAATGAAAATGAAAATGCATTTCGACATTTTATTCATTTTTATTTTCAATTTTTTAGTGTTGATGTTTCTTTTTATTGGTTTGGTTTGGTTTGGTTTGCCTTCATTTAAGTTTGAGTAAATAAAATTACACAATGTGTTCAATTTAATGCATATCCACACATATTCAGACGAACCCCGAACCCTGAACTCCGAACCCTCAACACTCAACCCTCAAACCGTATCACACACACAGACACATCGCGGTATTGTGGGGTTCTTTGGCGATGGATTCTTTCAAGAGAGCGCGCGTACGCGCCCAAAGGAACAAACGCTCGGGAAAATGCGTGGAAAAACATGCAATGGCATAATGCATAAATATAAACATTTACATGCTGCCCGAGCGAGACTTATGAATAAATTACGGCCAATTTTCAAAATAAATAAAATGCAAAAATAATTTGTGTGCGCAAGCGGTTTGTGGACAACGAACATCACAACCAGCCACTGCAGTCCAGTCCACTGGCAGTCGCCCCACAGACACAGACACAGGCACAGACACAGGCACAGACACAGGCACAGACACAGGCACAGACACGTACAGAGCTACAATGATGCTGATGCTGATGCTGACGCTGATTCTGGACGACATCGACATCGACATCGCTCATGGAGCATAATTTATGTTATAAATATTGACAGCGGTGAGCATTTGATGGGATATCCCCAGTAGACATTATGTAAATGGCTGTGCATTATCGAGTTAAGGACGTGCACTCGCCTCACTACGCTCCCACTGGGGGTCTACTAGGCATTAGGACAAACTGTTTGATCAATTGCTAGCCTTGTTGCAATTATGCAATTGTTCAATTGCATAATACATATAAGCAAAAGGATTAAAGGATGAGTAGATTCCATCTTTTTCCCCTATTTGTATATAAGAACGTGAATATTCCAAATCAGATCTTTCCATCCACAAGATATTGCGACTCTTTCAGATCGTTTCCAAAATAATACTCCGTCTTCCGTTTCCTGCCCATAAAAACCAGCAAAAATATTTGAATAAAAACCAGTGGCATCGTTTTTATCTTTGCCCGCGTGCCTCGACCTTAAGATACCCTGCACTCGGTTGCTATTTATATATATTTTATTATCTACATATAACTATGGGAAATCCAAAATATAATGCGACTCCTCCTTAAGGCTATTTTTACAAGTATGAGTTTAGCGGTAGCTTTCGGCTAAAATATATATAAAATACAGCGAATGGGATAGTGTTTTTCTGATTCTGATTGTGAACCCTGGATTTCCGGTTCAGTTTTTGAAAGCCATACAAATGACAAGTCCTCTGCAGCTTGTTCTCTTCATTCTGTCTGATAATAATGATAATAATAATCCATTGCGACGGTAGGCGGAATTTTCACACAAAACCCGGTCACAAGCAGTCACGGCTATGCTCGACTTTGCTCCTGATTCCGATTCAGAATATGTAAGGGAACCACTTTCTTCCAGCTGTTACATACATGTACACGAAATCAATATGCCCATGTTCTCTTTGGGTAGCGGGCATGAAACCAATTCTTCTGCTATTATTATTTTTTGCAGCAAAATTGTCTCTTTTTGCTTGTGTTTTTTTTTTAATTGGTATTTTTACAATTTCTGCCGTGTGGACACATTTCATGGCGGTGTTGCCTGTTCTCTGTGTGGCCATAAAGGGTATGGCACCGGTACTGGTACCGGTACCCGTGCTGGACACATGGCCGGTGGCTGTGTGTGTGGGTGTGCGATTGGCAGTGGGTGGCGCTTACACATATGCTCAAATATTTGCGCCTAAAAGCGGGCACGGGCAGCGGCAGGCAGGACAAAACTCTGGGACAGAAGTGCCCGAAAACTTGCCGAATTCCTTCCACTGACACTGAACCACTGAGTGGCACCAGTGGCCCCAGTTACAATAACTCTGCACAGTCCGGGCACGTAGGGGCTGAACACTACGGCTTGCTATCCGCTATCCGCTTTCCGATGTCCACTATCCGGCGTCCGATGTCCGATGTCCGGCGTCCGGCAGTCCGAGTTTCAGTTTGGAGCTTTCTCCATTGCGATGCGATGCCATCGGAATTGGAATTGGAATTGCCAATTTACATGCATATGCGCCACAACGCACTTCATTCATGCAATTGCCGATTGCGGGATGTGGCAGGGGCCCCATCGCTCTGCCTCTCCCCCCCTCTCTCTCTCTCTCTCTGTCTCTCATCCAAAACTAAGTAGCCGTACTGGACAGAGACCCTTTTGCGTGCCTTGCCGATCCTGCCTGTTTTTGTATTTGTATCGTATTTTTATTGTTAAAACAATTACGTTTTATGTGCGGGTGGGCGGACGGGACGGGACGGGACGGACAAAGCAAAGATTGAAACTGTCCACTCAGAAGTTTTACCGATGATGATGATGGCCGAAAAGCCCCGTTGTGTGCCGAACCGTACCGCACCGAAACGGAAACAGAAACAGAAGCCGAAACCGAAACAGAAACAGAAATGCATTTTCCACCTTAATTACATCGAGCATTTGCATAAATAATGCGCCTCGAATCAATGTGCCAGCGATGGGAGCGTGAAGCGGGTTTGGCTTTCACTGAATCCCGGAGGAATTCCACGAGGAGTAGCCCTGCAGTCCCTTTGCAAGGATATGCAATAATGTTGGTGGAAAGTCTAATACAGCAGCCGTAAATTGCTGTTGAGTTTTATTTTGAGCAAAAAAAAAAAACATACATATTTTATTTTTTTTAAATAAAAAACATATAAATTAATTTCTACTTTTATTTTTTTGAGATCAAAAATAATGAGGAAATTTTATAATATTACTGAAAAATCCGTAAAAAATTGAAACATAATCATTACCATGTAATTTTCATAATTAAACTTATAATGAATATGGTCCCTGATTTATAGTTCTAAAATATAAATTTAGTTGCAATTTTTTTTGATTAACTCTAAAATTATAGTGGCACCTTTTATTGGATTGTTAATCCAATTTCCCTTAAAACAACTGTTTGGGCTTGGAAAAACTATTCCAAAAGGCTTACAAATAATTCCAAAGTACTTTAATTTTATGAATTAAATTCCGATTGGAAATATCGCCAGAAATATGCGCTTCCCTCTAACGAGAAATAGCCTTAAATCAAAAAGCTACTTTATAATCATGATGAATCACTTCTAGGATCATCTTCCAAGTAGTTTCTTATAACTTCCAGTAAATAAGGCTCTTCGATCTACAGTGGAAGTGGAAAGAACTTCCATTTAGACTGATTTTTAATTTAAAAAAGTAACAAAGGAGGCCATACTGTTGTTAGCCGTTTAGTAATCCAAGTAATCCCCAGCAATCACACTCACATCTCTATGCTCACGTGCATGTACTCGTGTAACACTCAGAGAAGAGAAGAGTGGAGTGGCGGGGAGGGGAGGGGACGGGGAGCAGCCAGCAAGATGGCACTGGCACCGGCACCAGCACAGGCACAGGCACAGGATTTTCTTTGCAACTTGTAACCTTAATTAGGCAACGTCACTAATCGCTTTGCAAGCGCTGGCCCCCGAACCTAAGGCTAATTATCATAAAATCATTAAGCATCGAAAATTTATGCCACAGCAAACAGAGACAGACACACAGACACTCACACACACACACCGACACTGCCGTCCTGGCACTCTCCCACACTTCGGTACTCCCGCCATGCACACAAGAGACTCAAATCGCGCGTCTCATTTTCGACATTTAATTACTTTTTGCGCACACACACACACACACACATATACACACATATACATCACTTGTGCACACTCACATAGAAGCGAAGCACACTCCATTACAAGCAACTTAAGCAGGAATATGAAGGGCACTCCAGCTGGCATGAGGCAGACGTATTAGGTACCCTCACAGCTTCATCGGTATTTCAGTCAAATTGTGCTTTAAGCCAGAAACTCGTTGCATTTGGCTAAAACTGCATACGTAGTGTCTTTGGAAGGAACAAATTTGGCTTCCAGACGACCGATCGATCGGTTCCTGAACCTTAGTTATGGCTGGAACTAAGAGGAAACTCAGAATTTCTTCCGGCCGTAAAGAATGAAACTCAAACAAGACTCGACACTCTGGGGCTGATCAAGAGTAAATATGCGCTTTTGTGGGGTTGGCAAATGCTTCCATTTGGCCTTGGCTTAAATCAAGGCCCGTACTTGCCACTTGCCTCCGCTTAGCAGCTAATACGAATTGGCAAGGCCTCTGGCCTTCTGCCTCCCTCTCTCTCTCTCTTTTCCACTCTCACAAATCATTTCGCGCCCCTGAAAAGTGTGTCGCGGTTTTCCTTGGGCCATTCCATTCATGCATATGATTTGGTGGCCAGTTTTTGGCCAGCAAAGAAATCGCCCGAGAAACCGCTTTTTTCCACGCCCATTGCCTTCATTCATTATTTGCATTTGATGCCCACTCGGGCATTTTAAATCAATTGAAATTTTCATTTCATTTTCGTTTCGAGTCTTATTTGCATTTGTACGAGTATAATGATTGCTGGCTCGGACTCGGTCTGGGGCCTGGTCAATGGGGTCGGGGTTTCACTTCCACTTGGCCACCAGCAGCAGGGATGGTGGTGCGGTCCCTAGCCCTGGTATCCCTGCTTGCCGGCAGCAAGGACCCAGGGACAGTCTGGGACACAATGAAAGCAATGATAGGGATTCCAAAACCATATCGAACATTCCCTCAATTAACAAAAGAAAATAAAAGTGCTAATTTTGAGCCGAAAGTACTGCAACAGCAAGGCAAGGCACAGCCCTGTGCTGTGCTGTGCCAAGTCGTTTGAACCGTCTCAATGGATGACCCTCTGCTCTCGGAAGTATTCCCAATATTTATATCGATATCGCATGTATTTTTCCCTTTCGAAATTCAAAAAAAGGCTCTCAGAGACGTGTCAGATATCCTTCCGCCGCTGCCAAATGAACTCGCCGAATGTGTGTTGCATAACAAGTGCTTGAATTAAATCAGCTTAAGGAGCAACTGGGAAATATTTACGCATTACAAATGGGAAGCCTTATCGGGGCGGCGAGAGTTTCCCCAGCTTTTCCTCTTTTTTTGAAAATTGTCGCTCCTTTATGGCTGGAAACTTTGGCGCTTTACATTTTCCCCTCTCGACATGCAACTCAATTTAGTCCCAGTCGCACCTCAGTCGGAGTCCTGCACCCCAACTCCCCTACTCCCCCACTCCCCCACTCCCCTCCGGTCCTAACTACAGTCGTGTCCCGCTATTTCGCTCTGGGAGCTGCTTGCTGCAAATAACTTGAGCCATGTTTGACTTCCATTCACCTCACTCTGCCTCCCTCCCTCCCTCTGGTTGCAGGTCTCATTAAGCATATCCATTCTGCTGTCGCTCACCGTGTTCTTCCTGCTGCTGGCGGAAATCATTCCGCCCACATCGCTGGTGGTGCCGCTGCTGGGAAAGTTTGTGCTCTTCACCATGATACTGGATACGTTCAGGTGAGTTTTTCTTACGATTTCCCACTGATAACGAATGAATGCGAATGTTCTGCGGAAACGGAACCTAAAAATAAAACTTCGTTCGCTTGCTGGCACAGGCACAGGCCCTGGCTCTGCCTCTCCTGCTGATTGTGTTTGGCTCAGTGCCACGCCCTCTTCGCCTCCCCATAAATGGGTGCCGCAATTTACAGTCATTTGCCACGCCCCCATTACTGCGCCTGCCCCACCGCCAAATGATGACCGCCTAATTGATGGTAAACAAAAGTCGAGTCGAGTCGAGTCGACTCGAGTCGGAGTACCAGTCTCCTCCTCCGGTCTGAGGCTGAGCCTGAGTCTGAGGCTGAGGCTGAGGCCGAGTCGGAGGTCTGCCAACAATGGAATCGCCAGTGGCGCAACAGGACCTTGCCTCAAATGATGTAATTAAGGCTGGCAGACGCCACTCCCCTCCTGTTCCCATAACAGCAGCATCTCCTTCACTCCGCCACTTCATTCTTTGTGCGTAGGCAACGCCTCGGCCAGCTCCTAATTAGACGTGGGCGTCGAAAGTTAATTACCCAGACTAAGAGAGCAACTCACTTAAGTTCATTCTACATGGTCCCCCCCCTCTTACTCTCTCACCCCCGCACTTTACACCCTTTCTTTCATTTCATACACAGCATCTGTGTGACAGTCCTGGTACTGAACATCCACTTTCGGTCGCCCCAGACCCACACAATGGCCCCTTGGGTGCGGACTGTGTTCATCAATCAGCTGCCGCGATTTCTGGTCATGCGGCGGCCCCTATATCCGATCAGTGAAATGATGTGAGTACTCCCCCCCCCCCCCACCCGTAATCTCTCCTAGTATTCGATCACACATCCCCCTCTCCTCCCTCCTGCAGCAAATCCTCGCGCCGTCTGATGGTGCGCACCTGTAATGGACTCGAACTGAGGGATCAAATACCACCGTTGCCACCGCCCGTGGCCTTGTCACGGTAAGTCCTGCCTCGCCCTGAAGCCTGGAGAGGCTAAAAAATAATAGATAATAATCAATAATCATCCGATCGGAAGCCATATGGAGCACATATCCTTGAATTATTCAATGTAATAATCATTTAATCTTCATCTCGTTGCAGCATGCACCACAGCCCCAAGACGACGTCTCGCAGCACCTCGCCACACCTGCAACACAGAGTACAAACCCTCAATCTGATGGACGAGTGTGGCATGGGCATGGGAATGGGGGGTGGCGTGGGCGTGGGCGTGGGCGGTGGTGGTGGGGGCGGGGCATCCACTATAACCGGCCACCTCAGCTCCTTGTATCCGCCGACCATCTCGACGGTGAATCAGCAAACCTCGACCACGTCCTCGTTGATCGATGCCCAGTACCACAATCAGTACCAGCAGACCGGGGGCTCGCTGCTGGACCATCCGCTGACGCCAACGAAGTTCCGCCAGATGACCTCCACCTCCAGCCAGACGGGTCAGAACGGACAGAACGGGCCGAATGGAACCGGGCAGCACCATCACTATGGGGCCGGCGGGGGGAAGTCGTCCTCCACCTCGACGCTGACCCACCAGCAGGCCAGCGGCCATCACTTGTACCGCCAGCAGTCGAGCTGCTCGGCAAACTTTTCGCCGCTGCCGCAGCATGCCCATCAGGCCCATGCCTCGACCACCACCAACGACCTGTGCATGGGCATGGGCGGTAGCATGGGGATGGGCATGGGCATGGGGATGGGCATGGGCATGGGCATGGGTCTGGGAGGCAATGGCAACCCCAATGTGATAAAGTCTACGACAACAGTTAACTCGGTGGCCACGGCCTCCACGCTGGCCGATTCGTGTTGCAGCGGCATCCAGATACACCAGGGCATGGGCGCCGGGGCCGCCTGCCAATCCTCGGAGCTGCTGCAGCAGCATCGACCCACCACATCAGCAGCAGCAGCGGCGGCGGCTGCGGCAGCGGCAGCTGCTGGAGGAGGACCAAGTACCTCGGCAGCGGCGGCAGCAGCCTCGGCTGGTACGCCACCGCCACCGCCGCCGCCGGTGGCGGCCTGTGATATACTGCCCGCCTGCCAGCGAGAGGGCGGCCCTCACTGCTGTTCGGGGCGCGGAAATGTGCGACAACGCTGGCACACCTGCCCGGAGCTGCACAAGGCCATGGACGGGGTCAACTACATCGCGGATCAGACGCGCAAGGAGGAGGAGAGCACAAGGGTAAGCATACCGCATGCCGCATACCGCACACCGCACACCGCATGCCCGCATCATTATCTATCGTAAATACAATACATGGCAAATGGTGTTCAAGACGGGAGAAGGGTCAGGCAATTGCGATAAGTCCTTCATAGTCCTTTAGTCTCAAAGACAATGCTCGCCCCACCTGCCTGGAGATGCATAAGATGATGGATCAACTGACTAAGATACATCTCTTAACGATTGATATAGGAACTATTTTATTTTTTTTTTTCATTTTGATGGATTCGAAGCGGAAATATTTCGTGTCTGTAATGCATCATCTGGGCCATATTATAGGCCTCACTCTCAGCCAATTTATTAAGTACGGATATTATAGTATATAGGATAAAGGCATAATGCTCTAAATCAGCAGCAATAGACGAGTCGATAGATGTCAAACGAAACGCAACCTTATTTAATATCCGGATAATGGATAATGCGCTTTTCAGAGCATACTTTCAGGGTTCATATACACATTTCCCATACAATCGTTAGACCACAAATATTTTTAATAATACAAAGAAAACCGGTATTTAGAAACTGATTACCGGTTAGACCCCAAAGCTTGGACTGGTTTTTTATAGCGGTAAATGCAAAATGCATCTTTATAAGCATTTGTGACGCTTAAAGCCTTTTTGTAAGCTTAAAGAAAAAACGATTCTCCCACCAGCATTTGCAATTAAAATTAATTAAAATAGACAAGTGATAGCCATGTGCTTTTTTAATGACCAAAACTCAAACTAACTTAACCAACCATAAAGGGAGAGTTCGGGTAACAAGTTGCAGGTCCATGGCTGCTAGTAATTTGAGTAAACCTTTAGAGCTTGCCCTACCGCACTTTTTCAATTGATAGCCACACTTATTTTCACTTGAGTTTCCAACAAAAACCGATTAGAGCCGAAAAAAGAAAAGTCGTATACGTAATATTTACACCATGGTTTATTCTGTTGGTATTCGTGTCAATAAAATCATTTATGAAAGCAAAAATGAGGAAAGAATAAATCAAACAATAACTATCAGTACTACCATGGATTTACAATTAAGCCGAAGACCAGTAAAAACGGGAAAACAGCTTACCCCGAAACCCTTCGTTTCATTAAAGTTCTTTGGGTATGCCTTAATGAAAAGGAAATCCCATAAATCGAAAAAAAAAACCCTTACAGGAGTGGCAATTGCAGGCCACCAGCAAAAAGGCAGGAGGAAAAAGGAAGAGCGAAGTGGCCCGAAAGCCGCTTAACATTTGGCTTAGACGAGACAGAGACGAATACAGATATATTACAGAGACAGAGATAGAGATGGAGATGGAGATGGCGATGGAGGGACGATGGAAGTCAGTGTGGGCTCCTACGATGTTAATAAGCCTGGCGTAATAAATTAGAGCGGCCTTAGGCCGGATTTATGAGAACGTCAATAATCGATACACGAAATGCAAGGGGATTCCGGAGAAGGGATACCTAGGCCAGGACACAGTTGTTGATGATGTCTGACTGTCAGTGTCTTCCTCTATCTATGGCTTATCCTGCCCTGTCCCTGCCCGGTCCTGCCCTTTTGTTGACCTTACACGGACTCATTGTTCCTGGATACTGGATGTATCTCAGTCCGAGTCCGAGTCCAAGTGTGGCTGTCCTAATGTCCTTTCGAGAGTCAATATATATATGTGTGTGGTTGCTTTGTACTTTCCTAGAATCTTTATGTATGTGGTTGTCTCTATGGCAGGACTTTTGCCGGCTGCGCCAAAAGTTTTAATGACTTTTCATGCGCCTTATTGAGCATCAGGCATCGACCAGGCCGAATCCGAACCCGAGCCCGAGTCCAGGCTGGGGCTAAGGCTGAGGCTAAGGCTATTCCCGGCTTCTGTCGTAGTTGGAGGAGTGGAGCTCGCTCTCTCATCATAATGAATGTTTTCTTGTGGCATTGAACAAAATGCCAATAAAAGTATTTTATTAAAATTACGCACACATTCAATCATTATTGGAATGTCATGTTGAGCTTAGGACAGTCTGGTAGGACCTTCTGGAAGTCGCTGAGCTGCCAGTAGTCCCTAGGAGTTGAGGACACAGGACTGGACTCAACGCCAAATGCCAAATGCCAAGGCGGCAGCAGCGGAACGCTTGTTGAGGCATTTACATTGAGTGCGTGTCATTTCTGCCACGCCCCAATGGGCCATTGTGGATGGATTCAAGTGGGGCACAGGAGCGGCGAGGGGGTGGCTCCATCACTGGGGAATTAGTTCAATGATTCAATGGCTGCGAGCTATATTTCCATGGGCAACGCGGATTGTGCCCTGCCTTAGCCAATAAATAATAATAATAATAATAATATTCCTTAAGAGCATTTCGATACGATTTTATTTCAAAGCTCATTTTCTGCAGAACAGCTGATCCATAAAATCGAATATCAAAATCGAGTATTCAGCATTCAAAACTTAATTATTGAGTTGATTGAAATGAAAAGCTACTTGAAACCTCTCTAGTAAGCCCTTTTTCTGCTGATTTTTAAACGGGTTTTTCCACAGAATTTTCTGAAATATATAAATGGAAATGGCGCCAGCAATGGGACTTTGCTTAAATTTTTGGTTGGAATCGGTTTTCTAGAAATACCCAGAAGCCTCGTAAATATGCATATATAAAAATATATTCATTATTGAACAATTATCCGCTTGCTTTCATATATACACCCAGAGAATAAAGCCCTGAATTTTAGATTTAAATATTCATGCCATTAATCTGCAACTTAGAGTGGAAATATTAAAATTAATATCAAAACAGTTGATCTAAATATATTTAGTATTTAAATTAAAATGTATTTCCCATAAATTTCCTATTATATATATTTATTGTATTTTATACTTAGATTAAAAAATAGTCATAAGACATTCATATATAAATCCCAATGCCATTTTACATACATCATATATGTACATATTGATTGATTGATTGATCTATTGATTATCCACCCAAATCCACCCCACAGGTAAAGGAGGACTGGAAGTACGTGGCCATGGTGCTGGATCGTCTGTTCCTCTGGATATTCACAATAGCCGTAGTAGTCGGCACCGCCGGCATCATCCTGCAGGCACCGACGCTCTACGACACCCGCGTGCCCATCGACATCAAGCTCTCAGAGATCGCCTCGACGACGGCCAAGCCGAATGTGGCGCGGCCTATCTTGTAAGCTGCCCGCCACCCCCCCTCCCCTCCCCACAAATCGCGATATACATACGTAGATGTATCGAGATGGGTAGGCGTCAACCATTACCATATATAAACACACACACAGTCTGAAAAAGCCAGCAGAAGAAGCCATAACAAAAAGATGGTGAATGGAATTCGCATTTGTTTTTTCTTTAACAACTAAAAAAACAATAGCAATCGCAACAACAGCAACAAAAATTGTTTAAGAAAAATCCAACAAAAAAAGAAAAGTAAGAGAATCGAAGTAACTATAACTATAAAACAAAAAACAAAGGTAAAGTGAAACAAACATTGTATTTGTTATATACTGAAAATGAAAATGAAAAAAGGTATAACTAACTAAAATTAATTTGTACACTAAAAATGCAAAACAAAGAGGTTTTTTTAGTCAAAACGTACAACAAACACACAAATTTATCTGAAAGGAAGCCGCAGAAAATGAACGATTGAGTAGATAATTGAACGAGAAAAAAAGGAAAACATTTTTGAAAACAATTTAGTGGAAAGCGGCAAAACTTAGACAAATTAAAAATTAGACTAGCCCAGGCATCGACAGGCGGAGAATGCAAAAAAAACAACAACAACAACAACAACAAAATAATAATTGATAAGCAAACTAAAAACAAAGCTGGAGGAAACAAAAGTAGGAGGAAACAACATTAGTTAGCTAAGACGATAGGAAAACACACACCAGAATGGACAAGAAAACAAAAAGCAAAAAAAAACAACAAAAAACAACGTTCTGAAAATTATGTCCATAAGTGTGGGACTAAGTTATAGAGTGTGCGTGCGTGCGTGCGTGTGTGTGTGTGTGTTTGGGGGAGTGTATGAGACTGTATGAG
This sequence comes from Drosophila helvetica, assembly GCA_963969585.1. Taxonomy (NCBI): domain Eukaryota; kingdom Metazoa; phylum Arthropoda; class Insecta; order Diptera; family Drosophilidae; genus Drosophila; species Drosophila helvetica. The sequence goes on along the minus strand of OZ018401.1, from coordinate 15,624,239 downwards.
GAGTGTGTGTGCATGAGAGAGAGCCTGCAAATGATGCATGCAAATTAGTGCAAATAAGCAGCACTCATCCCAGTCCAGCCGAACCTATCCGATCTAGCTTCCCCAACCCCATTCCCGTCCCCATTCCCATCCACATCCCCATCCCCATGCCATGGCCCCAATTCTACGATTCCTCCTTGGGGCAATTAGTTAGCACAAAGCTTTAGTTATTATGCCCAACTGTACTCGTACGTGAGCATGTGTGCATAGTAAATAATCACCATTAGAAATTCAAATTCAATTTTGGCGCCTGCATTGCCTAATTGGCCGCAGCAGCCCCACCCCAACAGCATCACCGTCAGCAGCAGCAACAGCAACAGCAACAACAACAACAACAACAGCCACAAGAGCAGACAGAAGAAGAAAAAATTCTAGTTTTCGGATCCATCGTTCCTATGATATTCTGTTCCGAACGGTATTCAATAAGACTCCAATTTCTTAAATTCTTAGAAATATTTATCAATATTTAAAAAAATTCATTTTTGATTGATTCTTCCTATGGCAGCTATATAAAAAACACATCCGATTTAAGCAGAATTGGCTTACGAGTATGTATACGACAATACGATATAATCTTCGGTCAGGAATTTATATTTTTTGGGACTATAAATATGTATATTGTAGTTCCTTCGATGCATTTTATGCCTATGATCAAATTCTCACTCGTAAAAATACGTCATCAATCGGTGGCTCACGTTTCTTCTGCCGCTCAATTAACATATTACACCTCTCGTCCGCTCTCTCTCTATCTCTCATACCATCATATAATAAATGCTAATTTGCAGTAGCATAATTTATCCAAAAACAGAAGACTAGAAGAACGTTTGCTTTTCAATTTTGTATATGTATGTCGATCTGGCTTACACTTTTTATGGCTCAGAAGTTCAAGCGATGCCTGATTGGGGGTGGGGCGTTGGATCTATTAGATCCCAGTGCGAGTGCTGGACCACACTAACAACAACAAAAAAGAGGGGACTACCCGAACAATGTGTAAAAATGTACCCGAAAGACTTTTGCAGCTGGGCCTCTGTTAGCCAAGGGAAATTTTAACAGCGAGCAGGCGACAAATGTTTCGGCTACAGTTTGGTTCCTGGCGTGGGCGTGGGCGTGTGCGTGTGCGTGGGCTTGGTCATTCTTGGTGTGTCATCCTTTGCCTCTTCTTTTTGAGAAGCGGTTTCGTTCAATTCAATTAAATATGATGGTAACATGAAGAGAGACAGATCAGATCTTCAGCACACTTGACATTTCAGCCGGATGATGAGGCCTGTGAAGCCTTTATAGACCCACTTTTTATCACTTATTAAAGCATTTGTACCACTCACCTTGTGCGTTGCGAACCGCTCTCTATGACTTTGTCTTGAGACCACATTTAATCTCTGCACAGAAGAAGTTTATAATGCAAAGAAGGAAGCATCATTTCTGACCAAGTTAACTACATATGTACATTCATATGTATGTACATAAGTTCCCGATGAGAATGAATAAGATCACTATATCATATACTCGTAGCTACCATAGGAACAATCGATTCGATCACTTTTGTAAATATGCAAACGATTTCTCGGAATTAGCAGCATCGGAGCGCTATATCATATAGTTGCGATCGGCAAACCAATAAGCTGTGACAACAGCTTTTTTCCTGCAAAATGTAATGGTTTTTTTTTAAATATTCCTATTATGAAAATCGCTTTCGACACATTTTTCACCTGTCCCTGACTGAGAGTCTCCTTCGGTTCCCCCCCCCCCGCACAACATGCAAATTGCGGTGGAGATGGACAAATGCCGAATGCGTGTGTTTGTGTGTGTCGATGTGGGCGTCATCTGAGGCAAGTGTCAATCACAGTCACCGCACACCAATTGTTTTCGTCACCTCATGCCGCCAACTGTACCGCCTCCCCAACCCACAGCCCACAGGCCAGGCCACCACTCTCCCACACACACACGCACACACACACACACACAATACTTTGCAATTTTTAATTAAATGAAATGCAATCGAAGAGGATGAACAGGAGAGAGATATTGAGATGGAGATGGAGCGAGGGGAAGAAGGATTGGTACCGCCCGCAGATAGATTGAAAAACCATTAACGAAAAATGATATCTGAAGATGGAAGGAAAAGGAATGAAAGTTAGAGTGATAAGAGCGGAGCTGTTGATGAAATGTGAAGATGTCAGATAAATCCTTCTGGGAGATAAAGAGTGCACAAATGTCTGAAGTTTTCAATGGTCTTACCGCTCGATGGGTCGATGGGTCGATGGGTTTTGTTATCATATTGCTGTTGGAGCTGGAACAACTTGCCAGGCCTCATACAGCCATACAGCCATCCATCCATCCACCCATCAATGGGCCACACACAATGAATTAGAGCCCAATAAGAGGGAGAGGATGCCCGCAAAATCATAATTGTTGCGGGAACAAGCAAAAGCAACAAGAACAAAGATGCTGCAGAGCCGTGTGCGGCAGGAGCCAGACGAAAGGGGTAATCAAGTAGATGAAAAGCTCTGGAAAATCAGGAAGGAAGGAGCAGCAAAGAAGCAGCTGCGGAAAAGCAGTGGCAGAGCAGGAAGGGATAGTAGTGTGAGATCAGTGAAAACAAGAAAAGCAGTGCAAGACCAATGTTGGATCTGAAGGAGAGCAGTGGTGAAGCAGTGGTAAAGCAGTTGAGGAGCATTGAAAGAGCCCAGGGTAAGCAGTGGGCGACCAGCGGCGAAGCGACGAATGAAGGTTGAAAGGAGTCATAACAATACAAACAGTGTGGCCACACACAAAAAGGACATTAGCCCTGCTCCTCCACTTTGTCTCTGCCTCTGCCACTGCCACTGCCCCATCCCCATGCCCATGGCTCCCGGCCTGCTTTGCTTTTCTTTCTCCCCTCGCCTTTGTTGTCTTTGTTGTAATTGCCTTTGTTTCATTCATTTATGTTTCGGTCGTTTTGGGGTCCAGGTCCAGGCCCGGGTCCGGGTCCGTCCGCCCACTCTCCATCCTCGGTGACCGGCTGAATGCCGATGAGCGATGCGTATCGGTGGCCCAAGAGCGGAGTCGGGTTTGTTTGTTCTCACTGTTGCCGCCTAAAAGTATTCACAGTAAAGATCCGACAATGTGGACTCCGGGCTGTAGTAGCCTTTTGGGGTTGCGAGTGGAATTTATAAAATAATATTTTATTTCTAGGAAATTGATTTGTTGATTTTTAATAGTTATTCATATTAATAAAAAGTGGAACATTCTCAGCCGTTAAAGCCGTTTCCCACCTGCTATTTACCCCTTCCGCTTCCAATTGAACTCGCATTTCATCCGATCAGTTCAATTACATTTTAATTCAATCCAGACTTCCATCCAAACAAACAAATTTAAGCCAAATGCACTAAGGGGGGGAGGGGCCCGAGCCCGGGGCCTCTAAGCCCATACAGTGACGTTTTTGTAAAGAAAAGAGCAGCAGGAACAGGATCAGGAGCTGGAGGGGCAGGAACAAAAAGAAAAGGTTTCCCGGAAATGTCCATCATTGGCCATTTCCACTGTAACAGCATTTTATCTATGAGCCAGAGTGTCGCGTGTCGGGCCCCCAAACGCAGGAGGCAATACAAAAGCAATCATAAAGTTATAGCCACCCGAAACGGCCTTCGCCTCACAGCCGAACTCTCCCTTCACCTCTCTGTTTAGACCAGTCCAGTTCGGGAGCATCTCTGCTGTCCGCATGGGCACTCTCCTCACCTCACCCGTCCCGACCAATCCCGACCCGTTCTGTCCCGTCCTTTCCCAGAACATCCCGAACATCCCGAACAACCAAAAAGCAACTTTACACCCTTGGGCGACATTTTCCACTACGCAACCATCTACCGGTTGCCTTCCACTTCCGTTTTCCGTCCAATGTCCCCATGCCTCCCCTGGCTCTTCCGGTTTGGAGTCAGTCTTCCCCCCGTCCCCCATATCGTTTAATGTCGTATGTATGTCCCTATCTATGTTTTCTGGCTCTGTGTTTTGCCTCGTTGCCGGCGTGTGGCCTACTCCTACCTACCTTTTGGCTCAATAAGAGCGACAAATTTATTGCTTGCTAATAGGAAAACAGCCTCCCTCTGGTCCTGCTCTGGTGTACTCCCCATTCGGTGCCTCCTTAACCACTTCCCCGCCAGCCCCGCCCTCTCAGAACCACTGGGAAAATGGTCAGGACAAAGTTTGTCGACATTTTTCCACCGTCTTTCTTTTTTTTTGCGTTTGTTTGTGGGCCTCGAACAGAGGAAAAATATGTTTTCAACATAATTTCATTCATTATATTTGAATTGTTATAGTCGTTGGTGTTGTTGTTATTGTTTTTGTTGCTGTTGTTGCTGGATGCTCATTTTCATCTGGCTCATTATCGTGCCACACCCACTGCTCCTGCCCCTGCCCCTGCCCCAGCCCCTTCCCCTGGCCACTGCCCGCAAGACCTCACCTTCCTTGGGCGTCCGTTTTGGCTAATTTGAATTTGATTTCATTCGGAAAGTTTTCTCGTTTTTTGGCATTTGTTGCCATTTCCAGTAGCATTCCCATTTCCATTTCCATTTCAGCTTTATGTGTTCTGTGACAAGTGCAAATGATTGGAGGGCAGCCAGTCGATGGGGTGGGGAGGCTAACCTCGCACCGAAGTCGAAACACCCTTCAAGTTCGGAGGACCAATGAAGCTATACAACTTTAAGCAAAGGGCGTTCGACTGGGTGTGCCACAATGGCAGCTATATATTATAATATTTCGGCTATAGCCACTCACATAATATGTGTATGTAGGAGATGCTTCCTTTCGTTTGTTTCTAACTTTTGCACAAAATTTAATATACCCCTTAAAGGGTATACAAATGAGTTGATTAATTGAAAATGAATGTGGGCCGAGAGTAAATTGATTTTCAGCACTGCAGGCATTTTAAAATGTGTCTGTGATTTTTGCTGTTTTTTGTTATGATTTGAAAAGAGAGAGTCTCCGAAAATGCAAATGCAAAAAGAACAAATCGCAACAAACAGCCGACAGATGGACCATGGGAATGTCATATGTTATATGAAATATTTCAGTGATTCCAAAATCCAAAATCCGAAATCCATTAGTGAAACTTCTCTGAATCTATGGACGCCACAAACTGAATGAACCTCTAAGGTTTCCTGAGAATAACCCAAGAAATGCCAGCGATTTACAGTCTTTGAATAGTTCAGGTGCTTGCCAGGACTTATTGAGGGCTCCAGGGGGCATGAATCTCGGCGTATATATTCCAGAAATAATTATTACGTTTGCATGTTGTGTGTCATACATATATATCACTAGGCATTAAACAATAGCAAGAGAATAACAAGAAATCGAAATGTAAATGATTTAAAAAAGTATTTATATGAACAATTGGAACAAGCGAAACAAAAATTAGGTTTTTAAAAAAAATTGGAGTATTTTTTACCAGAAAACAGATTAAAATAAAACGCCACCCGAATGACACACTCTAACAGAGGGGGGCTCACAACAAAAACATGAAAGAGCTCCCAATGGAGAAGGGTACCCTACTTTTTTCGAGACATACATACATACATGTATGTATGTATGTGTGAAGGTACAGTTTGCCACAAAACATTGGACATCAGGCATTGGGTGTGCGTGTGCGTGTGGGTGTGCGTGTTCGTGTGTCAAGACACGTGTTTATACATAAACAGATAGATATACTCACACTATACATATATACTATATTTGGGATTGGGGGACATTTTGGGATTAAATGAACTAAAACTACAATTATGAACACAACAAATTGCATAAAAGAAAACATTTTTTTATAACGTACCTTTAACAGAAAGACGGAGAAGCGTTCGAGAAGAACAACTAACACTAATTTTAAAACATATATATTTAATAGTAAAATTAACAAGAAACTAACATTAACATTAACATTAACTTTAACATAACAACAAAAACAACAACAAAGAAACGAAAATTGATTGAAATGTATGTACATGGCAAAAAGGCACATTTTTGCAGGGGAAAAAGTTTAGTAAAATTGTTTAAAGACAAAGAGGAATGACGAAGAGGCAGAAGCAGAAGCAACACACAGTGGAAACCAAACAAAAACATAACGAATTGAATTACATTTTAAGAAAATAACAAAAGTGGAAAAACAATTAAGATAAAAGATATTTAAACAAAGCAGAAAAAACCAAACTATAAAATTATACGATTTACAAAACTAAGTATAAAAGAAAAACCAAAAACAAAAAACCAAAAACGGCCGAACGGAAAGACAAAAATAATTGTAAAAATAGAAAGAACAATTTTTTTTTGCTCAAAGCCAGAGGCTCACCTTTCACCGCTCACCCCTCACCCAATCACCACCTCCCCCTAAAGAACCATCCTCTAATACAAACAAAAAATGAAAACAAATAATACGAATATATTTCGCGGCACGTAAAAAATTTGTTCATCACGAAAGAAAAACGAAAAAAAAACCAGAAAATCCCAAACCAAAAAAATCACACACACACACACACATTTTCTAAACAAATTGCAAGAATTGGAAGACAAAAACCAAAAACAAAAAGTGTTTAAAATTAAATTAAAACCAAGCGAGAAAGAAACCAACACAACACATAAGCAAAACCCAAAGAAACAAAAAAGAACAAAACCGCAAAAATAAATACAATTAAAAGTAAAACACGAAAATGTAGCTTCTAGCGAAATAATTTTTAAAAACAAAGCAAACGAAACGAAACGAAAAGAAACGATAGCAGAGATCTCTCCCAGAAAGGAAGAGCCCCCAAAGACCCAAGAAACAACGTTAACAAGAAGAAAGAAAGAAGGAAAGGAAAGAAAGAAAGCTACAAGTTCGGCAAGCCGAAACATGGAATACCCTTGCAATTGATTGAATATTTTCGTACGCTCCCATCTCACAGTCCTTCCCATATAAGACCCTAGCGCGTTAATTATAAAGTGATCCGAAACCAAGACCACAAATCATTCATTAGGGACAGCAGAGTAGATAAAGAACAGAAATACTATAACATAGAGCTCTCCGATCTTTCCGATCTCTTCTCAGTTCGACTGAATTATGCTGGTGCACAAAACAGTTCATTGTGTAAGGTTTATGCATATTTAGAGATCGAAACGATATCGCATTATATGAAGCGATGAGAAGCCGAAACCCCACATCCACCTCAAGCAGAGGGGAACCGCTAATCTTACAACAAATGTTTATAAGAAATACTACTTATACACGGATCATTTCGATTTCGATTCCGATCTCTTCCTGATTCAATTGAATCCAGTACAAAACAGTTCATTGTAGTACAATTGATTTGCTTCGACTATGCTTTACTACTCTTTCCACTCATGATCCGAATCGAGTGATCTGAAACAACACCTCACGTCAGGTGCGATATGACCGATCTTTCTGAAATTCCATTGAATCCAAGCTAGGGCACAATACAATTCATTGTTTAGGGTTTGTTTTTGGCATTCTTGAGAGACCGTTAAGATATCGCACTAGAAGCTGTTCTCATGATAATTATAATACAGTGATCCGAAGCCAGAAACCCCCATCAGCCATAAGAGAATTAAAGATGATGATCAGATCAGAAGTATTTATATATAGAAACTGTATACAATGTGTATATGGATGTATGGTATGTGTATGGCCCAAAGAGGAATACCCTCAATTGCAAGGTTATCAAAACGAATACTAAAAGAAAACTAAATAGCAAAGAGCAAAGGAAAAGCAGAAACAAAAACTAAAATAGAAAATTCTTTTCAAATATCAATAAAGCAAAATGAGAAAACCCAAATAAAATGAAATGAATTGAAATGAAATGAAATGAAATGAAAGAACAACGAGAATGTGAAATCAACCAACCAATAACAACAGCAGCAACACACATTTCAATTGCGCTCGTTTAGCCCCATATATAGTATATTTCAATTAAAAAGGAACGATAAACAAACCACAACAAAAAAAGATTAAAATATTTCAATATGTCATTAAGTCACAGCGAATAAACAACAACAATAAGTTGAAGGCGACTTACACATCTAAAGGAGAGAGAGAGAAACAGTGCGTCTGTGCTAGAGAGATTGAGGGTTTTCGAGGGAAAGAAAGGCCGCCCCAGAGGTGTACTATGCCAGATGGAACCATCTCCCTGGGCCTGAGAATGCGATGGCCAGAGATCCCTCTGATTTGACGACATTTACACCCAAGGCCCAAGCCAGAGCGTAGTTTATGCGTGTCTGGTAAATCGTGTCTAAGCGATCAGGCAGAACGAATTAGTTGATGGATGCCCCTCTAGGGCTATTACTAATTATTGTTACTATGAGAAGGGAGTTCCACTAGGTTAAATTGAGTGCACAATGGATTAGCCTCTGGGGTTATTATAAATTAGTATTTGTATTCGAGCAGAGCCTCACAAAGAGAGATACATATAAGAGACGATATTTTGTGCCAAAAGATCTATGGGTCTTAGCGAAAACGAAAATAAGTTCTCTGGTTATTAATACATTTCATTTTTCTCTAATAATGAGGAACCAATATTTATGAGGAACAATTGTTTAAAATACTATACTATAAAACAGTGCAAGAATGGACAGCTCAGCATATTTGAACTTCCACCCAGACAAAATTTAAGGCTTTCAAACGCTTGACCCTGGCAAAACGCACTGTAATTAGACACGATTCTCCAGACACGCATAAGCCTTGCCAAGCGTTTGTGATAGAGAGAAAGTTACATATTGTAAGTACATATAAATAGAGAGAGAGACAGCAACAGAGAGAGAGTAGGAGGTAGTTACATTTATAGTGAATTTTTAGCCTATGCAGAACTTTGTCTTTTTTGGTTTAAGGAAATGTGTCTCTATGCCTTTGTGTGAGTTGTGGTGTGGTGTCTTTTCTAATTGCGAGGTGCAATCGCCAGTGAGGATTAGGTATCTGTGGTCAGATCTTCGTTTTCATCCTCCGGTTCGTGCCCACGTCCTTCCCGTATACGCTTCAATTTACGCTTCAGCATCATTACGCCTGAAATTCCAGCATTGGCATCACAAAGCGTCTTCAATTTTAGTTTAGTCTACTTACATTTGATGGCCTGAAAGGTTTTAGCCGAGGCCGAGGCAGATTCGCTGGCTGGCAAGGCATTGGCCGTGGCCTTCTCATGGGCCAGTTTTACCTCCAGATAGGCCTTCTTTAGCGTCTTGTAGTGACGGTACTCAATGGAGTCCTTGACCAGGATGCATCTATAGGGAAACGATTTTATGAATACAGCGGGCTCTGGGAAAACAAGGCTCTTACTTCGCTGCGGATCCCTCGCCGGAGCAATCCGATGGATTCGTATGATAGATCTGGTGGTAAAAGTATTGTAGTACCGGGGAGTTCCAGATGGAGAGACCGTACCACAGCCAGATGGCAACATTCAGCGGCAACTTGAAGTTCTTCGCAAAGAGAGTGGGAATGAAATACTTAAAGGGCAGCAGATTGATGAAAACATGCGCCCATGCTGCGATCCTCAGGCCAAGGAACATTTGATAGACCAGCCGATTCCGATTGGAGCTGGGCAGGGAGAGCAGGGCGAGCACTTCGGTGAGTATGCTGTACAGGCCCAGCGTGAGATTCAGGCCCACAAAATAGTTCTCATATCTGTGGGATGGTTAGGCCAAACGGATAGAGTAACGTAAAAGTACGATAAAAGTAGAACAAGTCGAGACATGCCTGTACACGTCGATAGCCACGAGGGCCAACAGGTAGAGGCCCTTGGAGCCGACCTCCAGAAAGTCCGCCTCCTTGTAGTCCAGCATAGCTCCATGCAGGTAGAAGGTGATGATGAATATTGAGTAAAACTGAAACTTTTCCAATTGATGGGAGCGGTAGAAGATGAGATTCTCCGACGAATAAAAGAGCGAGTAGCGTCCCTGGTTCTTCATCAGTTGGGGGAGTATCATAAACTCGTTGTAGAAGTGCAGGAACAGGCAGCTGGCCGCATAGAAGGCGATGTTCCAAATCAGTCTCGCGAATTGTTTGCGCTTAAAGTACTTCATATTCGACGACTTGAGGAAGAACTGCCAATGAAGGGGAAACGACGGAATGGAGGGTAAGGGATATGGTGGGAAATTAGTCGAGCATTGGTCTCATGCCGCAACAGATAATGTATTATCGTCGGGCGGTCAGTAGGCGTTGGTGGTCGGTTCTTTATGCTATCGCTGTTTGTCTACCAGGAGCGGATTAAATGGAAAACATTGTAAATATGCATTTTTGTACTATTTTTAATTTCAATGAGCTTGTATTTTAACATTTTAGGTGCCCCATTTAGGCCACCGACCATCCCCCAAACCGCCACTGACCACCTTCTGTTTATTTATAAACGCGAAATTATTTCAGCAACCCCTCAAAAAGAGAGTGAACGCCGTCGTGGAATATTGCACTTGAGCTGGAGAGCTTTAGCTTACCTGAAAAATACGCTGAAACCCATAGAAGCCACAGGACAGAGCCACAAATATCCAAAACACGGCATTTATCAGGTAATACAAGTCAATATCCTGGACAAACGCATCGAAGCGGTCGTTGGTTATCAGATATTTAAGCGGCAGAAAGAAGTTGCTGATCTCGGCCCAGTAGTCCGGCGGGCCGGCCTTCATGTCCAGGATGGATGTCATGGTCGGTAGTGTTGCGATTCAGCCAGCAAAAGCTGAGCTGATTGCTAAATTCGGCTATGAATTATTGTCGTGTCGGTCTTCTCCCAGATTTTGTACAGTGTTGGTAAGCGCATCTCGCCAACAGCTGTTCTTACCGACACAGCAGTCGGTTCTGATAGGCATGTATCGCGCCTTACAGCACTCTGGAAAAACTGTTAAGGCACAAAGCGCGCCATGATTTGTTAATTTCAAATTATTTATATTGTTCAGGAATATGGCCAAAACATCAGCTTTAGCCAAAATCATTGACCCTCCCGTCGATCCTGTGCAGCTGTTCAAGCACCTTCTAGAGACAGTTGCTCGAGGGAAACCGGATGGCTTGTTACATGACATGAATCTAGCCACTATAGATGACGAATTCGGCGTGCTCAACCGAACTGTGCTATATCGTGGCCTATCCAGCGACAACTATGTATTCTACATCACCCATCGATACACGCGCAACTGCAAGAATCTGCAGGCCAATCCGAAGGCCAGCATTACCTTTTATCTGCCGCTTGTAAAGGATACTGATGGCAAGGACACCACATGGCAGGTGCGTTTGATTGGCGCCACGGCAGTGGAGCTTCCCGAATCTGAAATGGATGCCCTGTGGGCCAAAGAGGATTTGCCGGCCAAGATACGTGGTCACGTCTGTCCCTGTGGCGAGCCCGTGGACTACGATCAGCTGAAGACGAATCACGACAGCTTCCTGGAGGAGCACTTGACCTCTGGCAAGCCCATCGAGAGGCCAGCTAGCTAGTAAGAAACCCCATCCCATACCATCGCCACCCCTAATCTCTCAATCTCAATCCCAATCTTTGTAGCACCGGCTGGAAATTCCAGCCCCAACGCTGGGACTTTCTTAAAGTGGGCTACGGCCTGATCGCCGATCGTGTTCAGTATCGGCTGCAGAGCAACGGTAAATGGGAGTCCATGCACGTTGCCACCTGAATCCGGAAGGGCGCTTTGGGGGCTTCACTTGATTTCATTTTATTCAACAATATCTTTCTACAAACAGCTAAAAGTAATTCCTAACAACTAAATGTGCTTCTTTTTCGACATGTTTAACATACAATTACAGCATAGTTAATAAATATTACACAAAACAGCAAAAAAAAAATTAGCATAGAATAGAGTAGAATAGATTACGTATAAAAAGAATAGTACAGATACAGATACAGTATGTGCTAATAAGGGGAGGCCGAGCCCAGTTAGTAGCGGTTAAGTTTTCTCCTCGTTTCTTTTTACATAATACAAAGATAGTTGTTCGATTTGATTCTGATCTTTTGATCGTTTCATTTTTTTTTTATACAAATGCTAGGGGGGTCGCGGGGGGCTGCTATACCGCATTCACCGTCTCCCGTATCCAGGCGGCATTCGAGGCGATCTTGTCGTACATGCGGGGTCTCTCGACACCTGTGGGACCGCACGCGATGCGCCAGGAGGAGACGCCGATGAGGGCCCACTGATTGGTGCCTGGTATCAGGCATTGCACGGGCGCTCCAGAGTACTCCTCTTGCTGTGGTGGCAGAGACAGAAAATATTATTTATTTTGTAAATTAATGATACATTTTTTTTAAAACAGTTGCTAATAAACGAGATTTAATTGATTTTTGAACTAAATTTTAGTTTAGACTGTATATGTACATTTTTTTTTAAACAGTTGCTAATAAACGAGATTTAATTGATTTTTGAGCTAAATTTTAGTTTAGACTGTATATGTACATTTTTTTAAAACAGTTGCTAATAAACGAGATTTTATTGATTTTTTAACTAAATTTTAGTTTAGACTTATTTATTAGTTTATGGAAAAAATACAGAAAAAATATTAATTTCATCATAAGTACATACATACATATACATCAATAATGTATCTGCATATGTACATATGTACGTATGTATTCTAAACTGCAACTCCCATTCAGCGTGGGCGCGATCTTAGGTAATTTCACAAGCAATTTTAATCAGTAACCCCAATTGGCGTTACTACTGACGTCACACAGCACGCGACATGAAGGAACGTGTTTGGTGAATGAGTAAGATTAGCGCGCTTTCCAGTCCGTCTGCGCTCTCTTGCTCTCTCACTCTCTGGAACGCTCGCTGCCTGCCGCTCTCTCGAGGAACAACAACAACCCACCCCCTCCCATGCCGTTACGCACGACTACCTGGGGGACGAGGAAGGAGCGAAAAGAACCGCCACTCCACTTCGCTTACCTACAACGAACAGCAGCCCGACTGCAGCTGCAGCGGATAGGCAAATAGAGAGCATGGAAACAAAGAGTGGTAGAGAAAGGGAGAAGGGATGGAAGGCGGCTTCAGCGTATATATAAAACGAGAGCCGGTCACTGGAATGCATTTATTCGGCAACCTTTCCAGCGATCGCACACGATAAACATCCAGGGAGAGAGAAAGAAAGCAGTGAAGGAGAAAAAGAGTGTCGAAAACGACAACAATAAGAAGAAAGAAGACGTTTTTTTCCATCCAAACAAATCGAAATATTCAACATGACGGATATCAAGAGCTGCCTGAAGATCTGCTACCAGGGCGAGACGAGTTTTATAATCTGCGAAGCGGGCAACAGCTATAGGGAGGTCATAGTCCAAGGTGAGTCACGGTGCGTAGGAGCGAGTCGAAGCAAAGAAAATATATTCCAAATTCTTGCAGCCATGGCCCGCTTTGGCATTCCCGAGAGCGAAAAAGAAGCCTTGCTCCTGACCAATGGCAAGGGCTACATCTTCGAGCCGCAGCTCTTAGAATACTTTCTGCTGCTCTTCCCCTGCCCGGAGATAACCTTCTATCTGCGTGTGAGCTGCCAGCAGCTGCGGCGTGGCCACAGCCTGAACCAATCCATCAAGCGGAAGCGTCAAACAGATCAGGAGACGACGCCAACGGATCAGACCCTGGAGCAGGGGCAGGAGCAGAAGCAGGAACACGGAAAGGAGGAGCCCGAGCAGGAGCATGAGGAATACCATCCCGTGGCAGTCTACCGCCAGAACTGTTTCCTGGGCTCATTGCCCAGCTCTGAGGCGGCTCCTGTGCGTCGTCAGAACTGTTTCATAAGAGAACGACCGCCACAGCAACAACTGCAGCGGCAGACGGAGATCCGTGCCAGCCGGGAGGAGCCCCAGCAGCCGCAACCGAAGCGCTTACGTCTAGATATCTGTGCCAAGCCCAGGCGAGCGGCAGCCATTGCCCCGATGCCAGCCATGCGCTCCATTCGCATATAGCCTGGACGCCACTAAGAATGAACTGTACATAGCCCCAGTATGTATAAAAGGAGTACATACAATACAAATATATATACTAAATACTCATTGTATCTGTAAGCATAAAGGTTGAACCGCTGTTCCTACTAAGATTGTTATTTCGAAACCAAATCAAATCCAAATAAATGTATGTATACAAATTAATTAATTGAATGTTTCCGCCTCATCAGGGCTTTCAATTCGAAATATTTTCGGTAGCTGTGCCCCAACTACTCCCACAAGCGATCAGTGGAAAAGAAAATGCCTGAGAATATCAAAACAAAATACATGCCGGGTGCGCGACTGATCGCGAATGATCGTGTCTCGATTCGACTCGAACCTCGCTGATAAGGGTGCGCCCACCGCTGTTCTACAGATAATGATCCTACATTTAATACATAGGTTCTTCCCCTCTCTCTGCTCACTCTGCTTTATTGCTGCAAATGAGAGTTTCTGTCGTGGAGTCAAAAGAATATCACTCACCGTGCAATCGTACTTCTGGTAGGTGGCCTCCATGCACATGGAGTTGACCGTGGCTATGGACACATTCTCGCAGGGCGCCATGTCGCCGATCTTCAGCTGGACGCGCTGCAGGTGATCCCGCTGCCGGGACCAGCCCAGCGTGTTGCAGTTTGTCCAGATCTGCTCCTGCGCTGCTGACTGGACGGGCTGGGCTCCAGCTCCAGCCGCCGCTGCAGCTGGCTTTGTGGCTGAGCGGGTGGTGGAGGAGGAGGAAGGACTGCCGCCGTAATAGTTGACCTGCGGGGCATGGTCGGGCAGGGGATAGGAATCCAGTTCCTGGTGCAGTGCCTCTGGCCTGGGCATGTACGAGGCGGCGGCTTCTACCTGCTGTGGATAATGATCCTCTTCCGGCTCGTCCTCCGGGCCCTCCTCTGTACTGCCGGATCCCTCCATTTGCTCCTGGGAGGGTATCAGGAAGAACTGTTGCGTTTCCTGGGCCAGCGGACCGCGCTGGACTTGAACCACCGGCAGCTGCCCCTCCAGACGCTCGGCCACTGGTACATAGGCACGCCTCTGGACCGCGGGCGCAGCCAGGTGTCTTCGCTGCAGTGCATCGGGCAGGCAGATGGGACGCACATGATCCGAGAAGCTAACCGGAGTCTCCAGCCGCACCAGCGCCGCCGTGGAGCCCTCGACGGGACTCTTAATCATCCCAATAATGCGTCGCCTCTGCGTCCACGGGGCCTTGGCGGAGAGCCGCACCGCACCCACAATGGCCATCCAGGTGGCCCGGGGCTGGCCCTGAAAACAGCCCTCCGTGGTGAGGACCCAATCCTGCGATATGAGCGTGCCATCGCACACATGGATGTCCTCGCGAAAGAGGGCCACCAACCAGGGCCAGTCCCCAGGAGCCGACATCTTCGGCAGCGACAGATGTTGCTTGGCATTGAAGAGCGCCGACTGAACGCCGCATCGCAGGTCGCCACAGCCCACATACAGCACTTGCCGCCGGGGACAGTGTGTCCGGATGAAGCTGATTTCCGGCGCATGGGGATCCAGGACGCGCACATAGTCTGTCAGCTGTTCTGTATCGTTTTGCACGTCGAAGATTTCCACAGATCTGCAGAGGAGAAAGAACATGTCAGGGGGGTAGGGGTAGGAGTTTCCTGATCCTTACTCGTAGCCCAATGACTTGCACAGCGATTCGGAGACGGTCTGGCGCACCACCAGCTTGGCATCGCCCTCGAGTCCCTCGGCACACAGCTTGCCCACCACGCCCTTCTCCGAGAACACGGCATAGCCGGCGGCATGGAAGCGCGACAGATAGGGAACCAGCGGCTCCGGCTGCAGCAGATCCGCGGCCAGGGGAGCGATGGAAACTGAAATGATACGAAAGGCCATGGAGGATTAGCGAGACCATTTGATGGCTGGTTCTGCACCGGCAGCACTCACGGCAATCCTTCTCATCCGCTCCATCGGGACAATCCGCCTTGCCATCGCATCGTGCCTTTCGGGGCACACACGCCCGTCCCCTGCCGCAGTACAGGGCATTGGGGGAGCAGAAGGCGCAGCTGCGCTCATCGGACAGATCCGGACAGTCCGCATAGCCATCACAGAGCCGTGGACTCTGCACATTGCTCTGCATATCGCTGACACAGTGCGGCTTCTGCTGGCAGGACTGCGTGCCCGTCGACTCCGGGAAGCGTTCGCAGTCAAAGTACTGACGGAATCGCTGGGGCAACCGACTCCCACAGCCGGCCATGAAGGATTCACAGTACTCGCGGCACATATGGCCGGGCGTGGGCTGCATGCTCGAGCCGTGGGTATCGCAGGGCGGCTGGAGCAGGCGGCACACAAAGTCGTAGGCTTCGCGGTAGCATTCCCCGTCCACCAGCTCCCGGAAGACGATCAAATCATCGGCCACCTGCTCGTAGCTGGCGTGGCCCAGCAGATTGGGATACGTGGTCACGTTGTACCCCAACTGGCGGCAATAGCTCAGCTGAAGGGGCTCACAGCGACGCGGTGGCGCCGGTGTGGTGGTCACAACCGGCTCGGTGGTCTCGTCGTGTCCGCCCAGCGGGGAGCTGGACATGATGGGCTCCTCAATCAGGCCCGTGGTCTCCTTGATGCTCAGACTGGACACATCCACGGTCATATTGGCAAAGTGCCGACGCTGATGGTCGCTCATCTCCTCATGGAAGAGCGCCAGGAGCTCACCGCTGCTCACCAGACCCGCGTACGGATCAAAGATCATGTTGAAGTGCACGATGATGTTATTATTATCCTCGCTCCTGTGGGTGTGGGGGAAAGGGTTTTCTTTTTAGTGAATGGCCATCTCCGTGCGATTTGATTGCTACTCACCCATCTAGAGCCAAGATCTCGCTGCCCTCGTAGGCCTCCCGCAGATCCGACCGCCTTAGAGTGAGATTGATCCGCTCCCTGTAGTCCCTGGCCTTGTGCTGGAAGCGCAGAGAGTTCTGATTGGCCAGATCCATGCTCCACTTGTCGTTGAGCACCATGAAACGGCCGCGAAAGACGCGATCCGGCAGCGGTTCTGGACGGAAATAGGTGTCTGCAAGAGAATTTGATTCAGTATTTCAGGGCAGTGCAGGGTAGGGCAGGGCAGGGCAGAGGGGGCACACTCACATCCCACATAAACAAATGCCCCGGCCACGAGCAGGGCTATAAGGAAGCCGGCGATCACAGCGCAGCCGCATTTCTGGCCATCTCCCAGCTTGCGGCGGGTGAAGCGTATATCCGAGTCCGTGGACAGAACAGACTCCGATTTTCTCCTCAGACCATGGGCATGGTTGTGCATATGCAGGTGATGTTCCCGCTCCCGCTCGCGTTCGCGTTCTCTCTCCCGCTCTCGCTCCCTGTCGCGATCCCTTTCCCGTTCCCGCTCTCTTTGTTGGGCGATGTCCAAGCCATTCGTTCCGGAGCCTGCTCCCGCTCCTACTCCTACTCCTCCCCCATTGGTGTGGCTGTGATGGGGCTTGTGGTGCCGCGTACAGCGAGTATTGTGAAAGACCTTCGGGGGCTGGGCTGTGGTGCCGCCGCCCCCACCACCGCCGCCGCTTCCTCCATTGCCATTGGGATTTGGATTGCTGTGGACGATGCCCTGCGCAACGAAAAGAAAACACTTTTGGTCAGATTCAATAATTAAGCGAACAGAGTCGATGGCAATTTGGTCAATGACCACTAAAGCGCCTTAAATGCTTTGATTTTACGCCAAATCATGCCGTTAAATCCACACACGGAACGAACCACAGCCCCCAACAGTCCATTCCAGCAGAGTGGCCAACGAGTATCCATCATCTCCATCTCCATCCACATCCATCGCGCCATCATCATCGAGGTGGCTCGCAGAAAAATCTTTACTTGTTTTAAATGGACTTGAAATGTGGCTGTTGTTTATGTGGCTGGTGCATGCAAATGTGGCATGGCATGCAATATTGGAATTTGCGGAAGCTTCTTCTTTAATTAAGGAAATTACCAGTCAATTACCAATTTTCGACTTCACTTTTCTTTTGGTTGAATTAAATTAAAGCGACTGCTTCTTGTTTTCTTATTTTTTTGTAGTCGACTCGAAACAGCTGTTTTTGAAAAACAGGCATACGGTTGTATGAACGAATGCCCTGTGCGCATCCCGAGTGTCATTAGAACCACAATAGCCATACACACAAGGCACTTTCGTTCAAACAACCGCAGCATAACGTAAGTGCGCCGTGAGTGAGTAGGAACTGTCACATCATTTCCAACTTGTTGCCTGTCAACCGGTGGTGTGGACATTTGAATACCCTTTTTCGCTTAATTAATATTGAAATTCTGTTTTCCGAGCTGCTTTAAAATGTAATAAATAATGTCTTATCCACAGATTGACATTTCTTTTACCTATTAAAGCATTTGATTTATTTTCTGTTACATATCTTGATCCCGATACATAGTTGTAGTATCAGTAAGAAGACTGTAAACTGAAAAGTTGCGTTGAGATAGCTTTAAAAATAGTTTCTGCATTAATTGGGGCCTGGAATGACAAGCATTTCCCTAATTATATAGCATCCTTTTCCCTAGGGTATGCAATATGTTGTTCATTCCGTGTCCATGTTGAGGGACAATGTCGCTCATTTCACATACAAATTAATGTTGGCAACGGTAAAAAACGGAAGAAAACGTAAGTGAGCAGAAAGTGCGCCGTAAGGGACCAAAGGGACATTGTTGGGATGATGTTGCGATCTTTTGGTCCCTCAACAAAATCCCACAAAAAGCCCCACCGTCGGACTCACAAATATAATAACATATTCGTCGATTTTGATATTCCGTCTAATATTACTAGGTAACTGGGACCCTATCCACTGACCACATAATTTTATCTGATAAACTTATACATTTTTTACAAGAATTGCACAATTTTAAGGCTTATGAATTCTTATACTGAGCAAAAATTTTGACAACTCAAATTAAATCGAAAAACGGAACAGCTGAGCCGGGCTCCTGCCAGCGTTTACCCACACTAAGCCGAGCCTAACAGAACAAGAACATTTTGTTCAATGTTAACAGCGATTACATTACAATTACAGTCATTTTATGCTTATCGTGTTCAAAACATACTTTATTTTTAACCATTTTCCGAAATTTTAGCAAAACACAAAAGACTTCAACCAAAAAAGAATTAGATTTCGGTTAAACAGAAAACTCCTAATATGTCCGATATTTGGTACTATTGAAGCTATAACAATAAATCTGTGATAATACCACTTCGTTGGAAATCAGTCAATGTATGTACATATATGGAAGTTCAAGCAGTGCATTAATGTCACAAGCAATCCATTATTTAGGAAGGCAGAACAGCCTTAACTTAACCTAAGCGGCCTCTCCCTTTAAAAGCCTACTTCTGCTTCTGCGTCTGCTTCTGCTGCTTCTGTCTGTTGTTTTATTAATTATTTGAGCTTAAATAGCACGTAACATAACGGATGCGAGGGGGAAGCTCGAATGCGGTTTGGTTTTTATGTTGCAATTGCGAAAGCGGCAAAACAGAACACAGACAGGCACAAGCACAATTTAGAAAATAATTAAAGCGCAAGTAAGGAAAAAAAAGAGCTTCTACTGCTTCTGCTGCTGCTATTTTCCTGTAAACGGGTCAGCCAGCGCATGGCCCACTTTTCTTGAGCTGATGCGTGATGCTGCCGGCCAGACAGAGACAAAGTAGCATAACAATAATAAAATAAATGAACAGGGGCAAAAAGTGTAATTAAACACAAATGGTTTCCTCATTTCATAATCGCGGGCATCGGTCAACACATTTTTATTGAGCAAAGCAAACTTATTAGCATTGTGTTGCAATTGTACCGCTCTCGCCCTCTCTCTCTCTTTAAGGAGAGAAGAAAGCCAGGAAAGTTTCGGGGACTGAAGCTATTGTTTTACTTGCAGATCACTCGTTCTCAAAGAGAAGAGGAGTGTGGAAGAGAAAGAGAGTGCGCGGGGCCAAGCAAGTCAAAAGTCACTCGGCCGCATAACGGCTCGAAGCAAGCAGTCTGCTCTACTCTCGACTTTTCTCTTCATTTCTGCTGACGCGAATGCATTATGCGTGGCGCACGTGTTGGCAGTGTGTAAGCTTTCGTGTTACATCACCGCGAACACACACATTTCCTTCATCTTCTCTCTCTCTCCCTCTCCCACCATCTATTTCACCAATTGGTAGCTTTTCCTTTTGTTTTTCTTTTTGCTTTAATTATCGCACAAATTCATATTTAATTACAATTTACGCTTATGCTTACGATTACGCTTACCTTCCAATTTTTGCCTCCTCCTCCTCCTCCATTTGTCTGCAAATTGGATTTGTCTTTGTTGCGATTGCTGCAATTGCTGTTGTTGTTCTTTTTATCAGCTGCTGCCACTGCGGCCGCCGTTGCCGTCGCTGCGGCTATGTTGCATGCCGCATTCGCATTGGTATGTGCCTGTGACCCCGGGGATGATGTTTTGTCCGCATCGCGCGACTTTTTCATCTGCAAAACAAATTTGGAAAACTTTTGTTCAACAACCCAAACCCATAGTGTGAGCATTTCGTTACAAAAGCTGGTAATGGCGTAGACATGCGCGAGAAGCCCGAAACTAACCAACCGAACAGGTGCTAATTGTCCGAGGTGCTCTGGTCACCGGCAACAACTGCCAAATTTAGCACAGTGTAGCATGCCCCTCTCCAGCCACAGCCCCAGCCCATCCCACACGCCCGAGGGCCATTTATATGGTTTGCTCCAGTTAAAACCATTTTAAACAACAACAACAGAAACATCAACAACAACAGCAGCAAGCAAGCACAGCCAAAGTCAAGCAGTACCAAAGTCAAAGCAGTCCAATGTCAAGCGAACAGCGCCCCAATGTCCAGCGTCGACAGCGACGGCGACGGCGACTGCGGTGGCGCGACGTCAGCGTAAAAGAAAGTTTCTGCGTTTCCTTTATTTGAAGTAGGTTTTTTTTGTTGTTTTTTCGCTGTTTATTGTTTATTTGTTTCATTTTGCTTAACATATTTACATATTTTTTGATTATTCGCTGGCTTGATTGTGTGCCCGACCGCGTGTTCCCATTGTTTTCTGTTCTACGTTAACTGATGATCTCCAAGTCGGGCTAACACTGTGAAATTAGATGTTCATACATGCCAAGGAAATCGTTCAACAATTGAAAATACAATAGTTGGTGGAATTCCATTCCGCCATGGAAAGTATGGAATTGATGAAGCTTTTTTTATCTCAAAGAATCCATACCTACTGATCCCTGATGATCTCTGGGTGGATTTAAAGCGGGGAAGCTTTTTTTCAACTGTGTTATAGACAGTCTTATACTAGAGACTCCCCCAACAAGCATATACTTATGAGAAAATAGATTTTCAACTAGCAGATCGGCGCTCTTCGCTGCTAGACCAAACGTAATGAAATAGGCGTTCAAACACTCAATTTTGGCAAAAATTTGAAATTTTTTTGGTTATAAAAACCTTCCTACATATTCTGGCTATCATTTAAAAATAACCGCATGCAATTTGGTGCCCGCGTGACGGAGATAGCCCCTTACACACACATTTTTTTCTACAAATTTATAGATAGATTTATAGTATAGATTTAACCCGAAAGAAAAACCAAGATGAATAGGTTGAATCTTGGCTGTTGGCAAATACAGGGGAGGTAGCCGAATTCAAAGATGGAAAATCTAGTGGTAGCAGCTTCGTTGTAGAAGGAGAAGGATGATGGCTCCCGAAATGATGAGTTGGGATCCGTCTGCAGGAGTGCTACCGCTCCAAGAAGGCCATCTATCACGATAGCTACTAGGGGATCACCAAGGGAGGCTTTGAGCGCCACCTGGCACTGATGTCCTTTTGGGAAGTGGCCGTAAGACGCCTCGTAAACAGTAATTGAATATGTGCTACATAGTATTATAGTTCTTTGCTTCTTGAATAGATTTCTTTTTTCTTACAACAAAATTATACGCTGCTGCTGTCCGTTTTCGCTTTTCTTTCGCACGGCCACTAATTAGGAAAATTCATGTTTCTGGGGGATGAGAGTTGAGTGGAGTTAAGGGGCTGGCGCTGCCTCTATGGGGAGGAGGCCCGTCTTGTAAACATGTTTTTCGCGCAACATGTTGAGTGCCGCCAATGTTGCCGAAACGTGTTTCATCGGGGTGGCACGGTGGGAAGGGGCAGGGGACGGTGACGGTGACGGCCCCCACCAAGCAACCAAGCAGCCGCACAGCGTCGGCAGCAGCAGCAACAAAAACACTTTCATTTTACGCCGTGCCTCGCCTTGGCTTTGAAAATTGTTTTGGCTTTTTTGTTGTTTTTTTTTTTTTTGTTTTTCGACTGCAATTGGCACGAAAAAAATTCGCTTTCGCCTGCAACAAGACAAACAATTCAAAAATTCGAGGCGCCTCGGCAACAAAGAAGGCCTCCTCCTTAGTGGGGCTCTTCTTCGAAGCCTTTGGTGGCACGGCACCGCATCGCATCGCACGGCATGGAATGACACTTGTCGTCAATGGGAAAACGAGTTCGTGGCCTGAGTCTTTTGAACTCTAACGCTCTATCGCTGCATGTCGCCGCCGAACCAAGCCAAGCCAAGCCATGCCATTCCATGCCATGCCAAGCCGAGAGTGCACTTTCACAGCGAAGGCCGAGATCGAGGGGCGACAGAAGACTGAAGACAGACTGGATGACCTTATGGCCACAAAACGAAGAAAGTTGCAACATGTTTTCATTGTTGTTGCTGCTCGTCTCTTCTTTTGAAAAGGAAAGCTGGACGATGCGCCATGCGCCATGCGCGATGCCTGACGATGACCGAATTCATGAATTTTCGCCCTTGCCATGTGGGAACCATGTGAGGCATTCCACAAACAAAAGGACAGGGAATGCCACTCCATAATTAAAGTGATTAGAAAATATCCCATATTTATATACATACAATATATATTTACTATCTATCCTACATATGTGTATGATTTTTGGATATATTTTAGGACCACTTTCATTCAAATTTCGATGGGATTTTCGTTCTTTGCAAACAGACAGGACCACAGCTAAGGGTGAACCCTTCCCACAAAAAAAAAGTCCCTATAGGAATATTTGAAGGACATATAAGGACAATGTCTCAATACCTACTTTTATTAGACTAATATAAGACTTTTTTTGTTTCGAAAAATTATATTAAATAAAGCAATAATATTAAGCTTTATAAAAATTAGCCAATCTCATTGAAATTAAATTAGATTAAATTAGGTTTTCCTTTAAAAATCAGAAGGAAAAAAACAGCAGAAAATAATTTAAAATGATTTTAAAAAGGGTTTTGCAATTATTACCAAACCAGCAATGAGTAGGAACACTTTTGGGTCAAATTTCAATACGAAGAAGCAGAGGAGTGGTCACCACCCCACACCACCCTTCGGTTGAGCAATTATCCAACCAATCCCCACATGATGCATACGCATCGGCTGAGGCTGAGGAAATAATCTTCTGGTCAAGTTTCATTGCGTTCACTTTACGACAGCGCAGGCCGCAGATCGTTGAGTTAGGAACGGAACACACATACTCGTACTCGTTCGTATCTTGTTCAAATATCACATTTCTGGCTCGAACTCTGCTCTGCGACGGCTGCAATGTTGCACTTAGAAGCCGAGTTGGGGCCACGTGCGGCCAATGGCAGCAGCCGCAGAGCAAATGGGGAATGGGGAACGGCAGCTGTGACAGCTTTTCACTAATTTCCCTTTAAGCAGCCGCAGCGCGGCGCAGCCCCAGCCTCCGTGGCAGCCGTGGACGTCGCTTGGAGCAGCAGCCTCGTAGACGAGGCTGCCACACAGCTGCCACTCAATCGTGACGAATTAATAACGGAACGTTTTGCCGAACTGGGGGAAAGCTGCAACTGAACAATGAGGGAGAGACCGAGCGAAGACAAAGCCGACGACAAGGCAAGGGAGTTCAACCGAACCGAAAAAAAACCCAAAAAAAATGAACAATTTTGACCTCCTCAAGGAGCTTTTCTATCCGCTATCTCCCAGCTCTCTCTCTCTCTTCCTCCCTCCTTGGTGGCTGCTCCACTGCTTGGATTTTGCCGGTTGGTAGGAGAGTACGTGCGTGGTGATGGCAATGATGGCATTGCCAGACACGAGTATGAGTGCGAGTGCGAGGTACGATTAGATGGCGTTTTCGCCTGCAACGATTGACGACGACGAGACGTGACTGAAAACTGATTTTCCAAGCTGGCGACTATGAAACTGGGTTGCCGTTTTAGGGTGTGTGTGTGGTGTCTCACGTAAATTCGGTTGGGGCTTGGGCTTGGATTTGGGATTGGGCGAAGCCCACTTCTGTGACTCACTCACTCATTCGCTCTGCCCACAACAACAACAAGAGCTGCAACTGCAATGGCAACTGCAACAGCAATTATGCCAAATCAAAATGCAATCCAAACAAACAGAATCGTCTACAAATTGTCGCTCTCATCCGAACCGAACCGAACCGAGCCGAACTGGCGGCTTTGCCTTTGGCTAGCGATGGGTGCGGGTCCAAAAATAATACCAAAGAAATTATCGACTAGTTTTGATCATTTCTTGGATAATTTGCACTCGATTTTGCACAATCCAGAGCATTTCTTTCTAGCCAATTAGAGCTAATTCCAAGCAATCAAATCTTATCTTATCAAATGATCTTTTCCTCTTTTAGCAGTAAGCCTTCTCGTGAGGCGCCACGCCTACAAATATCGTACAAAAGCACGCACGAAATGGAGTCCGAAATGGAGCTTGTGCCCATCTCTAAAAGCGGCTTTTGGCTTTTGTTTTGCATTCCAAATGAAGTAGAAAGTTCTCCGGTCTCAGGGATTAATTGGAATGCTTATGGGCGCTTTCTTAACATTTGTCATTGCCGTTGCTTGCCCTCTCAGCTGCTCTGGGCTGGCTGTTTCGGGGCGAATTACCTATTCAGAATGCGATTTGGTAAGCCAAAATGGGAATGGCCCTGTTTCAGCTAGCTGGATGGGTGGGTTGGGTCAGGGCTTGCTGTGGGAACCAAAGTAGAATATATAGATTCGCAAGTACATACATACATATGTACAAACATATATGTAAATCGGAAAATATACGAAAATGGGTTGATGAACTGATCGTCCACAAAAAGTTTGCTATATCAGCTATAATCTCTTTAGTGATTTGTATGCAACTCAAGGTGGTCGTCGCCGAATTCTGTGGAGGCTATAATTCCCACAATTTCCCAAACTGCTTCCACTTTGTCCGTAAAAGTTAATTTCCGCTGAGATTTGCATATTTAATTGAAATTTTGCAACTATTTTGGACAGCATTAACGAACAAACGAAAACAAAAAAAAACAACTGCATTGGGGAAAATGCCAGAAAAGGTAAAAGACAAAAAAAAGAATAATTAATAAAAATGAATCTACGGATAGCGATTGATTGGATACCCTTGCAGGGGAGGTTTATTGTTAAGAACTCTACAAAATTTGGCTTTCATTTAGAGCAGGCCTTACAACAAAACAAAATCCTTATCAGCATCGTGCACACGCAATTTAATTTGTTTTTGCAATTCACTGGCGTTCTCTTTTGCAGCATTCGCTTGTGCAGCTCGAGTGGAGGATCAATGTGCCGCGTCATGTGGGAGTGACGGACAAAAATAAGAGTCTGAGCAAAGATTCATTCCTATAGTAATACTAAAGGTCTAGTTTTCCTAGGACAAGACAGAAAAACCGAGACAGCTAAATCGACTCGGGTGTGTACTTTTCATGAGTTGAAAATGTCTGCCCAAAACCGTAATATCTCTCGCAAAGAGTATCAAAACACAGCTTGCCCACGCAGAGGCGTCGTCAGGCAGTTCAAGGCTGCCAAAGCAGCAGCAGCCAACTGCAAGCAGTGCGTAAAAGCTGAATAGAGCTGTAGAAGAGTGGAGGCACTGGAAATCGGTTGGAATGGCTGAGCCGGGGAAGCGGGGATCGGGGCTCGGGGCTCGGGGCTCGGGGTGAGCACTGTTAATAAACCATTGCCAATTGGAAAGTAAAGGGCGAAGCACACATGTGCAGACATAAACGAAAGGAAATTGAAATTAAAATACATTCCCCCATAAATCGCAGTTAATAAAAGCTCATAATGAAGCAGCGCCAAGGCAGCAAGCAATGGCAGAAGCTCATGATCATGATGATGGAAAAGAAGAAGCAGAAGCAGAGGCAGCGCCAGCAGCAAAAGCCAATGATTTGTGCTACTTTCTTTGGGGCTCAGCTGTAGCAGAGGCAGAGGCAGAGGCAGCAGCAACAGCAACAGCAGCGCTCTCGTCTTTTGTGGCTTTTGTCTTCTGCTTATTCTTCTGTCACTGCCACCTCTTCCCCTTATGTTTTCTGCTTCTAATTTATTTCAATGACATTTTACGATAAATGCAAGACCCCTTCAACAAATGCCAGCCATCGTCATAGCCAGAGAAAGTTCTCTTGAGCTCTCGCTATGGTTATGGCTATGGCTGGGACTCTGAATCTGACTCTCTTTCCTTTTTACTCCCACCCATAAAGCGTTTATCGATACTGCTTGATGGTGCTCTCCCACCATGTGGTGCGGCTGTGTGTGAGAGAGTGGTTTCCGAGAGCGCTCTGCGGCTGCTTCTACTGCTTTGCTCTGTCAAAAGGTCGCTCAATGAAACATTTGATTTGAGCTAAAAGAAAACCAGCAAGAACTCTAAATACATAACAGTGTCGACCAGGGGGATACCCTCTTCAAACTGTCATATGCACAGATCTTGGTTCCTCTGTCTCTCGAGAACAGAAAAGCATGCGGAAAAATATACATTGTGTTTTTTTTTTTTGTCATTTTGCACAAACACAGTATACCCTTTTGGGCTCTCTATGGTATACAGGGTACTATGAAAATCAAAGCTTTGCTCAAGCTTATTTCTAGTCTGAGTCTCGGCAGTGGCAGTGGCTGTTGTTGTTGTTGTTGCTTTTGTCGCCCGCTGTCTTGTCTTGTGGCATTTGGCAAAATGGCAACAACATTTTATTTCATATTGCTGGCTGCCTTTTCTTGTTAGTTGTTGTTGTTTTTGTGAACCTGTTGCACATGACGGCAAAATGTGACGACAAAAAGAGAGACAGACGGACATACAGAGTGAACTGTGCCACAAAACGGGGGAGCGATGAATCAGGACTAGGATTAAGGGGGAGACATTTTTAATCCACCGCTATTAATCCTATAAAGTATTATATATTTCCATATTTGAATTAGAGTACCTTCGAACACATTTCTAACAATCAAATATTTCAAATGGTGGTCTTGATATGTTCAAGCACTGTAAGATCTGTTTGATACAGATGTACAGATCTTACAGAGCATGGACAATGTTAATTAACATTTGAGAGTCATCAATGAGGAACATGTATGTTTGGGGGAAGGGGAACCATTGCCACCATAAAAGAGTTAGCGGCTTTTACACAGCTGTTAATCGGCACATTGGATTGGGTTCTTTTTTCTCCTATGGTTCCTATGTGGAAGAAGGGGGAGGGGGGCGGCTCTCCAAATGGCGTCAGCCTTTTTGGTTGCCGTTGGGGTGTTTGGTGATTGTGCAAAAAGAAGAAAGAGAGAGAAAAAACTTTTGAACAAACCGAAAATAACAGCAGCAACAACAGCAGCAACAGCAACAACATCAGCAGTAATGGGGGTTCCACGAGCCAGATAAGCCATACGAGAAATAGCCGCAAAGGTAGGGGAGAAGGGGCCTTCGGCCAGGGGCTGGGGGAGAGGTGTATCGGCAGACAACTGAAAGTTGTTGCGTTTGTTTCTAAGCCAAACGAGTTTGTTGTTGTCGTTGCTGTCGCTGCAATCACTTTTGGCGCATAAAATGCGGTGCGAGAGAGGCTTTAGACTAGACTTATAGACCCATAGACTTATTGGAATGCCTTGGCGGCCCCACACTCTGACATATGAATGTATATGTATGTACATATATGCCCACCTATACTCGTACGATTTCAGAGTGCTGAGAGCTGATGAAATTGCGGCGGGCGGAGACTCCAGGCTCAGGAAAAAAGACAAAAAAAAGCCAGAGAGACAACTGCAAAATAACAATCCCAACATAAAATCCACATTGCTCAATAGTCGGTTTGTAGTGCCTTTGGCGGCCAACACCAACTACAACTACAACAACAACAATGAGGGCGCTCGCCCTATGCGACGCCACACACACACACACACATACACACACACACGCCCTGCAACAAGCAACAATCAACAATAAATAACCCAACAGCCGAACAAAACTCTGGTCAACGCAAAAACCTTGGTACACATATGTACATATGTACATACTCTCCATACACATACCCTTAACGAATGTTTCAGCGTTTTTTTCTTTTTTTCTTTTTCCTACTTTGTCATGAATATCGGCGGCCTTGGTTCACTTAGCAGGCCCCCCATAAGAACACCACCCGACCCGCCCACTAATGGGCATAATTTTATGAATTTTGTTCAGACAATTCCTGCATACATACATACGTATGTACATACATATGCTAGATGCACATATCATACTGTACTGCAATTAAGAAAACTTCCACACAAGAAACCATAAATACACTATAGGAATCCAATTTTCTAATCTTTAATCCATCATATTTCTAATTCAAAAACTATGGATAAAAATGTCAAGAACTGAAAGATTGCTTATATTTAAGATATATTGAAAGAAATAATACATATTCCAATTTGCAAACACAAAAAAAAATCATATGAACAACGGAAAAATTTCCATTTGAGTTTTAGACATTTTTGAAGTTCTATTTGGATTTTTGCTTCGTTGGAAAACTGCAACAAAATTATCCTTTCAGATTGTGGGGGATATTTTGCTGTAGCTCTAGTTTTTCTAAAATTTTGAAGTTTTGAAATTGATTATTCAGAACAGATCCACGGAACTATGAAGAACTAATGGGAAAATAAATGTGAAAAATATGGCTCATTCAAAACTGAGTTTAAAATATTATGAAAATTAATGCAATCAAATTTAAATAATTAAAAATTAGCCAGTATTATAAAAAATTGTTTGAATTAGTTTTCCTCTAAAAATCGCAATAGAAAAGCTCTTAAAACAGCAGAAAACTGAAGTGATTAAGAGGTGAAATATAGGTACATGGATATTATTTGTGTGCATATATATATGTATATATAAAAATCGGAATAAATAAATAAATAATTAATGTACAAATCTATTCAAGCAAACCTTTTTTTTTAGGGAATATATTTATGTATGTACGTAAGTTTATTCTCATACAATAATTTTTCTAAAGCTATTGTTATTTATTTTATTTATTAACATCCTAGTGCTACAAGTGCCAAGAAACTTAAATTTAAGGCCCTAGTCACAAGTTTTCAAGAGCTAATTAATACCAAAAAAGCGACCCACAAGAACTCCGCTTCCACTCGATACTGGATAATGGATACCAAAAGACCTTAGCAAGAGCATCCACTGATTCGGTATGGCAGAGCTCTCTTTTTCGCCTTCATTGTTAAAGGCGACACATATTTAGTGTTTGGAAAAATTCTCATCAGCCAAGAAAACAAAAGCCCAAAGAAAGAAAAAGAAACAGCTATGGCAACAAAAGTCTCCAGCGAATCATTTCACAAACAAATTTATACACGCCACATACAAACACTCGTAAAAGCGGCTGGGGGCAGGAAGATGGGGGCTGGGAGCAACAGAGGAGGGAAATAATACCTACAATAATACTATACCGAAAAGAAAAGCCACTCCATTGCAGAAACAACAGCAACAATCAAGCCACAATTTTTGCATGAAAACAGCTGCAAATTAAAATCACAAAAGCATCAGGAGAGAAGCCCAAGACCAAGACCAAGACGCACTCCAGTAAAACTTTTGATTTCTTTTGGTTATACTCGCAGTATTTTTAGTACGAATGGATAAAGGAGAAGGCTGAGGTGGGCATCATTTTTACAGCCATGCGCCTAAAGCAGTAGCAGCAGCAGCAACAGCAGCAGCAGCAACGGCAGCAGCAAAAGTAAGTTACTAAGTCAAAATTGGCTTATAACGGGACGCACTTTCACTTGTAAAAGCCACACACAACCGCCAGCCGAGTCTCAGACTTTACACTGGAAAAAAATATACCCATATTGGCAGGAGAGCCATTCCATTGGCCAACTATTTTTCCAAACCCATTCCGAATAAATTGAAATTTAACAAAAATTGTTCCATCTATTGTATGTTTTATTTTGTGTTTTTTTTTCTCTGTGTAGCTGGTGGGACTCTCCTTGATTATGTGGGGATGCTGGTGACTGGCCCCTCAAAGAGGGGGCGTGCCTTTAAGCTGACTATCATTATGATTTCCATAAATTTCACAGTAGCCGCAGCACCGTAACAAAATCACCGAAGAGATCCCAAACAAATACTCGAATTACAGATATGATATGGAGAGAGGAGGGTATTGGATGGGCTATCAATACCCCCAGATACTACTACTGGTGCAGGTATTATCAGGCATTATGCAATCGACAAGATGACAAAATCTAACAGTAGTTTGCTTTTATTTTTGTTTACGACTACCCGGTTGCTAGTCGCTTGTCGCTTTTACTTTTGTTTTCATTTTCATTAATTATGTCTGTTCGACCAATTTCCAATTATGACAAATGACGCTGGCGAAGCCATCAGACAACGATTGGAAAGCCGTTTCAGGCGAGATCACCAAAAAGAGAAAAACATTTCCAAAAACGTCTCTCAGACAGATTTACTGGATTGCCCGTTGCCCTTTTGAGAACTCATATAATCGCTTTGAGATCGAGCCAGATATTTGCTGGGAAAGGAATAGGCAAATAGAAAAATTGGGGAAAATATGAAAATATTTTGTGTAAGGAAAGCGAACCATCTGGTCAATGATCTCAAGAAATTTCAATTTAATTGGGATTTTTTTTTTGAAACTAGATTTAAAAAAAAAATCCCATAAATCTCTCAAATATCCAATATAAAATGTATTCGATTAAATGGTCAGAATAACATCAATCTTTGAATCCATCAATCAATCTTTTTAGTAGAAATACCTAATTTGAATCTGTAGTCTGTAATTTTCATTCGTTATGCCACAAAAAAGTTCCTAATAAGGAGAATACGAAATGTTGCCCCATTTCCCATTTCCCCATGGCAGTCGCATCAAATGACTTCCTCTGATGAGAGCATGCCTAGAAGATCACTCACCTGGCTATTACTGCAGTAGTAAATGTCCGACATCCTGGATGGGATTGTAGTTGAAGGCAGCTGCTGCTGCTGCTGCTGCCGCCTCCTTTGCCGGTTCTACTAACAAATACGCTTTGGGTCGGGATCTATAACCAGGGCAGGTTAAGCGGCATGACCGCGTTTCAGCCAGGCTGCCAGCGAGCGAGCAGGTGAGTGAGCCAAAGTGCCCTAAGCACCAGGAACAGCAACAGCAATGCCAACAGCAACAATAACAACCTGTTTTGCTGCACTGCACTGGAAAAGTGTCACACACACGACTTGTAATCAATAGCCAGTTGACGTCGTTTATTGTTACGTTTTAACGGATTAGATTTTCCGCATATTTATCTGTATAAACTATTTAACAGCAACAATACAACAGCTTGAACAAAACAAAACAAAACAAAAACAATTCGGCAGCACTCGGCTGCACTTCACGCTCTGTCTTGCAGAACACTCCACTCGCTTTTTCGGTTTTCTTATTACTATTAATATTACTTTCAGCTCGGCTTAAACGACAGCGCATGCGCGCGCGCGCTCCTTTCTTTCTTTCTTTCGGAGCAAATAAACGACTCGGTTCGGACTCGAACTCGTATTCGGATTCGGATTCAGTTGTTTGGTCGCGTCGCTTGGCTTAAACCGACTCGGGCCGTGGTAAAACTCAGACTAACTTGGCCAGACAAGTCTTCAGTCGTCACAGCGGGCCACTAGTCGTTCTTCTGCGTAGCCGCCAGCTGTCTTGGGCGCCAGTTTGAGTTGTACGTGAGGCATTACCTGACATCGTGCCGCTGCAAGTAATTTGTGCGCAACAGAGCTTTTGGCCTTAGTTAATTAAGTTGATAATTTATTTAATTGAAAATCCCAAATGAAGCGCCAAAGTGTTAACAGTACAGCCGGAGAAACATCGAAAACATTGCGATGTTTCTGCAGCCCTACATCTAGTTGGCGCCCATGGAACCTACACTTTGGAGCTTTTATTGTTACTTAGCTAGAAGCGACAAAAGTTGTATGGTTTGCTAATGATATTTAAAAATAAACATAAGTTAAATTAAACTTTATGTATATACATGCATATGCATTCTTTATATAGTATTTCAAGTATGAAGTTAGGAGGTAGAAACTTCTAACTGATGTTCCTCTAGCCTTAGTTAACAGGCCGATATGGCTATGTTAATCGTTCTGTGCTGTTAATCGCAAAAGCGAAATTAGATACAATTAGATCATTCCTGCATTTTATATCGATGTGTGCGTATCGATAGTTATATAGAGGATTTAAATATCGCAGACCAAATATTGTATGATCATCTCAATTGCCAAACAAAACAAGTGGCGGGATTTGTGCTGCACGCCCTGAAACTCTACCTGGATCCTCTGATTGGACTTCTACCTGTTGCTGGTTGGAGGCAATGGATTCGTTTTCGACGGAGGGATGAGCGGACAGACCCGTGGAGGCGGTGTAGGAAGGTGCGGCTCCCAGACGGTCGAGTACTGTGGCCCGGACAGTTCCAGCTGATCTTTGTGTTTAAACTACCAATCGCTCTGAATCCCTGTTAGGATGTGGATAGGTGGTATACAATATCCAGCAGCAGCCGATTGGTGTGAAAATCTTGAACCCTATAGCTAACGCCATTGCCATTTCAGGCTCCAACGATGCCCGGATCACACCATCGGATCAAACTGCGCCTGGCTGGATTTAGTTTGCGGGCGTAGTTGTGAAGTTGCTGAATCGATCGAGGTGCCAACACTCAGGGCACATAGTCCTGCTCACTCTGCATAGGTGCTTAGGTCGAGTGTTACGGCATAGTTCAACGATCTCCAGTTCGACAGAACGAAGAACGAATTATCAGGAGCAGATAGCCGAACTCACTTTATATCATATTCGAGGCCCTCTTCCTCCTCAAGGTTCCTTCCTCCTGAGGTGGCGGTGGAGTAGATGTTGTTCTTCTGATAGCGAGTTGTACCGTTCTTGAACTTTGTCTCGCCCATTGATTGTACCAGTCTGGATGCATGTTCTCGCTTCCCTTCACCTGTTAAAAATATTAATTATAAATTACAATTTTTTGGGTCAGAAAATACATCTGAATGCGTTAAACAGATAAATTCCAATGGATCACACACCATTGAATCTAGAACCACCCCGCGGTGCTGTTTATTTTGCTTAGGCTGAGATAACGGGTCTCAGGGCGGCTGAAGTATATTTTTAGAAATTTTGTCAAATTTTCCACCTCCTGATCCAAAAGTTTGGGCGTCGGGGTGTTCGGTGAAATTTTAGCAAGCTGGTCTTTCCAGTCATCTTTGAGATATTTTGCTCTATATATCTCCTCCAAGACGTATTTTGATCGTATTAGATCACAAAATCGTGCATCCTTCTCGCACTCATTGAAACGAAAAGAAAATTGCAAAATCCTTTTTGTGCTGTTTCCGAGTTGGAATATTTTCAAGAGAGACCCACTTCGGAGTTAGAAAGAAAGAGAGCATCACTCTCACACCAGCTGGATGGGACAAGATGGGGAAAGGAAAATTGCAAAAAAAAGCGACGCGCGCAAACAAATCCAATTGAGAACATGATGGAGTAAGTCCGTTTTGCAGATTGTGGTAAAAAATAGGTTGATTTTTTTTAAAATAACCTTTCGCAGATTAGAAGTGGAAATTACATAAAAGTATAAAGTGCCCTTCGACAAGCCCGAGGAGGCAATTGCCTTTGCACTCGCCCTACGTGGCCGGCAAGCGGATAACGCCTCCGTAAGCGTGAATTGACTGCGAGTGGAGAGGACTAATCCAGCGACTCCGGCTAAGGCATCGAGCGTCGCCGAATTTTTGCGCGATGATACGTCGCACCCTCCGCCAGTCCCCTGCACCTCTCGATCGGCCAGTGTTGGCTCCGCCTCCCGATCTCCCCCTGCGGCCTCTTGCTCCCGATTTCCCCCTGCTGCCACCGGTTTCCGACTTCCCCGTGTTGCCTCCTGTTTCCGACCTCTCCCTGAAGCCTCTGCCCTCGACTCGTTCAAAAGGATCCAGCCGCGTACGCCCTCCTTTGCGGCCAGCAGCGTGTTTGGCGCAGTTTTTGGCACACCATCTCCACGTTTTAGCCAATATAGTGGAGAGCGTGGAATTGCTCAGTCTCCGGTGCCCAGCCCTGCCTTAAAAATCCATAGGACCGCACGGGAGCGGTCCTTGCTAATGTGCGTGGATTATCCAGAGCCTCTGACGCAGAAGCAGAGGCGCATGGCGATCAACACGATAGCCGACACCAACACAACGCAGATCATCAAACACAAGAAAAATGTCAACAGGAAGTTGTTCGGGAGCCCGTCGTCGGCGGAACCGTTGTCGCCAATGACAGCGGTGGCCTCATGGTAGGAGTCTCTGCCCGAACATTTGGACGTGATAGAGGACAGCGTGGGATCTTCAAATACTTAAAATATTTTCAATATGGGCGGCTTTTCAAATACATTTTACCAATTGGATTTAAATCTGTTATTTAAAATGAATTTAAATAAATCAAGCAAAATATCGTTTCACTACATCAACATTTTTTGGCTATTTATAATTAAAATCAGTTGGAAATTCAAATTTTGTCAGAAATTTATTTCCATATTGCAATTTTCTATCCGGCTGGAACTTTCCTGGCAGAATATAGAAAATGTATATTTTCTACTCGAGCCCAGCAAATACCACCTTTTCTTTTCTAGTTTATATCGCTGCCGTTATAATATTGTTGATTTGTATTGATACAATGTATACCTTCCATGGCATGTTAAAAAAGGGGTGGATTTTACATTGCATACGTTGCATTTTCTGGGCCCGTTTGCCTGTTGGCCATACCCTCTTTTTCCTCAGCAAGGTCTTTATAAACTTCTACGGAAGGGCATAAGGGAATTGAGCAAACGTTTGTCCAACGAATGCAATAACCGATTTCATAATAATTTCATTTTATTTCATAATTGCATTATTTTTGAACGAATTTTGTACATGCCGTCAGAACCAAAACAAAAACTTCTCCGTCTTTGTCGACGACTATATCAAAGATCGTTATTTTTAGAAATTGGGGCCCTTTGGAGGCATTGCAGGAGTACCCCTACTGGCTGCAAAAATATCGCACCGATACTATCGTAAATCCATTTTAAAATCCATTTTATCCTAGCCAATTTGTATTTGATCAAATTTACTTTGATTTGCCGTCTTTCTGCAATGCCGCCGATCCACTAGTACAAAGCAATGGCACGCAACGTGCTAGAGAGCAGCCTACTGGGCGCTGGCTTCAGTATTATCTTTCAGGTGAGCGCAGTTTCGAATTTGGCCCCAATTGGTGGGATATGGTATTGAGAGTACCAGCCAGCCAGCCAGCCCCCAGCCAGCCAGCCCACAGCCTACAACCCGTCAGCAATTAGTCACCATTCTGATGATTTGCCATTCTTATCACGCTGTTCCCAGATACTATGCCGCATCCTAACGTTCGGCATCAATGCGTACATTGTGCGCAATGTGGGTCGCGAGGTGCTGGGTATCATGAATGTGCGCCTGCTGCTGCTCGAGAGTACGTTGCTCTTCTTGTCCCGGGAGGCCATCAATCGGGCTGCACTCAGTGCCAATTCGCAGCAGCGAGACAGGTGCTCGTGGGCTCAATTGATCAACCAGATGTGGCTTACGTAAGCATTAAGGAACAATCATCCCATCCATCCACAAAACTCAAACCCAAACAATGTTTTTCCGCAATCTGTTGCAGGGTACCCATCTGTGCCGTCCTCTGTGGCCCCTGTTTGTACATTTGGCTCAACTGGCTCTCGACCGTGGACGCTGTCTATTCCTCCCAATATGAGTTCGCCTGCTATGCTGTTGCCCTGTCCTGTGTCCTGGAACTGTTCGCCGAGTCCACCGTTTTCGTGGCCCAGGTCTTTTGCTTTGTCAAGCTTAAAATTCTGTTAAACACTCTCCACATCTTCGTGCGATCAGCCATTTTTCTGTGGATCGTGATTGGCGACAGAAGCGCGGCCATCACAGCATTTGGCATTGCCCAGCTGGCCAGTGCAGTTACCATAGTTCTCGGCCAATACGGATTTTTCTACTTCTACATCGCGCGCTTCAATGACTACAAAATGCAGCAGGCACGAAAGAAACAGCCAACGCCCACATCCTGGGAGCTGACACTGTTCGAGCACATGGACGACTTCCCTTTCACGCGGCTAACCGAGTTCCTGCCGGGTATTATGTTCGATCCCATTGGGAAGTTCTTCAATCGGGAGCTGCAAACGCTCACGCTGAGCTTCGTCAAGCAGGGTGTGCTCAAGCAGATCCTCACCGAAGGCGAGAAGTATGTGATGTCGGTCTCCCCAGTGCTCAGCTTTGGCGAGCAGGCCACCTATGATGTGGTCAACAATCTGGGCAGCATGGCAGCTCGCTTCATATTTCGCCCCATCGAGGATAGTTCGTACTTCTACTTCACGCAGACCATATCGCGGGACACGCGTCTGGTCAAACAGCCCCCGGACCAGGTGCGGCAGGCCAGCAGTGTGCTGAACAATCTTCTGCTGGGCGTCAGTTCCATTGGCATGCTGGCGTTCACCTTTGGCCAGAGCTACTCCTATCCAGTGCTGCTGCTGTATGGCGGTCCAGACTTTGTAGCCGGCGGTCTGCCGCAGAGCCTGCTGCAGTGGCATTGCCTGGCCATCTATCTGCTGTCCGTGAATGGGATCAGCGAGGGCTACATGTTCGCCACCAACACCAGTCGGGACATTGACAAGTACAACTATCTGATGGCCATCTTTTCGGTCAGCTTCCTCGTGCTATCCTACATTCTGACGGGCATCTTTGGGCCGGTTGGCTTCATCTTTGCCAACTGCATCAACATGCTGGGACGCATCCTGTACAGTACCTACTATATCAGGCAACAGTATCAGCCGCTGTCGCTGAATCCGCTGCTGGGCCTTAAGCCAGCCAAGCTCTTTAGCGGGACTCTGATCCTGTCCGGGCTCATCTGCTATTGGGTGAGTGCTCTTTATCTATTTATTCCTATCAAAATCTGTCTAATCTTTTACGCTTTCGTCCCCTTACGCTCTGTGCAGTACCAAAGTGCTGCTCTATTCACCCATCTGGGCATTGGTTTGATAGCCGGCCTTGTGTGTCTACTGGCCTGGGCCCTGTCGCATCGCGATCTGGTGCGTTTGGCCTGGCGATATGGCAGGCGCATCAAAATTGATTGAAGGATACGGCTTGGTGGATCGTTCTGTTGCTCGAAGAGCGCACAAAGTGTGGGATACTTAAATATTTATATAGACAATTGTAAATTAATTCCGAAATTAAGTTATTTACCTATTGAATGTTTGTAGTGCTTCAATGCTTCGTTAATGTTAAGGCATGCATTAAAAGACAACGATAAATTGTATTATATTTTTGTTCAAACAAGAATTGGATGTATCTAATTTATTTTCGGCCGGAATTTAAATAAATTATTTATTTAAATATTAAACAGAAAACGCAATGGGGGTATGGTTTTATTTCCATTTAAAGTGCATAGAAAAGAATACCCCAAATGCACTAACGCATAGGCATAATACCCTAACTCGTTAAAATAAACACTTACACAGCACACGACAAATAAACAGTAGTCATTAAATATTGTCCTGATATAACTATTCTCACGCTGTACTTTCATATAAACGAGAATGGTGGCATTTTAAATGAGTTTCGTGCATAAATATTTCAGGCAAGCAGCACAAATCCCAAGCTTGTATTTTTTTAAAGAGAAACGGTCACATTAGGCAACCGAGCGCGCAAGTAACAACATTTTCGTATAGTCTACAACCTTTTTAAGCAATTTGCTGGCCCAAGATGAAGCGCACAAAAGACGAGGACAAAGACGAGTCCGCCAGTGCCACTAGCAACTTGAATTCAAGCACTGGCAGCAACAGCAACGATGCTGCTGCAACGGGAGGCACCGTATCAGCAGCGGCTGCCGTTCGCACCACAGGACGCGTCAAGGTAGGTTACATTTCCCGCCGATTTGCAAGAATCCCCCGTACTGACAAGCTTTGCATTTCATTTGCATCCCAAATCTAATAGAAACCCAAGCAAGTCTACGATCCGTCTGATAATTACATTTCGCGTGGGCCCCGCAACTCCACGCCAGCGAATACCAATGTGCAAGCGTCGCCATTGCCAGCACCGGCCCTAGCAGCACCAGGGCTAGTTGCACCGCCTGTGGCGGTGCCTCTGCTCAAACCCAAGGTAGAAGTAGTCGCCACTAATGCTTCGCAAG
Organism: Drosophila helvetica; assembly: GCA_963969585.1. Classification (NCBI taxonomy): domain Eukaryota; kingdom Metazoa; phylum Arthropoda; class Insecta; order Diptera; family Drosophilidae; genus Drosophila; species Drosophila helvetica. The sequence goes on along the minus strand of OZ018401.1, from coordinate 15,585,860 downwards.
ATGTCGATCCAGAGCTGCCGCTGCGTCAGTATGATGTGTGCCAAAAGTGCGGCAAAATGGAATTGAAGCGTGGTTCTGGCCACAAGAGCAATTATCTGGCCTGCAAGAGTTGCCAGAACAAATGTAAGTACACCCCAGTCCACCTTACATCTTCCAACTCCATGCTCATCTGCAACCCATCTATTTGATTATGTGCGTTTTTCCAGGGCACTTTTCGTGCCTTCCCATCTCATTTGATATCCTGTCCGTTGCTCGCAAGAAGTACAAGTGCGTATCATGCCGCTACTGCCGCATTTGCGGCACCAAGGGCAAAGATCTGGCCATCTGCTGCGTGTGCGTGTATTCTTTCCACCGCAATTGCCATGATCCGCCCTTGAGTGGTACCGATCTCAGCGAGCGTCAATGGAAATGCCAGGGCTGTGACATTGGCTCCAACAACAACAACAACCATTCGGCCAGTGAACAGACTGGACGCAAATCACATCCGGGACGCAAGAAGCGTGCCCAGTCGGATCCCGCTGGTCAGGAGAAGTCGCCACCAGCCAAGCAGACCAAAACCGTGCAGGAATCAAAGGAGCAGTCGAAAACAGCAGACACAGTCGCCGCTACAGCTGTCACAGAACCAGCCACAAAGAGTGATGAATCTAAAGAAGAAGAAAAGGAGGAGCCAAAGCTCAAAATAGACAAAATCAAATGCGAGGAAAATCGCATGTCCCCGGAGGCAAATCGCATGTCCACGGAGGAAAATGAAGAGCCAATGGAGGCTCTTATAGTCGAGGAGATCAATAAAACGCCCAAGGAAGAGCTGGAAATAAAGATAAAAGAAGATCTGCCAGAAAAGTTGGATGAAGTTCTGCCAGAAAAGTTGGAAGAAAAAGATCTGCCAGAAAAGAAGCCCGAAGAAGGAGGCCAGCAAAAGGAACCAAAAGAAGAGTCAACAATGCTGCTGGAGAGCATGGACCAGCAGCCATTGGAGGAGGCGGCGGTGCCCACTGCCAGCGATGAAGAGGAAATCTTTCCGGTCAGTATTCGGGCGTCTTCAGAACCCAAAATGAATTACAAACCATTCTGGGGAGACTATCCAAATCCGGTGTGCACCTGGACTGTTGATCAGGTTGTCACATATCTTGCCCGTTTCTATCCGGATGAGGCTGAAGCATTTCACCTTCAGGACGTGGATGGCGCCTCGCTGTTGCTGCTCACGCGCGAGGATGTGATAAATGGTTTCGGCTTTAAACTCGGACCGGCATTGCGCGTCTTTCAGGTTGTCCTCGGCCTCCAGTCACGCACCAACAATGTGGCCCTGGGCTGGTCATCTACCTAGATTAGCTCCCCTAAGGATTCTCGTATATCTTAAGTCTAAAGAAGTTTTGTTTTTTTTTCGGACCGTAACTGTTACTAGAATACTCTCTGTTCTGTGTGAACCGAACGAACAACGCAAAAGCTCACCAATTTTAAGTGAAATAACCGCTTATATTAAGTTTTTTTTTCAACAAAATGAAATCCTTTGTGGTCGTATGATCACGCAGCCTTTCTCTAGTCAGAAGTAGACATTATTCCGACATCGTTTCTGAATGCACCCTGAAGATTTTATTTAATTTTAATTGAAATGAGTTGAAGGAAATTAATGTACTTCTCCCAAGTATTGGGAATATGTATACCGCGAGCGCTAAGTGTAATTTTAATGTGTTTCGAATTCCTTTTCGTGGAATTCTGAAAATACATAAAACGAATCCTAATGGAAAGGTTTGGTTTAAATGTAATTAAAGGAAAGAAATGTACCTCTCCAGGAACTATAAACATAATATGTGTATGTATACAACGAATTAGATACATCAAAAGATATGGTTTAAAAGCATTCCCCATAGATTAATTGCACCTAAGATTGGTTGAATGTTGAATAAAGAAAAAATTTCTTGAGATTTTCGTTATTTTATTCTTTAATTTCAAACAAAATGATAAGTATATTACATAATTGGAGAGAGTTGGTGTGCTATCGCCAAAGGGCGATATGGATTCTCATATATTCCATAGTTACAAAATAAAACACACAAAATTAATAAACACATGCACGCACGCACACACAGTAGTAGGAATATCAGAGTACATCAAATGTAACCATTGCAAGGCTTAATTCCGGGTTTCGTGGGACAAATACTGTTGGGGGAAGGGGCGATCCAGATCTTCTCAGACGCGCGGCAGTAGCTTCTCCTCATCGCTCGCCTGGGCCGTTGGCTTGGGACCAGAGCGGGACGGATCGTAGCCGTACATGAAGATCGAGGCGATGACCAAGGCAGCGCCAAAGCTGAACTGCAGCGTGAGATTAAAGTCAAAGATGTAGATGGAGGCCACGCAGGATATGATGATGGCCAGGGAGGTGGCGAAACCCTTCAGAATGTTGTCCGCATACTTGACCACAACGGCCACGATGAGGCCGCCGCCGGCCTGCAGCAGCACCAGATACCACACAAAGAAATCGTAGCCATGGAAGAAACCATGCTCGAAGATGCGGCTGGCGTCGTTAACGAAGCACGTGAGCAGGCCAAATGGTATGCTCAGCAGACTGAGCTGCACGTTTCTCATCCACACGGAGATCTCTGCTCCCTTAAGAATCTTCTCGAAGTAAATGCCCGCAAAACCGGACAGAAAGCAGGCACCCAAGGCGGACCACAAACCTAACATCCGATTCTGTTCGGGTACCGCACTCGACGACGATGCCGCACCGCCGCCAGCTGACGCCGAGGAGGACTCACTGCTGCCGCTCGGGCTCGTGACAGTCTGGGCGAGTTGGACCAGGACAATGCCCATGACCAGGAGGAGCAAAGCGCCCCACTGTGTGGTGAGCAGCTTGCGGCGTAGAATGACCACGGCGAACATGGCCGTGGTGAGGATCTTTAGTTGATATGTAACCTGGTAGGTGGCTGCATCCAGATGCGAGGCCGACACATACAGCAGATTGTTCTGCACAATGTACACCAGCGAGGGCACGCATACCTTGAGCGTGTCCACGGGATTGGCAATGATCGTCTTGTGCAGCGAGCGCACAAACTTCTGGGCATCCTTTCCCTCCTCATTGAATACCAGAAACAGGCACGTTATCAGCTTGGCAAACTCGGCCATTAGAACAGCTAGAAGACAAGAGAGAGATAAAAGGCAATCAATCAAGTGCAGAAGAGAGATAAAGAAACAGGCTAATATAATTGTTAATTTATGACCAAAATAGAACCATTTTAGTGCTGTTGAATTCGCAGCAGTGTTTGGGTTACACAAGCGGAAGTACAATGTTGGTTTCTTATCAGGCACTTCCTCTAGAGCGAGCTCCCCATGCCAAACTGTTGTACACTTCCAGCACCTCTGCTTCTGATCTGCTGATGCTTGCGTGGAACTGCCAACATTCCATGCTGGGGAAAAGCAACCAACAACTCACCCGTTGAACTCAGGAAAATTTCGCCGGGTCTGGTCCGGGCATAGCGCATGCTGAGGCCCAAGATCGCATTCTGCAGCGTTAGCGTTAGGAGACTGATGTACTTCAGAGTGTTCGTGTTCACTGTACGATACGAAATGGGAGCGGGCAACAGCATTATGACATTAATTATGAAGAGTTTGGAGCCAACTGAACATGTGTATATTACTCACTGTGGATATTCATTGTTATTTCGGAAACGGTTTTCGTATGCGGGAGAAAGCAAACAAAAATATATGATAGTGTATAGCGGTGGTAGAGGCAAGAAAAGAGTCGAAACAAACAGAATACAGAATGGAACTGAATAGAATAGAACACAGAGCCAGCAGCCAGATAAATAAACACCGCGAGCAAACACTGAGATCGATCCGGATTCAGAGACCGGGGGCCAAGAGGAAATTTCTTTTCGTTTTTTCTGGCAGTCTTAATGCCACCGAACCGTGCGACGGATCAATGTGGTCGCGTCCTCAGCTTTGGGAAGAAGACACGTAAACAACAATCTGAAGCTTCGGAGCAGCCCATTCTCGCGGCCAGGGCAAGTTTTTATCGTTGAGCATTTTTGCTGTGTGGTTGTTGTAATTGTTATTGTTGTGTTGCTGCTGCGCTGGCGGCGGCGACCTCTCTTCTCCGATAACCGATTGCACAGATGAGCAGAGCAGTGTGTGCCGCAAGTGTTGGCCATTCAGCGATATTCGCATGCCATGAAAAAGGATGAATCTTCTTAAATGAAAAAATCAATTAATTAATAGGCCACAACCTGTTTGATGTAAATTGACGCAACTTTTGAAAGTTTACAGTTTAAATTACTATGCATGCATATTACAATGCATAAAATAACATTGGCATTTTTATATTTGTTCAGCTTTTTCTGGCTTGGCTAGGTACGTTCTGTTTGGAAAATATTTGCACAGCACACAGCTATTTATAGCTGAAACCTGTCATACCTGTCTCTTGGGGTAAGGTATCGATAACATACGTGGTAATACGTCTGTTTACCAAATTTTATTATTTTGACGGGATTTGTTAACACACTTGGGGTCAAAATGCGCGAACAGCCACTAAAAGAGGTCACCCAGCTAATACATGCCATCAAAGTGGGGTAAGTGAACCATTAATGGTCATTAAGGGTCAAAGTACAGCAGCCGGCATTTCCTCTTTGCAGGTTGGTGGAGGGCTCCTACGGCATAACCAACAAGACACTAGACATCTTCAAATACATAATCATCAGCAAGAGCTGGAAGAATGCAGAGTAAGTATGGCTTCCTATGGCCATGTGCAACTCTCAATGACTGATGAATATATGTATGTCTTATTGCAGTGCTCTGATGCAGATTGTACGGGCCCAGAGCCGCATCCTGCAGGCGGCCCTGCCACAAGAGACTGTTACCTCAAACATAGCACGTCGCATCTTGAAACTCACCCGCGAGGAGTTCGATCTGCTGCATGCCAAGGTCCAGCACTTTGCCGACGACTCACAGGCCTCGCTGTCGCTCCACAAACTGGTCACCCAGACCAGCGAGAGCAATGTGAGCGTTGATTATTCGGTACCACAGCAGGGGCTGCGGGAGGCCCTGCTGGATCATCTGCAGGAGGTGGAAACCGAGCTGGAGACCAGCTCGGAGAACATCTGCGTCCAGGCTGAAGAGCACATACACTCCTCGGAGATCATACTTACGCTGGGACACTCGCGCAGCGTGGAGAATTTCCTTAAGCGAGCCATCAAGAAGCGCCAGTTCCTCACCATCATTGTGGCGGAATGTGCGCCCGCCTGTCGGGTGAGTGGACCTCTAATCTCCTCTGCAAGGATATCGGCAGCTGATCTTCTCTCCTTTTGCAGGGTCACAATTTAGCCGCCAGCTTGGCTGCCGAGAAGAATGTGGAGATTATTGTCATCCCAGATGCGGCCATTTTTGCCATGATGTCACGCGTCAACAAGGTCATCATTGGCACGCACAGTGTTCTGGCCAACGGTGGCCTGAGAGCTGCCTGCGGTGCCTATACGGTGGCACTAGCCGCCAAGCACTATTCCGTGCCTGTGATTGTCCTCGCGCCCATGTACAAGCTATCGCCGTTGCATCTGTGCGAACAGGATGCCTTCAATATGGTCGGCTGTGCCGAGGATGTGATCCCATACGATTCGATACCGGCCCGCGAGGCCAAGGTCTACAGTCCCATGTTCGACTATGTGCCACCGGAGTTGGTCACCCTATTCATATCCAATACGTACGTAAAGTTCAACATTTATTATTCAACAAGTAAATCAATCAATCAACTTTATGTAATATACTCTCTTAGCGGTGGCCACGCTCCCTCGTACGTGTATCGTCTGCTCACGGAACTGTATCATCCCGAGGACTTGGAGATTTAAAATCGTTTAACACTCTGTTTGCCACACACAATCGACCAATAAAGGAACCCATGCCCCCTTATTATCTAGCCTTGTATGTTCTGGAGCAGTTGCGTAAAGTCTGCCAGGCTGTCGGCATAGTAGTCTGGCTGTGCGTCGACGGAAGCACTGAACATATCCTCTTTGGTGAGGCAACCGCTCAGGACGAGCAGTGACTGATAGCCGCATGATTTACCAAACTGGACGTCTTGCACCAGGGTGTCGCCAATGAAGATGCAACGCTTGGGGTCTGTGATCTCAAACATTTCCCCGAACATCTCACCCAAAATGGGCGATGGCTTGCCCAGGAAGGTGGCCTCGCGCTGCGTATAGCGCTTCACATGCTCCAAGAAGTCAAAGAATCCAGCCACATTGAGATTTTCGGCCAGGGGCATTATGACATCGCTTCCTCCCGCTATCAGCTGGCAATCGTCGTTCTGCTGCAGGTGCCTGATTGCCTTGGCCAGCTCCACGTAGGACATATCCAGGTGGATGTCGAAGAGCACAGCGCCCACAGGCTTGTCAATGCTCAAATGATCCACCAGCGAGGCAGCTGTTAGATGCTCCTTGACTTGCTGCAAGGAAAGTCAATCAATAATTAACTCCACCACCTCGCAACCTCCCAGCACTCATCCTCACCAGCGACTCAAAGTCGATGCCGTGCTTACGCAACGTCTCGTTGGCTTCCAGCGACATGAGGGAGTAGACACGCTCCCCAGGCCTGTGCTTCTTCAGATAACGCACAATCGTCTTGACGGGATGCACAACATCGTCGTCATGGACATTGTTGGCTCCAATATGCTTGAACTTGGCCATGTACTGTTCATCGGTGCGGAAGCTGTTGTTCGACACAAATTTTATTTGCTTGCCGGCCGCCTTTAAGGCATTAACGGCAGCCCCAGTGCCCGGTATCCAGCCCACCAGCATCCAGACAACGCCATCGCAATCGCTGATGACCATGTCGAAGGAGTCAATGAATTCACGCTGCTCCTTCCGGCTGAGTTCGAGTATGTGACGTGGTGGGGCCATGGCTGTATGACGAATGCGGTAAGCGGCAAGCGGCTGTTAACGCTACCCGGCAGATGGAATGGAATGGATGCTGCTGCCCTGGGTTGCGCGCGCACCGCAATTTCCTGGACGACTGAATGCCAATGCCAATGCCGACGCGGCCGTTTAACCTTCATCGTCACATTGACGATAGTCCACCGTCGTCGGTTATAGTACGGCGTGGTCCGCCAGCTGTTTAGCTGAACTATAATTCTTTTATTACACGATTTAGCTAAATAGTTGAGTGCCTTAGTGCCAGTGCCAGTGCCAGTGCCCGTGCTCCGCCTAGATAAGATTTCATATGTAAATAGGCAACGTCTGTGGGTTGGTGTGGTGTATGGTCTGTATATGAGAGACGCGTGCATGGCCCTGGAGTCGTCGTGGGCTTGTCTAATCTTCCATAACAAAGCAATAGTGAATCCGCAGAAATCGTTTGTCACCTTTTTTGAATTCTCCAAGTTGTTTGCGCTTTCAACTGCTGTTAAAATATATCTGTATTGTTTCTGTTTTATGTTGCTCCAGAAGTTTACTGGATACAATTATCATCAATTTTAATTTATTATTGGTAAACATTAATTTTGTTTCATCGGGAAAAGCTATAATAGGGCTTCTTTTGGTATTAGTAAGTTTAGAGCACTATTAACTATGGGTACCAGTGGACAGGTCCTTAAATATTAATTCAAATTATAACGTTTTCCCTAGTAGATAGAAGACTAGTTCGATATACAATATATTCGATATATAAGTCATCGACCGGCAGCCGATAATAGCATTTGGCCCAGAAAACTTGTCTGCTGCCAGGTTTTGTGAATATTAAAGGAGAAACATCTTACTTTAGGCCATAAGTTCTCTAATGAAAAATTAAACAATGATTTTTAAGCCATTCCCACAAGAAGAAGCAAAAATCGATATGATCTATCGAAATGAAAATTTTGGCGCTACCTGACAGAAACAGTTACCAATGACCTTAACGGCATCCAATTAACTTTATTTAATTAAAACCATTTGAAGCGAAAACCAGCCGATTGACAGGCAGTCAGTCAGGTCATGGCCTATCGATCGAAGTATCGCTTTTTGTTGCTTTTGTTTCCCTCCTTTGATTTGGCGCGGCCTGGCCTGGGCTTTCCACGGCATGGGGATTGGTGGGGCTTAGAGAAACTACATGCACAGACATATATAACAATAACAACCCCAAAACACGTCAACACCTTGACATTGATGGCTGCGGCATTTGGCCAACGAACGTTCCAAGCCACATTACGAGAACCCCCAGCCCAGGGCAGACAGACAGACAGACGGACACTCGAAAGGGCGCAAAACGGAGAGGAAGCCGCGCCAATGGCCAATAATTCAGATTCACAAACGTTTCAATTTGGCTGGAGGGCGTGCCACAGTAGTGGCCGAAAGATAATTGAAACAAGACGGGAACGGCATCGACAACGGAACCAGAGAGTGAGGACTAGAGAGCCAGGCTGAAATAAAAAGTGAAGGGAAGGCAAATGGGTTGTCGTCGTGCATTTGATATGTACGGGTATACTACTTATGGTTATATCAAAAATCCAAATCGATTGCCAGCCAAGTTAGTTTAGTTAGGCGTCTCTCTGATAAGATACGAGACCCGAACCGAACCACAACCTAACCAGAAGAAGACGGGCGTGCCAGCCAGCCAGCCAGCCAACACAAATATCACACACACTGTGCTGGAGCAACTGGCCGTGATTACACAATATCCATAGACACCATGAGCACCATCAGCAGTGAGCAAAAAATTGCATCTGTGGCCAGCAATGGACTAGAGGCGACTACTCCCCTAGCCGGCGGCGATCCCAACTGCGAGGAGCTAAAGATTCTTGGCCAGCTAAAGACTATCGAGCAGATCAACGAACAGCGTCGCATCTTCCTGAACAGTACCATTAGTGAGGAGAAGAAAGACCTCAAAGAAGAGGACACCCAGCAGAAGAAGGAGGCGGAGCTGGAGAAGCTGGACGTGGAAGTGGATGCGGATGCGGAACCGAACAAGCCTCAGCCACCGAACAGCCTTGCATTGAACGTAAAATATGCCACGCTACCCAGCCCCAATGTGGTCACGCTACGTTCGCCCATGTCTCCGCCCCCGAAGCCACCCATGCTGAGTCGCACTAGAAGCATTGGATCCGGGGATGGGCGCAGTCCGGTGACAAATGGATCCGCCGAAGCCTCGCTGATGCGTCAAAGTCTAACAGAGACGGCAATCAGCGCAGCAGCGGCCCCGCCAGTCGGCACGCCAGATGAAGGAGCAACAGCTGAACCACCACCGACCGTGTCCGCGCGTCATTATGAGGGTCTCATCGAGGAGTTGCGGTGTCCGGGCTGTGCCGGCGCCATGAAGGCTCCCATTTTGCTGTGCAAGAGCGGGCACAGTGTCTGCGAGCAGTGCACCCGCATTCTGCTCATGTGTCCACTGTGCAAGGTAAATTGACGTCAGCGGACGTTCCACGTTATTGACTTATCGGTATCCCGAAATCTTATCTAGTGACGTACGCGGGGTGGGGAGGGGGAATGACAGTGGGAGCCACTTCAAACTGAATATGAAATAGCTGTAGATTGACATCATCGACAGCCGCATAGCGAGTGATCATTTGACACATCTTTTCCTTTCCCTTTGCAGGAATCATTCACCAACTCACGCTCCCTGACCGTCGAGGCTCTGTGCGCCAAGGCCCATTTCCGATGCAGCCATGCGGCCGGTGGCTGCCAGGTGCGTATGCCAGTGGCCCTGTTGCCCTGGCACGAGCAGCAGTGCATCTACAAGCCAATGAAGTGCTTCATGGGTCGCGTGTGGGGCGAGTGCAAGTGGCAGGGCAGGGAGGTGCAGTGGAAGGAGCATCTTGAGGAGCAGCATGCCGACAAGCTGTTCCGTTCGAACACCTCGGATATGGTGTGGAACATGGCCGTGCGACGCAAGCCCCTCACGGGCTACTATGTCTTCCAGGCGCACGACGATATGTTCAACTTCTACGAGATATACGACAAGCAGCGCATCCTCTTCACCATGACCTGTACGTCGAATCGGCGCGAGAGCAAGTACAACTATGCCTATGAGGTGACCCTGCTCCAGCCGGACAACGAGGCCCTCTCCATGACCCAGAAGTTCCCCGTTCACAGCGAGTACGATCGCGATATACTCATGGACGGCACATGCGTGAGCATTCCCCTGAGCGAGCTATCCCGCTTCGTGGACCCCGAAAAGGTTTGTGTATCCAGGCGAAATCCCCATTGGAACTGACACGAACTCTTCCTTTCAGCAGGTACTGCACTATCGGGTGAGCGTGCTGGCAGTTAAGTCCCCTCGCCGGGCCAAGCCCCCGCGCCAGAGCCAGCCCATCCCCATCGACTATGAGCAGACAAAGAATGCGGGTGTGAATGGCAAGAGTGTGCCCCCCAACATGATCATCACGCGCACATATAAGGAGGGCATGGGCGAGGTGGAGGTGGATGTGGATGCGGAGCCCGCCGCCGTCGCTGGCACACCCGACTCCGAGGACGATCACAGCGCGAACAATGGCCTGGAGCTGGAGCGCAAGTGGGGCACCCCTCAGCTGCACTTCAATCGGAAGTATCTGAGGAATACCCTGAATGACGCTGGCGGCCAGCAGGAGGATGAATTGCGTCCCCTGGCCGGCGATCGGCGTGGTCTGGGCGACGACAAGCTCTCGCTGTGCAGCAACAGCACCAGCTACACGAAAAAGGTCTCCGACTCGCTGCGCAAAAGCTTCAGGGCCCTCAAGGCGGACTTCATTGAGATGCGGCCGTTTGCCAAGAAGTCGGCCAAGACGATCGATGGCTCATCGCCCAGACTATCGGTGCAGACCAATGGAGCCAAATGACCGAAACCCACGACAGCTCACATTTTTTCCATCTGCAACTCCGAAACTGCAATGTAAATATATTTGTTTCTTCCTCACATTTCTTGTGTGTGCAATTTCCATTCTAATTTAAAGCATGTAAATATTCCAGAGTGTTTTAAAGTATATCAAATAAAAATATGTAACTCCAAAATTGGTAGAAACATACCATTGAAAGTAAACTTCAGAATCTTTAAAAACTCCTTTTTGGGTTTATAGCGCATATTAGATTCGTAAAACATTTCCGATCCAATAATCCCGAGTCATGGTAGTAGTGTCTGTCCATCTCGATTATCGCCTAGTTCTCAGAGACTATAAGAGCTTGATCAACCGAATTTTTAGTGAAGATTCCTGTGATATTACACTAAAACACATTTTTTGCACATTTTTTAACGTCTGATAAAGATTGAAGAAAACAATTTCGCGTGGCTGCTTCCACTGCCTCCCATACATATTCTGTATATATCTCTCTCTCTCTCTCTCTCTCTGTCATCTTCTTCCTTGTTTAGTGAGCGCCCCCTGGCGGAGTGAGCGAGATATAACGGCTGGATGGTAGCTCGTTGGTAGGAGAAGATAAAGACTAATATTCTTACGCTTTACGTTATAAGAGTCTTTAGGTGGAAAGAGGATAGACAGAGTGTATTCGTTACAAAAATCATAAGCTTACATACCTATGCATATACAGACTCGGGCCGGATGGGGAGGTCTGGAGGTCCTGGGCCAGCCAAGAAGCCGAGGCCTCTAATTATTTCCCGAATATTTCAAAAATGTGTTACCAACAAATACAATTATATCAAGATATGTAGTAATCTCGTAATTTGTTTAAAGTAAATACAATTTATTAAAAACACAATATTGACCCTTGGTAATTAGGATTTTTTTTTTAATTTCTACTGTGGGGGCTGCGCTCTTGTGGAGACCCCGGGGCACTAGCCAGTTTGTCCACAAACCATGACTGGTAGCGGGTAGTGTCGCGCCACGCGTGCCGCGACTCATTTTCTTTTAAATTTGTTTCGATGAAACCCTTTTGATGTATTGGAAGAACGTCACATGTGCACGCCATAAGGCGGCGGAAAAGTTATAGATTATAATCAGATAATTGTGATATTTAAGATAGATGTATTGGGCGACTCCTTCGAAGACTGCGGTTAAAATCCATCACATGGTATTTTTTATGGACAGTTCAGGACAGATTCCTAAATCTGAAAAGAGCAAGGAGCCTTCGCAGGATAACCGCGAGACAAACATTAAGTAATACATTTAAGTAATTCCTGTATAAGGCTTAAGGCTTGTCCCAAACCAATTAAGAAACTTTTAAGATAGAGGAGAAGACTGTTTGCTTTGGTTGACTCAATTTATCTACAACTAGAATATATTCAAATTACAGCCGCATCCAAGAGACTCTCCCACACTCCCGCCCGGAATTGTGGGGAGTGCTACAGCAGACCCTGCATTTCGTTCATGAACTGCATGTAGGCATCGTCTTTGGTAGGCGGCTTGCTGTGAGACTCGGACGGGGCATGGCCGGTATCACCCGCACTGTGTTTGGGTCGAGCCGCTCGACGCTGATCGTCGCGTTTCACGCGCAACGTGGAGGGCACAAAGCGAGTAACATCAGCACTTAGATTTCTGGGCATAAGAAAATGGGTAAAATAAATCAGAATTCATATTCAATTATGCGCTCTGCTTACCGGATTTGTGGTTTGGCGGTGATGGTGGTCACACCCTTGGCCGATTCCTTCGGCGGAGGTGGTGCTGGTGGCCCGCCTTGCTTGTTATGATGCGCCATGCGGGGTGGCAGACCAGGCGGCGGTCCTGGCGGCATGCGTATGCCCATGCGGGGCATGGGCCCGAGAGCATGAGGCGGTCGCGCTCCCGGTGGTGGGCCTGGTGGCATACGCATTCCAAACCCAGAGCCGGGACCAGAATGTGGGTTGGGCGGGCGCATGGGCGGCGGACGGTACATTATAGCAGGCGGCCCAATGTTGTGCATTGGCGGTAGATGGGGGACCTGCGGTGGAGCCGGCACAGATGACGTTGGCGGCAGTGAAAGGGGTGGCATTGTGGGAGCTTTGGGCGGAGCGGGAGTCACGACAGGCACAATTGGTTTGACTGGTTCCGTCTTCGCGGCCGGCTCGGCCATGTCCTCATTTTCATCCTCGTCGTCTTCGAGGTCGTCTTCGCTGTCGCTGCTGAGGTTCGATTTGTTGTCCGAGTCACTGTCTTGGCTGCGTACGGACATCTCATTCGGTTCATCGTCTTCCTCATCAGGCGAGCCGCTTCCTTCATCCTCCTTGGTGAGCTTGCGATGCTTGCGTTTGTGCACATGCTCCATTTCCTTCATGAACTCATCAATGTTTTGTGTACTTGGCTCTGACGCCTCCTCCTTATCCTCCTCTTCAGCCTCGTCCCCTTCCCCGTCGTAGTCGGTATTACCCTCGGCGTCCGAATCTAGTTCGGACATGGCGAACAGATCTGGTGGTGGTCCGGGCGGTACGCCCAGCCAATCCGTATCCTCCTCTTCGCTGGGCTTGTCTGACTGGACTTCAGCGGGGGCTGCATCGCTGTTTTTGGGCACTCCCGGTGGGGCGCCTGGTGCATATGGAGGCAGGGCCAGGGCGATAGGCGGTGGTGGAACTCGCATACCAACGCCCACGCTAAAGCTTGTGCCGACAGGGGCTGCGCTTGGAGTGGGACCAGGCGTGGCCGGTGTGACTGGGGCAGGCAAGGGAATCTCATCAATTTGAACACTCTGGGCGTGCTTGACACTCTCGTAGTATTGCTGCTTTTTCATACGCTTCTTCTCATACTCCACCTCTTTGCGCTTCAGCTCTGCCCAGTGCTCCGGCTCGTCATTGTGCTGCAAGGGGCAAGAGAAGATTTGTGTTTTGTTTTGTGCAATTTTCAATTGGAAAATCTTACATATAGTCGCATGACGCGATCGAAGGTCTCCTTTAGTTTCTTACGCTTGTCCCGCAGCACTTTCTCATTGAGTGGCGACGGCTGCAACACATTGTACTCTGTCAGGAGGGAATTGGAGCCACTGCATCATTTTCACAAGGGGCATAACATGTCCAAATAGCAACTTACCCATCTCATCAATCTTCTCCATCTCCTCGAGGATCTGAGATGGATCTTTGTTCTTAAGGACCGCTGCTCGTACCATCTGCCGCTGTTTTTTATTCTTTTTCAACTCTTTTTTGCGTGCCTCCTTGCCTGAAACATTTTTTGGGGGTTTGGGGTTACAATTTCCGATTGGCTAAAGCAACTTATCTGACTTACGCGCTTGGTCTGTGGGATTCATATATTTCCCACTCTTTGTGGTATTAATGGAGCGGCGACCCATTTTGTATTGCTATTTTTTGCTAAGAATTTTTAATAAATAAAACTAAGTAAACCGGAGGCGGCGTCTATTAGAGCTGGAGAAACGTCAATATCGATATAACGGTGCAGACATCGATGTTTTTGCAAGAGACTCCAGTGTTGGAAAAAGTGATTATTTAAGCCATGGAAAAATATTTAAAAAGTAAGTATTCATTGAAAATCAATTCGCACAACGAGATCAACGAGCACAACGATACCAAAATAAGCTCGGCTGCTCGAAAGCGTAAACGCGTAAGAGGGAGGGTCGGTGGCATGGGACAATTTTAAACGGATCAATCCTCAGGCTTGTATATAACTTAGTTTTCTAGCATTTGCATATCTAAATTAAAGCTTCGTACTCAGATCACAAAAAAAGTGCTAGCGAACAGAATCAGGGTTGATATTCGTATGAAACCAATAACAAAAATTTGCAGGTTCCGCAGGTAGTACTCAAATCGACAATCAAACATGCCTATATATGTATACAGGAAAAGTATTTCATGGTATTTGGGGTATTTTTCCAGGTCCCCAAATTTTTATTCAAATTACAATAAAACTCAGGTTGAGAATTGTTATGAAGTTTAGGGGATAAATAGAGAATACAAAATATTTTATTGCATTTCTATTCCGCAAAAATGAATGTATCCAATATTGCGGTGCTTTTTCCGTGCATCCAGGCGCCACAGCACCCACAACACCTGGTCAACCTCGGCCGCTAGTATTATTATATGGCACGTTCTGCCAGCCGAAGAGTTTTACCATCCGAAATACCCCGTTATAAACAAAATTCATTAAGTATACCGATATACTCGGCTCAATTTCGGCTTTTTTCATTCTTGAGCCTGTGGAAATTATTTCAACTTGATTTAATTTACCTCTGAGGAAACTGGCAATTGCCTGATTGTCTGGGCTAATTCGGATACTATAATATATAAGACTGTTATTTTAATATACTCTAAAAAAAAAATTATTCAAATATACCGTCATGTATCAACATTATATATGGTATATAGGTGAATTCGCTTCAATTTTAAAATTTAAATATACTTATCAAACATCTTGTAGCAAATAGCAAACTTTATTCCATAACACATCTTGGAAAAAAAAACAAAGCCCGCCAAATGACCAATAGAGACCACAAGTATCGATAAATAGCCAAATTTGTGACCCTTTCCAGCACTGCAACTTCACTATTGAATGATGCCGGGAGTCAGACCAGACCCAAAACAACAGTTAACATGTCGCTACAAGAAAACAACTCTTCGCTGTCAAATGCGCTGAGCATTTTGAAATTAAACGATACTGGTACAGAGAATAATGGTAAATATGGAGTAAGTTTTTCATTTGCCGTGTCCCCCCAACGCAGCAATTTCATTCCACTATTTTTTGTCGCATCAGACTGATGAACTCCCGTGCAAACTGCCCCAAACGGAAGATGGCAATAGTGACGACGAATCAACCAGCAGTTGCAGCAGTGTTATTTTTGTTGATTCGGATGATTCGCCGTGCGTGGTTAGTTTCCTCATTTCATCAAGCGATAATTCCGTGGACCATATCCTCGTCGAAGAGACAGAACCTGAAGAAAACGCCAGTGGCAGCAGTAAGAAAACTTGTCCCCAGAAATAATAACGTGCGACTCGCAGTCATTTTAAAAATAAAAATTATTGTAGATTCCAGTCTGGACAACATGGATAAGAAATCTGCAAGAAAGCGTGGGATACCAGAGGAATCACACGCCAATATATCGGTAGATATCTGTAAGTCGGTGGCAGCTATTTTGATAAAATTGATATAATATAGATGGATATATTTCGTAGATCAGTCGGTGGGGCGTTCGAGCACCCCCACTATTCCGAAAGTGGTAACCCGCAGTGGACGGCGCGTACGCGCTGTTGTGGATAAAACATTTGATTACTCCTCGTCACAGCCGGAGGGGGAAGATGAGTCGAATAGTTATTTGACCGACACCGATGATGAGGATTATAGGCTGGACCTGAGCCCCACGGAGCATAAATGGGTAGGTCGCAAACAGAGGCGCGTCTCCTATCAGCACAGCAGCAGCAGCGACGCAACTAGCTCCAAAAGCGATCAACGTCTAATATATATTGACCTCGGCCAGTCGGTGGCGGTTGTGGGGGATAACCCCGTAGCCGATCTATCGGTCGATGATGATCCGGACCTCAAGACGAGACTGCACAAGTTTCTGGGTCTTATGGCACCGCGCCGACGCCTGTACAATCCCATCGACTACTTTGACGATGAGGCAGATAAGTCTCCCCAAAAGGAGACTCTTCCACTGCCCTCCAGGAGTCCGTTAACAGGCGCGACCACCTTATCGACACCCCAACGCCTTTTTGCGCCCAGCACACCGTCAAGCAGCACCACTTGGTCGCGGCTGAACATATCGAAATTGAATGCACCCACCATTGAGGAGAGGCAGGCAAAGTTCTATGACGACCTGGTGTTCCAGGCGAATACCACCTACATTGAGACACAGACACCGGCCTTCCTCAAGGAGCCGATCGACCTGAGTGGCCTGCCCAGTGATAAGCAGCGTGCGAGCATTTGTCGACGCCACAATGGAAGCATTGACTGCCTAGAACAGCATCCGCTCTTCTACGGATTCGTCGAGTCCCTGAATCGTTAGTTAAATTCGTTTGTCCTGAAGATAAACTTACACTTGATTTCCAATTGCAGCTCAGACTTCAATCAATATGTGTCATCCGCGAGCTTTGCCCTATCGGAAAGCTGAATTCCAGAAGTGCAAAGTGGCTCTGGCCAAGGTCCTATTTAGTGTGTTCAACCATGCCATATTTTATTGCGGCCTTCAGGCGAAAATCGTTTGGAAATCAGGCATGAATACCCCTTGCAGCAGCGAGCTGGGCTTCAACTCTTCAGGCAACCGCACAGCACGTATTCTGCTATGGGAACACATCAACCAGCCGGGCATGCTTATAAAGCCACTTCTGCACGAGATGTGCCATGTGGCAGCCTTCGTCTTCAACCGTGAGGCAGGACATGGCGACAACTGTCGCAAATGGTAGGCTGGAAGGCCTGCGCTGGCTTCTCTTGTTTATCCCTTATATCTTGTGTATCCCCCAGGGCCTACAAAGCCAAGAGCCTGATACCAGAACTGGCATTGATCAGTGACTGCGATGCCAGCCATAAATACACCTGCACGCTCTGTGCCCGTTCCTCCTATGGCCGGGTAACGTTTGAGAACGAGAGGCAGCTACTCCGGTGTCACCACTGTCAGTTTGAGGTGGACGTGGAGCGTTGGCACAGCACTGACACACAGAAAATCTCGCGCCCCAATCAGTTGACCACGCCATTCAAGACTTTCGTACGTGAGAATTACCTTCTAGTCCAGAATGCGGATACTCATAGCGCCAAGATGAAACAACTGAGTGGAAATTTTATGGAGAAAGAAACCAAATGATTCTAGTTCTTCTAATTCTAATTCTAGTTTCTATGCTATGCTATGCTTTGTTATAAACATCTCCAAGAAATGACCAAATTCAATTTGAAATAAACATAATCGTTTCTCAGTTAACATATTCATCTTTTATTTAGTCATTAGGACATCATGCCTTTGCTGCGCTTGAAGGCAGCACCTGCCTTCCGATTGTGATTGGCACGCGACGATTTGTGCGCCTCCTTTTGGCCGCGACTGCGTTGGGTCTGCTGCGTCTGGCCCTGTCCCTTGGGCGCCCCCGCCACAGCAGCACTCGGCTGTGGCCCACTTGATCCACGGTTGCCATACTTGGCCATTTGCCGCTGCTGGTAGCGGGCACGCGTCACCTCCGGGTTCTCACAGAAGTCGGCGCCCCCACGCGACACCGTCCCCTTTTCCGACTGGCTATCGGAGCTATCGTCATCATCCTCCTCCTGATCCTGGATCTCGTAGGCAGAAGTTTGAGAGGACGCCATGTGAGAGGCCGCCTGCATCCGCGCACGCAGCAGACTCACGGGCGGCGCTTGACCCTCGTTGAGGGCCTCGTAGCTGTCATCGTACTCATCATCGTATTCCCCGCCATCGCCATCGTGGATCGTCTCTTCGACCATGGCGTACTGCTGGTAGCGCTCCTTCAGCTTTCTCACATCCGTTTTGTCGTCCAGCAGCTGCTCGGCATTGCGTGGACCGCCAGGCAGACCCTTGCCCTGCTTGATAATGCACTCAGGCTTATCCTGCGTGAGGACATCATAGCGGTCGCCGTCGCACACATTGAAGTGACGCACGCCCGTCTGACTCTGGAGCTTATCTTGCGGATCGGGTGGGACATAGACCATCTGGCGATCCATTTCGGCCAGATCCGGTGGCAGATTGTCATCAAAAATGGCTGCAATCGCCTGCTCGCTGTTCTCGTAGCGAGTGAGAAGGGAACGGATGAAGCCCATGCCCAGATCGGGCAACACATCCAGCACAGCGCTGACCTCCAGATCAATGTCGCGCGTCGACCCATTGGAGGATGCCTGAGGCAGTGGCGAGGTGGACGTAGAGTCCTCCTCCTCTTCGTCGCCATCAAAAGAGACGTCCAGGCTGCTGTCCAGCTCATCGGCCATAATGCCACTGGGGCAAGTGCTCACAGCTTTCTGATAGCCAGATACCACAAAGTCCACCTTGTAATTTTTCCTGTAATAAAGATATATGTATATTATATATTCAAGCGATTTGAGTCGGAGAGACTTGCTTACACATTGGGACAGCGATTGAGCAGCATTTGCATGTCGTGCTCGAGCGGATACTGTCGCTGGTAGTCCACCACAAATGTCTGGGCGGAGAGGCACTCCTGCAGCAGCTCCACCAACTGCTGGCCGCGTCCGCCCTGAAGCTGCGAGCTGATTACGTCACGGACCACGCCAAGGAATTGCTGACGAGTCTCGTTCAGCCAGCGCAGGGAATTCGCCTGGGGATTCACCATATAGATGTTCTTGTACAGCATGGGAATAGTCAGATCATAGAAATTGGCAATGCTACGAATTAGAAAGAGACAAAAGATAGAGAGAACACACGGAAAGAGAGATTGAGATGGAGTGTTTGGCACCTTTGCACCAGGCGAAGCTCTTCGATGGTCTCCACAAGCTCTGGACGTAGCTGCAACAAGAGATGCAGCGTATAGGCACAGTCCAAGGCAAAGAGCACCACATCGTCGTAGGGCGTCTCCAGATCACCGTCAATAGGCACTCCACCGCCGGCGCCCTCGCAGCCCTCGTTCTCTACTTGAATCTGCATGCTGAGGAAGGCACTCTCATAGAAGGCAACCGCCTCCTTAAGGTCTTTCTTGTACTCCGGTTGAATGGACAGAACGCTGTCAAAGATTTGTTTCAGCAGGGCCAAATTTCGGGGCTCGGAGTCGCCCACGGCAATGGCCAGATCGAACAGAAGCGGCACAGATATCAGATAGTTGCTATACAGAAGGCTACTGTGCTGCTGGGGTGTAATCCATTCGGACCCCGATTCTTTTGCGGTGCAGAGACGCATCACCAGACGCACAACGAGGCTAAGGAGCTGGGCATACAGTTGATTGGCCTGAGCGATTTCCTTATCCTGTGCGGAATTATCACTGACATCGGCTTGTCTGTAGTATGGATTGGCACGTTGCAGGAATGTCACAATGGCAGCCATGGCCGACTCCTCGTACACCATATACGACCAGAATCTGTGCAGAAACAGCAGGAATATTTAATTAGCCATGGGTTTTGGAAGTAAAGTGGGGTTGAAATTCGAATTCTCACTCGTGCTGGCTCAAGCTAAGCAGAAACTCCCAATCCTGACGGCAATTGTTGGCCGTAAATGTCCATTCCTCCAGAGCCGCTGCTGTCTTGAGCTGGCCATAGGAGCTCATCAGACAAATGTAGCTACCAAACGGCTTCTCTCGTCTCACCCAATGCTCATCCTGCAAGACGCCACATACCATATAAAAAAAAATATGCACGGTAATGCCGTATTGTCACTCACCAGAGCTGGGACATGCCTCTTGACACCATCCTGGCCAGAGAGGGCGAACTTTAGATCCCCGAGTGGCAGTTTATGTGGATTGCAATTGTTATTGCTGGTGTCGTTTTCCAGCATGGCTTTTCCAATGCTTAATTACAACTATTGTTCTCTATATATCAAAACATACAAATTTTGTGAATTTCAAGAAATTGTTCAAACACATCAGCAGGGCATGGAGCATTAATAGATAGGGTGAGGTAGTGAAATCAACATTTGTCGGCATCGCATCCAACTGTCACCACATATCATCATATCCACTGAATCGATTTAATTAAATTGTGACTTTAATTTTTAAACTAGCTTGTAAAGTTTAAGTGCATACTTATATTAATATTTACATAAAATAACATTAGTGTTCACCTTTTCTGTTATTGTAAGTATCCACCTTCTTACTATCGCTTCGGCAGCGATATACACAAATATCGAACTACCGAACTGGTTTTGACATCGTTGTATATCGGCGCTATCATTTGTATATATTTTCCCCCCATTATCTCAATATAATATTTTAATTTGAGCTTATCCCATCAATTTATATGAGATCAAATAATATATATTAGTGGCTTGAATGAGTTATTTCTCAAATAATCTGCAATAGCAACCCTGTTACTACCGCAAATTATGAGGCGACAAAGAACCGTTGCATTTTTCTACATGTGTTGCGTGTGTGTGTGCGCGCAGTACTTTGTCCAGAAACCTTTATTTAATTTCATGTCATGTCTATTTTTACTGGCTTAAACATGTGGCAGTTCGATGAGGTATGATAACTAAACCAAAGACTGCCACCACGAACTTTCATATGATTGCTTTGTCCTGTTTCATTGCCAGGGCAAGTGTCACATCTGCCAGCGAGTATTTTGTTGCGGTAAATGCCGCAATAAGCATCAGTTCAACACCCACGCCATTGCAGTGCGAGAGCCCCTGGCTATGGCCAATGCTATCGGCATTGTCGAGCATAAAATGCAAATGGAGTCGGGACTGACTACCATCTACGTGTTCTGTCCCATATGCGAGCGCAAGCCCCTTGTGCTGTGCGACGAAATCTATGCGGAGCTTTTGGCGCACATCGAGACCGCCCACCTGCCGCTGCGATGTCGCAAGTGCTTACGCAACTACACGAAAATCAACGATCTGAGAGAGTTCAGCAAGTGCGTGGATATGCGACAGGACTGCAGTGGCAGCAGCAGCAGCAGCAATCTTACTGCCAATACGGAATCATCCAAGGTGACTGTAAAGCAGGCGCTCGCTATGGTCCCCGCTTCGGGTGGGCCAATGTCCACCACCATTTCCACGCAGACCTCGCCGGGCCTGACGCCCATTTCGTTGATCAATATGCGCTGGAAGGCCAAGAGTCGTGTCACCCACGAGGAACTGATAGGCGGCGATAGTGTCTCCTCCATCAGGAATATTTCATCCATCAGTAATGGATCATCGATCAGGCGCAGCGTCGGTCCGCTGGCCAACCTGCATGAAACCGTCGAAAAGGGGAAGATAATTCGATCCACTTCGACTCCCGTTCAGTTGGAGTCAATGTTTGCCAAACCCAAGGAGCCGCTCACCTTCAATGCCACCAACGGCGGACACGTTTCAAGCATCTATCAGGAGGAGCCGAGCCCGGCCCTTGAGGGCAATCCGATCCAGCAGCAGCTGCAGCAGCGTGCCTGGAAGGTGGGGGCTCGCAACAAGATAACGGCCGTCACCCCCCTCCGACAGGTCATGTCCAAGAGCATTCAGAAAGCCTTTGTCGAGCATGGGACAATGCTGGTTCCTCCTCCGACCGGCCTCATCCAGCGGCGGGTTCGTCTCGATCTCAGCGAAACTAATAGCTACTCGGCCGATGGGGGAGCAGCTGGACCAACTGCCTTAGATCTGCGCCTTTCGCCCGTCGTTCGACGCACTCAAAGTGAGAGCTCTGCCTCGGAGGCGAGTTCCTTGTCGCATCCTCATGATGTTTACAGGAGGCAATATATGCTCTCGGCCCAGAAACTGACCACCGAATCAATTATCATTACTAGGACCATGCCCTCGAGCATGGGGGAGAGTAGCGGGTCCGTTTACAATTCCTGCGAAAGTGTGGAGATCATTCGATCTACCTCAGAGTCGGCGGAGGTTCTTGTGCCGCCCATTACACCAATAACCAGAGTTTCTGGTGCTGCCATTAATAAGAAGCAGATTAAATTTGAAACACCACATAAGAGCCAGGAAGTAGCCTCCCGGAATGAGGAGAAGGAGGAAAGCAAGGATACATTCTACACTCCAAATTCTGGCACACCGGAGCGTCCAGAGCGGCGCAGGCAGTCGATTGTGCCGCGCCAGATAAGCGGTGAGTTCTCGCCCGCCATCAAGAAGGAGAAATCTGTGGCACCCATGAGTCGTGCCTCACCGCCACCGGAACGTGTCAGAGCTCGTCCGCCGCTGCGAGATTGCCGCAAACTGGGAACCTTCAGTGGGGTCCAGGACCTGCCAGTTGGTCAAAGTCCTGAGGTGGAGGAGGATGAAGATGAGGTCTTTTTGCCCACCAATGCCTCCACACGAAAAGGTAAGAAGCGGGATCAGGGCACTGGACGCCTCTGGTCCATAATGAGCTCCATGATACGACTGCCGGCCACACTGCGAGGCGACAAGAACGATATGGAGAATAAGGAGAATAATGGATCGTCTGGCTCCCTGATCAAACGTTGCGCCTCGATAGCAGGCTCTCTTGTGCGCACCTCGACTCGGGATGCGGATGATGTGCAGCCCTTGAAGCGGAAGCGCACTCAGACACTGGATAATCAGTATTGCAATTCCATGTCGCCGTCCAGTTCGTCTAAACGGTATCGCATCCGGCCCAGGGAACCCATTGAGCGGATGCGCCAAACTTAACTAATAGTTTTATATATTGTATTGTGTTTTTTTTCTATTCAAATAAAAGTCTTGTGTTTTTGCATATTCCGTTATACTGGCAGAGTTGCCGTACAGCTCGAACCCATGGCGGAGCGTTGCCAGCTGGACTAATTTGTCACACTGGCTTGCCAGCCCTGGGAAAAGTCCAGTTACAATTTAATAAAAAAAAAGCAAAACATTTCCCTCGATTTTTGATCGAAATAATGTCTAAGCATCCCATCAAGACGGAAAATGCTGGCAAGACGTCCTCGACGCCCATGCCGGAGGCCAATAAACTTTGGATACACTGCAATCGCTGCTTCGAGCAGTTTGCCCTCAAGAGGAACATTTTCTTCCTACTGGCCTGCCAGCATGTGAGCTGCGAGAAATGCGTAAAAGCCTGCCTAGGACGCACGCCCAGCGATGCACCCATCTATACGTGCCCCATTTGCCACAGGAGTGTGCGGGGCCGGCAAATGAACAACTCGATGCCCAACAATCAGAAGCGAATGTTTCATCCGGAGCCGTGGAATTTTTCGCTTGATTCCATAGAAAAATTTCAGCGAAGCAACCAGAAACAATACGATAAGTACAAGGAGAAGAAGGTAAACAAATGATGAACTATATTTAGTTTATTATTTCGTTTTTTATCCATGACAGGAGAAGGATATGGATAAATTAGACAAGGACATAGAACTAGCCCAGTCGATGTGCCAGCAGCATTATCACGAGCATCAAACGCTGCGCGTGGAGCGAAGAAAACTGTTTCAACGAATGCGTCACATTAAACTGCAGGTGGCTAAGCGAAAGGAGGCGAAACGCTGGTATGTCTTTGGCAATTAAGCGAGCGAAAGTTCAATTTTTAATCGTTCTGCTGTAGTCGTTACATGTCCAAGCGTCGGAGATCCATAGATGACCAGAAGAATCCCGCATTGGTACTAGGCGACGACCCACTTGGTTCTAGGGCCACTACCAGCTTTCGGAATCCTATGCCACCGCCCCAATCGGTGGCAGCTGCGGCAGCTGCAGACAATCGTAGGCAGCAAATCACCAGCTTTGCTCACGAATCAAATAATTCCTTTGATCTTTAAATGTATGCTTAGTGTTTCCCACAAATTAGATTTAGTATTGACATGGCCAATGGTTTTTGATTGAATTGAAGCCATTGCCCGGCTGGGCTGGCAACCGCCAATATTGAATTGTCATCTCTAGCCGATGGCGGCTATGCATTTTCCGCAATCGATAGGGGGTCGGTGCATCATATCGATTGTTTTGCAACTCTGTGCCAACAGAATAGGCAAGCGACCAATTTATCTTCGAATGGCAAAAAAAGCAAAAAGAAGTTGTGCACTAAAATAAATAAATAGGCGGAGCATTATTAAAACTAGTGGTATCGAAAAGCTTTCGGATTATCCGAAAAAACTGACGAAATAAAGCAAATAAAGGAAGAGAATTCCCGCTACAATGATGACGGCCAAGTCTGGGAGCGTGGTGATGAATTGCCGTACCTGTACACGAGCCTGCAAGCTATATAAATCGCTCCAAGACGAGATCGAGATTGGTACCGAAGGCACCACCACCCTGGCCAACATGCTAAAGTATTGCTCGGACCTCTCATTTGAGCCGGAGGACGGCGCATCGATGCCGCAGCACATCTGCCAGAACTGCCTGCAGCTCCTGGAGCAGGCAGTCGCATTTAAGCGCATGGTTATTGATTCGGACGATCTTTTGCGCCAGGGACTGCATGAAGCCAACGATGCACTCGATGAGTACGTCATGGTTGAGATGCTAACTGATGTGCAAGGAGGAAGCAGCAGCACCAAACAGGACGAGGAGGAGTTCGTCATCGAAGAGGTGGCCGAAAATGAGGAGCATGTAGAGGATGAAGATGAGGATGAACAAATTCAGCTGGCAGCCACGGCCGAGCATTTGGAGATGGAGAGCGTCCATGATTACCAGCCGGCCGAAATCGAATATGTGACCATAAAGAATGAGTTCTGCTCCCTTGACGTCGAAGAGGATGATATTGAAGTGATGGACGAAACGACAGCCGATATGCTCGATGACCAAATGATAGTGATACGCTCCGAGGACGCCATAGAAGAGATCGACGAAGAGTGCCTGGACATGGTAGAGGAGGAACCGGAGGAGCATTTGGTAAGTGGATCCCCGTCAGCCCACAGAAACGTTAATTTGCATCCAAAAACTATCCAACAGACTGGCGAAGAAGAAGAGGTCGAGGCGGAGGAGGAAGACTACCTAGATGAGTCCCTGGATGCGAGCCAACTGCCCTGCGAGCCGCTACCGTTTGTCTGCAACGTATGCCACAAGCCCTTCCGCCAGCAGTGCCGCCTGAATCAGCACATGCGCTCCCACATAAATGAAAAGCTGTACAAATGCGAGGAGTGCGGCAAAAAGCTGAAGCATATGCGCAACTTCAAGGAGCACATGCTGACCCACACCAATGTCAAGCCCCACCAGTGCACCATCTGTGGGAGATTCTATCGCACTACATCTAGCCTGGCCGCCCACAAGCGCACCCATGCCGAGGAAAAGCCACACAATTGTGATCAGTGCGGTCGCGGCTATGCCGCTTTGGATCATCTAAAACGCCACATGCTCACGCACACCGGAGAGCGGCCATACGCTTGTGATCAGTGCGACAAAGCCTACTTTGATTCCTCATCGCTGAGGCAGCACAAGGTAAGCCACACTGGCGCCAAGATGTTCACCTGCGAGATTTGCGGCGTGGGACTGTCACAAAAGTCCGGCTACAAGAAGCACCTGCTTGTCCATTCCGGCCAAAAGCCGCACAAGTGCCACATCTGCGGACGTGCCTTCACATTCACCAGCAACCTCAATGCCCATGTTCGCTTGCACTCCGGCGAGAAGCCATTCAAGTGCGAGATCTGCGGCAAGGCATTCCCCACCAAGAAGCGACTGAACAGTCACCTGCGTGTCCACAACAAGGATTCGCGCTATAGTGGCACCACCAATACCTCCGTGGTCAGCACTGCGTCAGTTGGCATAGGCGTCGGCGTGGGCATGCATGTGACCAATGATCTCCACCACCGTCATGGCGGAGGAGGAGGAGGATCCTCTACAGTCATGCATTTGGCCGACGTACCTGACCAGAAAGTGTCCAACTCCAAGGTTGTGGTGGTGCTATAAGGACTCTAGGCGGACTCCACTAGTAGTTTAAGGTTAGCCTAAGATTATCTACGAATATATATAGAGTATATATTATGTATAAGCACTGCGGACAGTACTCGTAGAGAAGAAAGAGGAAAGGGGTAAAAGTGAAAGGTGTGCCGCTGATTAAGTTGTTTATGATTTATGTTTGACGAGTATCTTTAGATGTATGTATGTAATTGAAGCCAAAAATACCAAAATATTTTCTAAACTATGGAATATGCTTCCTATTCTATAGTTGGATCATTTTGAGCGCGTTTGGCAGAGAGCTCTGTAAAGAGATAGATTCCAGAATATCGCCTTGACAAAGTCTTCGTACAATTCTGTGAAATAATTATGAATATTTGATTTCACCATTTTTTTTTCTTTCGTCACTCTGCCTTTTCTTTGTATGTGAGCCTCTATCAACAATAAAGACTAACGAGACCAACCATCAGAATTCAACAACAAAATAAACTTTCAACGAGGGGGAACGTTATGAGCCGCGTCTGCGCCGCGGCTCTACTTTATACCCGGTACTCAGTCAGTATATATGTATTTGAGCTTGTTGTAATTTATTACATGTTCGCAAAAGGAAAAAATTAAATTTTAGCCAAAAAAAAACAATTTAAGTCGAACCTTTTCGGAGATTTTGATCTATTAGATGTTTCCATATTGGTTAACATAAATTTTTTACATCTGCCATTTCTACATGTTTTTATCTACTTCCTACATATACATACACGGCTGTGTGCGAGAGAGAGAGGGAATCAGTCTGCGCTTGGGAGGCCACTGAAATTTCATTTGTTCCTTCTGACTATATTTATGATCTGATCTGATCCAAATTCAATACTCTGATAGATATAGTAATTTTCTATGATTCTGCGTTTTTGGTTTTCCCGTATTTTCAAAATTGTAGATTTTCATTTTTTGTGGGGGCGGAAGGGGGCGTGGCCAAATTTTAAAACAAAGTCGTCTCGGTTTGATATCACAGGAGCATGGATAGAGAGTTTGGTTGCTCTAGCTCTTATAGTCTCTGAGATCTAGGCGCTCATCTGGACGAATGGGCATAGCACCCACCCCGGTGTGTGAGAGAGAGCGAGAGGGAACGATGCATTTCGAAATGGTTTTCTTCATTGTGGCTATATTTATGGGTCGATCTGATCCAAATTCAACATTCTGATAGATATTGTCATTCTCTACGATTCTGCGTTTTTAGTTTTCTCGTATCTTTAAAATTGTGCATGCCACAGATTTTCGTCCTTGGAGTGGGCGGAAGGGGGCGGGGCGAAATTTTGAAATACACTTGTAACAGTGCGATAGGACAGGAGTCTGGATACAAAATAGTGTTCCTCTAGCTTTTATGGTCTTTGAGCTATAGGAGCTAATGAAGACGGACGGACGGACAGACGGACGGACAGACAGACATAGCTATATCGACTCGGCTATTGATGCTGATCAAGAATATATATACTTTATGGGGTCGGAAACGCTTCCTTCTGGGTGTTACACACATTAATTTTTTGCACAAATCTAATATACCCCTTTACTCTTCGAGTACCGGGTATAAAAATTGACTAAGAAATTCATTTGTTGTGTAATAAAATCAAAGCTTAAAAATAAAATTATAAAATGTATATTATTTTTTTATTTGATGTGGGTAATATTTTTAATATGAGATCTTTTTTAATGCTTTAGGCTTATTTAGATATGATATTTCTTAGGGCTAGATAATTAGGCTTAGGTTGAGTAAAATATTAACAGATATATGTGCATATGTGATTTTCTTAGGTTTAAGCAGTAATAATGTAATTTAAAATTTTTAATTTATTATTATTGCAGGTATTCTTTTATTAATTTTAGATTTTCTGTGAAGTGATTTATGAAGTTATTTTTAATTTAATTTTTTTTTTCTTAATTTTGATTAATTCCAAGTGCTTTAAGCAGAAACTGATTTTCAATGAGTCCCTCAACTTTTTAATAGCAGTTGCACAATTTTTAAATTCATATAATTTACTTCATTTTTAACTCTCTATTATATAAACAAGTTGTGGGTCGTTGTCGTCGTCCGATCTTTTAAATCATATCAAAGCGAGTGAGCCTGGGGTTTCGTAGGGATTTGCCCCCAAATATATGTATGTATCTAGCGAAAGGTATGAGATACGTGAGAGTATGTAACTATGTAGGTATTCTACATACGATTGCGAGAGCTGCCTAAAAAATGCTGCTAGCCGAAAACTAACGAGAGCGAGATATCGAGAGAGATTGAGCCCGAGAGCAGATAGATGTAAGCGAGTGAAAAGAACGGTAGAGCTTAAGCTCTAAGCTTTCGGTACAGTGGGATTAGTCACCCAGGATTCCGCAGGAATTACCTACATATATACCCCACCACCCAGGACTCAGTCATGGGGTATTCATGCCATGTTCCGTGAGAGACCGGAAATTTGGTTCGACCATCAGCCAAATTTTGAATGTTTAAATAAATAAAAGAGCCAGAGAAAAAGAGATTTATAAATACAAGCGGATATATGTATATATATAGATTAATGTTTATAAGATATTTACATATATATGTATTTATTTCTCTTCGTGTTCGTCTTTGGTGTATTCTGTTTTTTGTTTAGTTGTAATTATATCATTATTATTAAGATAACATTTGCCATGCAACGAAAAAAAGCTATGTAATTCATTAAAAACAAAGCTTTCGCTTGATTTATTACATTACAAAATAAAGAACATTTTTACTTGCATTTCCCTATCCCCAAACCCAACATCTCTAGCCATTCTATTAGGTCGGTTTGTGTGCCTTTTTTGGGAGTTAATTTGGGTTCAGTTTTGTGTGATTCGATGATGTCTGGGATGATTGCGGAGAAAGAAACACTGGGATGATTGGGGGGGTGGGGGTCGGTATCATCTAACGTCCCAGAAGGTTGCGCGTCCATTGCTTCACCATGGGCTTCGCTTTGGCCCTCTCAATGCGCTCCTCCTCTTGCATTTGCTCGGCCAGCTTGCGTTGATTCTCTCTGAACTGACCGATGGGATCCTCAAACTGTCGGTAGTAGTGCAGGGTTTCCCTCACATCGTCCACATCGTTTTGGGCAATAACTAAACGAGAAATAAGCCATTAATCAGAGTGGAATCGTAATCCGAGTGGGAACTTACTCTTTAGAAAAGCCACCAGATCGAGCAGCTGGGTATCATCGTCGTTTCCATTCCAGCGAGCGATGCCGAATGTGTTATCTGGATGCATTTTTGTGGCATTGTCGTCCCAATCAACCACAATCACCTGCGGCGAAAAGGGAAAGGAGGTCTCACCGTCCATTTCTCATCGAGTCATCGGGAGTCACTTACCTTCCGCAGGTCACGATTCAAATTGTTCAAATTCTTGACATGATGGCCATCGACAAAGTGCGTGGCATCGCGCACCAGACGGTACATGATATAGCCGTGCGGATCGAGGGCGTCCAGAATGGGGAACACCGTCATGCCCTGTTCGGCTGTGAAGACAACGATTTCAAATTCTTTGGCCAGCTCGGACAGGAAGTGATCGACGCCGGGACGCTTCTTGAAGCGCCAGCCAGTCTGATATGTCCAATCGGGATGCACCAGAACGTCCTTCATCTCGAGGACAAGCGTATATTTCGGCTGTACATAGGGATGCTGGAGCGGATCGGGCAAGAGTTTGTCGCGCGACGGTTCTTGTATCATTTTCTGGTAGTAGTGCAGGGATTTCCACATTCGCTGGAAATACTGCTGCACCGTGGGCTTGTGTGAGAACTCATCCTCTATTGTCAGGCCATTGGGATCCACATCGGGCTTTCCAAACTCATAAAGGGCCCACAAGCCACCGACGATGCCGCCACCACCAAATATGGCAAAGCTAATAAAAGCATCAACGTTTAGAGGGTATTCTTTTTCAGTTTGTGCGGCTACGTACCCCAGCTTCATGCGTTTCCAGGCGCGTTCGTTTTCCTTGTTCTCCTCCTCTTCGCGCTTTTGGCGCTCCTGCTCTTCGGTTTTGCTCATGTCCGGTGCTGTTTGTGGAAACAGCTTCGACAGTAGGGAAGCATTTTCGACATCGCCAGGGGCTGGCGCTGGTTCCTCTTCTGGAATGGCACATATGTAGCCATGAATCAATCATGGTAATGGTTCGCCATTGTACTTACTGCTGGCTGTGCTGCTATAGCTTCGCACCGTGCACAGAGCACGAGGAAGAGACGACCAAGTCTTCTGATGATTACCCAATGTGCGTTGAAATGCTGCGAGAAAGGGCGCTCGCGCTCCTCTAGTTATACGCAAAATTTGGATGACAATACCCGGTGCCATGCTTACGCCAATATAATTGTTAAACCACACACGAATATTCTACACGCTAAATATTAACTATTAAAATTTTATTTTCTGAACCTGTCAACCTCCAAACCGGCATAATCTACTCATTTTTTGATGTAGTGGTGACATATCCTCGATACTATGATCACCATACTATCGTATTGTTACAATCCGTTAGTACGATACATGTATATCCAATCAGCTGCGAGCATGAAAACGCGATCTGGCAACACCAGACAATTTAGGTTTAGGGACGCTGTTGCGCTGTGTCCCTATTGAAGGAAAATATAAACAAATCCTGTGCATAAAAGGTGAAATAAGAGTCAAAAGATGTCCTCGAATGTGGTATTCCGGTCCGGCACTCGCATTGCGCGCACCTGTCGTGTCTGCTATGTGCCCTCGCCGAACAGCTTCTCCCTCTTCAAGCCGAACAGGATATGCGGCCAAATCACAACGCTGGCCAGGGTCCTCAGCTACTGCGTTGGCGTGGAGGTACTTGAGGAGGAGGACTTTATGCCCGACCACATATGCGGTAGCTGCGCAACGAATCTCGAGCAGGTCATGGAGTTCAAGCAGAAGGCTCGCGGCATAGATCAATTCCTGAGGGAGCGTCATGAAAAGTGCTCCGCCAGCCTGCCAATGAGTGAGGTGAAACTGGATGAACAGCACGCAGCAGAGCTCAATAATGATCTGGAAATAATCGAGGAGGAACAGGAAGATGACAACCTGCTGGCGGGTTGCGACATAATTGAGGAGATGCCCGAAGATGATATGCACATGGCAAGCCACATTCCAGAAGATCTATACGGGATTGTCGAAGTTCAGCATCAGCAGCAGCAGGAGGAGGAGAAGGAAAAGGAGGAGGAAGAAGAAGAAGAAGAGGAAGTGGAGGAGCAGGCGGAGGAAGACACCAGTGAGGACGAGCAGCAGCCCACAGCAACCGCTCCCCGAACCAGAAGGCCGAAGCCAATCTCCGCTCTGCTGCAGTGTCAGGTGAGAGCCAGAAAAACCAGAAAAGAAGTTGTTCTCGATTTGACTGATCCTTAATCTGACTGTAGATCTGCAACAAGCAGCTGAGCACATCCAACTCGTTCAAGTACCACATGCAACTGCATGGCGACGCCAAGCCCTTCGAGTGCAGGATTTGCGGGGAGTCGTTCAAGACACGCAACGCCTTTGATGGCCACATAACGACCCACGATCCAAATAATCCCAATACATGCAACATATGCGGTAAGTTCTATCGACAGGCCTCCTCGCTGCGCACCCACATGCTCGCCCACAAAGGGGTCAAGCCATACGAGTGCGACCTGTGCGGCAAGCGGCTCACCCAGAAGTCCGGCTACAAGAAGCACATGCTGACCCACACCGGCGAGAAGCCGCACACCTGCGACATCTGCAACCGGTCCTTCCGCTACTCGAGCAACCTCATCGCCCACAAGCGATGCCACAGCCAGGAGAAGCCGCACGAGTGCCAGGTCTGTCACAAGCGCAGCTTTGCCAACAGCTCCGATCTGACACGCCACATGCTGGTCCATTCCAACGAGCGTCCCTTCAAGTGTCTCGATTGCGGCAAAACCTTCAAGCGACAGATATCCCTCAATGTACACATGAAGTCGAAGAAAACGGCGGCCATGGAGTCGTCTCTGGAGTACGACGAGGAGAACTAAAGCAGTTGGTTCATTTTAATTTGTTAATTATTTTTAATTAATTTTTAATTGTTTTTAATTATTTTTAATTACAGTGTTGTTTGTACGTTACACAAGAGAATGATTAGGTCTTTAGGCTTGGACCACCATCCTTAGAAACTGCGATAGACCCCTAATATGTTTTGTATAAATTCAAAAACCCAAGGACTTTTCCACCTTCTTCACGACCTTCTGGATCAAGTCCTTTGTAGGCACTCCAGCAGCCTTGCTGTTGTTATCTATTCGTGACTCCAAAGGTGAATTCCTCCTTATCAAAAACCGAAAAAAAAGAATAACAGAGCATGAATATCTATCAGAGTTTGCAATCTGGAACAGATTGGATATAGCCAGAAGGAACAGACGAAATAGCTTTGGCTACCCAAACCCCTCTACGAGCTCTACGCTCTCTCTCTCTCGCACACTCTTCCTCGTGCAGTGTGCGCCCTCTGACGGAGCAGAGCGAGATATAATGGCTTTTGAGAGAAAGTAGCGAATACAAAAAATGAGGACAGATTAAATATTCTAAAACATTAATCAAATAGGCCCGATATAATATAAATTCAGCTGGTGAATAGCCGGAGGAATGATCTGCTGGAGTAAGCGACTACCTTGCATAGAAACAGACAGATTTGAGATAGCTACGCCAAAAAACCTTCAAGGAAAAATTTAAGTTTCCTCTGAAAGCGTTAATTTCCAACCAGGCCTGCAACCCAATCATTGTGTCGTGTCAAGTACGTTGAAAAGTTTCCCTTTGGGTAGCGCTGTGTTATTTGTTATAGCTATATCTATCTTGGAATTTCGTTTAATAGGAGCCGTTGTCAGACTAGATGGGTATATGATTTGTATCCTAGATACCAGTATGTATCCACCATATATATAAAATACTAGCACAGAGGTTTAGTAGAATATTTTAGTTAAGATTTTTTTTCTTTATTTTAGCTATTTCCCATTTGCATAACAATTTTCATAAGTATAGAGTTACAAAGGTCAATCAATCAACGACTCTGGTTATCCATTTGGTGTGTCCATTATATATTTATATATGTGTATGTCTAGCCTTAACAAGAGGGAGAGGTAGAGAGGGTCGCTAGGGAAGGCAAGACAAGCAATAATGGACTTGTACAATTCTCGAGGTCCTCTGAATGGCGCGCGAATCTCAATACGAATGGGAAAACTAGTCCGTGGATGTGAATAACTTTTTTGGGTTAATTACAAAATATGAATGTTGTTGTTTTACTTTTTGTCGTTCGTTCGATACATACGGTTAATGTAATGTAATGTACTATAATAAATAAAATATAAATGTTACAGAACAATGTGAGTGCTTGCGTGTAATACTTGGCAGAACTAAAATGAGAATAGATATTGTACGTGTACACATAAATAAATATAAACATGTATCCATACAATTATATATATACGATATATCATCACAAAAAGTATCGTTACAAAAGAAAAAACCCATTAATGTTAATTCATTAAATATGAAACGAAGGAATAATAATATCAGTATTTATCTAAAAAAAAAATAAAAAAAAATGTTTCGGTTTACGCATAAATGGAAAAGAGTTGGAGGCACACTCGGGTACTCCTGCGGGCGCTGCTAATCCTTCTCCTGCTGCTGCAGCAGTGCGGCAATCTCCTGGAACTTGTGGCGAAAGTCCACGCTGCTCTCACTGATCACGGACATGCTCGAGGAGGGGTCCTGGGCACAATTCAAATTAAATAAAATAGAATTCATAAATATGGAAGGTTCTTTTGACGGGGTTCGTTCATCCTCACTATTATATCCCTGGTGGCATCTATCTCATCTAAATGTCCAAGCAGCGAGGTCAGCGAGAAGTCATTGATGTTTTCCTCCAGCCAGCGCGCATTCGAGGTGGAATCCCGCAGCAAATGCATCGGACTCGTGCTGCCACGAAAGAAGTTTTGTGCTGCCGGGGAAGATACATTTTCATTTACATTCTTGAAGATCTGGTGACCTCCTTGCCACTCACTTGTGCTCTCGTCTTGAGCTGCCTCTGGCAGCGTGTCTGCCATTTCTGATGGCGGAACAATATCCAAATTTGGCATATCTCTCGCTGGTCCACGGCTGGCTTCAGCATCCATGCTCTGTATGGAGTCGGTCACAGTGTGCTGATGGCGCTGCTCTTCCCCGTTGACTCTGGATGACATGGGGATGCCAGTCGTTAGACCGGCACGCTCAATCGGCTCGAACAGTCCGTTTTGCAGATGACGCACACTCAGCTGGTCATAGGGACGGCCAGGTACGCCCACCCCCGAGCCGGGCAGGAGCAGCCGTCGATGCACCAGAACCTGCCGGTTGAGCTTCTGGCGCGTGAGCTGCGTATAAATGAGAAATGAAGTATAAGCTTCGTCTGGGGTTGGGCTTTTTGGTGCCGAAAAAAAACACTCACCGCCGATAGCTGACGCACTGGATCTATATAATTGGCTATGGGTCGTCGGACCGGCAGCATTGGGGCACGGAAAATGCCCTCGCCGGCGGCGGCAGCTTCGTTGGCTCCCGCCAATAGCTGGGCCTTGTTCATCAGGTCCCGCTTGCGATCGCAGGTATGGCCACAGTTGCACTGACGCTTGCGCACACGCTCACTGAGATTGGCCACGAGCAGGAGATGCTTAAGCTTATTGCTTACCGTCGAAGTGGTTACGGCCTTGACGCGTTCCACGCTATCACAGTCATTGGTATTGTATGGAAGCGATGTGGCCGATGTGGCTGATGTGGTTGTGGTCGCCGGCACAGCGGTGGAGTGCGATTGGGAAACCATCTCTGTCTCGCACCAGTAGTACTCCAGCTCCACCTTAGAATCCTGTCCCAGCACCACATACAAATCCCCAATGGTTATATCCGCCGCATTCGACACGGTCCAGCCACGGCGCATCCGTTTGATAATATTATCGCTTAGCAACGGCTTGAAGTTACGGGCAGCAGCGGCTGCGGCCGCCTCCTTTGCCTCCTTGCGCTTGGTGCGAGCCGCTGGCGGTGCTGGCACTGCCACTGGCGCTGGCGCTGGTACTGCCGGAACCGGTGTTGAGGCTGGCAGCTGCGGCGGTTGTATTGGTGCTGGCGGTGGTGCCGAGGGCGCAGCTGAGGTGATGTTGGCTGCTTCACCGGAAGGAAGGAACTCGGGGGTGTCCAGCTCATCGCCGCTGCACACCTCCAGCTTCACAACTTCCACCTTCACAGTTTCCAGCTTCACAATGCTGTTCTCTGGGGCCACTGTCGCCTCGTCTAGAGACTTTTCAAGAACTGGACTGGCTCTGGTCTTGGGCTTCTTGGCCTCCGGTGAACGCTTCTCTGATCCGCTCTCAGTGCGCGGTCGCTTACTGGCGGCCACTGCCACCGCCGCACTATTGCCCAGGGTCTCGCTGCGCACTTTAACGCCCATACGCTCCTCGTAGGCGGTCAGGCAGATGTCAATGCTGTTCAGGTGGGCAGTGATGTTCAGCAGGGGCCGATGGATGGCCACACCCGGCTTGGGCTGGAAGCAGAGTGACGGCTCCACGTGTGCCGCCGGTGGTTGTGGTTTCTCTGGTTCGTTGTTATTACTGGGCGTGGGGTTGGAGGCGGGTGTGCTGGCGGCGGTGGTGGTATTGCTGCTGGCAGTGCCAGAGATGTTGGGATACAGGGAAGACTTCTGCTCGTTTAGCCGCTGGTTGGCACTGCGCCATTTGTACTCAAATATCTTGATGAAGCTCAGGAGCTTCTTGTGCAGCGGCACAATGATGCGACCCCTGGGATTCTGGGCCAACGCTTGGACCCGGCCGAAGGTCTCCATGTTGGCTGGACTCAGCAGCACCTCCACCTTGCTGGGTAGGCGTATGTCATCCAGCGAGTCTAAATTGGAGATGCAAAAATTAGTTTTTGAAGTTGGGAAGAGCTTCCGTAATGTATTGAGACTTGCCATCGAGCTGATTGAGACGACGCAGAGCCTTGCAGGAAGGGGTCTTAATGCGTATGTTCTTGCCCTTGCAGCGGATGGTGATTTGGCCCTGATAGATGAGCGGCTTCAGCTTCATGAAATGCTTCTCGGTGAGGAACTGTAGCTTGCGACGCATTTCGCCATAGTTGATCAGTGTGTACAGCTCCTGGGCGAGCTTCTTTAGCTCTACAGGAAGAGAAAGAGAGAGAGTAATGGTTGCGTTAGTCATGGCTAAGGATTGATATTCCGGCTTTTTGTCTTACCATCCGAGTACCTCACATATTTGCAGATCTTGTGATAGGTCTGATAGTAGTGCTGGCGCACTTGATCCTTGGTCTTGAAGCTGTATTCGCTGTTGGCATTGCGGCGCTTCAGCTTCGCATTGATGCAGTTGGCCACCGCCTCAAAGTCCTTGCCGAACTCGTTCAACGCATCAAAGAAGCAATTCCTTTCGACATTCGTCCAGGACGTCCGACCATTGCCTGTCCTTATCTGGGATGGTGTCTTCTGGGTGGGCTTCTCCTCCTTCTTCGTGTGCTCCTTTTCAGGGGGC
Source organism: Drosophila helvetica (assembly GCA_963969585.1). NCBI lineage: Eukaryota > Metazoa > Arthropoda > Insecta > Diptera > Drosophilidae > Drosophila > Drosophila helvetica. Next base: position 15,549,169 of record OZ018401.1, on the reverse strand, counting down.
GGCGGCGTCATTGGGCGGGTCTGATCTTGCTTCATTTTCTGTATCACCCGGGCACTGGCACGAGTCCCGGGGCAATTGTGTGTGATGACAGACCCGAGTAGCTCCTCCACAGGCTCGGCGGCTGTGGCTGGGACTGTAGTGGGCGCCACCTTGAAGTGCACTCCCTTGCCATTGTGTTGATGCACTTGGGCGGGGACAGTGAAGACCTCAGTCTCCTGAGAGACAACGGGAGCAACACTTGCAACTGCTGCTGCTCCTCCGGCACCAGCTACTGATCCAAGGGAGGCGGATTTCACATTCTTACACATTTCTTCCATTTTATGCCTCGCATGGGCCACCACCGGAATGGAATCGTTGCCTGCAATTAGACGAACCACACGGATATTGCGTTGTCTATCAGGTCAGATTTTGCATGAAAAGCAAAAAATGGCGCTTGGCGAGAGGGGAATTAAGCGAATGTTTGGCTATCGTCACCGACCTGCTGTCCACTTCCATCAGCTCAATGAATTGCTGGTTGTTTTAGCTGTGGCCTGGTGTTGTTGTCGGCCCACTTACCTAAATAGCAGACATGCAAAAACGGATAGTTCACTATAAAAAAAAAATAGTTATAGACGCTAGGGATGTTGATGTCGCTTAACAGCACTCTGTTCCAAAACAAAAGCCGTGCACTTGGTCGCTATTAATGTGCTGTAATGCGCACAAGCTGTAATGTTCATCAACAGAGTTCTGTTAGGTGCGAAAACAATTCTGTTCGAAAGACTGGCGCGACGATTAAACAACAGGCAAGGTAGCCCTCCTACTACAAAATAAACTAGTAAGTGTTCTTGGAAAATTATTCGCTTTTGAAAATACAAATAATGTGCGTTTAAAGTAATTTCCCTTCACTTTTCCTTGCGAAATGTAGTGGCAAAAACATATTCGCCGATCACGACGCCATTCGATATCGACGAGTTATTTAACATAGCGTCTTGGACAGCTGCGCTACCTCTGATTGGAGTTTGTTTTTGTTTGGTTAAATTTAGTATATAGTATAAGGAAGAAAAAGTGTTCTTTTTCATATTTTCTTATGCAAAATATGGTTGCGAATCAGGACCAAAGCGATGGGTATTTTATAGCGGCACACTTACACAATTTCGGTATCGATTATTGGTATTTGTTAGAAAAACATATGTATGCCTTCTAGAATGTTCTCGTCGTGGAAGAAGAAGTGTAGAAAGTGGCGAGCGCACGCACACACAAGCACAGATCCCGTTATGAATTTTCAACATGGAGGGCCATGTGGTGTTTTTCGTGTCTTTTTTTTTATTTTAGGCGTATTTTCTTAGTTTAAATCTTAAAGATAATGGAAAAAAAGTTTATTATTTTTATGTGGCGTCTTACAAATAAATACCAACAAATAGTAATACTAGCAGCACAGCAACGAGTATAGTAATGAGCATTATCTTTTTCTGCAACAAACAAAAAGAAACGAGAGTGGCGAGGTGAGTACCGTTTCAATGGCAATTACAACTATTAGTTCACCTCACCTTCCGCGCCTTCTTTTGGTGCTTCTCGGCCTGGTCGAGCTCCACGGCACCCTTATCCACATATAGAGTAGCCTGTTGGGCATGGAACTCCACGCGCTGTATCGTTTCACTCTGCTCCATCACCAGCGTTTGGATGCGCATAAACAGGGCGTGCACATCCTCAATGGACTTCTCCAGTTTGCGCAGCTCGTTGAATCGGTCCATGAGATCACGAAGGGTCTGCCTCTCCTTCTCCGTTTCTTGCAGGAACTGAACGAATCGAAAAATGTGTATCAATATCAGGTTGTCGCTTCAGCTGGGGCTCCACTGTACTCACATTGTCCACGAAGAGTTTGGTTGTCTTGTTCTCCATGAGCAGCTCGATTTCCTGCTCACTGGCCTCCGAATTAACTAAAATAAAACAAAAAACGAGCGATTACTTCTAAATCGGGTCTATGCGTTTGTCGCCCCCTTACTTACTGATTTTTGTGTGTAGGCGCAGGTTTTTTTTTATCTTTAGCTCATAGTTTTGTAGAAAGAGCTCGTTCTTCTGCCACAAATTGATGTACGTCTGATATAGGCCATAGAAAAGGGTGCGTTTCATTCTCGCCTCCAGGCTATAGTCGTTCTCGGGCGGCAGGTTGGCCTTGAAATCTCTGAACCGACTCATCAGCTGATTGCCAAGGCGCAAGTTTTTATTGTGCAGATCGTCCATCTCGTTTTCTGGAAAGAAACGTGAACCATATACATTTCGACTCTAATAGAGTTAAACTTCTCTTTACCGTTAAATGTGCGCAGATTAATAGTTTGAGTCATTCGGTTCATGGCCTCCAGATTGGCGGCAATCTGCGAGAGCTGCAATCGAATCTGCGAGTACTATAAAGAGAAATTGGGTATTTTTTAAACATTTATTGGAGATAATCCAATCAGCCATGATCAAAATGCACTCAATTGAAATAGCATACTACACCGATCGAGTTTGAGTGAATAAATGCGATCAAATAACGAATGAAATGAGTGAGAATGCGGAGATGTTTTCGAATGTGCCTAGGAAAAGAAAAAAGTCACTTTTAAATGTTTTTTAATGATTTTTGCTGTGCGTCAGAGAAAGGAGAACGGAAAGCAATGTACAAAGCAGTGAAAGAATATAAAAAGTGGACCGACAAATATTTGGAGTTATTCGAATCATCATTTCGAATACTGTGAAACACTACACAAGAAAAATGTAATTCGAATGCAATCTATTGGACTTGTGTTGCCGTAGATCGCTTTATCTTCGCTATATATCGTATCGTAAATTAATTATACCTAGTTGTAGGTCTTTTTTGTTTAAGTTTTACTCGTTATATTATTTCATATTTAAAACTATTTATTTAAAATCAAATATATACATGTACCTAATCCTAATCAAAGACCTTAATATGGAAACAAAAATGTAAGTGGCTCTTTACATTTGAATGGTCATGGCCAGATACACCTGTATCTGTATTCGGGCATACTTTTGGGCAGTAAATACTATGTACAGCTTCTATCTTTCTTTTATCTGCTTTTTGCAAAATTCTTTATTCTCTGGCGTTTGTTGGTTACCAAGTGCAAAAATCTTTGTTTACAAGGTATTGAGAACCGCCGGAACTCCATGGGTGATAAGTGAGTGGGTGTGGGTGTGGCTGTTGGTCGTATTCATAAAATGTTTGGAAAAAAATTACATATGTATGTACATCAATTTTTTTTCGCTTATCACGAGTTCACGCGTCGATTGAGTAATACAAAACTGATTCATACAAATAAAGAAGCTTCCAAAAAAATAAAGGGCTAAAGAGAGAGAGAGAGAGAGAAAGAGAGTGGGAGAGATGGAGTGTGTCAAAGAGAAGGAGTGAGAGAAAAAGGATGGTATATGTTGTTATGACAGGGTAATTATTAATATTTCTTGGGGAAAGGTTGCCCTGGAGAGAAAGTGAGAGCGCATACGTTCGGGAGAGAGCTAGTGCTCTCCTACTTACCGGATTAAGAATGTCATCTACATTGGCTCCATATTGCGCCATTTTCGTGCTCCCTCGGTCTTTGCTCCCTCGATCCTTGCTCTCGCTGCTGTTATTGTTGTTGTTGTTGTTGCTGTTGCTATTGATGCTATAAGTGTTTGCGCTGCTGTTGTTGCTGTTACTATTGCTGTACTCTGTTGTCCCACTGTAAACGTTGAGCAGGAGTGAACCGTTAGACGAGGAGCTCGATTGAGAGCTCAGCGAGCGCTACCGAAAGAGAAGGGAGAACAAGAAAAAACTGTAATGTGATCTCTAAAAAATGCACTCAAAAACAGTTAGAACAAGGCAATTTTGTTATTGATTTTTACGGCTTCTGCTACTGTTTCCGTTTGTTTTTTCCGCTTGCCCTCGCTGGCGCCGTGTAAAAGTACAATAAAAATGATTTCAAAACTGAAACTCACTTAGTGCCAAAAATGTGGGAGGGGAGGTATTGAGTGGGGTACGGGGCAAGTGTGATGTGCCGTATGAGGCTATTTTATCGCTGTTATCTATGGGGAATCTGATAAATATTTAGCACCCCACCCTCCACACCATTGGGGGCTCCTCAAGGCGCAAAGAGAGTGCGAGAAATATTAGTGGAGAAAAGAAGAAGAGCGATCGGTCACAGTGGAAGGAGTGCGAAAAATAACCGACAACTTTTCAGTGTTTTTTTACTTCTCAGAGAGAAGGATGCAAGATTCTTGGTATTGAATAGCATTCGTATGTTGTCTTATATATTTGATTTGATTTTTTATTTAATGAATGATTGTCCCATAATAGACGGACTTTAAATAAAGAACCGAAAGAAAAAAAATCGAAATGTTTTATGTTCTGTGAATTCACATAAAAACCGCTAAGAACTGCATAGTTTAGTTTTGGAAAAATTTGAACCGAAAAGCTGTAATTGTTAATCGAAGAAATAATCAGATTTTCACTTATTCGAGGAACATTTTAAAACTATATTCCGTACGGTTGTGCATAATGCATATTGTATGCTTTTTGGTGTAGTACTTTTTTAATTTGATGTTTGCAAAGTGGCTTATGGGGCCCACTGTGCGCACAACTAATTAGCTGTTACCTCATTTATCACCATCCAGCAGCGTCTATTATTACCTGCAAAAGCTCCGGTAGTCGATCACGGCCCATGGCTTTTTGTTTAGCTTTTATTTTGAATATAATTAACTTCTTTTGGTTGCACTTTTTCGAGTCGCTTTTTATTTTTGTTTTTCTTGTTGTTGCTACCTTCGGCTGCTTATTGAATGATACTCGCTCCAACAGCTGTTCGGGGACTGTGCGCGTTCCTGTGTGCCCCGTTCCGCAGGTACGGGAGAGCAGAAGAGCGCGGGAGAGCAGGTGGAAACGGAGATGGAGAGAGGGAGAGAGAGCGCGCGCGCGTGAAACTTTGCCGTTTAACTGTTATCGAAGCTTATCAGGCGGCTGAATGCTTATCAAAAACAAACCGAAATATTTGTGGAATGCCCTTCACCGAGAGCGATAGAGAGACAGAGAGGGAGGGAGAGAGCGGCAAGCAAGCGAGAGCCGCAGACACTTGTCTCTTTGTTGCAATTTTATTTACTGAGGCCGCCTTCCATTATAATCTCTCTCTCATTTCTTATATATGTATAGTACATGCATATGTACTTCCTTTACACTTTTTCCGCACAGCAAAAAAATATAAATATTTATAGTTATTTGATATATTATTTCAACGTGTTTTTATTTCCCAATAAATTGGATTGGAAAAATGTTATCGCTTTGATGTCTCACACGTTTGCCGTTCGTCTTCGAACTAAATTGACGCCGGCACAAAAAAAAAACCTCTGGATTCCCAGAGCCAGAAAGTCGCGTTCAGATTTCTTTCAATTCAAAAAGATTAAAGACACACACACTCGGGTATGGGAGTTTGTGTGCGTGTGTGTGCGCGTGTGTGTGCGCGTGTGTGTGAGAGATAAAGATGGAGACTTGTACTATGTTTAGTTACACTCTCGATCTACTTTTGTCTCTGGAGCGTAGGAATATCGCCTGTCCAGCTCCCCTCCCACCCCAACAAAAAATAAAAAAAAGCGAATCTGTGAACCGGTATCCGTGAATCGGGGCCGCACTTTGCACACTTTATGTGTGCCACAAAAATGTGTTAATTGTTTTTTATTATTATTATTATTACTTTGTATATGGTAAATATTTTTACAAGCAACGTTTTTTTGTTACGGTGCGGTTCAATTGACGGCAGCAGAGACGACGACAACGGAGACTACGGCCAGTGGAGCAGCAACAGCAGCAGCAGCAGCAACGACAGCGGCGACGACGTTCAAAAGTCACTTGCGCTAATTAGTTGAGCTCTTTATACCCCGGTATGCTCGTACAGCAACATAGGGTATATGGTATTCGTGTGATGCATCCCAATCGAACCAAACATAACCGTTCAACTGTACTCTTAAAGATTCCTGTATGAATGCCAGGAGGCAGGTTGGGGGCAAGAATATCGACGTGGAGTCCACATAAAAATTAATTAAGAAAAAATAAGTTCCTATTGCCATGCCGGGGACATATATTCATACATATGTACATAGGTATTCTCTCTCTCTCCCAGAGTGGGGTTTTTTATGCCTTAGGCATCCAGTGAGTAGCGGGTATTTCATTGTTCGAGGCACTGGACAATGGCATGCGCTCTCTGGTTTCGCCGAGTATTACTCTTTTCGCGCTCGGGCCTGCGGTCAGGCCAGGTTGCCATAATACCCCGCTTGCAGTTTGCGGGGCAGCATGGGGGATACCAGACGAGATGTCTAGATTGAGCTACAGCTGAGCATGAGCTAGATTTTAATATATATATATATGCTAATGTATACATGCGAGTATGTGCGATGCAGCAACACATTGATAAAGACTCAATAAATGTCTGTGGAGCATCTCTTTGTCAAGACAGAGAGAGAGAGACAGTTACTTATCGTTTCAAATGGGACGGCATACTCTTTGAAGCTTTGCATTAGTTTATTTTAGAATCTAAAGGCAAACCCTATAACAGATGTACTCTAAGTCTGAAAGATAAAATGACTTCAGGTATCTTTCGCTGAGAACAAATTAATGTAAATAAATATATATAATTTATAGTTTCTTTATATTAAAGAGTAGTGGTTTGCCATCTCTCCAAGTGGTACTTTGAAAGAATCATTCTTTGAGGCGATAACCCCATGGGGTATCCAGTTTTCCAACTGTGGCATTCATGGTTTCGGAATCATTTGGTTTCAGAGTTAAACAGAACTACAAAGCTATTATAGAATCTGTTCCTAGGAGTTTATAAATTTGCAAAAATTTAAGGGGTATTCCAATGGTCGAGTGCTTTTCGGCTAGCTGGGGTCTCTTACATGTTTTTTGTTGCTGTTCTTGCGGTTGCAAAACGAAGCTTAAAAGCACTGCCCTCCCCTACCCTACCCTTTTCCCCCCTATCCAACGAGTACGTCAACATCAATTTGCCAATTCCCATTTCTCATTCAATTCGCAATTCTTCTCATGATAGACAGAGACAGAAAATCGGTTGAATCGTTCTCGTATATAAATATTTATATGAACACTATATCCAGTGCAAAGAGCGTGTCTTGGACAGGGAGAAGCCAATAGTTCCAGGGGGGTTCCAATAGTACGTGATAATACTATATAATTATGCACTGTAGAAAATGTGTAGAAACAGATCTCAATCAACATATTTCTAGAAGGCTATAAAAGTTCAATTGATTTTCTTCAGGCTTTGGTTGTTCCTGTAAGTCATATCTGAAACTAACTAAACTCTATGATCTACAATTTCTTTCTATTATTCTCACCTTTGAATAAATTTAAAATCAACAGACTATCCCTTAGCAATCTCATCTTGAATACAGATTTTAGATCAGAAATATGACCCCCAAGTTCAAGTTGGTTTTTCTGACCTTTACCCAAGTTTCAGTGGTCTTTCAGGCTATAGGTTACGTTATTATTACAAATGTGACTTTCTGATTGAGTGTCATCCACCTGGGAAGTGCAGGGCACACCTCTGGAAAACTGAGCTTCGATTCATCGCTCGAATTCGCGTTGAACGTTGGACGGAAAGTTGTTAAATTGCCAGAGACAAACATACATTTTTGCACATTGGAACTCGTCTGCCACTCGTGACTCAATGGCGAGAAATACTATATATAAGAATCGACAACAAAGCTAATTCCAATTAATGCTGAATACAAGTTCTGGAGATTTTGCATGGGAGGAGGAGAATTCTTTTATAAATTCATTGCATTTCTCTGCGTGTTTATATATTTATTTATATATATATATACAGAAAAGGAAGATATCGCTTATATTATTTATATTGCGAGGCTATCCGTTGGATATATGTATGTAAATCCCTACATTATCTGCTTGGTCAGGCCATTTGGATTTTTCATAGAATTATTTATAGTATTTGAATTTTTCATAATTTCAGAAATTTTCTTAATTTGCAGATGTTGCAACTGGGCAATCGAAATGACATCCAATTCTCGAAGTTAAAACGATGAATGAAAATGAAATGAAAAACGATGAAATTCCACCGAATGAAGCAATTTTATTGCCTGAAGGATAGCACCCCTCAGTAGCAGCAAGTACAAGGACATTACCAGCATTAGGTGGCAGCAGACGACCGCCAATTGATTTTACAAGCCATGAGAAGGGGGGAGGAGCTCAGAGAGTTCTGATCGCCTCTTCAAAGACCTTTCGATCTTTACTTTAAATGCACTTTAGAGTGCACTTTTTTCAGTGCAAAAGCATTGTTCTTCCTATTGTATGCATTTATACGTATATCCTCTTTGCTTGTCCAAAAATGTGGGTCAGGCCATATGCAAAAAAAAAAAAAAAAAAAAACGAGAAATGAAAAGGCGCGTCGGGCACAAGAAGGATGAATGTCCTGGCACAGAGCACCGATACGCAGCGTGTGTGCTCTTTTGACTTTTGATTAAATTCGCACGCGCCAAAAGCCGAACAAAACAAAATAAATGCATGGCCATGTGGAAGTTTTCCCAAAAATGAACAAATATTAACTGAAAATTCGCCAAAGCGGGGGGAGTCCCGACTATGGATATACCGTCTAGGTCCTGGTATGACTGTATATAGGGGATAAATTCAAATATGATCTGCAACAAAAAGAAAGTCTTTTCTCTTCCGGGAATATCGAAAACAAATCTTGAGGCAGTTTTAATGAATTTTAGTTGTTTTTTATAAATTTTTAAATTTTTAAATTAGTATTTTTATTTATTTTTCTTAAATATTTTTTTGTAATATCTTTGATTTATCTTAGACAACCTTTGTTGAAGGCACTTTACTTAAATATAATATAATTAAATATCAAATATTCTATTTTGTATAGCTAACCAAATCAGAAATTCCCTTGTACTCCTCTACCTCCTGTGTGAGGTACAACAAAAATATTCAAAAATTTGACCATTTTTCGGTCTCTTTCGGTCTCGAAAAACAAAAAAGTAAAAAGTGTGTAGACAAATTGCTTTCAAAGCCTTTAAGGCATGTTGCTGGGTATGTGCCTGGTATGTTTGTGTGGGGGCTGGAGAGGCTGATCCACACCAATTTAAATGCGCGCCCAAACTGTGCAACGAAATTTCAAATTTCCCATTTTCCATTTGCATAAAAGTCACATCGCAAATAAAAAAATACAAAAATAATAATAATAAAGAACGAATTCCCCTACTCTACTTTTTGTCTTAATTTTTTTTTGTGGTTTTTTGTTTTTATTCTGCTAATGCAAATTTCTGTCTAGTTTTGTTTTTGACTGTGGTCGGAGTTTTTCGTGGCGTGGTGGGGCTAAATAGTGCAGGAATGCAGGAGTTGAATGCCAGAGTGTTGCATGGAAAGGACTTTTGTACATCATAATAATGTGAATTATTCATTTGTTTATGCTTTTGGTTTATGTTTTTAATTACATTTGTTGCTCGCGACCAGGAAAAAGGGACTATAAGCATTTACTCTCCGAATAACCATTATTTTCTCCGCGTTTTTACTAATCAACTATGGCAGCTGTTTATCATTTCTCTTTGTCTAATTTAGGGGATTATGAGAGTGCTCTAAAATATATACAGACTCATTTCGCCGGAATAGACACTCTGGAGGAGTGTTTTCCAAAGCGAGGACCCATGTATGTTCGAGGTCACTTCAGCTGGCAGATCCTGTAGAAGATTCAAGCATTCCTGGAATGGTTTTACAGTATGCTATACTGCCTTAGCTACAACGCAAAGGAACTGTCGTTTCCCCTTAAGAATATCCTTTAAGATTCAAATAAATTCTATCCCTTATGCTTTGTTTTCTTTCTTTTCAGATTCTGCTCCATCTCCATCTCCATTTCCAACCCACTGTCACTGTCACTGTTTCGCCTTCAATTTGCGGGCCGCCTCTACTACAGCGTGGCTGATAATATGGAAATTTCCGCGTTTTGCCATCGCCATTGTTCATTTTCCTTGCCATCTATACACATCCATCTTTGGCTTTGGGCGAACGTGCCGGTTCCTGTCGCAGTCCATCAACACATCGTCCCATCGTCGCCTTCCACTTTCTAGTGCCTTTGGGACTTTATTATAAACAAATAGGGAGTAACACTTTCTTTGGCCCAGCGTGATATTGCTTCCATATCGCCACGCTATGCTACGCCCGCTGACAATGACAGGACTCGACGCGACTCGAGGCAGGCGATGCACACAGGGTGCCAACACACGCACACGCACACGCACACCCCAAACACAGTGAGCAAGTTGTAATGGAACGATATGGTCCCGACTATGAGATACCGACTGTATAAGGATTCTGGGTGTAAGCGTTAAGGATAAAGGTTTTGCTTGGCACCTCTTGCTTCTGTGGTCTCCCAGATCTTCTCTAGACCTCTACAATAAACGGATATACCCTCATACTCGCTATAGGAATGCACAGGAAGAGAAAGCTTTAAGTATAGAGAGAGAGAGAGAGAGAGATGGGATGCTGGGGAGAACTGACTCGAACCAGTCGATCCGCGAGTGCAAAGCCAAAGTATGGTCGCCTGCTGTAAATGCGAGGCTTCCGCTGCGACATGCGGCCATAGAAGCAACAGCAGGAGCAGCAGCGACGACCGGAAGGACCTGTAGTACGAACCGCCATTATGAATGCAGCGCCATTTCACTCACCACTCACCCACCACCCACCACTCCTCACAACTAGTCGTCGGTCTTGTTCTGCGTGTGCATGTGTGTGTGTGTGTTATTGCAAAGCGATGCGTATACGATTATTTTATTTTATTTTTTTTTTTGTGACTACCGTGTCCCTCTTGCCTTCGGCCAAGTAGCTTAAGCCCGAAAAAAAGTATAGGAAATCTTATATAAGCTGGATGAATGGTGGACTTCCTCCACATCCTTCTACAAGTGACAACAAATAAATAAACAAAGTATGAAATCTGTCTTCGACGATGGACGTGTTGCCAGAAGGATTGAAAGGACCAAACTTTGGATACCAATAACAAAAAATATTTAATCGTCTAAACGCGCACAGAAGACACGCGAACCTATATAGTAGTATTTGCTTTTGTCCCAATTCGCTTCTCAATTATCTAAACCCTTAATATGGAGGCGTTTTGTTAGTGGTTTCCGCCAAGGCAGTGGCTTTCTCTTCGACCATGATTTTTTGAATTGCGTCATTCAGTTCATCGTCAGATCCGCTCTCATATGGAGGCGATTTGTTATGGGTATTAGCCAAGCCATTCGATTCCTCTTCGCAGATGACTTTATCAATGACGTCATTCAGTTCATCGTCAGTTGCGCCGCTGTCTCTATTGAACGTTGTGAAGGGGGTTGAGGGGGGGGGGGGGGGGGGGGGGTTAACAATGCGATATTAATATAATACATAAACATGCATATGTATGTGTATGCATTTATTTACGGATCAGCTGTTTCGATGATGGTGGCCTGGGTCAGTTCCTCTTCGTACTGCGCCAAGAGGGGTCCCGCCAGCATCGCCTCCACATCTTCTGTCGAACAGGATGGAGTGTTATCAATGATTCCCTGTATTTCCTTGAATATCTCGTCTATAGTGCGTCCTAGGCGGGGGCGTTTTATCTGTTTGCTCTTCTTTTGGTTGAAGCGCAACATTGACAGATTAACAAAACAAAACGTATGGCTAATTTTCCTCTCATGTTTTCACTTACGCTCAAAATGCCGGACCTTTTAAGCGGTTTGTCATCATTTGGTGGCTTTTGCTTCATTTTTACACGCATTAATCAATACAATTGACAACATATAGACTTGTGATAATATACTGTCAGAAAATGAAAGGCGGTAAACACAATGCCAGAGTTGCCAGGCATCGCACACACATGTACCTACATCGGCCGGCAAAAATATTGCACCATTTCAGTTTGGTTCTTCATATATTTATGCGAATATCACAATGTCTCTTCTTTATTTGCGCCACGCACAGAAAATTGTTCAACATAAACTTTCGTTCCATTTTTCCAATTGCTAAGACACAACACTTTAGGGCAGTGTTGCACAATTCGATCTGAGGTAACCGTGTACCCTGTAGGTAAAATGTTATAGCACTAGAGCAAACTAGACTTTGCTGACTCTGATGCGAAGAAAGAGGTGAAAGAGAGAGAGAGAGAGAGAGAGTCTCAATGGGCACACCGCATTGGACTTGGTTGCGTCTGCGCAATCCGTTTGACAATCTCATCACAAATCAGCTGTTATTGTGTATCGATTGTTGTGTGAAACTATGATTCCCTGTTTTCCCCTTCTCTAGACCAACACTAGTTTTTGTTTGTGGACGGACGCCTGGTGTTTGTCAATTGTCAAATTATAGTGGGATCGCTCTATCCATTGCAAATTCAAGGAAGCCGGGCAGAAGAATGTGAGTACAAAAGACCAATGGGAGATGCAACACAAGAATGTCTCGCTGCTAATAAATTGCCACGCAGAAGCAGAAGCCGACACAGGAAAAGCCAACAACAAGTCTGCAGACGCCGCCTCGGATGTGGTGCCGATCCAGCAAAGGATGATCTGCAGAGCTGTACCAGATAGGGGGGATCGGAAGGAAGCGCTGCTGCTTTGCCACCGCCTCAAGCGACTATGTGACACGTATGCGGGGGGAGCTCACAGAGCCCATTGCTAGTTTCGTGGGCTACGTGGCACGATTGGAGGTGTGGAAAGTACCTGGCTACTGAATCGACAGACGCCACCGCCAGAATCTGGGACTGAGACAACCGCGCTCAAATGCGACTCTTCTGCGGCCACAGGGCCCCCACCAGTGCCCTGGTGTACTCCCCATACGGCCTCTACCTGGTCTCTGGCGGACGAGATAACCTGATAATTGTCTGGGACATAATGATGCCTTGTTTCAAGAAAAAAGGGCGGTAGACAAGTCTGGAAACCTTGCATGCAGCGAAATTATCACGTATACGACCTGAGTTAAATCAAGTTCTTACATTAATCATATTCTATTGGTTTATTCTATTACATCTTCAGATGCAGAGATCGCATCTCGGAACCATACGTTGAAACGAGTCATCGATAGAAAGCACCGTCGAATCCATGAATATACTTAGTTATCCAATCTATATACAGACCTATTTTCAAACGTTAAAACTAAGCATTCGGTTTCCACTCATCTTTTCAGCTGTAAGTTTCCACTGGTCAAGCCAAAGTCCTCCCATGATTGTGTGTGCAATTTAATTCTGTTTTTGGAATATTTATGTAGGTTTCCCGCACTGCTGAGTGGCCTAAAAAAGAGTATTTAAAATACGGCAGACAAGTGCTAAAAGTGGTTGCGCGGTTGCACTCAACCGTTTTGTGGTCTGGCTTCCAGAACTCTCAATCCACTTCAAAGGCCACCCACGCCACGCAAAACAATTTATGGACCGGCACAAACCCTTGGAAAAACGAACCAGATGAATAAAATAAAATTTCAATTTCGAAAAATAATTACTGTATCTTTTCTTGCAGACATTGAATTTTGTGTGTGTTTTGGGGAAATTGGCAACGGCTTTTATTTATGATCTTCGTTTGAGTGCACACATATTTAGGAAAATGTGCCCAATTGATTATAAATCTATGTATGTATATGAATATATAATATTTGAGAATTAGGGACTGCAGCTGCTGGAAGCTGAAAGGAGATGTCCAAGGAATAAATGTGTAATATTTCAATCTAAACAGTTGAATTGTGTCCAGACACATTGTCTTTCTTCTCCCTTCCCATGTGAATCCAGTAAAGAGGATGCAGAATTGTCAAGGAATAGAAATATAAAATAAAAATGTTAGATCTGCGAGCATAAATAAACATAAACAGAGTAATATACAGACCAAGACCTAGACCTAGATATCTTCTTCCGGCTAGAGGAAGGATTCAGGATTCAGCATTCGCCGACACACGTGAGTGGCAGGCACTGTAAGTATCTCACACGATCTTCAATAAACGAATACATAATATTTTTCCAAGCAGCACAACATTTCTTATACGCATCCATATGCGCCGCTTGACTAATATCCTTCTGAAGTGTGGTCTCTGCGAATTTCAACTGCAGACGGCGCTTTCTATTGATTTAAGAGCTCTGGCTGCCCCTTAGCCAAGCAGAGACAAGTGAGTAGCCACCACAAGATGCCTGTTGAGTGTGCTTAACCTCCTTGCCAGCCTCCATCCCCAAACATCCCCTTGAAATCTGTGAACTGCCATCAAGATTACTGATTTTGTCGCCAGGACAACTGCTGGCAAAGCAAAATCAAGTCATAATTAGGCTACTCCTGTTGCATTGTAGTGGCGTGCAGCGCTTTACGGCCACGCCTTCTTGTCCTTTGAGCATCGGCAAGGGATGGGGTGGGGGGCTGATTGTGGGATTCAATTGGGTCAAACGCGAGCAATTACATCAATTATTTCAGTAATTATCAATTGAAGTTGGGCCCGAAATTCAATCCAAACCACAAGCGCATGCCCCCTCACCACCCCTCACCAGCCTTCACCACTCTGAGGTATGGGAAGAGGCGGACAGAAGGTGGCCCCAGCCACAAAAGAGCAACAACAAAAAATGTGTGTAGTACTATTCTGGACCAATTGATTTGTTAACAATTCGGCGCGCTCCAAGAGGAGGGTGGGGAGGTCGTTCGAGGCTGAGGATTGCACTGTTCGAAAAAAGATTGTAGGACGTTGTAAGGAATTTACAATATATTCGCAAATCATTTTTTTAAAAACTCATAGGCGGCACACTTTGATAATTTTCACTCGGCATCTAAGGGCTGTAAAGAGAAATGTTTGGCCTTTCATCTGATCAAGAGCTATACCTGAAGATATGCCAGCCCAAAGTTGAAGTTTTCAACCATTGCACACGAGCAAAAAGAAACATTGTCGCACAGTGTGTTTAGACGGTGTTCGGTATAAGGTAGATGACCATGTGGCATCGCAGATTGAGTGTAAACCTATTAGAGAAATTGCTAACTAAATAAACCTCTGGGCCCACGCCCACCTCAACGGCCCACAGACGTGTCCCCGCTGGGTCAATTCAATTACCAAGCCAGCTTGCTCAGGCAGGGTTGCTTTTAGAGTTAATAATGCAACCGGAAACCAACTTGCAAGAGAGTATACACTATACTCAGACTGGGCTATCGTAATTATTATATTTGTAATAGAGGATACTTATGGGTATTATAGTAAGAGGTGATGTGAGAATAGAAATTTCTCTATTAGGCGGATTAAAATGAGTACGAATTTCCATTAAAATGGTTCAGTGCTAAGATCAGTCTTGTAACCAACTAATGAATATTCATTACCAGAAGCTTATATACCTCTCAATTCTATAAAAAAAGTGTGGTTCGTTTTGGAGCGAGAGAGCGTAGCGAGGAAAGTGAGCCGAACGAACGAAGCGAGTGAGCCGAGGGTCAGTGCACGAGCGAGTCGAATGTGCATTAAAATTTTCATTTATTTCAAATAAATATATAATAAAACTATATAAAATCAATGCGAAACTTTTGATAAACTTAATCGCATTTCACTTCTATGATACCATTGGTCAATGGTTTTTTTCTTTTAAACAAACTCAACAAAGTTGAGTTCTCTGCATTTTAGAATTATTATTTATGCTGAAATATTTTCGTATAGGTATGTATACATATATGTCCAAAACTTTTTGAACCGCCCTCGCCCCGCCCATGATTTGGCCTGAGTGTTATTTAAGAGATATTTTCCTCTTTGTGGCTGTAAATATTTAATAGATTTTCCGACCCCGACCCAGAACCAGACCCCGACCGGCCGCGGCTGTGGCATTGCTCTCCCTTTGTGCTTGGAGACCCCCGTAAAGCTCCCTTCTGCCTTTGTGAAGAATTTGGGATATTCCCGACGGACCCGGGACCGCCCCTGCAATTGGTATGAAAATAAAGCGAAGTTCTTGAATTTCCTGGACTAGCATTATTATTGTTATTAAATTTTATTGCCCTTAACTGTTGCTGGAAGGCCGAGACAAATTAGAGGAAAAAGGCGATCGAAGGCCCGTAAGGTGAGTCCTCCCACGCTGGGCTGCTGTCCTAGAACCTCGTCCATTTTACGCACAATGTTTTAATGTTGTGTTTGTGTGCTCATCAATATTTATTGCGGTTCGACTACGTGAGCCGCACACAATCAGCGTCGACTCCTGGGCCAGGACCGGAGTGCTCCCACCACAGCGCACGCCCTCAACAGTTGGGAAAATATTTTTGTTATGCCTGATACGGGACGCTGATACAACGCAAGACTACCAACGGAAAGGTACCCTATAGCACTGTGCTAAATTAATGTTACTTTTCTGACGCCGATTTTGGGTGTATCCCATAATACCATGTATCACCCATGTAGCTATCACTCACAATATCAATCAGACGATATTTTTACAACCATGCTGAATATAATATTTTCTATTATATTATTATTATTATTATTATATTATATTTTCTATTATATTAAAAGATATTGTAGATATATCTGATATTATTAAAAAATACCATTGTATCGGTATTTCAACTGTCTAATTTTGCCTTGAGATTTGTACTGAGGTCTGAATAAGGAATAATCATAATATGCTGAATTTATGTAATAAATTGCATGACCAAAAATCGGATGTACATGGGCTGCCTTTTACATTCGTAGTCTAATGGTCAAGGACCAATAAAATAACATTGAAAATGATTTTATTGTTTTTAAAAAGATGAATACCCTTATTGAAACGTTTTAGCCTATTTGTATATGATTTTAGTGTTTCAATGGGCTAAATAATGTTAATTTCCGCCAATACTTGGGTTTGCCCACTTACTGAGGTATTTTTCTAGTCGTAAAGGAGTTCCGCCAAGGTATTTATTTATTTTATATTTCTTTTTGTGTGTTTTTGCTGTGGCTGACCCGACCCTTTGGACAGTATACTTGTACTCTTAGGTATACTCGTAGCTTAGACCCAGAGCCAAACAATGTAGAGCAATACATTGAAGGAGAAGGACGAGCAGGGGGAGGGCCTTCCGCAGCTAAAGACGACGTTATTTACTATTCAAAAACTTCAATTACCGCAAAGAAGTCGACGGAGCGTTAATCGCTAGCAGGCCATTGTGTGTGTCCACCACGTCCACCCCTCACCGCCGCGGCGGTGGCATCCTCCAAGCCACTGTGTTCCACGATTCCGAGTACGGCTGGGGGCTGGGGCTCTGGCTCTGGCTGGCGTTGGGACTTCTACCCACCTAGCTCCATTATTATGCTGATTTAACGCTTTATTTGCAAATAAATAAAACAAAAGTTTATTGGTTATTAAGTCATTTCCCCGCCGTGGCTTGCCCCGCGACATCCACCACTGGAAACCAACCGTTGAGGAAACACGCGGCGATTTAGCACACGCAGCGCCGAAGAAGGCAACAAATTTTCGCCTTCGTTGTTGCCTTTTGTTTCCCGGACTAGTCAATGGAGTAAAGGCAAAGGTGCGAGGCAAGGCGAGGCAGTACTCCGGGGGCAATTAGGTAAAGCCGATTAGAGTATTTAAGTAAATCAATTGATGTGTAATAAATGGTAGGAACAGCAGACGGGCTCAAGCAAAGCAAGGAAAGAAGCAAAGGTCAAGAAAAGGAAAAAAATATTAACTTAGATCAGATTGTATTACCACCAAAAAGGTGAAGAGTTTTCCATTAATCTGCAGATCGATTCTACAGATGCTCCCAATGAGGGATGTACTCGTTTTAGCTTTATAAAGCAGCCTGGAAAAAAAATGATATCCTAATGGTCTGGCAAGTTATAGTCCTTACAAACCCAGACATATGCACACAAACTAATTAATTAATTAGCTCGTTAAAAAGCGCTACAAAATAATGCATTAAAATACGCTTAAATAAGCCAATAATTTTCCAATAAGGGACATTTTTTCGATTTATCGAATGCAATTGTATTTCCTTTATAGAACTTTTTTTTCTTGAAAAGTTACCACCCAAGTCCCTTACTTACTCTAATAAAAAATCCTTACAAAACTTACAGCGTCTATATAGCTATCCTAACCTCTCATTTAGATATCCTTTTTTCATTCATTTTGATATCCTCCTCTCCCTTTCCATTTCCGTCTCCATCGCTATCCACATCCTCATCTGCAGCTGAATTTCCCTCACGCGACCAAGCAAATGGACAAATGTGGGACATTAAATGCAAATGGCTCTCGTTGCACCTGAGACGACTTCTGTCCAGCTGTCCAGCTGTCCAGCTGTCTCTTTTTCCTCCCCCAAATCCCGCGGCCTGATGAAGGGGGGTAGGGCATTTGGCTAATTAAACACAAACCACCATAGTTCGCAGAATGTGCGATACTTGGGCTCCTGTGCGCCCTACTGCCAGAGAAGAGAAACGCTTTTCCGACCAGGAAAGCAAAATATTGTACAAAAACATTTTAAATTTAAATTTTATTTTAATTTTAGGACATTCTGTGATTTAGTTCGGGAATAATTTTTAGGTAATTTGAACCAGTTCACAGCCAATTAATTTATTGTGAACCGCACTATTCAGCCGACTGGCTGGTTAGTTTATCGGCCAGCATTGAGTGCCCGGAAAGGAGGTTGGCCTCTCCTCTTGCGTCGGAGCTCTCGCTACTCAATAAACAAGCGCCGATGCCATTTGTCAAAGGAGTTTCTCTCAAGAGGTGTCCTCGGAGGAGGCACTGGCACGGGCATTGTTCATTTGCAGCCACAGTGGCCATAAATCGCAAAGCCACGCGGCGTATGAGTTATGCCTTGGACGTCACCTGGGCAGATCATCCTTGAAGAATCCTCCAGTCGACTCAACTGATGAGCGGCCGTGTCAGCAATTTTTCATGCATTTAACAATAGAAGGAAGCGCAAAGCAATGGAAATGGATGACTCTGATGGAAGGTGGAAGTGGAGGTCGAAATGGCACGGCGGCTGTCCCTGGGTAAAAGTCAGATGAGAATAGCAATGACAACGCTCCTTCTCCGTCTCCTTCTCCATCTCCTTTCCACTATTTTTTTTAATCCAATCCACTCCATTCCATTTATTCGCCCGCCCATTCAGTCCTTTTGCTCTAGGGCCAAGATTCCCGCTGTGGTCTAATCCTAACACTCTGAACGGAGACTGTGCACTGCCCAATTCTCAGTTTCCGAAGCAATTTTAAACATGAAAATAATGTACATTTAAAATAGGGCTCTGCAGTGAAGTGCCTTTCCTGCTCGACTTTCCACTCGCACTTGTATTCGCAATTCCTTCGCACTTCTTCCATTTATAGTATGCATTCGCCTGATAAAACTGTGGAATGGCTGGTGCCCATTATGGCCTAATTAGGTTTTCGCAACATTAATTGAAACTTGGCCTTGCCGTGACATAGCCCCAAGCTGCTGCTCCATCGGGCACTCAACCATATTCACGTGCCCTGGCCGTTTGTCTTCACACATTTGTCGTTTTCCTTTTGAACTTTAGGAATGTTTTTGGCTTTTGCAAGGACACGAAGCTGCACCATGTCCTTGTCTCTCTTTTGCTGGCTTCTTGATTGGAACAAATGCATTTCTAATCTCGGCTGGAACGCTTCATTCTTTCTCTATTCCTTCTCGTCCTCTTTCTGTCTCTGACTCCGGCTCTGTGCCTTTTTCTTGGATATTTCTCATTTCATTTTATCGTCTATTTGTCATTGCATTTTGCTTGCACATTTTTTCCCACAGGCGACAGCTCCGCATACATACACATACATATACATGTATACCACCCTCATACATGCATCAACACCAAACGAGGAGGAGGAGCGGGATGAGGATTAGTATTGGGTATGGGGAGACAGGAGCACACATCTGCTGAGGGCTATCTTCAATAGTTTTCCTTCTCAACTTGACCGAGATAAATGGATGGAGTAAGAAGGTTGCATTTAATGGCCAGATGTGTCCGGCTATGTCCGGCTATGCCCAGACGTGGGCAATGAGACCGGAAACAAGTCTAAAAAATGCCCATGAATGGAATGGATCATCTGAACAGACTACGTCCAGCGACTAGACAAAAAAGGTATTCCTGGATGTGATTCGGTCACCAGCTTGTGGGATAGTGACTCCACTGGGAAGGGCTCGGAAGACAAGGTTAAGCTTAAGTCAAAATTTGTAAGATTTATAGACTAAAACGATGGATTTCTGCTTCAGATATATATCTTTGAACGGTCCGAGAACAACATTAATACGCGTGGTACCCACTTGTACGTCTTTGAAGAGAATCATGGGATCTAAATTTAGTTTTTAGTAATTTTTAAAACTATGAATAATAAAAATACAATCTGCAGATGCACATATCTACTCTTGATGGGGAAGACAAGCCAACTAAATAACAGAATACAAATTGAAATTTAAAAGTCCATTGGCTCATCGGGAATCCATAATTATGAGAGTTTTTAGTTTTTTAAGGGCTAGTGCAAAGTAATGCATGGATGGAGTGTACGGAAATGCAGTTCTTAAAAAATAGTACGAGTGCATCTGCCTACAACCTACTGATAAAATAATAAAATACTTTAATTACCTTTAAATTGCTTTTTCAATACATTTTTCAGACAATTTTTGCCAAGGTTATAATCAGAATTAAGTACGATACGTTTAAGCATTCTGTCGATAGTCGACGGCCAGTGGTGCTACTTTTTGGGTAATTATCTTTAAAGGGGCGTGAATTATATTCGAATTGAATTTTTACACCATTCACAACGGCTTCAAAAACGGTTCAAAATATTTTGCAGCTCTGAAAAACTGGCTTAGATAAATATTTGCACTTTCTTTATTGGTCGTTCTGGGTCTCCTGGGTCTGGTGAGTACCTGAACTGTTAACCGATGATTCTTTAATGTTTAATCGATTAAATAGTGATCTTAAAGCGGACTCCTTAGTATTGTTTGTTCATCCATTATCCACAAGATTTCCCATTGGCTCCATTTTTTTCTTTGTCTACAGGTCAAGCCAGAGTTCACTTATCCATGGCTGAAGGGTATACGAGACCAATCTGTTTGCTGATATTTTGTTCTTGTTGCCTCTCTTTGATATTTATTGTGTGAACAGTTGGCGGGCCGTGCATTGCATCACATTTGATTTCAATAGACAATTACAAAAAACTGTAAGTTCAGACTTTCTGAATCTACGCCTCATCCCAATGATGACCAAGCGATTGTTTGCAATCATCCTTGCTCGTTCATCCTTCATGAGGAGCATCCGTTCCCCACAGATCCAATGAGGCTGTTTCATTGAAGGGCAGAGCCTCCCCATCGCCTAAATATTAAATGCAAATGTATGAATACGATTCTTATAATTTACAAATACATATACAATTGATAAAGGTTTTTAATTAAAAAAAAAATCATGGACAACCACAGGAGACTCGGCTGAGCGGCAATCAGGATGGGCATCAGAAGAGGAAGCTACCAGCGAACAGAGCTGCAAGGCCATCGGTGATTACTTAGAAAGAAAATCGGAACGTTAAACAGTTTAATGAACGGATCTTTGGGGCCATTCCGAGATTGCACCGAGAGACCCTGAGAGTCTTCGACAGCCCCATCAAGCGTTTTATTATGTACTTTGAAAGATTTGTAGCCGTAGTTGTTTGCCTTCTTGCAAATTATTTTATTGCAGAAAGTGAGCCAGCTGAATCCAGCGTGTTCTTGATTTGCCAAAGAGCTCCCTCCAGATGCTCCAGCGCTACGACGATGGAGAGCTGAGCCTGTAGCGTCCTGACTGGATAAAGTCCCTTCCATTCGGCCATCTCTTCTGCCCTTTTGGCCGGTTTCAAATGGTTTTATCGAGGTGTAACCCCTGGAAAATAAAATGTATCTCTTCAGGCCGAGCGTTGCACACTAAAATCAATGGTTGATGACTTTGTGGGTATTTTTCACGTAATTTAAAGAACTTTAGACTGAAAGTCAAAGCCAAAGTCAGAGCTAAGGCACTGGAATCGACATCAGTTGGCGAGTTGGCTGAAACAAAAGCCCCCGGGCAGACATTTGACCTGGCTCTCTGCCCGAGCTCTGTGGCCCGAGCTTTTCCTTACTGCTTCTGCTTCAGTGGTGTGCTTCCTTCTTCAGATTGTTCATTCATTTTTTTTTAGTCTCGTGTCTTGCTCAATTCTAAAATCGTAGAAAACCCACCCCCAACTCCCAACGCCCAACACCCAACACCCAGCATCCAGCACCCAAGCCAGTCCTGGCCACACACACACATATCCAAGCAACTCGTTTGGACATTTGGTAGTCTCTATAGGTCGCATTCCATTTTAGTCACGTACAGACGGAAAAGTTATCGGAGATTTAAACGCACGTACATGGGGAAAAGGAAAACTCCGCACATACACTCCCATAGCCGCATAAATACATATGTATACGTACTCGTCCAGTGCGCTTCATAGCCATATTAGATGGTGGCCTTAGAGATTAGGATGGGCATCGCTGAAGGCATTTAAAGAGTGCGGAGTTGTGCCGCGAATAAAACTGAACATTGTTGAAGGAAGTAATTTTTTAATTCTAAGAGGAAACCGCCTGCCCCCTCCGACCGGCATCCGTACAGAGGTGCCCTTCGACGGAGTTATATAAAAAACTAAAATCTGTCATCAAATGCCGTGAGTTATTGTAAAATGTCGGATCCAGTTCGTGTCCCTGTCGCCGACTCTGTCTGGGACTCCGCCCCGCCCCGGCTTTGACTCCCACTCCGATTCCGATTCTGACGGGGTCTCTGAAGCGGGGTTGGAGGGTCGTAGGGTCGGACTTGAATGGTGTCACCCCAGACGCTGCGGACGATGGCACGTAGTCGGAGAGAGAGGAAAAAGTGCCAACTGTTTTGCTTGTCAAATTGAAATTAAAAGCCAAAATGCCTCGACTTGGCTGCGCGTCGCTGCCAGCGCCACAGCCAGTGCCTGGTCCATAGATATAGTCTTTTTATAAAATCAATAAAACCGAATAAAATATATGGGTTCACTGAGGCAGCAACTGGCACGTAGCCGGTTAGGTTCCTCAGTTTTGAACCGAAAGGAACTTCTGCCGCCCATACCAGACCGGACCAGTTCTGCGCTCAGTTTTATGGGGGATTGTGATGAAAAATTGAGGTCAAGTGACCTTGGCCCACATCAGCTGGAAAAAATTAAGATAACAGATTTCAGAAGTATATTTCTAAAACATTTTCGGAACTCCTAGGCTCCTTGATTCAAAGTACTGTTCCTATTTCTTGCTTCTTTTAATAATCTTATTATTTTTGATCGATCAGATCAGATCGGATTATTATTATAGCCAGAAGGAACAAATTAAACTGCAGTGGCTGTGCATCCCCCTTCCACGCGCTCACCCATTCCCTCTCTGGCGGAGGATATCCCAGCAGGCTAAAGTCCCAGCAGCTGAAATCAAAGGGGACTTTGGGTCCTGCGAGAGGGTGCGGCAAGGTAGAGCATACCCCAAGACACAAGCCACACATATGTGAGTATCTAGTTATCCTTCCCATATTCATGATAGGATTCATGACTGTTTAGAATTCAGTTCGTCAGAGTAGGCCCTTATCGGTTGTCAAATAGTTGCACAGGCACAGTCACAGTCACAGACTCGAAATAATATCATTGAGCTCCCAAATCGAATTTTTCATTCCAAATTGTTCGGCTTTTATTTATCAGGAACCAGCTAAATCCGACAAATTTGACCAGGTCTCGACTCTGCAGGAAGTTCTATTGGGCGCCCACAAGCCAAATGAAGACGCTGGCGCAGGCGCAGACGCAGACGGTAAGGCGCTTCATCTTCAGTCAGTGGGAATACATCCATCTGTTCTTCCAGCGCCAGTTCCGGGTGGCGGTGATAGGAGCAGCCGGAGGCATTGGCCAGCCCCTGGCGCTCCTCCTGATGACCAACCAGCTGGTGGCCGAGGCACTCGTGCGAGGCCTTCGCCTCGGCCAGCTCCTTCCTGTCCGGCATGCCGGTGCCCTTGCCCTTCCCCTTCCTCTTTCGGCGGGGCGAGGCAGAGAACGAGGCCAATCCCGTGAAAATGAACGAGTGGAAGATGAACTGGGCCAGACACACAGGATCATCCGGTTCTCATCGGGCAGCAGGAGCACGGAACACTGAGCGGCATCCAGGCGCACTTCCGCTCTCAGATCTCTCTCAGCGCACAAGTCCATGGATAAGCAGCTGTGGGTTAGGACTCCCTTCGATCTGCCCGCGCAGCTGGATGATCCTCGTCTTGCCGCCGCTCTTTCGGAAGAGGCTCACCTGATCGAGACTACTTTCAGGGGTTAAAATCCGGAATGGTACTGTAAATATAACTTCCAGAGATAGGGATTTTAAAGAAAAGACATCCGTCATTTCTGATATAATTTTATTGAATGATCTTTTGTATGTTTCTTAAATTCTACTTGGCTGAGGGCCAGCGTAGCTGCGCCGCCAGCAACGCCTGCAGCGGAGCGGCCGCATTTATATGTTTGTTATATATGCCCAGCGCTGTTGATAGCGGGGGGCGCGAGGGGAAGATCCACATGCTTGTGTGGATCATATTCAAGTGCCGTCGGCTATGCTATACATGCCGACGCTGCACTAATGTAGTACCAGGCATATATGTGTGATCGTATTTCGTCGCACTGAATATGCCTGGGAATGTTTATTGCATAAACACTGCAACAAAGTGTTACAGTGTGTTCCCTTTTAAGTACTCTTGGTACAGTGGGTATTGGCTATATATATGCATACTACATCTCCCTCCTTTTGAAAAATAACGTAATATTTATGAAGTTATTTTATAATTTTAATATGATAGTTATTTAGAAAAATATATTTAGAAAAATTTTTTTTTTTTTAATTAAATGAATTTAATACTAATACATACATATATATCCCATAGTTCAAAAAAAAATTTTTTTTTTTTCTTTTTTTTTTTGTTTTAGTAAAGAAAATTAAAAAGATTTGATATATTCCTATAGATATACTTATGTATGGCCATACTAATTCTATCTATGAGTAAAAAAGTTTTAGTCTATCCTTATGTACTTTTTGTTTTTTGTCTTTTATATTTGAAATTGTTATATTATCATTTTCTCCTATACTATCTACCTTATATGGTCCAGTATATTTAAAATCTAACTTATGACCTGTTTCATTTTTCAATAAAACCTTATCTCCTACTGCTATTTCTAAATCTTTTATTTTCGAGTCATATATAATTTTATTTCTTCTCTTATTCTCCTCGAGCATAGTTCTTGCTCTTTTATAAGCTATTTCTAACCTATATTTACTCTCTTTAGAGTAATCTTCTATGTTATATATAGGTGCTATATTATCTATACTATAAAATTTTGTTGGTATATTTGGTGTTCTACCGAATACCAATTCATATGGACAATAATTATGTGCCATTGATGGTGTAGTGTTGAAGCAGAAGACAAAATATTGGAGCCATACGTCCCAATCAGTCTTATCAACCGATATGTATGAACGTATGTACTCATTAAAAGTTCTATGACTTCTTTCTACTGTTCCTACTGTCTGGTGGTGGTGCGCTGTTGACGTTATGTTTTCTATTTTTAGATATTTACATAAGTCGTTAATGATTGAATTTTTATATTCTGTACCCATGTCCGTGATGAACGTCTTCATTGGACCGTACTTCAGAATAAATTTTTCAAAGATAGCTTTTGCTACCGTATTTGCGCTTTTATTTGATATTGGGATGGCAACTAGATATTTTGTTAAGTCACAGATTAAAGTGACTGCATATTCGTTGCCATTTTCTGATCTTGGTAATGGACCTATTGTATCCACTATCACTCTGTCAAAAGCATGTACAGGTGTATCAGTTATTGTTAATGGAGTTTTAGTATGCGTAGTTATTTTCGCTTTTTGGCATTTTGGACATTTTCGTATGTACTTGGTTATATCGCGAGTTAAACCTTTCCAGAAATAATATCTTTTGACCTTGGCCAAGGTTTTTGTTATGCCTGTATGTCCTCCTTGTATGGGATCGTCATGGTATGTAAACAGTATAGCTTCTTTTTCTTTCTCCTTATTTATTTGGGTCACCGGCTTGAGTAGCGCTACTCTTAATGATTTTAGTATCTTATTGCCCATTATTTTAAAAGATTCTATTGAAATAGTTTCAAAGATCTTATCGCTCGGTGCCATCTTGAGTTGGCTAATTTTTAGTATACCGGCTTGTAATTCAAGCCTTTGGAAGAACTGACCTAAATCGAGAATTCCATTGGTGTACATATTGCCAACATCAATTCTTGCTATAACTTTTTTTCCATGTTTTAGCAAACATTTTGAATCTGTTATTCGCAAGGTCACTACCTTTCGTACTTCGTCATTTACAATGACTTCATATACGTTGGGCTGAGAAGCTTTATTTAGAGTTTGCCTAGGCAAATCTAATTTTTCTGTTCCTGCGCAGGAATTTTTCTGTTTACTTTGGTTTCTGGTAGTGACTTTTAGTATTGTTCCTGTTTTGTGTATTTCTTGTAAATCTTTGATGGTTATTCTTGATAACGCATCTGCTACATAATTATCTTTTCCCTTTAGATACTCGACTGTGAAGTCATATTCCTCTAATTCGAGCCGCATGCGTGTAAGTTTTGAGCTAGGATTGACCATTGAAAATAAGTATGTTAGTGGTCTGTGGTCCGTTTTCACTGTAAAGTGTTTTCCATAAATATATGGTCGAAAATGAGTAATTGCCCAATGAATTGCTGCTAATTCTTGTTCTGTTGTACTTTTGTTACTTTCGCCCTTGGTGAATGATCTGGACGCGTACGCAATTGGAAGTTGGAGATCTTTATGGTTTTGAGTTAAAACCGCTCCACACGCTTGCTTACTTGCATCCGTTATTATACAAAATTCTTTTGTGAAGTCTGGGTATTGTAACAAAGTTGGTTTGATGAGTTGCTCTTTTAAGTGTAAAAATGCATTTTGGCATTCATCTGACCACTCAAATGGAACATTCTTTTTACATAATCTGGTTATGTGCCGGGAATAGTCGGCGAAGTTTCTAATAAAACGTCTGTAATAATTGCAGAATGCAACGAATCTTCTAGCGCTGTCCGCGTCGTGCGGGACTGGATAATTTTTGATGACGTCATATTTCTTGTCATCTGGCAAGATTCCTTTATCAGTGCATTTATGGCCGAGAAAGGTCACTTCATGCATGAAAAATGAACATTTTTGTGGATGTAATTTTAGGTTGTGTTTCCTACATACCTCAAAAATATCTTGTAAGTTTTTGAGCATATGTTTTTCGGAACAACCAATGACTATAAGATCGTCCATATATAGGAATGCTTGCGAAGCTTCAAGTCCAGAGAATGCAATAGTCATCATTCTCTGAAATGAATTTGGCGCTATTTTTAAACCAAATGGTAATCGCGTGAAGCGATATGAGCCATTGCTCGTTGAAAAAGACGTTATATTACGTGAACTTTCTTCTAGTTCAATTTGATGAAAACCTGACATTAAGTCAAGGCATGAGAAATATTTTGCTCTACCTAGTTGATCCAAAATGTCATCAATTCTAGGTAGTGGGAATTTATCTGACAAGAGTTTCTTATTTATTTGACGATAGTCAACTACTAATCGCCATTTCTTTTGTTCAGTGCCCGGAAGGACTTTCTTTGGTACAAGTAATAGTGGGCTGTTATATTCTGATACGGACGGTTCGACTATTTTGTCGTCTATTAATTTTCCTACTTGCTTCTGGATCTCTGTAACTTGGCTATGCGGGCTTCGATAGTTTTTGATGTATACTGGTTCGTCATCCTTCAATCTCAATTTTTGTTTATAAAAATTATTTGTTGTTATTGATTCGGTGTCAAGCCCGAATATGTCACTATATTTGGAACATAATTCCGTTAATGGTTGTTTGAATGGAGCTGGAAAATTCTTTTTGAGCTGAGCTAGGACAGTTTGTTCCCTGATTTTAGAAGTTGTTTGAACTACATTGTAATTCGAAAGTGGTTCATACTTTAAATTATTTATATTAATTAATTGGTCGGTACTGGTCGTATTCAGTAATCGGACAAACGCATTTTGCGTGGTTGCAACTGTGTTTGCAACAAAAATACCAGTTTGGATTTCCTGGTTTGGAATTAGAACATTATCTTCACTTGAAGTTAGTTCTATTTTTCGAATAACTTGTGATCTTGCTGGTAGAAGTATTGTATTGTTACCAGAACTGTATGTTATTGGAACATAAATGTGAATGTTTATATTGTTTGGTCGTATTATAAACCAGTCTTCTGAAGGTTTTAGATCAATTTGACAATTTAATGCTTTTATAAAATCAATCCCTATTATTCCATCACATGGGATTGCGAAATTTTTGTTTACTAAATGGAAATTGTGAGGAATTATGTATTTATCTGTCTGTAGCTCTATTGGTGCAAGGCCTAGGGATTTTATAATACCTTCACCTATGCCTTGAATATCTATTTTACTATTTATTTGTATGTCGTTGAAGACATCTGAAGTTTCTTTTATTAGCGATATGTTCGCTCCTGTATCTACTAGGAATGTTAGATGTTTTCCTGTATTGGCATTGTTAAATGACACGAAAATGTTAAGATTGAGATTGATGGTTTGAACCTTTGCTTTTAATAGTTTGGAGTATCTAAAGGAGTTTGGGAGTTTCCCGAAGCCGTCTGGGTAACACGGACATTATTGTTGTGTCCTCTGTTCCCATTTCTGACGTAGTTTTGGTTGTTATGGGATGTGCCGTTACCACGGTTATTTCCTCTATAATTACCACGACCTCTATAATTATTTGGCTGATAATTGTTATTGTAATTGAAGTTCCTGTTTGAATTGCTGTTATTGTAGTAACCACGACCATTTTCTCTACCTCGATAGTTACTTCGGTAGTTACTACCGCGATAAGCTTGTCCTCTACGCGTGTACAATATTGAATTAGCATTGCCAGTCATCTCAGTACTACATTGTATATACTTTGCGACGGCGTCGTTCATGGTCGTAAAGTTACCTGCTTCTAAAATGGTTTTTAGTTTACCATGCTCACAATTTTTAACCATTGTGCTAATGGCTTCTTTTGTACTGAATTTATCGGCATGTTCGGCTGGTAGTCCTTCATCGATGTACGAAGCTTCAAGTAGCTTTCGCAAATTATCGATTTCTGTGGTAAATTGGGTTGCAGTATTTCCTTTTTGGCATACTTTTGCCAATTTTGCTTTGACTACGTCAGACGTTTCACCGACTATAGTGTCTTGTAATTTCTTTATAATTTCATTTATTGTTGTAAGTTCTTGAACTTTGTACAGTGTTGATCCTATTTTGTGTAAGTGATTTGTATGATTTGTCAAATCTACTTTTATTTTCTTCTAATGATTTGTAAATTTCCTGCCATTCCATTCTTAGTTTTAAGTTTTAAATATTGCAAAGTCAATTACTCTGCCCAGTATCGAATGTTCATTTATTACTGATTTTACTACAATACCTGGAATGGTAGTTAACACAATTGCTTTTTGTGTTTTTGAACAGTCTATTAAGGGCGAAAATTCTAAATGAAATGTACTCATGTACATATATTCGAGCTCTAATATGCTCCTTGGGGTCGTTGAGACCAATTGTAAAATTCTGTTTTTAAAATTTGGGTCCCTGTTATAAACATTCCTAATTGCGTTTAGAGTTGTCATTTTATTTTTCCCTTTCAAATTCTATATTTTGTCCAAATCATTAGCCTTACTCAAATATTTCTTTTTAAGGCATTTATTGTGCAGCTTATAAATTTTGAAAAAGACGTTAGCACACAGAATAACAACAATTATCATCAACAGGGTATTAGTAAAGCCTAAATCAATTTCTTTTGATTCTACTTTATTAATTACATTTGCAGTGGAATCCACTGTCTTGGTGTCCACTAAACCCATGCTGGTGACAATCCCTGTTTCTCTATGAAAAAGTATGCCATTTATATATGGCTTATTTTTGGTGTCATTTCCTAACTTACTTATAGTATTGTCTTTCATTCATATTAGTTTTTGAGATGCTTTAAATATATTTAATTAATATTAAAACTAATTTTTGAAAATATGAAGATAGAGTGTTAGGGCATAGGGCTGATTTACATTGGTTTTTTTTTTTTTTTTTTTTTTTTTTTTTTTTTTTTTTTTTTATCAGTCCTATGTTTTTAGTGAAAGCCTAACAGATATTAGTAGTTTACAAGCAGCGTGTTACGCATCGACTTGTGGGTAGAAGTTTAAATTATTGGCAATTCAGGCATTGGCAAAATGCAGCCTTTATTGCGTTACTTTGCATCGCAAAGTTTGTTGTTGAGTTCCTCCAGTTGGGTTTTCAATTTTTCCTGGTCCTCGTTGATTTTTTCTGTCCGTAGTAGGTCTTTGACCAACCTACGTTCCCGGAGCAGTTTAATTCGCTTCCCTCCCCGCTTTTTCTTTGGCTTGGGCTGTTGCGGCTGTTGGCGTGCCCGGTACTCAGCTATTGTGAGTGGGCGTGGTCCATCGGTTGGACAAGCCTCCAGAGCCTCCTGTAGGCTTGGCTTGTCCCTTTGCTCGAGGGGAGCAGCGTTTATTAAATCTGATTCCAGATTGGCATCCACCGGTGGCGTAAGAGGCGTTAGGCCTCTCACGCGAATTTATTTTTCGGCTGCTGATGTCCTGGGCCTCTGGGCTCAGGCGGTTCCGGTGCCGGTCATCGCACAGGTATTCGTCGTACGCTCTATGTAGCGCTGTCGGTGCCTTTTCAGGTCTTTATCTTCTTTTATGTCAGCATGCTTCTTGTTTAATTTTTTTTTTTTTATGAAAATCCAGTAATTTATTAGAGGCAATTTAAACGTGAAATTTGGATACGCAGGATTATTTTTGGCTCTCACTGTTCACGGTCATTTGGAAGTGTATTTTAAATGCACATTTTCTTTTGTTTTTATTGGACGATTTGATTTTCAGCTGATAAAAATTACATTTGGAAGTGTATTTGGAAGTGTATTTTAAATGCACATTTTCTTTTGTTTTTGCGTGAAAACCGTTTTTGCAGAATTATTTATTTTTTTTTTTTTTTTGGTCCTGTCACGGTCGCCATGTAAATATAACTTCCAGAGATAGGGATTTTAAAGAAAAGACATCCGTCATTTCTGATATAATTTTATTGAATGATCTTTTGTATGTTTCTTAAATTCTACTTGGCTGAGGGCCAGCGTAGCTGCGCCGCCAGCAACGCCTGCAGCGGAGCGGCCGCATTTATATGTTTGTTATATATGCCCAGCGCTGTTGATAGCGGGGGGCGCGAGGGGAAGATCCACATGCTTGTGTGGATCATATTCAAGTGCCGTCGGCTATGCTATACATGCCGACGCTGCACTAATGTAGTACCAGGCATATATGTGTGATCGTATTTCGTCGCACTGAATATGCCTGGGAATGTTTATTGCATAAACACTGCAACAAAGTGTTACAGTGTGTTCCCTTTTAAGTACTCTTGGTACAGTGGGTATTGGCTATATATATGCATACTACAGTACAACAAAAATTATGGACACATTTGCTCCCACTAACTGTCCGGCATACGTCTGGTCGCCAGCCCGAAGCGCACCCCGAGCACGCCCGCTCGATGCGCACGAGCCCCCTCCATTTCGTCTCGAATCGGACTCCGCAACTGAAATGTGCGGAAACCATCTCGCTTCTTGGGTTTCTTAATTTTGACTTCCGTTGTGGGCAAGGCGGACGACTCGTCCTCGCACTACAGCGACAGCCAGTAGTCGTCGCCCGCGAGGGCGCGCCGCTTTCTGCAGCGCTCGGGCAAGGTGGACGACTTCGGTGCCCACTCGGACTCCTTGCTTATCAAGGATGCCAACTCCAATACCTGGCTGTGGCTGTAGTATGAGGGCGAGTCGTCCGACTTGCCCACAACGAAAGTGAAGATCAAGAAACTCACGCGCGGTCGTTCCCTGAAACTGGGCAAAGCTGCCAACAAGTGGGATGGTTTCCGCACATTTCAGTTGCGTTGTCGGATTGGAGAAGAAGTGGAGAGGGCTGGTGCGCATCGAGCGGGCGTGATCGGGGTGCCCTTCCAGCTGGCGACCAGACGTATGCCGGACAGTTAGTGGGAGCAAATGTGTCCATAATTTTTATTGTACCATTCCGGAGTTTAACCCCTGAAAGTAGGCAATTGTTTGAGTATTTTATAAAGAAAAGAAAAAATTATTTGTGTTTTTATTGGCCTTGTCAATGCAAAACATATAGATGTTAGATATAGATTAGGCATCTTGATCTGCCACTGCCACAGGGCTCGATGAAAGAAAAATGAATTTTCTTATGGTTGGAATAGGTTGTATTCATTTTGTAGTTCTCTTCAAAAACTTATTTTCGTCATAAATTTATACTCTCTAAACGATTAACAATTGAAGAATATATAAAATACGTAATTTTAATTGCGCAAAGCCATAAAAACATATTAATAACTCCTCTGATGAGATTGCATTGTAAAAATTGCACTTAAATTGTTTAATTTTACACATTATAGTACTTCAAAGTCGTAAGAAAAAATTGCAGTGTTAACAGCACATGCTTCTAGCTATTGAACAGCTCGTTAAACAGCTGACAAATTAACAGTGGTTCGCTCTGTTAAAATGTGGACTACATAACATGGAAGACCAATGTTATTCTAATATAAATCGGTAAAAAATATTTCATTTTTACGACTTACAAATGGATTTTGGCCAGAAAAAGTGGAATAATTCTCCATAGTGCACTCCCTAGAATTTACTTACCGGAAGAAGTATTTAAGTATGTGCATTGGGGTTATTTATTTTATTATTTTATTTTAGTTTTTATTTTATTTATTCTTTTATTTGTACAAATTTAAATTTCAAATTAAAGAAATAACTAAACTACTAACTAAATAATGTTGGGAGCTGCAGACTTACTATACATCTATCGCTCTGATCCGATTACATTTTCTGTATGTTTGAGAATATTCAGATATAATCCAACGCCAATCCTCCCAGATCGAAATGATAATAATTAATTTAAGTTCATATTTACCACTAAACGAAAGTGTTTTTTGTATGTAAATGTTTATGTATGTGTGTATATATCGAATCAACATATCATTTGGAATGCATACATAAGATAAGGAAAAATATCTAGAAAATTGGATAAGTATATCAGCCACACGGCCCACTGCCCCACTGCCTTTCGGTGGTAATTTGTCAAAGAGCTTTTCCTTTGCTGAAAATGTCTGGTATTCATAAGCCATATTCGAATGAATTAACGCATTCGTTCATTTGTTGATGATTCAAGTGCCGCTTCGACTCTCGGCAATCCTGCGGGATCTGCTCCGCTCCGACCCTCAAAAGCAAATGCACCTCGCGGCATATGGATCCAGTTTGGCAATTATTCATGCAGCCTAAACACAAAACAGAAGCCCCAAACCGGGACTCGTGTGTGTGGGTGGGTTGAGCGTGCGTGTCTGTGTGAGTGTGGTATGAATGGTTGGATATGAATGGGCGTGAGTCCATGTGGGTGCAATTAAACGAAACTGTCTGTCTATCTGTCTGCCCGCCCGCCTGCCCTATCTCCCTCTCTCGCGCACTTTGTCTTGCGATGTTCCGTTGTTTTGCTGCGTTCGCGCAATTTTCCCATTTTCCCGTTCGCTTATTAATGAATTTTCCAATAATTTCTGCTAGCTGCCGCTGCTTTGCTGCTTCGCTGCCCCGCAGCCCTGCAGCCTGCCGAATGGGCTGCCTGGTGGGTGGAGACGCGGGAGACGTGGGAGACGTGGGACCCGCTGGTACGGTGCTGCTGTCCATGTGCTGTTGGCATTTTGGTTGCACTTAGGCTTATTGTTTGGTGCCTGGCAGAAGGATGGAACGAAGGACGGAAGGCTGTACACTCGTACTCGTACTCGTACTCGTAGCAGGCCGAATGTTTGCCAGGCAGCCAACGATGCTTCTGCCATTAAATCATTTTATTTCGACATTAGACAGATGGTGAGCAGAAGGAGCAATAGGCTTACACTCGAACAATAGCCCGATAACTGTAACAGTTTCGAAAGCCTTCGAATAGCTTTGCCCCAACTGTTTTCAGACAGCCATTTAAATTTGGGCCAAGTAAATGGTTTGAAAGACAATCAAATAAATATAAGAAAAAGAGTAATACTGAGAGTATTATTAGGAAAAATACTAAAGGCTTAACAGGAGAACAAGTAGATGAAATAACTATAAAGAATATGTGATAAAACAAGTGTTATTTTTAGTTTTTATTGAAAAATAATCAGAAGTAATAATTAAATATAAGGTTTTAATACAAATAAAAAATAACATTTATTTTTTTGTAATAAAAACCAGAAATAACACTTATTTTTATTAAATTTTCAATAAAAATAAGGAAATAATTGTAAGATTGCAATTTATATTTAAAAACTTATAAGAGGGTACCGAACACCAAGACGCAATTATCTTTCGGTACTACAGGCGATAATGAGTCCCTCGCCAAAAGAAAGCGTCTGCCATGACCGAGGGAACACTCTATGGGGCGCTGGGCCACAAGGCCCTACGACTACTCATAGTTTTCGTCCTGTGGCAGTCGATTTCCTGCTCGACCTCGTCTTCGTCTTCGCCTGGGCTTTAACTTTCAATTGTTTGGGGAATTTGTAGGGAGGGCGAGAGAGAGTGAGGGAACGTTTTCTGCCATTAGCCATGGTTGGAGTGGAGTCGATAAGTGGGTGGGATGGGCAGGCAGCAACCATTCACAGCTGGGGCCCTTGTTAGTGCTGTTAATGCTGCTGCTAATGTTAACCTGCTATGTATGTTGGTTAAGTTAATTTTGGCCTTTATCGCCTGGAAGGGAGAAGGTGGAGATACCAGTGGAAAGCCATTGGGGAACCGCTTACCCCAAGGCAGCCAGAAGGCAGAAGCCAGAAGCATGCATTCCCACGGCAACAAGCCCATTAAAACGCTTTGTGGGGAATGGGCGGGGGAAGGTGGACTCCTCATCGATACCCAACCAACCACTCAGCGCCATTGATCCAATCATTCATTTTTGGCGGCGGCAGCAGAGGCGGACGCAGAGGCCAAGACATTTTGATTGCCCAGTAAGTGTATCGGAAGCGGAAGGGGAAAGAGAAAGGGCGGCGGGTTGGGACCAGGCAGACGTCATCCATTCAGCACAGTGGGACAAATATGCACACTCGTGGCTGCACCTCAAAACGAAAATCTCTCACGACAGTCACCAATAACACTCTAAGAATAATTTCAAAATATTTCTGCTCTTCATCCCATTAAGAACAAAGAAGAAAGATGATTTCTCCGCTGCACCACTGCGCGGGAGAATATCTGTGGGGTAGATGGTAAATGATTTGTTTTATTTCCATGCGATTTACTTAAGAAATCGAACGCTTTACGATTTTGATTTGCGCCTGGTGTTTGCTTATGAAAGTGCTACTTACAATGGCAACAATGGGACGCCAGCTCGAACCGCAGACTGGCAGAACCCATATAGCCCTCCATCCGCCATCCGCCATCCTCTATCCTCTATCCTCGTAGAACTCCTAATACCAATACCAATTCCAGTGCCAACTCCCGAGTGGCTGGTGTCGTTGCTCGCTCCGCTTCTGTTGGGATTGGAATGGGGGTTGGGGGGTTGGACTGGATAGAGTGGAGTGGAGTGGAGTGGAGTGGAGTAGAGTGGCTGGGCTTGTTATCCTTTACGCGAGGACTCGCTGGTAATCAATGAAATTACTTTTTAGTTCAAGGCAAGCCAATAGTGTTGCCAAATGAAATTATTGTGAGTCAGTGCCAGTGGCAGCGGCAGTGGCAGGGCGAAAGAAGCGCGCGGTCCTGACAGGACCTGGCCCCTGCTCAGCGTTTGCTAATGAAGTGTTGCCAAGATTGGAGGCGGTATGGGGCCCTGCGAAAGGGAGGGGCTGAGATATTGGCGGGACATGCTAGCACACATTTTTCAGTTATTGCGCTTTCTTTACTCTAGTCTGCTCTCCTCTGCTCTGCTCTGCTTTGCTCCGTTCTTCTCTCCTTTCGTTTTTTGGGTTGGGTGTTGCATACATTTGCGCTTAATGGCTTTGGGGAATTCCGATGACGTTTATAGTCGACAGCCAGCTCCTGCTCCTGCTTCTGCTTCTGCTCCTGCTCCTCCTCCAGCTCCTCCTCCAGCTCCTGCTCCTGCTTTGGCTACTGCTTTGGCCACTGCTCTTCGCATCCTCGGGGAAATTTGCTTTTGAAACTTTCCTGCTTTTCCTCTCTCACTCTTGCTGGAGGGTGGGGGGGGGTGGGGGAGGGAATGTGCATGTGCGAGAGTAGGAAAACACTTAAAGCTGGTCGCAAAATGAATAGCAAAGAAATGGATTCGAAAATACATAAAATAAAGCAAAGTCCTGGCTGGACAATAACTCTTTGATGGTCAATGATTTGCTGATGGATGATCTTTCAAGCTCTGAAAGAGCTGACTGCACAGGAAGCTAATCGGAGATTGTCAACTTGTCTGGCTGCTTTTTATGGATTACTATATGTCGCGGGGTTCGGGGGACATTACAGTCAGGATGGTCTTAAAGATTGGACAACAATGGATTGGGGGATGAGCTCAGGATACTCGTAGTGTAGGGCTGGATCAGTCCTGAAGGTAAAGGCCAAATGGGGAAACATTCGGAAACATAAATAAAACAGACTAAGGCTGATTCTGGATTGACACAAGAGGACTTCGCAGGAGTCCTGTTTTGGCTAAAGTTTGATAAAGTTGGTTGAGGATTGCCTGATTATGGATTGTGGATAACGTATAAAGGGACTCGAAATGAGGTCCAACATTTCCTACATCACTTCTTGCCCCAAGTTTTCCACTTCTGCTCCGCACCAATCCTTTCGGTATCGATGTGATCATCGGCTCGGTCTTGATGAAGTGCCAGTCGCGGCAGAAGTCGAGTTCAGCAAATTACTGCAAATAGTTGCTCATCTCGGGGCGGCGTGTATTGCCATCCAGGATGATTGACTGCGGCCAGGGTAGCCGCCTCCGCTTGAGGAGGATGGATGGATGCATGGATGGATGGATGGATGGATGGCTGGATGGGTGGTTGGGTGGGTGGTAGATGCTTGGT
This sequence comes from Drosophila helvetica, assembly GCA_963969585.1. NCBI lineage: Eukaryota > Metazoa > Arthropoda > Insecta > Diptera > Drosophilidae > Drosophila > Drosophila helvetica. The sequence goes on along the minus strand of OZ018401.1, from coordinate 15,512,102 downwards.
GGCATTGAAGGGTTAAGCGGGTCACAGTTGTCGCTGCTGGGCTGGCTGACAGTTGCAATTAATGCGGCAGTTGCAGTTGGGTTTTTGTGCTGCACTTGCCAAAGATGATGCAACATGAGGAGGAGGAGGAGGAGCGGCAGCAGCAGCAGCAGCAGCAGCTGAACATGCCCCTTGCCCATGACAATGTCGTTGTCGTTGTTGATGACATCCTATGCCTCTTCCTCTTACCAGAATCCCTCCCAGAATTCCATCATCCTTGCCCCGGTTGCCTGCCTGCCCGCCTGCCCGCCTGCCTGCCCCGCGTGACTCCCTGCCACGCTGCCTGCCTGCTGCTGTCTCCTGCTAATTGGCATGCATCAATGCATCGATGACGTTTATTAGCAGTACTCAGACACACTCGAGGGGCTCCAGGCTGCCACAGCGGAGGTGGGTGTGGCATATGGCAGGATTGAGGATTACACTCTCTGATGACGTTATTGTGTGCGCAGTGCGGCAAATTAACTTAATTTGATTTAATGGGCATCGCGAGTCAGATAGAGTCCGGGATCCAGGCCCAGAGAGCGACAGCATCAGGCAGCATGAGATGGGATAGAGTGGGCGGGCGAGGGGGACGAAAGCCCTTCTCATATTGTAATAATGGCGATGATTGGATGCAGCTGCTGCATGCTGCATTCTGCTTGATGCTCGGGTGATCAGCCCTGAGCGGGCCTTTTAAGTGCCTGATAATGCGGCCGCTACCATCGAGCCTTATTCCATCACAAAACTTAATTGGCCCACTGTTTTTAGCCCACTATTCTATTCGCAAAACCTGGAAAAATCTTGGAATCTTACGCAACAAACACTAAGCCAAGAATTGGTAACGTAAAAGATTCTATCCTGACATAATCCTGGCGCAAGCTAAAGGACTATGTAAACAAATTGAATTATACCTACAGAATATAGAATATTCTACAATGGAATGGAAAATACGTGGTAGATTGGATATTTCAATATATATTAAATTATACGAGATATATGCGGTCGGGCGGAACAGTCCATGATTTTACAATACGATTTTTAAACTCGTTTTTCTCGAAACAGCAGGGTTTTCCGACGTGGGGTACTTTCTATAGTTTCGAGGTATCAACCAATTTCAATTTTTCTCCACTCAAATTAAAGATTATTCAATTCTGGTGGCCTGACTGAAAGCTTGAAAATTAAATTTTTTAAATTGTTTTTTTTTAATTGTTTTAAGTTTTTTTTTTTGTTTATCAGAGATTGTCAGGGCCCAAAATTTTAAATTTATTTTAAGAATTTTACTTGGTTTTGTAATTTCAAATGACATGCGGAAGCTGTAGAGGTTTCGAGTGGGGTAGCTTCGTGCCGACAAAGGCCACCATTTTGAAATATTTGTATAAGGAAAAAATTGAATGAACTACTGCGTTCAATCAAAACCAGAACCTGCTGAAAAGTTATTGCACAATACTGTATTTTGTGTCGCGAAAAATGTTCTGAAATGTAGGCAAACTTTTGGGCCTTAGAACGGTAACCTCCCCTTATCCTCTTTGATGTTATCCTTTGTGACAATGCTTACAGCTAGATCCTTTAAAAAATAGTTTATGGTCTCGCATACATACATATACATATTTACATTCTATACCAAGCCATATGTTTCTCAGATTAGTATTCAATTGAATCTCTGTCCAAGTCCTTGGCCAGTCCTTAACATGGAATATGATTTTGTTACATTCAAATATCCTATTCATAATTGTGTAAGTTTTTAGTCTGCCTAATCTGTCCTAGTAATGGTTCTATCCTCTCTCCCATCCAATCAGACCCCAATCTGATCCAGCAGAGAGTGAAAGCCTTGTAAAAGTTCCCTTCAACAAGCGCCACTTGTCCAAGCCTAGGATGAGTTTTATTACTATGTTCACCCCAATCCCTGCCAGCCCTCAAAAATCTCATCAATTGACACAACTGTGAGTCCACCCACACACACACACACACATACACACACGATCCCTCTGGCAGGGGGCCACGAGGTCTTCATTAGCCCGCGAGATGTAAACATTCATTCAGGGCTCTCCAGGTATCTGTTCCTCTCGCTTGTCTTTCAAACAAATGTACACACATACATATGTACATACACACACATATGCACGAGTATACGAGTACGTATGCAATCCTCCAAGAATAAGTATTCCTCACGAAATGTGTTTGGGGAGCACTGATTTAGCTCCTGGCTCCTGGCTCCTGGCTCCCTGCCCCGTTGTCTTTGTCGCCGTCGCCGTCGTTGTCGTTGTCGGTTCTTCTTTCGTTGATACCACTGTTCCACTTATTGTCGTTGTTGTCGTCGTCGTCGTCGTCCTCGTCGTCATCAGGTCGAGTGGCAGCATTTAATGAGGTGCAAATGAGCTTGTCCTGGCATCAACAGCACCAAGACACTCAGAGAGACGATGGGTGGGGGGAGGCGGCACGAGGGATAGAAGAAGAGTCGCATCACTTTAAAAAGAAATTAGCTGCCAGGAGTAGGCCAAGTGGCAGAGGAGGACCCAAGGAGAAGCAGCAGCAGCAGCAGCACGAGCAGGAGCAGGAGCATCAGGCCGGAGGGGGACGAAGCAAGCGTCAGGATGAGTGGCAAATGTTGTTGCTAATTTCTTCAGTTTTTTTCTTCTTTTTTGCCTTTTATATACATATTTTGTTTTTTTTTACTTCTCTCTGCAACTGTCTGTCTGTGTGTTTTGAGAATTTTACATATTTTCTATGAAAATTACCATAGACACATGGCTGTTGGCCCCCATCGCCATCTAACCGACCTGCCACCGCCCCCTCGTGGCCCTCCTGCTCTGCTCAAATGCTAGGCACGTAGTCGTGGGTGCACCCACTTAACATGATAAGCGACAAGACACCTAACATGTTCAACACGACACCTTCACGACGACGGCAACGACAGGAGTCTCCCAACTCGTATGCTACTGCTGGTAGGATGGTGCGAATGGTGCGGATGGTGCGGATGATGCGGATGATATGGATGGTACCTATGGCACTGGGGCAGAGGCTGCAAGAGATGGTAGAGTTGAGCACTTGGCTTGCTTACGGCCAGGACACCTTCAGGGGGATTGCACTTAATGGAAGGGTTTTTTAATTATTTTAGAATGTGCTGTTCTGAAATGTCCTTATCCTATGCCAAAGTTTTCTCTCTGAAGATATTAACTACATTTTCAAACAAATCAAAATCTAGGCTCGAATGATACATACATTCGAATTACCAAATAGCAGATATACTAGGGAATAGCATAATTATCTTTAAATGGCAATACGATTTTTTAGAGTATATTTTTCTGGATTTTCGAATGCATGTTGAAGGACACTCGCAGAAGACCATCAAAAAAGAGAGAGACAGATGCTAAATGTCTTTGTTTCAAAATCAATTTTATTTTCTTAGTTTCAAAAGCTCTACATAAATGAGTAGCTGACTTCATTTGGCCTTCTTATCTATGCACTTGCAGATATCCGTTTGGCAAATACAATGCCAGCTTCAGCTTCGATTCAGAGCCAGGACGCAGCACAACTTCAGGACTGTGCCCGTGGCTGGATCGGGTGGCTGTGACATGCCATGGTAGCTGCTAACCGCGTGAAGACTGTCGAGTCCTTGTCGCTGAGGCCATGCCTGTTCTTTGGATCTTTCGTGGCGGGCTCCTGCTGTTGACTTGCGGCTATGCGTGTCTCCTACTCGCCCACCCGCCACCCGCCACCGCCCTCGTCTCCGTCCGCGTCCCCGTCCCTGTCTCTGTCTCTGTGCGGGGCGTTTGTCGGTTTATGCGGCCGGCCTGACCCCAAGCCACTCCACCTACTCCCACTCCCACTCCCACTCCCATTCCCGCTTCCACCTCTCCTCTCATATTAAGCAAGTGACGATGTACGTGTATGGCATAAGTTGTCGCAACACTACGCTGCTTGCCCCCTTTCAGTCCTGCTTTTACTTCCCCCCACACTTTCCCACTTCCCCACACACACACACACACAGAGCTCGTACACGAGCACTCGTAGCCCCAATTATCTATTTGCAAAAACATTTGTAGACTATTTTTTTCCCTTGACTAATTAGTGAGCTTAATCATTTTTCCTTTTTGCTTTGCCCTGTGCATTTTCAATAAAACGTTTGGGCTCTTTGCGGGCGTTTGTGCCACACCGTAAGCGGATTAAGTCCTCCTCAATGGCAAATGGCGAATGGCAAATGGCGAAATGAATTATAAATGCTTTAGAAAATGGCCATACATACTTGAATGCGTATGTACGTAGTACGTACATATATTTTTTATGACTAGTAGTTGGGTCAAAGGGGAATGCCAGGCCAGTTGGTAATTGGCATGACAGAATATTAGTGATAGTAAGAATCTGCTTTTGAGGGACTTATCTTTTGAATGCACTCAAAGCATAAAAGAAAATTTGGGTATACCCTTGCATATCGTTGGGTGCTTTTTATTTCTGAACATTGCCACACAGAGAAGGGAGCACAAAGTATATATTTTCGATCTCAGCATCATCACCAAGGACAATATACATGGATAAATAGATATATTATTTTTGGAATATTTTGGAATATCCCTTGCACATGGATATCTGCCATAAGAGCGATATATCTGAAAGAGTATACAAAGATAGCTATGCCTTCTGTTTTTTGTTTTTATTGTTTCTAAATAAATATGTATGTAGATGATGTAAGGCTTGAATTAAATCATACCGATGTATATAGTGGGTATAGTGTTTTTTATGATTATATTTATATTTCTATTCTTTTTCATTACTGCTACATTTTAATCCTCTTACATGGTATTGAGAGAAGCACACAAAAGCACAGAGAATGATTCTGTTGTTACGTTACTTATTCCTGCCACATTGCTGATGTGGCTTAAGAAACGGAAAAGCGGGAAAGTTCGGGTTAAGTAAATACAGACAATTATAAATAATATTTACTAAATACGTACTTCAATAGGCATTTACATGTATGCATATCTTCTTGATCGACATACAAAAAACCTGAGGAGCAGAATCATTCAGAATTATTGTATCTATGTGTCTACCAGATGACAGAATTAAGAACAGATGGCATCATTATTATAGTCAGACAAGAGAGAACCCTTTCCAGTGCATTTCACTCTCTTTTTTAAGACACTCTTTCTTGGATCAGAGTAGCGCCCCCTGGCGGAGTGTGCGAGATGAAACGGCTGGAGAGAGTGAGAGATGTAGTTAAAAATAGGAAATATTCTAATCTAATAGGTGAAAAGAAGCTAGAGCGTTCATGCTACCTCTCTCGCTCTCTCTATGATTCCCAAATCAATATCTTCCCTTTTCGATACCTAACAGAGAGAGAGAGAGAGAGTGAGAGAGAAAGATTGAGATAGAACCAATCAGATGAGCTTTGAGCCTTTTCAATGGCCTCAAGCCGCAGTGGTCTTTCGGATATAAATATCAAATATGATACATGTTTTCGAAGGATGTTTAGGATAAATATTTCCAAAATTTGTAACAGCGAGACTGGGAAAAACGTAGACTATTATTTTAACTATTCTCTGATTTAATGTTAAATATATTTTGAAACATTTTGAAAAATTTTAGAAATGTATACCTTCGAAATTTGTATTTCTCTCTGAGTTGCCTACAGTCTAAAGTCATTTTTAAGCAGACGATTTCAGACGGCCGTCTCGTGACACTCACAAATTGTAATTTTTCAAATATTTACAGATATATTTGTTTGATATATATACAAGACAAGATGGACAACGGATGCAATCAGAACTACGATGACGAGCCCGACGAGACGCTGGGGGAGCGTTTCTTTGGATTGACGGAAATGTTTCCGGTGTCGTTTCGCCATACGGTGTGCACAGGCGTTAATGGAATCTTGAAAAGCGCCAAGAAAATCGCAACCAACCCCTCGTTGATTTTCATCACAGTATCCCTCATTCTATGGGCGCGTCTCCTTCACAAGATCAATCGCTTGGAGTAGCTGGCCAAGGGGCACCAGAGGCAGTCCACCTCTGTTCCGGATCTCCTCTGTCCTGTACCTACGACATCCACATGGCCACACGCAAGACCAATCTTCCTCAATGTCAATACATTAATCAAGTAACCAATAAAAAACACAAGGCCAACGGCATTAGCATCTACGTTTCTGTATTAGGTTTTTTGTTTCTCCTTCTGCTTTTCCCCATATGTAAATATAAATGATAGGTATACAATTACTTAATTAATTTACATTTAATTAAAATATTTAATTCAACCAGACAGAGCTCATGCCAGTGAAGTACATCAGATGACTGCTTGCAACGATAGAAGGACTTTCGCCCTGCACTGGGCTTAGCCACAATTCTTGTACCCCATCTGCAAAATGTAAAAATTGTATTTCCCTTTATGAAAATGAATTGTCTACGAATTCTACAAAGCATATTGACCTGTTCTTTTATAGCTCCTTTAATCCGTAGCACTGCAACTACTGTACTTACCATTTCATAGATTCTGAGAGCAGTCCAAGGTCCTAGTTTGATTTGAGAGCAAGCAGGCTTTAACAGCAACGCACCTGAGCTGCCACCTTGGCTTCAATCTGTTCGGAGCAAATACACATACACGTGTGACGATAAGGACAGCAACAAGGACTAGCAAAAAATATGGGAAAAAACAGAGCAGCATGAAGATGAAAAGTAAACACGAAAAATGTGGATTGACGCTTGAGATACCCTTGCACATCCCTTGTATCTGTCCTTCATTTTTTGCATCACTTTTGTCTGAGATGCTTATGAATATGTTGTCATTTCTTCAATTTCTAATAGAATTGCTTTTACGAAGCGATTGATACTCGAATTTAAACACTTACAAACATCAAGAATAAAAAAAAAACAAAAACATTTTGTAGATTATAATTTAATAATTAGCCATGTTTTTTGTAATTATTATTCAAAGATTTCCAGGACTCCTCAAGCAACGCAAAGCGATATGAAAAAATTATGCCTCTGTGTGTGGGTTGTATTTCCTTTGAATTTGAATCGCTCATATTTCGTTAAATGCTATTTACTATTCCTTCTCTCCTCTTTCATTATTTATACGAAATTCCCGGTTGAGCATCTACAAATACAAATAATTCCAGCTCCAATTAATGTAAACATTCCACGCGGAGCCATAGAATGACACAGAATGTCATCCGAAACACTGTAAGCTAAAGCAAGTTCAGTTCTGATCCCAACAAATCACCTATGAATAAATCAGATAATTCTCACAATTTTTGGTAAAACAAAGACTTATTCGGGCGATAGTTTATATTAAATCTGTGTACATACATATAAGATGTAGTGATCCGATCTTGGTTGCTTAAACTCACAAGTGCGAACGGTCTACGCAAAGTTTTGGGCAGGATCTGAAATCATTATATTATATTATATCTATCGAATCCTGTGCTAGCCTTATGATTAGGAATATCTATGTTTTTGAGTAGGACATTTTTCCGTCTCTCGGCGATTGTCTAAAATCGCTATGGCCTGTTCAAGGGTATAACAAAACGCACAGCTACGACGCATAAAAAATTGCTTTCCTCCTATGATGGAAGCAGCCCCTAGGGTCGTTGCCGTTCCCCGCCGAACTACAGGGCAGTGGCATGGGCGAGGGGGAGGCCGGGTAAGTGGAGGTGGTGGTGGTGATGGTAACATTTAGCTTTGGGCGGAAATATCATTGGAAACGCGACTCGGCGTTGACGTCAGATTGGCAACAGTTGTATAAACGATTGGGATGTTTACTTCATAATATGCCGCATGGAATGCGATGGGGCCGAAACAGTGGAATCGGGATGTGGGATATGGTTTTTGAGGATGCCTCCTGGCGCCTGAGAGGGTGGTTGGGTGGCATGGCAGGCTAGAAATGTACAAAGTTAGCAGTGGAAAATCCCGAAAAGCCAACAGCAAAAGCAGTCCGAGCAGAAGTTGCCAAACGAGGCATGCACAAATCAGATGACACTCTGGCAATACAGGACATGCAGGACCGACAGATTTGTTGCCTTGTTATTTCTTATTTTTATTTTTGTGTTTACTTTTATTAGGATGATCTTAATTACCATAAACTATATATACTCATTTTTTCGCTGCCATTTATTTCTGTTCTACACTTCGATTTAGGTGTTATTATTTTCTCGGCATATCCATTAGCATTTAAAGGATACCAGTTATTTTTTTCATTTAGTATACCGCCGCCTATCTACACATACTACTGTTTGTTCCTGGTTTCTTTTTAGTCGCAGAGGTCCTGGCAACAGGAACCTGAGGCGCGTTTTGCCAACGATAAACCCGTAAACGAATAAATGGAACTCCAAAGCAATTTCCCCCCCACTATGAACGTAAAATTGCATTGGTGCATGCCGCGGGGGGATGAACGTGGATTGCAGATAGGCGGAAGATGGGGAAAAGTCACAGAAAACTAAAAATGGTTGTTGCCCAATTTTTGCATCTTTCTTTACCTCTTTTGTTTTGTTTTTGTTTGTTTTGTTTTGGTTGCCTTTTGGTTTTTTTCCTTTTTGTCGCTTTACAATGATGGCATGAAAAATGTAGAATTATTTCACGGCAGGACAAACAAGGAACCACAGCCAGAACCAGAGCCTGTACACGTAATGGCAGAGGAGCAAAAAAAAGGCCCGAGGATAGGCGACATCCCCTGTAAGCTCTGACCGATGGAGGTGTGGCTGGCCCAAATGTCCACTACCGCGAGGAGACAGTGTTCTGCATTTGTTTGGGACACAAGAGACATTCAAGTAAAGCAATCCATTGTTATGTGGAAAATGTTCAATTATTCTTTAGATTATAGCTACAAATATTCCTTTGAAATTTATTGAAATTTGTAGATTCCATTTCGAAAATGGACATGTACGAAACTGCAGCTTTTTCTTTATTACTAATCAATAAAAACAATGTACAAATAACATCAACAAATAAGCTGAACAGACATTTATTTTGTATTTATTATATTTATACATTATAAAACGTTTGTCACAGATTTGAAAATAGTTTAAAAAACACATAATTTGTTTTGATCAAATCTGGGAACTGACTGAATATTTTGCCAGGCAGAACCGCCAAAAGCGAGGCGTGGATAACCCTGGAGCCATCAGGAGCGTGAGTGCCTTTAAAGGGCTTTTCCTAGATGGCTTTTCCAATAAGCGCATGCGCCACCGCCCGACTCCGAGCTCCAGTAGCCCCGAAATGTCCAACGAATGTTGGTGGAGTCAGAGTATTTTGTTGTTGTTTTTTTTTTTTTTTTTTTGGGGAATTGGCAGGTGTAGGAGTTTCGTCAGCCCATGGCGAAATAAAAGCCTGAGAGCATTTTATTATACGAGGAGGAGCTTCGAGTCCGACAGTCCAACACCAACACCAACCCATTCTAGTGCGATGCTTATGTATTTGTATGCAGGAACTCTTTTTTCTTTGCGCTGTAAACATTGCCTTAAAATGGAAGTTCCCCTTCATGCATCTCATTCCGCAAACAATATAATAATAAAGAAAATTAAAACAATTTGAATATAAATAAATAAGAATCAACGTAAGTCCGATAAGCTTCGCAGGAACTTACTTTGTTTTGTGCAAAATGACATCATGATAATTAAATCAACAATAGAAATAAATCACTCTCAAATATTTCCCTCATAAGTCAAGCATCTATCGACATGAATTTATGGAGAATATAAGCGATTGTAAAACACTTTAAATATTTATTTGATTCCTCTATACTGGCAGTTGCAGTAGCGTCCAGACGTCATCATCGTCGTGAGTCATCCACCATCAGCATCATCAATAACTACCCTTCCGGAAAATGATCCAATCAAAACATTTCTGGTGGACAGTAAGAAAAAGGACAATTTCGGGAGCAGATCATAACGGGGCCGTTAGGGGACATGAGACAGGTGAAGGTATCAAAGGAGACCCAAAAAGTCTCTTAATGGGAGCACAAACTCAGTCGAAATTCCGCTCCGTTTCGCCACATCGAGCCAAATAGAATGAACTAAACTACCAAATGAAACAGAGAGACCCGTTGAAAATACAAATTTCCGGGTTGAGGGTCGCAAAAGACCCAATCAGAGACAGTTCGAAGGACAGAAAGAAATACACATTTAATTTGCACATTTGCTTAATTTCCAGTAGTACATACAAACACTTGTCAATAAACAAGTAAGCAAACACCCAATACACAATACTCTTCTGTTTTCCTTTTTTTTCGACTGCATGAAGCTGTTGCGGTTCGGAATTGAGTTTTTTGAGAAGTCAATGACTGGAAAGAAACGGCTTTAAGCCTTCTAGAACAGGACAGTGGCCGAAAAATCAGATCACTGTGGAGCGCAGAGGCGGAGCGAAGCCTGAGAAAAGCCACCAGAAATGGGCAGTAGTCGAAGCCAGAGAAAAGCCACCAGCAATGGGCAGTAGTCGAGTGCTCGAAGGTGATGGACATGTCGTACCGCCCCCCGGGCCGGCCTCATGCTGAATCGGTTACCCCTTCCCTTCATCTCCCTCCCAATCTACAATCTGCATCGCCTATCGCTCCTATCTCTGCTGCATTCCCTCCTGCCCAAAAAGGATTTCGAAATCAATTTGATTTCCCAGTTAGGGGAGATGGTTACTCTTTGTACTCGTGAGTGGGTGGCTGGGGAGAGAGTGGGTAGCAGTAGAGGAGCTGCTAGAGATTCCCCCATTCTCGCAATCAATATTCAGTACTGTTTCTCGTTTCCCGTTTCCCGTTTTCCTCTTCTCGTCTCTCGCTTTTTGATTTCGTTTGCTTTTGTCAATTTCCACGGGCCTCCTCCTTGTTTCTATATCATTTTGTATACCCTTCCATAGGATTTTAATATTTAAAACAGACGATTGAAGCGCATATAAGCCTGAAATATAGAGTTCTATTTGAGAACTCCTCACTTGTGTCAGACTTTTCCTGTACAAAAGAGCCCTTCATCTGAAATTATCTCTATATAGTGCTATATTTTTGCTGAGTGGGGTGTATATCGGAACTGGTAAGATCGGATCCCTCTATCGTTGTTAATCTACTAAAGACAGACATACGATATTTTGACAGATATTTTTCTGCAAGGGCATCTTAAGATTCGCCTCAGATGCCAGTCTTTTATTCTGTCTTCATATTTTTTGTTTTTGTTTTTGTTTTGTTAATTTGGTTTGCGACAGGGATTCCACTGCTTACTCGGTCCATTGTTTGACTGCGTTCAATCGGGTTGTTTTGTTACCCTTACCCTTACCCTTACCCTTACCCATGGCCATGCCCCATTCCATCCCTTGGAGCTCGGAGTGAAATTACATTTGAATTTTACTTTTAATGTCGGAGTCGGGCAAGATTTCCAAATGGATTTTGAAGGTTTGAAGAAATTAAAATTCAATTGTTGAGTTTCTTGATTGGATTTCCATACTGCACCCACACATCTTGTCTATGGCAGGCGTTAGGGATGCGTTGCATGCCGCATACTTGCGGGTGGTCCTAATGTGTCCCAATCAGTTGGATTTTGGGCCACTCCAAGCCCTGTTGCCTCTTTCGCTGGAAAGCGTCAACGGGTGAAAGTCGCTGATCGTGACTTCGTCCCTGGTGAGGTCCAAGTTTATTTTGCTTCGAGGTTACCTGAATGACATGAAGCCATTCCATTGCGCAAGCGCAAAGGGTCCTGTGCCAAGGCCAGGAAAAGCTGAGCCATGCCCCAAATCCCATTGTGTAAAGCGCAGGAAGCCCAAGTGCTCGCAGACCTGTTGATGTTATCAAATATTCATATTTTTTTTGTTTTTTTTTATAAGAAAATTAACCCGAAGACTGAAGTCGTCGTGGGACTGCCATTGTAAGCTTCTAGAGGAAAGCTGGTGTCGAGTTGTTGCGAGAAAAGCTCAGTCCAGTGGCAGCGCTGAAGCAAAGGGGACATGACATGACAAGAGGACATCCTTGTCCAATGCCTGATCAAATGTTTTTGGACCTGATAGCTTGGGGATAACATACATAAAGTAGATGTCTATATATTTATTGGGTCAACCCACTCTAGAATGCAACAATTTATGGATATAAATATATATGGGTATATATATATATATATGAATTGGTGAAATTGGATACTTACAGGGAAGCGGGGAAAGACTTTTTTGTTTGATACTTTTTCTTGGAAAATTTCCCCCAAGAATAAACTGCTGCTGACTGCTCCCCCTACTTTTTGTTTGCTTTAAAAATGCACCAAAATTATTCGATAATAGAAAATGAAATTGCAACAAATTCCCACACAATAGCAATAGAATGGAACGGAAAAATCGAATCGAAAATAAAGTGAATGCCATCAGCAAAACGCCATTGCGTCAGTTCGATTTACCTTCCTCCCTTAGCGCTCAAGATCCTGCCCCCCCCTCCGCCTCCGCCACCGCCACCGCCACCGCCACCGCCTCCGCCTCCGTGGCCGTTGCTTGTCGACAGCTGTTGCAGCACTTCATGGGGTCGGATGCGGGTGTGGGTCCTGGTTAGTCTAAGGGCAACAATGTTGTCGCATTTGTAGCTGTCTTGCAGGTCCTTCCGCTATCTGTCCCTCCCAGCACCAGACACGGGTGCCCCCCAGCCTCGTACTCCCCACATGTGTGTGTGTGTGTGTGTGTGGGTGGCATCGGGTTAAAGAATTCCAATCAGCAGGACCATTGTTCTTGAAGACAGACATTCGCCCCGAAAATTGAAGATAATTGAAGTGTAAAACGTTGAAAACGGAAGTGCAGCAGTCAGTAAGAGGTTTGCCTCCAGCATGTAGCATGTAGCATGCAGCATGCAGCATGCACCCGCCCTGCCACCGCATCGTCTTTTGGTTCTGTTTGTGCTGATGTCAAGGCATGTACAATTTTGGCTGCAGCGGCGTCGTCAGCTTCCGCCCCCCCGCCGCCCACTCCTCCCGCTCGACCCTGTCGGTCTGGTCTGCTCTTCAAGCTTTGTGTGTCACGTCGAATGCGAAAATGATGAGACAACAGGGGAGAAGGACTGGCCACTGGACACTGAACAAAAGGGACGTATTAGACCGTTTAAGGATTAAATACCCTTTAAGTTTTCACCACTGGTCCCTCGCTTTAAGCTGGTACGGCTGGGCTATCCTGTAAGAGCCTCTGTAAGGGTATACAAACAATGTCCCTTACTGTAGAAGCCGATGGAAAGCAGACCACAGCGCCAATGGAGGCCAGCAATAAAAGTGTTTACTGCATTGACAGCAACAACAATGAAAGCCAGAGCGACGATATGCAAATCGCTGACAGAACGAAGCTCACTAAAATCCTTCTCTCCATTCCCATTGTCCCCACAATGCGGCTGTCCGATTGCCAATATATGTATGTACAAATAGCAAGAACAAGCACAAGAAACAGAACAGAACAGAACACAAACAGAATAAGACAAATACAAATGCGAAGACTAGGATGGGACTAGGAGAGCAGCCATTGTTTCGGATACAAAGTTAACATAGCATCGCATCAATGATGCGAGGCGTTTTACACCTAAGCCGCATCTTTTCCGCATCATTATGTCAGCTGTTCGGGCTGCTAAAGTAAACAAACGCTGTGAGTAAGAAGAAGAGAAATTGTCAACAAATATCGATGAGCGATTTACTATTAAATGTGGAAAACGGTGCATTTGGGTGTTTTCCCACGAGCACCCAATTGCTTATGGAGCTTGTTCAGGAGGAGTCCGATGTATGTGAAGCTATCTTTGCTCCATCAAACAAAAGTTGTGTGCTGCCGACTTTAATTTCCGATTGGCACTTTTAAAGTTGGAATCAGTGCATCCCAAAAGATCTTTGTTGTGTTACCATTTTGTTGTTTGCTATCAGATTTCTATCAATCAAATTTGAATTTAATTTGGTGTGAAACCCCATGATGGCATTCTACGTCCAGTCCGACGCCCCGTTCGGCGTGGTCCTTGCCACTCGCTGTCTCATCGAGTCCTGTGGCAAAGGCAGATCAGGAGTGATGCACCTGAGTCAAGTAAGGTCTTACATTAATAAAAACACAAATAATTCTTTCTTTTCTTTATAAAAACAATTTACTCAAACAATTGCCTACTTTCAGGGGTTCAACTCCGGAATGGTACAATAAAAATTATGGGCACATTTGATCCCACTAACTGTCCGGCATACGTCTGGTCGCCAGCTGGAAGGGCACCCCGATCACGCCCGCTCGACGGGCACCAGCCCTCTCCACTTCTTCTCCAATCCGACAACGCAACTGAAATGTGCGGAAACCATCCCACTTGTTGGCAGCTTTGCCCAGTTTCAGGGAACGACTGCGCGTGAGTTTCTTGATCTTCACTTTCGTTGTGGGCAAGTCGGACGACTCGCCCTCATACTACAGCCACAGCCAGGTATTGGAGTTGGCATCCTTGATAAGCAAGGCGTCCGAGTGGGCACCAAAGTCGTCCACCTTGCCCGAGCGCTGCAGGAAGCGACGCGCCCTCGAGGGTTTTCGCAGCGAGAGCTTCCCCCCGTCGACGACTACTGGCTGTCGCTGTAGTGCGAGGACGAGTCGTCCGACTTGCCCACAACGGAAGTCAAAATTAAGAAACCCAAGAAGCGAGATGCTTTCCGCACATTTCAGTTGCGGTGTCCGATCCGAGACGAAATGGAGGGGGCTCGTGCGCATCGAGCGGGCGTGCTCGGGGTGCGCTTCGGGCTGGCGACCAGACGTATGCCGGACAGTTAGTGGGAGCAAATGTGTCCATAATTTTTGTTGTACCATTCCGGATTTTAGCCCCTGAAAGTAGTCTCGATCAGGTGAGCCTCTTCCGAAAGAGCGGTGGCAAGACGAGGATCATCCAGCTGCGCGGGCAGATCGAAGGGAGTCCTAACCCACAGCTGCTTATCCATGGACTTGTGCGCTGCAGATCTGAGAGCGGAAGTGCGCCTGGATGCCGCTCAGTGTTCCGTGCTCCTGCTGCCCGATGAGAACCGGGAGATCCTGTAGGCCCTGCTGGAATTCTTCCCCCTTGTGGCCGGCAGCTCGCAGCAGAGCCAAATGACCAGCGACAATCTGGGCGTGTGTCTGGCCCAGTTCATCTTCCACTCGTTCATTTTCACGGGATCGGCCTCGTTCTCTGCCTCGCCCCGCCGAAAGGGGAAGGGGAAGGGCAAGGGCACCGGCATGCCGGACAGGAAGGAGCTGGCCGAGGCGAAGGCCTCGCACGAGTGCCTCGGCCACCAGCTTATTGGTCATCAGGAGGAGCGTCAGGGGCTGGCCAATGCCTCCGGCTGCTCCTATCACCGCCACCCGGAACTGGCGCTGGAAGAACAGATGGATGTATTCCCACTGACTGAAGATGAAGCGCCTTACCGTCTGCGTCTGCGCATGCGCCAGCGTCTTCATTTGGCTTGTGGACGCCCAATAGAACTGCCTGCAGAGTCGAGACCTGGTCAAATTTGTCGGATTTAGCTGGTTCCTGATAAATAAAAGCCGAACAATTTGGAATGAAAAATTCGATTTGGGAGCTCAATGATATTATTTCGAGTCTGTGACTGTGACTGTGCCTGTGCAACTATTTGACAACCGAAAAGGGCCTACTCTGACGAACTGAATTCTAAACAGTCATGAATCCTATCATGAATATGGGAAGGATAACTAGATACTCACATATGTGTGGCTTGTGTCTTGGGGTATGCTCTACCTTGCCGCACCCTCTCCCAGGACCCAACGCCCCATTTGAGTTCAGCTACTGGGACCTTACCCTGCAGGGATATCCTCCGCCAGAGAGGGAATGGGTAAGCGCGTGGAAGGGGGATGCACAGCCACTGCAGTTTCATTTGTTCCTTCTGGCTATAATAATAATCCGATCTGATCTGATCGATCTGAATAATCTGTTAGATATGGTCTTCCTCTACGAGTCTGCGTGTTTGGATTTCAATTGCGGAAGGATGGAATGGTGGAAGGGGCGGGTTTGCCCTATCTCTTATGGGCTCTGAGGTCTAGGCGCTCATAAAGGCGGACAGACATGGCTATATAGCCTCGGCTATTGATGCTGTACCACAAATCTATATCCTTTTTGAGTATCGGGTATAAAAAAGGAGGATTAAATTAAACTAACTTTTAATTTTGAGCACTTTCTGCCAAGCTCTGTCCCATTATGTCAAATTATTGGCTGTGAAGTAGGGCGGGGTGATGGGATATAAGAGGTTCCATTCATCAAAGAACTTCTGATAGTGGTAATTGTCATTCCGGTGATCGTTTTTCCGCAACACGGCCTGTAGGACCCAGCTGAGACACCCCTTCAGGCGTCCCCTCAGACTCCAAAGACATGTGTGGGCCGCATCCTGCTTGGCCTCGATCTCCAGGGCTCGCTTTTCACTGTCTATTATGGCAAAATTGTATCCGAAAACCACGCCGATCGAATAGGAGCGCACCGGCACCCCCAAGGCGCAGAGCAGCTGCATCGCTGGGCCATTGGCCGCGAGCATTTCGTCGCTGGCGAGAACGCGCACATTGACACCCCGACGATGTGCAGCCAATATGCGGTCCAGGTACTTGGCATTGGCGACTGACAGCAGCACCACGTCGAGGCATATTTTAGCCTGGTCAATCAATTTACCCACGCGATTGAAGCGGATGTCGTCGCACACGACCGTGCGGCAGTTGTGCCAGCCATTAAATAAGACGACGTGACCGGTATCCGGCATCCCGTAGATATTCTGCCAGACAGAGAGGTCGCACTGGTGAAGATAGCGATGCACCTCCCGCCTGGACCAGACGCCAGTCCAGAGGCCCAAGGCCTCTTGCCAGTATGTCATAAACCTGTGGGGGATGCCGCATGTTATATGAAAGTATTAGCCCTATCCCCTTCCGAACTTACCGAATACGGAAATAGCCGAACGAATTCGAAAGCCGATAAGCCAGGTCGGTATAATTGCGCCATCGCATAAGAGTGCTCCAGACGCCCGTACAACTGTCGGGGATCAGGTCGGTCGCTCAAGTGAATCTTCATGCACCTACTGATAAACTTACCAAAAAAGAAAATATGCAAGATAAGTGTGAAGCCAACTGATTAGCAGTTGAAAATGTAGCCATCCAATAATTTTGCTGTAAAATTGCTTTAAGCTGTGGGGGATATCGTCAGTGCGTGACCAGGAGTTTGCCTCCTCGAATGCTCAACATACCAATGGTGCGAATACGCGATTTTTTTAGTCATATTGCCTGCAATCCCACGAAGTTTAAATATTGGAACCAGCTATATACATATATGTACAATCGGTACTAGATTGACATACAAATATACGAGTATGTGCTCATGATTCAATGAAAGTTTGACGATTTTTGCACTGGGAACTGGGAGATGCTGTAACGAAGGAAAATTAAAATATAAAGTCAGGATAATAAATATAAATGCCTAGATTGACTGCAGCCCTACTACCATATTAAACCATCGAGAAACTAAAGGACACAAATGGAAAACTGCATTTCGCCGCTACG
Source organism: Drosophila helvetica (assembly GCA_963969585.1). NCBI lineage: Eukaryota > Metazoa > Arthropoda > Insecta > Diptera > Drosophilidae > Drosophila > Drosophila helvetica. Next base: position 15,494,640 of record OZ018401.1, on the reverse strand, counting down.
GTCTGCTTGGGCCTTATCGCCTGAATGTGTGAAGAACCAAGAATGTCAGATTATTAATTAAGCAAATACTTTCAGAGATTTTCCACAGAGCAGCAATTTATTACATTCTTATGCGCAGAATGCCTATATATATCTATGCGTTTATATATTTGATTTTGGTTTCTTTTATTCGGTGTATTCATTGTTAATATTATTCAATACAAATCCGCACACTCTTTCTTTTTTGGGGGCCCCTGAGCTTCCACTGATTGTTCTTTTCTTCAATATTATTTCAATATTTCTTTTATCTATATTTATACTTTTTCCATGCTCAATATAATACAGAAAACGTATTTAGATTTGTGTAAAACTAAATTAAATTAATGATTAAATACCATAAGGCCTTTATCGGTTTAAGCTAAATAAAAATGTAGCATTTAATATACGAAAAATTCAAAAGAAACAAAGTTTAAATGTATTATTTTAGAAGTTATTAGTTTATCAACCTAAAATAACCGAAGGCCCCACTGTGCAGTGTGATGAGTCCGGGGCCTTTCAAAGCCTGGAGTACCCCATCTGCAACTGCCAGGCTCTCTCACAGGAAAGGATAAAATACCTCGGCGCGACTTTCAAGACTTATGGAAACACTCTCGACGGTGTTACACCCCATCCGCATCTTCCTTATCAATTAACAAGCGGCGATCGCGGCTGGACCCCCAACCGTACTTAATTACGAGTATGCAGAGGATTTCCATTTAATAAATAGTCGGAGATTAACGAAAACTCATCGACATCCATTCTGGCCAAGAGCCCGACACTCGCTCAACCCTTCTGGAGTATCCCCCTCTGCCATTACTCCCAGAACGTGCCCCCAAGGCTCCAGCAACGTCCCACGTATTTGCGCAGCGCTAATGACGCAAACCATACATTTCCAGTCCACACAGATACATACATACTGGCGCACATGCCCATATGGACAGATAGCTTGACCTTCCGCGTAACACTCCTCCTGGCCATTGGTTTGATATCCTTTGATCTTTTCTTTTTGGTATGTCCTATTTGTATACCCTCGCAGACTGGTTACGATTTTAAAAATATGATCATATGTATATACCTAGATGTATTATTGGACAGTATTAAAAGACGCGTATATGTGAGTCCTTCATGTCCGCCAATCTTATGTCCGCCAAGGGTATGGTTCGCTCCGGTCCCGAGTCTACCCTTATTTTTTTGTGCTTTAAAATTAATTTCGGCATTTAAAATGCGGCAAAATGAATTGACAGCAATTTCCACTGCTGAACAGCCGACTTTAGTTTAATTACACTGTGCAACAAAATCGCATTTTTTTTTAACAGGACCGAATCCGATGAAGTCTGTCACATAAATTGAGAAACCTACACCTAATTATAAAGAATTATGCAATTCTGAAAAGCTAATTTCCAGGAATGCAGGATATGTTCAGTTTTCGAATGCCCATTGAATGATCATTGAATTTTTTTCGAAAAGGTTTCGATTTTATAAATTCGGGAAAAGTTTAAATAAATTGCTTTCCATTTGTTTCGTGTTCGTAAGGGCGTTTTAGTTAATTAAAATCATTTAAATTTATTTAAAATCTTAATAAAAAAAAAGAAAATCTTTAAAGCTGCTTTCATTGGCTTTTCAGAAATGTAAAGTTCTTTAAAAGTAGTATGTCCAAAACGCAAGCTTAATCATGAAAAAAGTTTAAAAAAAAGCTTTTCTAAAAACTGTTAAAAAAAAACCCCTAACCATTAATACAAACATAATTAAATTGAAAATCTTAAAGCCGAAAGTCTATCAGAAAAAGTATGTTTCATTATTGGGAAAAATTCTATTTTGTTGCATAGTGCTTTTAATATTTATAATTTATAAGTATAGCTAATTTAGTTGGGTTTAATTCGATAATAAATTTGATAAGTATCTATTATTTTGCAGGAAAGACCAGTTCGGTTATATGTAGTAGTAAATGAATTCAGAGTTTTCTTTTTGGTACGTTCGACTGCTTGTTTATTTGTTTAATTAATGGCATTTATTTAATCGATTTGGTTTGACTTTTAAGTACTCGTATGTTTATTTGTTTGGCGATCTATAATCTAAGAGATTCCGGCAGCGACTGGGACTGAGTGGATGTACTGTCCATACATGTATATATTAGAGGAGAGACACAGGAGTGAGACCGTTTTTGGTGTTCTTTGTCACTCAGCTACCACTCTGCCTGGGAGCCCTGCCAGTAGGCGTGGAACGAATGCCCTGGGCCCATACAAAGTATTTAAAAGGTTAAATCACCTTTTTAAACTGCTTTATAGGCAATTTGATTATTTTCTGGAACAAACGAAAATGAAGCTATTCCTTGTTGGGACTTTCGTTCCATGGAGAGAGTGACAGACGCTCACACATACTGCACTAATGGCGCACAGGAAGCGGGACTCGAGTGATTTGACCAGAACTGCAACTCAATTCCCTCTTCGCACGCCTCCGCTCCACTCCGCTCCTCTCCACTCCGCTCTTCAATCTCTCCGAGCTCAAGGAGTGAGAATGTAAAATTGACAAAGCCAAAATGCTTTATACAAGCACATATTGTTTAGACCCATTTGCAATGAAGGAGCATGTGATAGGGGAAGGGTGAGGGGGCAGAAGTCAAGTAAGATGTTCCACAGCCGGAAAGAGATGGAAATGCCAGAAGTGCAAAAGAGATAGAGAAAGATAGAATATGCCATTAAATCTCTTTAGAACTCAATTCTTATTCCCAACGCAATTTATACAACAAAATTTCATACACTCTCAGGCGCTGGAACTCGCATGCAACAAAGACACGAGACACACATACATACATATATGCATACATATGTATGCACATATGTACGTGGACCAAAAATGCTGCAAATTCACAGACGAAAAAGAACAGGAAGTAAGTGTAGAAAATATCACAAGGAGTTTAAAATGCACCTGGAATACCCTAAAGCCATCGATTGGACATACGACCATGAGCGCCATATCTATAATGGATCCACAAAAATATATTCTTGTTACATACAACTGTGGATACGTATTTTGGAATATTGAATGTCGTACATTTCTGAAGAATATATTTGGGAATTTTGTAATAATAATAAAAATAACAATAATAGAATAAATATGTACAGCTCCATTCGATTTATGTACTTTCATAATGGTTTCATAACAAGACCATTTTTAATCCATTTGGGGTAGTTTCTAAACTAATTCCCAATTCGAATCTCAATGGAATCCAATTACCCAATATCTGGGAAACTGCCGCCTATAGAGTATATTAAATGGCTACCAAAACCCAGAAAATGGCAAGAAAAGAATGAAAACGAAAAATGGAAGCGCTGCACAACAAAAGAGCAGCTTCTCCTGCTGCCTTCATTTCTGCCTGCCTCCCCTAATGCATCTGTATACGTATACGTATACGTATACGTATATCGGTGTGTTTCGGTTTCTGCTTGTGTTTGTGCTTGTGTGCGTGTAGCTCTGTGCTCTGAGGACTGGCGTGACATATGGAGCGGAATAGAAAATAAGCGCACGTCAACTGCATGACACAAACACATTGAAAACACACGACGCGACAAAGCCAAAAAATATATGACAAAAAAAACAAAAAAACAAAAAAAGGGGAAAAACAACAAACAAGAGAAAAATGCACTGCCCAGGATGGAGAGAGAAAAAGATTGAAAGTGGTGGAAGTGGAGGGAGCATTGGGAGTGGTGTCGGGAGCTTGAAGTGAGTCCGAGGAGCCAAATGGTGGCAGTGTGTATAAAAATGGCGTAAAGCCGTGGAACATATTTATATTTTTGGCACACTCCACCGGGGATAGAGAAAGTGAGAAAGAGTGCAGGAGTGCAAAAGAAAAAGAAGAGTGATAAGCAAAACGGTATAGGTAAAAACAGAAGGCAGCTCGGGCAATCAAAAGTGCACAAAACGAGCCACAGATGGCATAAAAAATAGAGAAGATGTTCTAAAGATACATATACGTATAACATTGATGATGCCATTGGAAGAAACGGATTAAGACGATACGGTGACCCCAAAACAGGATGCTCCTTGGAAGCCACTGCGGTTTTGGGGGGACGTTTCGAGCAGGGTCAGAATTGGTAGTACTACCGCTTTGCACATACAGTAAATGATGTGACACCATATCGCAGTAAAAATATAAGACCAGTATAGTTATTCCAATCAACAGACCAAACAGTATCGAAACAGACCTGCGTTTTTTCTTGGTATCACTCGCTCTTTAAGATCATGGAAATTACAACTGTATAGGTGGGTGACACTATAAAACCCTTTTTGGAGGTGTATCCATTGCGATTTGTAAACTTTAATCCATTAAAGGAATACCAATTCAATTAATTGAATTCATATCTTTTTCATGAAACGTATTTCATATATATCTACATATATGGATATATAACATACCCTTCGTTCTTTTGACCAACCTTTTTTCTGGCCAACTTTCTTCGTAAATTATTCGGGCTGCCCAGTTTTAGTCGGGGGGGATGTGGAAAATACTTGGATCATGAAGAGCTGCCTATTATCTGTATCCTCCTTCTTTGGGGCCGGTGTAGGCTGGCTTGTCTAGCAAATGCCATCTCGGGTCCGAGACGATGTGGGAGCGTGCTCCCAGTTGCTGCTTCTGTTTTAAATCAACTTTCTTGGTTTGTTTGTTTGCTTTGCCGCTGAATCCCCTTTCCCCTTTCCCATTTACACTGGTACATCCCCATGTTTCCCTATCCCACGCCCACTTCAGGGCCTGTCCTTATTGCATAGTTCGAGGGGACAGGCGAAAGGATTATACAGCATTCCAAGCGACATCAAGAGGCTTGGGAAGGCATGGAAACTGGCAAAGGAATTTGGAGGTGAATTTCCCTACTCAAAAGATGTTTGCATTTTTTTAATAGGAAAATAAAAATAAATAAATAAAGACTATATATATGTATGTTACTTTTATGTGTAGACTTATATGGTAGGCTTTACTTCGGAAGCGAAAGGAAGATGCGCTATCGTTGTGAAAATAAATGAGCTGATTCACTGAGTCACTACTAGAATTTAATAGACACTATCATATATTATTTAAGCCTACGACGTGTGGTGCGACTATCTACGGCTTCAGGAGCGTGAGCGGATTGCTACTCACTTGTAGGCAAGGACTCAACATAGATCCCTACAAATATTTTACAGAATGATAGCCACAGAAAGCCAGTAAAGAGCCAACAAACTATTTTATATCCTTGCAGTGGGATTATAAAAATAAACACGCATGTATCACATAATCCATGGTCTGAGAGAAAATCGAGTTTTCATACGCACCGATCACCGAGCTCTAATAACAATAGGTACACATTTTTCCCACTGGAAATGCGTTCAACGAACTCCACCGAGCAGAGGGCATACATATGTGTGTACCCCAAAGATATATGTCAGGTCGGGAGGATTGGTTGGGTGTGGAAGCTCGTGGTGGGGGAGGCGGAGGTAAGGGGGTGTTTGAAATCGCCTGCAGTTTTTCAAAAGCCTGGTAATATGAAAATTGCACTGGCTGTTAACCCTATTTGCAGTTGCTTTGTGCCATAAACGCGGGAGCTTCCCACTCTCCGTACCCACACCAGTGGCCCACACTCTCTACTTATCCCCATCTCTAGAACCATCTCCCCGCCACCAGCACCACCCCCTCTGGTATCTACGGCTGTTGTTGTTTATGCTGATTTCGTATCATCAGAGATTTCAGCTTGATGGGCTGTCAGGCTCCTGGCTCCTGGCTTGGAAATGCAAGCTGGCAATAAGAGAAAGAGAGCAAGAGGGATATTGAGGGAAAAAAGACAGAGAAAGAGAGCTATAGAGGTTTGGGCGGCGTTGGAGGCCTAGGCATTGAGGGCAAAAAGCATAGCATACTTTTCAGCGCTGCCTGATTTTGTGAAGCACAGAAATGCGGCTGTTGGGTACTAAGAGAAGGAGGGGCTGGCAAGTGGGTGCTGTGGGTGCAAGGTGGTGCAGTGGAGTGTGAAGAGTATGTGTGTGTGTGTGTGTGTGTGTGTATGTGCGTGTGTGTGGAATAACTGCGGAGAGTAGAGGGGTATAGCTGGAAGGGCTGCAATTGCAAGCCAAGCACAAAAACTGAGCTCCGGCCAGATAACAGAAGAGCGGAGCGGAGGATGTGTGGAATAGGGGGATGAGTGCGATGTGTTGCATACATACGTGCATTAAAGTGGGGGTGGGGAGGGGAGGGGAGGGGAGGGGAGGGGAGGGGAGGATTGAGAATACCCTGGAGCTTCCTCACCGCATCCCCAACACAACCCATCTCTCATATTATCTTTGGCCAGCGGCGTGTAAATCATTTTGTATGCATTAAATCGTCTTCCACCAGTTAAACCGCTCTACCTCAAGTCACCTACAGCCACATCCACATCCATCCTAGGCACATCAATCCACAAAGGTACACTCATTTATATACATATGTATGCAGATATTCATATATGTATGTACTTAAATATGTATATATGTATATATGTACCTGGCAGCTTATACAGCTCCTGACCATCGTCTCTCGCTTTCATACTTCCATTCCAAATATTTTGCTAATTTTCAACGAAATTTTAATTAGATACGCATGTGTGGATTGCAAATGGGGGAAAGGGAAGCTGGAAAATTGTGGGTAATTTTGTGAATTGAAATAAGAAACCATTAGACCAGAGAGTGCGTACCCGAAGACCCATCTGTTTGTGATTTAAGAGTAATAAGAAGCACCATAGTAAAATCAGAACTGGAAAACGCTCAAACGAAAAACTAACGGTGAGAGATATACAGATAAGGACTCAAACAAGAGTATCGCCATTTCTCACTTCTATCTTGACTCTTCGCCAGTTGGGCAGAAATATTCTGTACGAACAAGAACGGTGAGAATATTTTCGACCGTATTCAAAGAGAGGCCACAAATTTATCATACACGCTGTAATAAGTCCCTTGCCCTTGGCGCCAGGCGCTGCTCTAGCTGCCGGATCAGCCAAGGCTGATCGGGGATGATGGGCCAATCTATGAGTATTTTTCAGGTTTTTTAAGGTTTGCCCAAAAAAATATTTTCTTTAAAAAATGTTGTGGTGTGCGTGTGTCAACTGCTTGGGTAATTTGTCTCCAAGGAAATCAATTTAGGGTCGATAGAACTTTTTGTTTTGTGTTCAATATGTTTTGGTTTTTTTTATGAATGCGAAATTTACCTTGGCTGGGGTGGGACGTGCCTAATAAAGGAACTGATTATAAATTTAGGTGAAATTTTGTCTTAAAATGGAAAAATAAGTTTGCTTAAAGAAATGAGAGTTTCAGTATGCCACAATCATACCCCATTGTCTCTTATTTCTGAGCATTAAAGCAATCTGAAACGTTATCTATGTAAGCACTTATGAACCATTTGTGTCAATATTACAAAAATCAGATCATTTATCGTACATTTCGGTAGGACAATTCCATGTTTTCATTTCATATTTTGAATATAATTGCTATTTAGCAATTTGGATCAGAATTACCATTCGTCTTCAACAGTTTTTTAAAAGCTAAGGTCTTTGAAGTAAAATTACGTTTTCCTCCGGCACATGTTTGCCGTCTCTGAAGCATGAACTCCCCCCTGTTTCGATCAAAGAAAACCGTTAAAGCTGTAATTAATTTTTCTCCCTGGCTTTTTTCCCTGGCTTACCAATCCCGCTGCTCGTCTCTGTGTGTCTATCTCTTTCTGTTGTTAGTGACCTCTTAACCTTGTTAATGTGCTGTTTAATTTTACATCATCATCCTCTTCTTCTGCCGGCCTCGCTCTGCCCTTTGGTGCACTGTACTCGTATTTTTCCCTTTGATTGGCGACTGTTCGCTTACTTATTTATTAATTTTGTTGTCGTCGCTGAAATGTCGTTGCTTCGAGCGCCTCTACGTGTTGTTGTTAATTACATGAAAATTGGCTGAAATTTCACTCTGCTGCAGCTGCAAGCTGAAGTGATTTTCATGGTCCTGGTCCTGGTCCTGGTGCTGGTGCTGGTCCTGCTGTTCCTGGTCGTGGTCGTAGTCGTGGTCGGGTTCTGGGCCTCAATATTCATTCAACTGGCGATGGCATTCAAATTGCTTCGCTTTAAAATGCATTTTTTTTGCTCCTTTCATTTGGCTTTCAATGTGTGTTCATGGGAATCTTCGCTGTGTTTTTGTGTGTATCTGTGTGTGTCAGAATGAAGGTGCGGACGTGTGTGGGAGTTGAATCAATTTAAATTTCTCTACCAGTGTGTATGTGTCTGTGTGTGTGTGTGTGTGTGTGTGGGACGCCTTTGTGTTGCCGTGTGGAAGTGAGGCCAGCATTCATATGCATATTTTATATTTGGTAGTTTATTTATGGGGAAACGTTTATACAACCGCCGGGCAGTCGAAGGCGGCGCCGCCGCCGTCGCCGTCGTCGTCGTCGCAGTCCGCCATCCACACACTCTAGGATTCCAACCCCCGCACTCTGCTCTCCACTGGGTGCTGGTGCTGGTGCTGCCGCTCATGGTATTGAATCGAGTGAAAGTCGGGAGTCGAGTGTCGGGAAAGGTACACAAGCGTACATTGGTATAGTGACAGTTTTAGCTTTAAAGCACTGGACCGTTGCTCTTCGGGGGGTCTCCATCTCTTTGACATCCTTTTTTGAGATTGTCTTTTCCAGCAAGAGGTGGGCAAAATGCATACAATGGGAGCCTTTTAGGTCAGAAGAATGTGTAATTTTGGGTAAAGCTCAAATTGAAAACTGAACAGAATTAACTGCAATATCTAAAAACCTAATAATATACGATAATATAAAATAAATACAATAAAAGAGCGCACCTTGAACGATGTATTAAGGCAATGTAATTAATTGAATTTAAAAAAATATGCCTGATGGGCATATTCAAAGAGGGAAATTTCATGGAACTGCAAGAATATGCGAATAAACAATGTTTACTTCAAATCACTATTTATCTCTTATAGTTTCGCCATAATATTTGGACTTTTAAGGAAAAAATAACCATTAATTGGTCCTTCTCTGGCAATCTATTTATGAGCAGAAAAGAATTCCTTTAGAACTCATGATTATCGTTGTATTTAATGTTCCCTTTCACCTGTCAAGCTACCAACCAGGTCTACATGAACCTTGTGCCACCAACCTGCAGCTCTGCCGATCCTTGCCCCATTTCATGTGGCGTGCTGAGTGCCTAATAAAATCATAAAATAGCAGGTGTTTAGCGCGCCACAAAACGCCCAAAAGGACAGGACAGGACAGAACAGGACAGGACCCAAACACACAAACACACACAGCCACAAAGAGAGAGTGAGAGAGAGAGAGAAAAATACATGTGTGAAGAGAGAAACTTTCTGCGGAATGGCCGCCCAGCGTCGAATTTGATATTATTAATAACCCTTTTTCTAAATGAAATTTTGTGGCAGAAAACATTTCGCTTGTCATTTTGCCAAGGCGAAACGAATGACGCAAGTACATCAGACACAGGTACATACATATATATTCTTTATCTTTCCTATTTCCTATTTCGTCCTGTCTAGTTTGTATACCCTTTCAGAGTCGAGGAGCATTACCCAGGACTGTGCATGGCTGTCGCAATGTTCAAAACTATTTTTCAGAATTTTTGTTAGCAGCAAGTCAATTTCTGGTACGTCATCAAAAGTTCAAGATTATTATGCTAAAAATCTTGTTTGTTTCTTTTCACAATATTTCCCTTTTCTCAGTGAAGTTTGAGTTTTCTTACTTGGAATTTTGAGACGTTTGTCACAGATCCCATCGACGTTCAAAAGCGCCAAGCTTGTCCTGTTGAAAAAGGAGCATCCCCATCAATTCCAAGAGTACTAGGAGCTTCGACTCGGCTGTGCTAACTTTTCTTCCTTGTTAGTTAGTTAGTTACCCTCTAATCCGACTTCCCCACGGACCCCATCGGGGCTCGCCTGCTCCTTTCCTTTTTGCCACTCGTTTGACAGGCCGTTTTCGGCGCTTTGATTCGAAGCCGAGGGAAGTGAGGTTGCGGCAGGCTGAAAGCCTATGAAAAATGATGTATGTATGTACACACGTACATACACACGTACGTACATATATCAGTATATCAGTATATCAGTGTGAATGTGGGGATGGCGGACGAGATGCCTTTGGCAGGGGATTCCGCCTGGCACCGTTTCTCATGTCGAGAGGCTCCCATGGACGGGTGGACGGGTGGCATGTCATATATTTTTCGTTCGTTTGTTAATTGAAAAATGTTGCCTACATGAAGCCGACGATGACGACGACGACGACGGCGACGATGACGAGGAGCAGCTGCAGATAGGAGGAGTGAAAGCGGAGCAGAGCAGTAGGATGGGGGGGCAAGGATGCCGGGCACACATCATCAAAACTTGTCAAAGTCATACACTCCCCCATCCCACCACATTTCGCTGCCTCTATCCGCCGAAAACATGTCTCGAAAATTATAATTTATAGCTTGTCGTTGGCCGTCCTCGTGGCGGCTGCTTTTAGGCTGATTTTATTTTTATAGGCCAATACCCTGGAAAAACACTCCATCACCTTAGCTTTCAGCATAATGAAACTCGAACACTTTGTTTTTGTGAAATTAAATATACCAAGTAATGTTCCTAAGATTGTTTGCGTTGAGTAAACCCAAGGGAACTATCAGGCAATAGTGCAGGATGAAGCAGGGATTAGTTTTGGTTCTTTCTTATGGAGTTCTCTTAACATTAATATTATCCTTTAATGTTATGGATGAAACCAGACATTTAATATATTATACATAAAGAAAGATTCCTTTTTTGTTCCGTTTTGTTCTGTTCAAATTTGTTATGGGAAAAAGCAGGCACAGAACCGAAAGAATTGTGCAGAATCCTTGAAGAAAACTTGCTTCCTGAATCCTCTCGGCTGACACTCCTTTCCTTTTCGTTCTCTAGTCACCTTCATACTCCACTTTCCGGTGCAGTTCAAAAACTGCAAGTTGCATGTCACTTGGATTCTCTTATAGCGCCAGAACGAAATGCCTGTACAGCCAGATGTGGTCTTTCTATTGCTCTGCTTTTCTCTTTATCTTCGGTTGTGTGTGTGTGTGTTTGTGAATGTGTGTGTTTGTGGCCTGGAAATTAATTAGCAACGGAAATTGCGCTAATAAACTTACAAATTTACGAGCTACATCCACGCCAGGCCATCCCACAGCCACGCCCACTCGAATGGAGGTCGTTCCTTGTAGCCAGGTCCTGATGCTGCCCTTCTCTATGCTCTCTGCTGCTTGCCGGTGAGCGGAAGCACTGAAGTGGCCATCATTAGAAACCAAAATAGCAAAAAAACGGGAGAGAAAGCCTGTCCATACAAACATTACTATACTTTATATACCCTTTCAGATCCTTACTCCACTTATGTATATGGTTTGGTGCCAAAGTTGTATGGGTTTTACCCGTAATGTTTCAAGAAATTTACTACACACAAAAGCGGAATTCAAACAATTTAAGTCGCAATTTCGCTTTGCTGCCACAAACAGCCGCAATAAAAGTAAAGGTAAAGAATGGACAAATATACAAAAAACTATATAGTATTGATTGTAATTTTGGGCTTGCCCTAGTCAACAATTGCACAAAATAAGCTAAGCAAGAGGGCTAACAGGTTGGCGACCAGGTGAAAGGGAGACACAAAATATGGAAACAGTGTCTTTGGTTTTAGAATTTATTTAACCGCAACAAAATATTTTCCAGTACAGCCAGTCAGCGGATTGTCTGCCATGCTCTCGCGCCATACAACCCCACTCTCGTATCATCACTCCACTGCAGTGCACTGCTCTCCAGCGACACACACATGAGTGTGCTCCACCACGTCCTCGACTTCACCTCTCCAGTGGGCAGTCACCTGCTGACAGCTGGCTGAGTCGGAGGAATCCTTTGCAGCATCAACGCATCGCATCGCATCGCTGACTTTAAACGGTCGGGAGCCGTAAATCGCCAAAAGTGGATAACACGCTGAACACAATTTGATGGGTCATGGGTGATGGGCGAGTAACGGAAACTCCTTTGAAACAAATAAACCAAATTTGTAGGACAGACAAGAAGTGGGAATGGAGTCACGAAATGGAAAGCAGGAGAGGAAACCAGGTGGAAACCAGGTGGAAACCAGGTGGAAACCAGCCCTTAGATTATTCAGCAGATCGTTTGTTATTATTTCAGCCATCAAATTTTGATAAAAATGTATTTGAACCATACACCACTGTAAATTGTAAGGCAGAGTTTGTCATCCGTATCTGGCGGCTAGCTCTTAGCTCTACTGTTTTCAATCTGCACATTCAAGGTCGTCTCAAGACGTGGCACCGCTGCACAGTGTGGTTAAAATCGTGTTCCAGTTTTCTTTTGAATTCTGCGTAGGTTGTCTGTGAACTCTGTGATCTATAAGTCTTAAAAAAGAGTACGTGCGTGTACATATTGTAACCAACGATCTAATGATAGACTGTCCTTTACCACCAATCGTTGTGGCCATTATAGCAGACGGAGGTCTGCTTTAACAGCGCTTTTTCAAAATCAAGAATGTCCCGAGCACGGTGTATCTCGCAATATATGTATTGTGTACTACATATTACATACGCACCTTGGTGTAGCAGCCGCCCAGCGTCTGTATCATTCCAGCCAACTCTGTGACAGATTGGTTCCGTGTTGTGCCCGAACTTTCCGTTTGTTTGGTTTTTTCAAGCCGGCAAATTAGAATGGAATGACAATTACAATTGTTCGAGAAGTTTCCGATAGGGCTGCGAAGAATTCGATAGCGCTATCGATACTATCGTTGGATGAAAAATATCTGTGCCCCACCCAAAAAAATTGAGAATTGAAATTGTATATTCCTTGCATACCCAATTTACTCGGTACTTTTTAAATGAGTGGGGCTCTTCGCGCACAGCTTTCAATTATGTCAGCTACTTTTAGGCTCTAGGGGGTTACTTTTAAAGCTTTAAGGAACCTGTCTGGGAGCCCTGGTTTGCAGTATAACTATCTCACTGCCTTAATATCACTAATAAATTATCTTTATTCTACTGGCTTAAGTCTAGTACTCAGATCCGAAAACTGTTTTCTAAGCGAAAATTTCCATATAAAAATACTAGCGGCCGAGTGTGACCAGGTGTGCATACCCTGCGGTAACACTGTATAAAATAAACAGATAACGCACCGTAATATTGGATAAATCCATTTTTGAGGAACAGAAATGCAAACAACTATTTTCCATTCCCCATTTATCCCTTAAATTTCATCCCTCAACGATTTCCAAGCGTTTTTGGACGTATCACCTGGAATACATGCATATGAACATATATGTACATTTTATAATTATTTTAAATTCTACTTACTGTCTGCATTCACATCAAAATGCTTCTTATCGGCCAAACTCCACAACAACTCAATCTTCTCGACATCCTTTATAAGCTTCATAATGTCGTCGTCGCGAAATTCCCCTCCCCCAATCTTTGCTTATTTGCTTTTCTGTTCTCCATTGCCGCCAAATCATTGTTTTGCCTTCACACATATGCACGCACACAACCTTAGTTTTATTGACATGCGAATAAAAATCAAGGGCCAGTAAAAATACCCCAAATACCATGCCATATTTTTCCAGTATATATCGGCATGTTTTGTTTGTCGAACTGAGGACTACCTGCGGAATTTTTCTGGCAAAACCATTTTCCAAGAAAACTGTTTTTATCGATTTCATTCAAATATCAACCCTGATTCTGTTCGCTAGTCCTTTTTTGGGTCCGAGTACTAGGCTTTATTGAATAATATTAATTTTCCACGGCTATCGGACACGGTTGCGTCTGCGCAATCCGTTTGACAATCTCATCACAAATCAGCTGTTATTGTGTATCGATTGTTGTGTGAAACTATGATTCCCTGTTTTCCCCTTCTCTTGACCAACACTAGTTATACCCGGTACTCGAAGAGTAAAGGGGTATATTAGATTTGTGCAAAAAATTAATGTGTGTAACACCCAGAAGGAAGCGTTTCCGACCCCATAAAGTATATATATTCTTGATCAGCATCAATAGCCGAGTCGATATAGCTATGTCTGTCTGTCCGTCCGTCTGTCCGTCTGTCCGTCTGTCCGTCTGTCCGTCTGTCCGTCCGTCCGTCTTCATTAGCGCCTATAGCTCAAAGACCATAAAAGCTAGAGGAACACTATTTTGTATCCAGACTCCTGTCCTATCGCACTGTTACAAGTGTATTTCAAAATTTTGCCCCGCCCCCTTCCGCCCACTCCAAGGACGAAAATCTGTGGCATGCACAATTTTAAAGATACGAGAAAACTAAAAACGCAGAATCGTAGAGAATGACAATATCTATCAGAGTGTTTAATCTGGATCAGATCGACTCATAAATATAGCCACAATGAAGAAAACAATTTCGAAATGCATCGTTCCCTCTCGCTCTCTCTCACACACAGGGGTAGGCGCTATGCCTGATCGAATTTTTTGACGCCTAGTTCTCAGAGACTATAAGAGCTAGAACCACCAAACTTTCTATCCAAGCTCCTGTGATATCAAACCGAGACGAGTTTGTTTTAAAATTTGGCCACGCCCCCTTCCGCCCCCACAAAAGATGAAAATCTACAATTTTGAAGATACGGGAAAACCAAAAACGCAGAATCATAGAAAATTACTATATCTATCAGAGTATTGAATTTGGATCAGATCGGATCATAAATATAGTCAGAAGGAACAAATGAAATTTCAGTGGCCTCCCAAGCGCAGACTGATTCCCTCTCTCTCTCGCACACAGCCGTGTATGTATATGTAGGAAGTAGATAAAAACATGTAGAAATGGCAGATGTAAAAAATTTATGTTAACCAATATGGAAACATCTAATAGATCAAAATCTCCGAAAAGGTTCGACTTAAATTGTTTTTTTTTTTGCTAAAATTTAATTTTTTCCTTTTGCGAACATGTAATAAATTACAACAAGCTCACATACATATATACTGACTGAGTACCGGGTATAAAGTAGAGCCGCGGCGCAGACGCGGCTCATAACGTTCCCCCTCGTTTTTGTTTGTGGACGGACGCCTGGTGTTTGTCAATTGTCAAATTATAGTGGGATCGCTCTATCCATTGCAAATTCAAGGAAGCCGGGCAGAAGAATGTGAGTACAAAAGACCAATGGGAGATGCAACACAAGAATGTCTCGCTGCTAATAAGTTGCCACGCAGAAGCAGAAGCCGACACAGGAAAAGCCAACAACAAGTCTGAAGACGCCGCTTCGGATGTGGTGCCGATCAATGGATGTTCGGCAGAGCCGCACCAGACAGGGGGCGCCCGGACTATGAGCAGATGTTCGAGACGATCGGAAGGAAGCGCTGCTGCTTTGCCACCGCCTCAAGCGACTATGTGACACGTATGCGGGGGGAGCTCACAGAGCCCATTGCTAGTTTCGTGGGCTACGTGGCACGATTGGAGGTGTGGAAAGTACCTGGCTACTGAATCGACAGACGCCACCGCCAGAATCTGGGACTGAGACAACCGCGCTCAAATGCGACTCTTCTGCGGCCACAGGGCCCCCACCAGTGCCCTGGTGTACTCCCCATACGGCCTCTACCTGATCTCTGGCGGCCGAGATAGCGCAGCGAAATTATCACGTATACGACCTGAGTTAAATCAAGTTCTTACATTAATCATATTCTATTGGTTTATTCTATTACATCTTCAGATGCAGAGATCGCATCTCGGAACCATACGTTGAAACGAGTCATCGATAGAAAGCACCGCCGAATCCATGAATATACTTAGTTATAAAACTAAGCATTCGGTTTCCACTCATCTTTTGAGCTGTAAGTTTCCACTGGTCAAGCCAAAGTCCTCCCATGATTGTATGTGCAATTTAATTCTGTTTTTGGAATATTTATGTATGTTTCCCGCACTGCTGAGTGGCCTAAAAGAGAGTATTTAAAATACGGCAGACAAGTGCGAAAAGTGGTTGCGCGGTTGCACTCAACCGTTTTGTGGTCTGGCTTCCAGAACTCTCAATCCACTTCAAAGGCCACCCACGCCACGCAAAACAATTTATGGACCGGCACAAACCCTTGGAAAAACGAACCAGATGAATTAAATAAAATTTCAATTTCGAAAAATAATTACTGTATCTTTTCTTGCAGACATTGAATTTTGTGTGTGTTTTGGGGAAATTGGCAACGGCTTTTATTTATGATCTTCGTTTGAGTGCACACATATTTAGGAAAATGTGCACAATTGATTATAAATCTATGTATGTATACGAATATATAATATTTGAGAATTAGGGACTGCAGCTGCTGGAAGCTGAAAGGAGATGTCCAAGGAATAAATGTGTAATATTTCAATCTAAACAGTTTAATTGTGTCCAGACACATTGTCTTTCTTCTCCCTTCCCATGTGAATCCAGTGAAGAGGATGCAGAATTGTCAAGGAATAGAAGTATAAAATAAAAATGTTAGATCTGTATGAGTTCATTCAGTCATACTTAAACATAATCAGAAGTAAACAGTTGAGGGGCTCTCTGTGCTTTATATAAGTATAGCCAATAATGCAGATATATATACACACATACGTATAGATTTGCTCTCTAAGAAATACAATTAACACCTAGTTTATGTAGTCAAATTAATATCAGTCAAGCTTTTCAGACTTGTATTTTTTAATAGATCTATTATCTCTATATCGCTTTTAACGACCAGTGGGTATAACTTCCAGATTTCGTTGACCCTTAAATGTCGCCATAAAGGAGTTTGACTGTATTGCATCTTGGTGAAAATTAGCAAAGGCAAAAGCTAACAAAAATCCCTTTGAGGTTCACTGCTCGTTCAAAATAAAAATGGGTAAAAATACTTGTACACAAATTCGTCGAATTTTATTGACACCAGTGTAATTTTTTATCTCTTGCCACTTTCTTCTCAAATCGCGTAACTCCGTGTCGTCCACAAATTTCAAAGATGCAAAAATTAACCGAAAACGCGGAATTATAAAGAATCAGATCTATTTTATTGCAGAGAAACTTTCCTATCGGATCAGAATAAAGTATTTATTTATTCTTTTGGCTCTTAGAACCAGCATGTTTACAAACTTCCGTGGTCCTAAGGGAAAATGCCTATGCAAAAATGTTAGTTATTATATACTGATAGTTGATTAATAAACAAAATCAAAACTAAATAGAAATCCATGCTTTTAATGTTGCTTTTTCCACATTCCTAAATGTGGAATGAAACGAAATTTGTTGACAGGCGAATATATTTCCTGACGTGAACAATTCAGAGCACAAAGTAGCGTAAAGTAAATTCGATTGATTAATAATGGACCAAAAAACGGCTAAGAAAACTCCTTGCAAATCATTCAAAATTGGCGACTTGGTATTTGCCAAAGTCCGCGGCTATAAGCCATGGCCGACCTGGGTTACCCGCGAGGGGAACACAAAAGTGCAGTACACCGTTACTTTTTATGGTACTGAGGGACAGATCGGCCGAATACATCTGAAAGACCTCTTCCCATACGGTGACCGCAAAGAAGAATTCTCCGCTGAAAAGCACTTCAAACTAGCCGGCTTCCGCAAGGCAATGGCCGAAATCAATGAAGTGGCCGAGCAGAGGGCCAAAGGGCCAATACAAGTGGACGCAGAGGCTGCAGAGGAAGCGAAGCCGACCGTCGCCGGTACTGCCGTTCAAGGGGGACTGAGCCCTGGAAACGTAAGTAAATCAGTTCAAGTTCAAGTTCAGTTCAGTCAAAAATCCTATATACAATTTTTTTCACGCAGGACAAAGAAGAGGACATGGTTTTGCTTTACATGCCAGTTGGCAAAATCTTTGGCATTAGAATTGACTACAACAAGCCGGAGAACTTTCCAAATGCCGCCGAGGAGCAGTCCTGGATGGAGGCGTCGCGCAAGGAGGCGATTTTCCTCAAGGATCAGTTGTTGTCGGGACAAATCAAGCCCCAATCGCTTCCAGGACGCATCATCGCTGGGCCCAAGAGAGCACACAAGCAGGAGGAAGAAAAACTACATACGGAGGTCGGAAATGCTGAGAACACTCTACTTATAGAGCGCAAATTCATTACGCTTTGCCAAGAGATCCGCGACAGCTTAACTCCGAGCCGAGCTGATGTCGGCACAAGCATTGCGAACCTGGAAAAACTAATCGAATTGGCGTTTACGGAGGTAATGCTGTTGCGCAACTCGGCCTGTGTGCAGACTATTCGACAGCTTAGGCGATATAAGGGAAACCCCGGTGCTTGGAATCTGAACGACTCGGACAAGGCTGCCTTCCAAGCACTCGCCAATACCATTTGCGAAAAGTCCGAGATCGTATACGATATTTTTAAAGGGGTTTTCAAAGTGTCGAAAGAGCAAGAGTTCTGACCGAACGTTAATGACCGAACGCACATACAACCACCTGCTTCAAGCCAAACGTGAAAATACCGCAGCACCCGCTGAATAAAGAATAGTCAACTGGCCACCGATCCCATTCACCCCTACACACATACAAACTATAATATTTTTGTTTAACAATAAATAAAGCTATGGATGGTACACGCTTGTATTTGAATCTGTCTGGGTCTTGTCTTGGGTCTGGTCTCGCGCCCAATTTCTTGAGTGTTCCTAGCGCTTTTAGCTCTTAACGAACTCCACAATACGAGTATCTACGCTTGCTGATAGCTGCCATGCAGTTCATGGTGCTCCCGAAATTGTACTATGCTTCAGATACAGATGCAGCCAATATTATCATTATATATATAATTTTTTGAGTCAAGATTGACAGACTATTGTAAGACATTTAACGGTGTACTTTTGATTGAGTTTAGATACACTTATCATATATGTTTGACTTTTAAAAAGGCATAAATAGCTTAATGAGCCTTTGTTTCTACACAACAAAACTTTGATTTATTTTAACAATAAGCAAATAAATAATATTCATATATATATACATATATTGCTCATAAAGGCCAACTACTCGACTTCGATGACGGCTTAAGAGGTTTAGCCTATGGCCACCATCAGGATAAAGTCAGGGGGTTCCTGTGACCAACACAGCATCCTAAGAACGTATCCTGCCATCTTGCTGTACATCAGTCAGGCCTCTCTGCCTGGCTAAGGGCATGCCGAATGCGTGGCAGCAGCAGCTCCATGCTTGCAACAGTCCAAATGATCATTTCCCAGCTGCCATAGGCTGCAAATAAGTATTAAAACAGTTGAGTCAATAGTTAAGCGGATAGACAGCTAAAACATATATGCTTGAGGCAAGTTCCTACCTCCAACAGCTTCCAGGTTTCGCCATCGCTTAGACCCTGCTGCACTTAGCGGCCAAAATGCTCGACAAAGTCACAGTGCGTGTCCTGGATCAGGGTATCCTTGTGCTGCCGAATGGGCGACATGCATTGGAGCAGGGATTCAAAATAGATTCGAGCAAATACGCAATGATCTAAAAAAGAGGTACGTTAATATGAGCTTTAGGTTTATCCTCTGATCCTCTGGTCATCATACGTGAAGAGCCATATATCATGAGCCATTAGCTGCCAGATGCCAATGCCAATGCGAATGCTCCCATTGCACGTTGGGCAATCCTTCTCCATTGCCTCTTCAGCCATCAGTTAGCCATCAGCTAAAGAACGTCTGGGCGCAGCAGGCGCACTTCATCCCTCTGGGCCACTGGCGACTATTTAATATTCACCCGCTTCTCAAGATGGGACAGCTGCTCGTTGGACACCTGTATCATTGAGGGCATCTCGTGGGTTCCACTTGACGTGACGGTAGGTCATTGCCTACCTACATTGTGTTCCACAACGGGTGGCCAGATGGCGACGATCCTAAAACGATACGTTATTTGAAATCTCATTTAAATTATGATTTAAGTCTGTTAAACCATTACCTTCGTTTCATTTGATCTAATAAATACGAGCTGCTTTCTTGGTTTATTTGATGATTGCGATTGATTCCCTAAAAAATGGAGCTCGAAGTCCATTTTATAGCTTTCCTTTGCCAGGCGCCCATCCAAATAGTTATAGTTTCAAAAGTTCCAAAGAAAAAGACGCAACAAAACAACAGAAAATATAGTATGTGCTTCTTTTTGGCTTAGCACATAGACGCCTGTCTGTAGCCAGACCGACAGACAGACAGTAGTCGACATCACTATAGGCACTTGAAAAGCTCCAAACCATTCCTAAGCTTGATCACCTTTTGCTTCTGATCAATATCCGATGCTGGCATCTTTTTAATTGTTTCTTCTGCTTTAAAGTTAGCAAAAAGTAAATTTTGTATTACCAGCATCCAATTAGAGGTGTCAAAGTCAAACAATCGAAGGCACTATCGAAAGTTTCGATGTTTTACTGCAAGCCAGTTCCACCCATGGACTATCATAATCGCCTATATTCATATTTATTTAATAAAAACAATAATGAGCCCGGCGATACGCTGTGCTCCATTCCATTCCAATAGTCTGTCCGAAATAAAAATTCAATGCGCATTTTTTATCGTGCATTGTCGTCCTCCAGCGCGACAGCACCCACAAATAGTTCATTCCTCTATGCTTTGATACAAAATTTGAATTTTGAACAGATTTTTTTTGTATACAGTGTAACCGTAGGTCACGCACAACTGGTCACACTCGGCCGCTAGTATTATTTGATGACACTAGTGACACTACTAGGCCTAATAAAATAAATTAAATAATCTACCCAGTTCAGTATTATTTCCAGTGCATGCATGCAGCCATGGGCCCACATCGATATTGCTCATCGATATACATAATTCATCGCAAAAGCACCTAAATCTTTCCATAACTGCCATGTGCTCCATGTGCCTTTTGTTGCATTTTGGCCTTTTGCTTCAAAACTCTTTTAAAACTATTACTATTACTATTACTTCAGTGCCATACATTTACAGAAGAATTTATTTCGAGTATTTCGAGCTATTATTTCGCGGAATGTGTAACAATTCGCGTTTCGTGGTGCAGTTTCTTCTCCGAATTTCTGGAGTCCGAATTGGAAGTACCGTGGGCACGTTATTCCCGTGCAAATGGGTGAGTGTCAATTGGTTAGATGTAGTATTCGTTTGTCATTACCCAAAATGTATCCATTTGACTCAGAACATCCGTAGGCAAACTGAGCAGAACACCCCAAACCTAGAGCTCTCTGAAACCTCTGTTGGGACACACAGCAGTCGTCACTCGATTCCTTACATTCCTACAATCATTCGTCAAGAACACAACATACGATCATCATCTGAAAACAGAAAAATATTTTTATTTTTATTTTTCTGATCTTTATAGACCTTACGCAGAGCTCTCGGAATGGCCTATATTGGGCGCATGAACGAGAAGGGCAAAGTGGTGGACCGTAAGCTGCTGTTGGGCTTCGATCGCTTCAGAATGCTGCCCGACTCGAGCGATTCGGAGCAGAGCGGTAACTCCGGTAAGTCCGGAAAGGCGGCCGCTCCCCTCGCATCGCCCCGCTCCAGTGGCAACATCAGCGATACTTCGGAGGCCTCCCTTATCCCGGCCAATACTTCGCTGAAGGAGTTCAACCTCCATGGAGATGCAGACGACTCGGGCTCCAACAGCAGCTGTAGTGAGGGATCTCGTCAGTCACTGGACAACGTCGACTGCAGCAGTGCCAGCGCTGCCAGCGCTGCCAGTAGCCACATCAGTTGCAATGAGCCGGAGGAGAACAAGAGCCTCCCGAACAAGAACAAACGGAGCTTCTGGGAGTGGGAGCAGCTGACGCAGAAGGATAAGAAGCAAAAGAGCCATCTGGCCACGTCGCACGAGCGCGTCTTGGATTGGTGCCGCCGCAATGAGGAGTTTGCACAGCTGGAGGCAGAGAAATCTTCACTCAGTCAGACGGAATCCTACACTGCCGCCTCCAGCAATTCGAGCGGCAGCGACTACGACAGCGACAGCGACGGAGAGCCCCAGTGCGGGGAGACCCCGGAGGAGGCCAGTGAGGGCCTGGAGGAGTGCCAACGCCCGAAGGAGGGTCCACAGAAGCGCGAGCGCGATCGCACTCGCCGCCAGGACGAGGAACAGCACCAAGAGTAGGGAAGGAGGTGGTGCATGCAGATGTCCGTGGGTGCTGGCCAAGTGGATGGAGAACACCAAGAAGCGTCCCAAGCCTGTGCCCCTCAACCAGATACGCGACATCCTGCGTGGCACCATCCTAACACTGTCACAAAAAAAAAATTTAATTGTTTAAAATTTAATTGAATTAATTGATAGCAGCATCCCAGACTTTGAACTACTTATTTCGCGATTGTGGGTTTTTTCGGGTAGGTCCCCTCTAGATCCTCCATATTTCCTGGACTTGGAGCAGGGGGCGCTTCAAGCAGAATCTGATGACCAATCTCACCTGCAACTACTGGCAGGTCTATCACGGGCGTGGACGATGCCTCCAACAGGTTGGCCAAAAAAGCTAAAGAAGTGAGTCTACTCTAGGCGGTTTCATATCATATCATGTATATAATGTACTCATTTCAGAAACAGAGGTCCAAACATCAGGAGCATGAGCTCTGGCTGTTTGAATTAAATCACGAGTTAAATATTTTCATACCAATTACTCGCTTACTTTGATGGGTATACTTGTAGGACCTAGACTTATGTGATTTGTATTTATATTTTGTTTGTTTCAGATAGAACATTGGAAACAAAAACTATTATTAGCAGAAAATGTCCAAGATTTAATCATTCGCTTGTTTTGTTCATAAACTGTCTACTCAGATGTAGAATCTTATCCAGATCCTCGATCAGTAGGTAATTCTCACGAACAAAAACCTTGAAGGTCTTCAAAGCTAACACCGGAGTAGCTCCACCACGTTCTTAAACGCCATCCGGCCGTAGCTTCCTACGGTCGGAAGATAAAGCTCCTTCACTAGTCGTCACTAGCAATGGGAGCCGCAGTGCCGGATTTTATACCAAATTGGTATATATTTTGTGTTAACACTTCTTCGTATTTCTTCGGAAATCTATTATCGAACAACTAATAGAATGTAAAATGCTGACCAAAAATAATAAACTTAATACAAATTTTTAACACATAAAATATTTAGTTTAGAACCAGGAATCCAATTGAATTTAACACCAAAGAACACCTGCACTTAATAATAATATACCTCAAAGAAATATTTTATTATATATTAATATTACACCTATTATAACTATAAAAGGTATATACATATAATATACAAATTCTAATTCACGTAAATATACAAAAATGTGTATGCATATATTTTTATGTTAGATACGTACTTACATATGTATAAAAATTTACAAAATATTAATTAATTATTTATTCGAAACAAAATGTTCAAATTAATTAGAGAACTTTTTGGAAAAAAATAAAGTTCACTTTTATTTCTTTTCTCTTTATTTCTTAAATAATAATAATAAATACAGAGTCCAGCCACAGAGTTCCTCAAAGAATCGCAAAGTTTTGGAACCTGATCCCAAAATGTAGTCCGTTCCCTCGTTTTCCAAATCGCATACTCCCGCGCAATCACCTACTAGTGTACCTATGTATGTCTGATAAGGTAACAGTTCTTTCTGTATTTTTTGTGCATTATTTTCCTCTTGTTTTAAAATGATTTTCGACGGGTATAAATTAGCTCTTTCAACCCGTGCTGGGGCCGCTGCTCATTAGCCGCCTGTCCAGTTGGCTCATTTGCCTGGCCATTAACCGGCTTCAACTGCAGTTGAACCCTGGCTCCTCCTACCTCTGCCTCCTGTCTCCTACCTCCTGCCTCTGGCCCCAACCGGCTCCACTTTGACCCGTAACCCCTTGCTGACCCAAAAACTTTTGCCACTTGCTGGCCATTGTTGTCGTTTTTAAAATCTGAGCACCAGGAAAAGAGTGCGATGCGATGGGGGAAAACTACAGCAATTAAACACAGGGCGTGCGAAACTTTAAGGCGCCTTCGGGCGTGGCCAGGTGTGGTGGGCTGAGGGGTAAAAAGAGGTGAGGGTGAGTTGACCAACAACCGTCGAACTTCGTTGGCGGCGACAATCAATTTACCTGACGCCAGTCGAGGGGATATGTGCAGCCAGGAGGGAGGTGGAGGAGGAGTCACTGTAAGGTGGGGGAGAGGGGAGGGGGGCTCTGGGGACGGGGACTGGCACTGGATCTGGAACTGGAACTGGGGGTCTCCCCGTCGTCTGATAAATGAGAAAAGTTTTTAACGCCGCTCGCTCAGGTCGGCTCATTGGCATTTTTACGATGTCGAGATGAGAAAGGAGGACGAGTGGAGGAGGGCGATAAAGAGAGATGGAGACGGAGACGGAGACTGGGGGCTACCGAGAGAGGGCGAGAGAGAGAGAGAGAGAGAAAGAGAGATAGGCAATAGAGAATGAAAGAGATGCAAGGCGAATGAGCAGGCGTGGGTCCTGAGGACAAATAGGCTACAAATGAGACGAGCCTTGAACTGCTTAATAGAAAAACTGAAGCGTATGGGATCCAAACAGGTCCGCAGATGGGCGGACAAATGGATGGACAGAGGGGAGTTCGGGTGAGGGTGGAGAAGGTGGTCGATCGTTGGAGTCCTGGTGGTGGCTGGTCGAGCGGGGCACTTAAAACTTTTTAGCATGCAACCGCGAAACGTTGCAGCTGGCAAACTTTTTGGCGGTACCAGAAAAAACAAAAGAAAAAAAAATAAAATACCAACGCTTGAGGGCGTTGAGGGAGCAAAGGCATGGTCCTGATGCTGGTGATGGTCATGACCATGGCCTGTCAGCAATTAAAAGTGAAGGCCAGGAGCGCTCGAAGGTTGACCGACTGCATCGATGCTCTTTCAGGAAAATCCATGTATAACAATTCCCAATAAATGCTGATACTATTATTTCTAAAGAACTTTCTGACCTACTGTCAATAAATATTAATAAATAAAATTGCCTTTGACAAAAATTAAATTATGAATATTATAGGAGTGGCCGCATTCCCAAGTTATGCTGAAATTCTTGCCTTTAAATACGTATATTCTATCTTATTATTCCTATAAGATAAGTTACTATTGGAAAAATTATGTTTCCCTGGCTAGGAGTCAATGACACTCAATACGGCTAACATTGTGGGCCTACCTGTCCCGCTATGACCACAATTTTCACTGGGAGTGGTTCACCGCAAAAACCGCACAGTGAGAGTATTCTCTGGATGCTGGAATGGATGTCCCGCTCACGTTAGTCCGTTCCACACATACATACATATGTCCCTCCCCATAGGGTATAGGGCCCTGAACGACTGTCGACAAGCGCCACAGGGCTGTCACTGAGTGGGTCCGGCAGCGGTGCGTGTGGTGGCATCTCCAGAATGGACCCGGCAGCGCCAGCATCAATACCTAAAAAGTGGTAAAAAAAAAAATAGAATAAAATAATATTGAGGGTGGTACAAAAAGGGAAAATGGACGGCGCCTGACTCTTGACCGCGGGCGCAATTTTTGTTGTCCATTTGCGGGCCAAAAAGAAAAAAAGCGTGACAAAAAACGTGACCAAAACTTTTTTCGGCAGGGTATGCGGTGGGAAATTCCAGTCCTCCGTACTTTTACTCGTAGTGGTACGGGCACGGGCACGGGCACGGGCAGGAGCACTGCGGTCTTTTACGGCGGGTTTTGTGTCTGCGCTCGTGGCGGCGCTAACAAATTTCAATAAATTACAGTTACATTTGCCAAAGTCAGCCGGAGTGCGCCTGGAGGTCAACACCGCCCACCGCCCACTGCCCACCGCCCATCGTCCACCGCCAACCGTCTAATGGCTCCCAACTCTCTATCTCTATCTCTATCTCGTAGAAGGCCACACCACACGTCCTTTGTGTCTCCGCTGCTCCGTCTGTGGGCGACTGCATAATTCAATTTGTGTTAAAGTTTTGCGAGTGCGTGGCGTAGCGTAGCGCCCCCCCCCACCGCCTCCTGCTCATCCTCCGGCTTTAGTGCCATCCGATCTCCTCCTGCAAGAAGCACCGCCGCAGTCATTGCCAGCGACTCTGCTAATGCGGCACATAATTCAAGCCAAATGCCAGAGAAGGATGAAATGAAGGAGGAGCAGTGTGGCAGGAGTTCGAGGGGGAGGGGGAGCACGGGGCCACATCCGGAAGTTGGGCAGGATATTTGGCATGACCGTGTCGGCGCGCGGGGGTCATGGGTCAGTCGGTACAGTCGGTACAGTCGGGCCAGACGATGGCTGAACTGTGATAGGGAAAACGCAGTGATTGCAGACGGAAACCGTGATTGTAATTGGAATTGGAATGCAACACTGTGATTTCGCCATGTGAGCGGGGCTCGTTGGGAGCCGAAAGGGGGCGGGGAGGGGAGTGGAGAGAAAATACAGTGTTTACTTGGTCACGATTTCCCAGTGCTTTAATTCAATGAAAAACAGCATTCACTTATGTTACTTGCAAAAACATCGATTCAGTGAGGAAATTATATCGATTACCATTGAAATGCAGCCCTGCATTCAGTGCTGCCACACTCCGAGTCGGGTTTAATGTCAGAAAGTGTGCTGGCAATTAGAGAAAAAATCGTGAAAACCGTAAAAAGTTTGTGAAAATGAAATATCCAATGAATTACCGCCCATATAATAAAAAAACTGATGAAAAAGAAAGCCCAACGGTGGAGAGTATTATAAACAATATGGTCAATCTAGAAGTAAGTTGCACACATGCTTTAAAATTATACATATTGGTATTACATTTAATTAGAGCGTTTTCCGGCAGAGCCGTGAGCAGCTTTCTGCTGAATTTTCGTCGGGTTTCCGTCAAGCTCTCAATGATGTTAAGGGCACCATAGGCCTAATAGAGGAGCCAATCAAAGAATCGAGCAGCACTGGCGTCTCTGGCAATTGTGCGGCTCCAATTCCTGAGCTGCCCATAGAGCCCATAGGGCCCATAGAACCCAAAGAACCCATAGAACCCATAAAGCAGATTTTAGTGTACAAAACTGGCAAAGACTTCTACGAGGGCAATGCCATCGTAATTCGTCCCGCGGGCGAGTTCTTTTACTTTGTCGCCATTGAGGACGATGAGATATTTCGGGAATATGAAGAGGCCTTCCGTCGCACCCGGAAAATCGTTGACGCTGTTCCCAGCTACCACAAATATGAAATATTCCTGATGCTGTATCCCATGCTGGCCATTGCCTACCTGAAAATGGTCTTGGGCGAGCGATTGGAGAAAGCCACGTCCTTCTTGGAGGAGGCCGCCGCGTGCTTGGACGAGTCGTACAGCCGGCGCATCGAAAAGCTCAAGCTGATTCGCACGCCAGAGGAGCTGCCGGAGAGGGCCCTGGAGCTGCTCGCTAGCGCAGACTTTGTGGAGGTCGCTATGGCCTATCCGACCTATTATTTGTACGTAACTCACGTGGCGGAGTGGACCCGTGGGCAGCAGGAGAAGCTGCTTAAACATTTCGCCATTCGCAGCTACACTGATGAGAACCCGCTCCGGGAATTGACCCTCCCGGGGCTGCCCCAGCTGGAGCCCATTGTCAGCAATTCCGTGGACTTGCCGCAGTATTGGCCACTGGATCGGGACAATCATCCCACGATATTCACGTTCGCGCCCATGGAGGATGGAGCGAAAATTCTGTGTTGCATCCTTTCGGAGGACCTGTCGATGGTGGCAATTGGCTTTAACAGCAACGATATCCGTGTCACCTTGGACGTGGACAAGATTAGGCTGGACTCGATCAGCTTCAGAGGAGAGATTACCCTCAGGGGCCACAAGGGGCCAGTTTTGTCCCTCGCCTTTGCCCCCCAGGACCGCTTCCTGCTCAGCTGCTCACAGGACTTCACGATGCGGCTGTGGTGCGTGACCTCCTGGACCTGTGTCTCCATCTATCCAAATCAGCTGTGCACCTTCGTGACGTTTGCCCCCCGGGCCTTCATCTTTGCCGGCACCTCGGACGACGGCATTGCACGCCTCTGGGGTCGCGACACCAACAAGCCCGTACTGCAGCTCGCCGGCCATCTGGCAGACATGGAGGTGTGCCTGTTCCATTCCAGCAGTCAGTACCTGGCCACAGGATCCGCCGACTGCACCGTCAGAGTGTGGGACATTCTCAGGGGCGTCCAGGTGCGTGTCTTCCGTGGCCATAGGGGCAACATCACTGCTCTGGCGTACTCAAAGTGCGGCCGTTACCTGATCTCCGGGGCCCACGATCGCCTCATAATTGTGTGGGACACGATCAGCGGACGGATGGTCCGCACCCTGAAATACCACACGTCCGTCATTCATTCGATTGCTGTGGACATGGATAACAATACGCTGGCAGTGGGGGGCGATATGGAGTTGAGCTTGTGGGACTTTCAGCTCCTCGTCAATCACTCCTGCCCGGACACCGACACCGACACCGACCCCGACCCCGACGATACGGAGTCATCTTCACCACCGACCATCGAGGAGCTGCTTTACTGCTCCTATGACAATTTGGAAGCATCGTTGAGGTGCCTTCGCTATGTGTCCCGTAGCTACATAGTGGCCGTCAGTACTCTGGCATCGGACATCGTGGAGAAGGACAAAGAGGAGCCTGAAGATGGTGCTGTCGTAACCGAGGAAACCGATGAGGGAAAAGGCTCCCATGAAGAATACGGCGTAGTTAAATGCCAAGATGGGTAGTTTTTTTAGCACTTTTTTATCAAAAAACAATTTTAACACATTTCTAAATCGATTTCTCTTGCTCACAAATTATTAACAACAAATTGAACAAATTTTCAACCAAACTAAGTGTACACATTTTTAAATCGATGTTAAAAATTTAAATTAACCCATTGACACCATTAACTTTACTCCAATAAGATTTTCTTATCTATGCAAACTACTAACAACAAATTGAACAATTGCTCGCCAAAACAACATTTTTAAATCGATTCAAAAAATGAAATTACCCTAAATACACCATTAACTGTACTACCATAATATTTTGTTCTCTGTACAAACGGCCATAAGATTTTGTTCTCTATCCAGCCGTCCAGGAAAATATTCACGTCTCATCGCATCTCAGTCAACTGGGATCCTTCTTCTGGCTATGTGGAATCGAGGGGCATTGAGCTGATTTTCAATTGCCACGCTGTTAGTTCCACGAACTGAAGGCGAAGAAATGTTGCCAGAATTGTGGGCTGCTGAAAATCGTGTGTCGTCTATAAATCAGGCCCCGCCTCTAAGGGAACGGGCGTACGGATACTGGGTAGAGGCAACTGATTACGTGGTTCCAGGCTCGGAACCGGCCAAAATGAAACTAACGATTTCACGCTACATTTGATTCTCCAGAAGGATAGTGACTAGAACTGGGAATGGGTGGAGGGTTCGGTCACTACTCCAACCAGACATTGTCTGACCATGGCCCTTGCTGTGGGCCATATTACATAGTTGAGTGCATTTATTTATTTGCTTGTGTGTCAACCTGTTTGCCTCCACCCTCCACCCTCCATCCTCCTGCCTCCTTTTGGGCATTTCAATTTGTCGGCGGTAAAAGGGAAGCGAAAGCGGAAGACCATAGGAAGAAGGGAAGGGACCCGAGCCGGCACACGACTGACCCCATTGATCTGGACATGGGCAAGTTCTTGATTAACTTATTATGCTCATTTGATTGCTCGATTTCATTTGCCATTCTCCTGCCAAGGACCTTCTTCGCCCTTGCTCTTTCTGTCTCCCAACCTCCTAGTTGTTTTTTTTCCATTCGTTGAAAAGTTTTTCCTCTCTTTTCGAAAATTAAATTCTCTTTTGATGCCTTTCTGGACTCGACCCCGGCCTCGGCTTCAGCTTCAGCCAAGTCGTTCATTGTAGTGGCTGTTTGCCAACAATTTTCGGTCCACAAATTCATTGTCATTGTTCACGAGATTTGATTTTAAAATTAATTTCCATTTTTTGTTTTGTTCAACTGTTTAAATCCACTCAGGTATATATACATACATACATACATACATACATACATACATAGGTATGTGTATGAAACGAGTAAAAATATATCTAAAGCCGTCATAAACCATTCTAATTGGATTCGCTCTTCTTCTTGTTTAATTTCATTTGATTGTAATATTTCAATTAAATATATTCATCGTTTTAGCCTTTTGTTTAGCTGGGACAATTTTTGGGTCATATTTGGCTCGCTTTTGTTTAATTTAATATTTAAATGTCTAATTATACATCCACTATCGCTATATTTTTTTGGAATTTTTGTATCCCATTGATGCCTAAAATAGGGGGCCGAACCCATTTCTAATCCAAACTGATTTTTTTCAACATCTAGAAGTCCCTGTATTTAAATTTCATACATACCTCACTGTCGGCCCCATATCACATATCCCATATGTCCTCAGTTTTTTCCAGTACCTCCAACTGGTCGGTTCGGACTTTTTGTTAAG
Source organism: Drosophila helvetica (assembly GCA_963969585.1). Lineage (NCBI taxonomy): Eukaryota > Metazoa > Arthropoda > Insecta > Diptera > Drosophilidae > Drosophila > Drosophila helvetica. The sequence continues at coordinate 15,464,290 of OZ018401.1, read as the reverse complement.
CCCCAAAATAATATTTTTCAATTCTTTACGTTTCGAAGAACAACCAGTACCATTTGCAAATTGGTCAGCCCCGATGTCGACCATCTACTGGGATGTGTACTGCGATGGGTGCCACCGCAGTGACCTATCCAGGTACCGCTTCAAGTGTCTGCGGTGCGAAGATTACGATCTGTGTGAGGAGTGCCATGACAAGAACGTGGTAACCGGGCCAGAACATAGCGCAGATCATCCGTTCCAGTGCCTGCTGGACGTCCCCACCAGGGTGCTGCTCTTTGCCGGCCAGCGCATACCGACGCTGGAGGCGGACAGCTTCACCTGCCCCGTGTGCGGTGAAAGCGGCCACTCGGCCGCCGAACTGATCGAGCACGCAGTGACCGATCACAAGACCGACACCACAATGGTCATCTGTCCCCTGTGCGTGGCTGTGCACGGGTCCGACCCACAGCGCTTGGACAATATCGGGGAGCACCTGAGCTACGATCACGGCTCGATTCATCGTAGGGTGCGCTTTGCCCTGCCGGAAAACGATGGGAACTAAATACAAAAGTCAACAAACTGTACACCCCTCACCTCACCACACATGCACATATGTATAATAATCATAAAATGACCAGAAACTAAGCAAATGTACACTGTCATACAATACATCATACTCGTACCTACAAGCACTTCTGATCTGATATTGATATTGCAAGTTGAGTGCTGCCGTAACGTAGGCTTCCTAATGGTCAAATTATAATGAATAACAGAGCTGCGATATTAAATTGTACTCTTAATGTAATTAATATAATTTATAGTACCTATTCTTCCCACCTCTATACATAAGTACGATTCCAAATCGAATGGATAGCCGTATCGCAGTCCCTCCAATTGCAACATTTTCCTCGACTCTGTTATATTTTTATCATCTGCTGTACTTATAGCAGCGTAAATCAAATGCTGATTAAGTGCGATTTTTCGAGCATAAATTAATACTGAATTATTGGCCGACGACAGCGCTGAAAGAGGAGAATTGTCAACGCTGGCGTCAGCGCCCTCGTGGCCCCCGTGGCTGGGGCATTGCCAATTGGTTTCGGCCAATTCTGGCTGAAGAGTCATAGTCCCCAGAAGACCACAGCGGGAAATGACATGGTGATAGCGGGTAAAGGAAAACCCCCTGCCTGTGCACATGGGTAGTTTCTAGGTACTGGAGCTGTGCGGATGACAGTGCATCAATCAGAGACTACTTTTGTGCCCTAGTCCACCTTTAAGCTACTTAGTCATAATTTATTCCTCCTCGAAAAAAAGTTCTGTAAATTGCAGAAACTCCGTAGAAGAATACATAATTTATGTCAATTTAAATGCAATGCCTGTTTGATATTGAAAAGGCGTCAAAGTATTAAAACTTTTGAATCGACCCACTGGATAGCATCACTGCGCCAAATGTCCCATCTCTTTGGTTCAAATTGCTGCTTATAAATTTCATTTTTGGTTTTCTCGGCTTTTCAGTGTGCATTTACCCGTTATTTGATATTTTTGTGTCTGATTTTGCATCGATGGGTGACGGAGTGTGGGGTGCAACGAGGCGTATGCTTATCAAATTAACGAATTACCCGCCTTTACAATGGCATTTCCCGACACTTTTCCTCCGCCGTATGCGGTTGCAATAAATGATAATCGTACCCCTCTTCACCGCACACACGCACACTGCTCCCCCCCTCCTGTCCAGCGACCGTCCGTCCCGCTGCAACAGTGTTGGCCACGCTTGGACGCTCGCTCGCTCGCCTCCTTTTTGATGGTCTCTGCGGCTGCGTTGACCAAAAGTCGTAAATTCCGTTGTTGCCATTTGCCGCAGAAAAACAGGCAGACTGGGTGGGGGGGTAAACGTCCCCACAGCGGGTAATGGCAATGGCAATGGCAATGCCATGGGTATGGGTATGGGTGATCGGTCGGTAGGTGGGTAGTTGGGTTGTTGGGTGGTACATGGGTGTGCAAACAATGGCGCAAATGCACAAAATACCCCAAGCCTCAAGCCCCGCCCACACGCACACCCACCCCCACACCCACACACCCGCACACCCGCACACCCACTGGGCGACGGACGTCGACGTTCGACATAATTAAAAGCGCGCGCCGTTTACGCAATTAATGAACTCTCGCCAAATTAGGCTGCGGCAGCGCAGCAGACAAGCAAATGGCCAGGCCAGAGCCGGATCCGGAGCCCACTGCATGGAAAATACACTGAGAGCGAGCAAGGATGGTAGGGCCCTGTGGCTTTTGCGGTTGACGCGGGCGATGGCAATGGAGCAGCAAAAACCGCGCCGCTTTTTGCCGCATTGCAGGATGGAACCTTTGTTGCACAGACACTCACTGTCCTCGGAAAGAGTGTGTGGGGATGGCGATGCTGGATGTGGGATGAGGAGAGCTGACCAGGAACCGCATTAACGGCCGCCAGTAAAACAAGGTGGACCGTCGCCTAAGCATTGTTTTACCCACTCTCCCCCTCTAGCACTCTCCACACAGAGAAGTTATACTTCAAAGGAGACATTGTCGTGGCGGTTTTTAAATTTCCGAACTACACATTATATCAAAATCGCTCAAGCGTCAATCGAATGATTACATTATACTTACTTTAATTTGTGTGCAGTGGCTGCCATGCGATGGTTTTCACGAACAAAATCTATTCACTTTCCACCACTCTAAACGGACCCCCTCCGCCTTCCCCTCCCCCTTCTCCCGCAAAACTCGATGATTTCCTTGGGTTTTATTATTATTTTTTTTATTATGTGTCTTTTAGAGCTTTCAATTGGTAAAAAAAATATATATTTAAATGAAAGTATCCAACCAAAAAAAAATCATTATTCGTTCATTTGAATTCCATTTTAATAATTCTTCTTAGTTTCCGTTTCGTTTCGTTTCATTTTCTTTTATCAAATTCCATCATCTTACAAATAGGCGAAAAAACATCATCTATCATTTTCTCTATATGTACTCGTATGTGTGTATGTATATGCATGTAAATGGTTCGCTTATGTACTCGTAGTTTTCTTCAAAATGTACAATTTTACATAACTATTAATTAAATCAAAAGGAGAGTTGTAGGCGAAGAGAAACAAAAGCTTAAACCGATAGTTTGAAAGAGGGTTTAAAATTAATAAATACGAAAAAAAAAAAAAAACGTTAGCTCATAATCATAGAAAATATATATTTTATATTGAAATGCCAGGCTTTATAGAACATAACGATTAAGTTGATTAAATTTCCTTCTTGTCGGCGGGTGTCTGCTGCTCCGTCAGCGATACGGTCGGAATTGCTGCCGTCTTGGGTGTGCCGTTGGCGCTGCTCGACAGGTCCATGTCGCTGGCGCTATTCTGTAACGGGAGGGTGCACAGAGGAGGAGGTATTTATTGTAGGGGCTACTGGTATTCATGCTGGTCCCGAATAGGGGAAACCTTTCCGAAATTCACCTTGACTTCTCTGCGCAGCTTCATGGATTTGCCCATGCTCAGGAGCCGGTAGCGTTCCTTGGACCTCGCGCGAATCTTCTCGGGCACCACCCACAATGTGGTGGCCATGTTGCCAACGAACAGAAGCAAGAACAGACCGGACATGACCGACACGTGCCAGGGGGCGTCCGGGGGACTAAATGCCAGCTTGTAGAGGGTCCATGCATTGTACGCCTGGAACCAATAGCCGAAGAAGAGGAACGGCAGCAGGAAGCTCAGACCTCGCCACATCCACGAGTGGAAGCCCTCGATGGTGATATCCATGTTGTGGCGCTCGCCCAAGGCCTTCAGCCGATAGAGCAGACCCTTCTGGTATCCAAATTGTAGATACTGCACGATGCCTGCACGGATGGAAGAAGAGGATGAAGGATTGTGATAACGGAGATGAAGATCGGCTGGCTCCCAGCTGGGATATCCGCATGGCTTCCACTCACTGATATAGACATTGAAGTACATGAACTGCATGCGGAAGATCTGCCAATGCTCGCCCTGGGGCCAGACCAGCAGGACGCCGGCGGCCACCGTCGAGATGAAGTGATGGGCACGCCACCAGCCCTTGATCCGTGATCCATTCACCTTCAGTATCGACTCGCGGATGGTCAGGGTGCAATAGTACCATACCAGCAGGAAGATGAAGGCCAGCTCCAAGGCTCTGCAAATACGCGGCAAATGGATGAGCACTGGTGGGCACAGGGCACAGGGCACAGGGCATTGGGCACTGGTTTTCCTTTAGTTTATCCCACTTACCTGTAGTTGAATATCAAATTGAAGAACGCCATTATCAGTCCAATTACGTTGAGTATTAATTTAAACTTTTCATAGTCGTCCTTGTAGCGAACTTTGTCGTTTCTGTTGAGAATCGAGACATTCACATCGCCCAAGATTATCTGCGAATAAGTAAAGTGGATAAGTCTGTGGCTTAGCGGCTGGCTGTTGGGTCAACTTCAACTTGAACTCAACTCCACTCTCCACTCCACATTCAGTCGAGTCGAGTTGAGTCGAGTCGAGTCGCCTCCAAAGTCGTGTCCGAGTCAAGTCCATAACAAGCCGCGCGCAAATTGTCGCGCAGGAAGCAACTTTTCTTTTAACGTTTCCTCTTTTTTGTTGCTGTTGCTGTTACTTTTATTTGTCAGTTTCTTCAGATGGAAAGTTTTCTTTTCGGACCATGATTGCGAGTGGGCAAACGATTGGGGGGGTATATGGTGGGTGGCGGGGGGTGTTTGGCCCTTGGGCGCGTTCTCACCTGCAAATAGCGACCCGATTTCGCTGGCAAGGATTGTTCGATTTCGTGCAATTGCGCTTTCCGCTTCAAGGTCATCTTCTGCAGCTCGTCCACCTTCTCCTTAACTTCGACATCCACCGGACCCTTAAATCTGCAATTAAAAATAAAGCGAATATCACAAAAGATCCATTGAAATTCTGAGCAGGAATCATTTACCCATCCTGTCAGCCTGTTCGGCAATGCAGGTGCATGGAAGAATGTGTTCATACCGAATTCTTGATCACAGATACCCACTACTATTAAAGACAATAATCAGTTCTATAGCGCGCACCATCGATCGAAAATCGAAATGGAATTTGTTCCTAATTCTATATTCTCCAGTATACTTCTAGTATAAGTGTTATACGCAGAACAGTCTACATTCCAGAGATAATCATAGCGAATGTCATACATTGGTGTTTGATAGTTGCAGAGAATTCTGCAACTACGATTGGACTACTATGATATTTTATCTTTGGGAAGGTAATCATCCAGCAATTCTTGCATAAATCCAATCATAAATTGATCACTCACGTGGCTGAAAAAGGGAACGATACGTAAGGCTGTCCTTCTGCTTGGGGAACGTCCTGGGGCGGACATATTTGGATCAGTTTCGGTCTCACAAGTCCTTGATTTAGTTCCGTTTCAGATAATAAATCGCAGAGAGCATTTTTGGCAATACAATGCTGGTGTACTGCTGGTTGTGTTTGGTAGTCGGTAGGTAGCTCTCCATAAATTAACATAAAACCATGGCACACTCTGGACTTTGGCCAATATATGTATGTAGCTTTCGACTTTCCGCCAGTCCGCCAGTCGGCAGTCCGCAGTCGGCAGGCGGCGGCAGGCGGCAGTACTTATTTATGTTTATTGTTTTATTGATTGAGTACATGTGTACAATACACGACTGTGTTCGCTCGTATGCATGATTTGCTTTCCTTGTAAATAATTCGAGTATAATTATTTGTTCACATCATTGATAGGGCGAAAAAGGGGGAGGGGCAGCTGGTAATCGTAATCGCACTCGGTACGGTACGGTCCGGTCCGGTCCGTCTGTCCACCTACCTACCGACCAGAGCAATTTCCAGCGTCAAAGTTCAATTTAGATATACATAATTGATAGCCGAAGTGGGTGGGCTGGGCTGGGTTCCACAGGTCTCTGTGGGTGTGTGTGTGTGTGTGTGTGTGTTTTCAGATCAATTAACAGTGTGTTCCATGCATGTATGTATATGTTTCTATCTATATGGCGCTTCAAAGGTAGATTTATGGCATTGGAGCGGTCGCTGCGCTGAATTTGTCCCGTTTGGCGTTTGGGTTCGGGTCCTCGGGTTCTCGTGCTCTCGGGTTCAGTTCGATTTATCAATCGCTTGTATAATTCATGTTTTATTTTTAAACACCCTCTAATACCCCTCCAACACCCACAGATAACGACCCCATAGATACGGGGCGTATGGCATGACCACCATAGACCACAGACCATAGACCATAGACCAACCCCCAACCCGCAAAAGTGCCGACTCAATGGCCTGATTATATTTGTTTCCGCTCGATTTGCTTGTGAGCCAACTCTTTCTGGCTTTTCCTCCACATTTTGATGAAATTACTTGACAATCTCTGTCTCTTCCTCTACACCTTTCAAAGATTATGTTAGATCTGATTGTGGAAAATTTCCATGCAAGGAAAACCAATCTAAATAATATATAGAATCGTTTTCGATTCTGTATATGCATTTGTACTTACGAATACGCCTTGAAAACATTGAAATAAAAATCTTCCGCTTAAATTTCTATTGAAATTCACAATCTCCACATAATCGCAATCAAAATGCAATCGCAATCTAGAGATCTACAAATCATCATTTGCATTTTTTCCATCCATTGAAATCGCACACGAAACGCGCGTGCCCCCCACAGACACAGCAAATAAACACCCTTTGAGTCCTCAAGCAGATTGTTGGGGTATGGGTAGGGGTAGGGGGAGGGGTTGCTAATGTTGATCCAATCGGATGCATTTTAGCTCGGAAATATCTTCAGAGCGGCTCTTGCCGCTGGCCAAAAGCAAACAAATAAACAAACACTGGGATGACGGGCTCCGCACGCGTTTCCCTGGCTGGCGTAGTAAACAAATGTCGAAAGCGGGGCACCCGTTTTCCATGACTCAATTAAAATTCATTTGCTAAGCATGGAAAATGGAAAAGCAAATCATACATACATATATGTATGTATGTATAAGGGGTTTTCCACGGCACCTAAGCGCATTATTCGGACAACGACTCGTAAGGCGCTGGGTCAGGGCAGACTGGACTGGGCAGCGGAGAGAATATAGACTTTCATTCGACTTTTTTTCATTTTTTAGCTACTATTGCTAACCAATTTTTGCATAATTTGTGTGTGAGCTGTGGCTGGCGGGAATGCGTTCAGGAGGTCAAAACGTTTGCAACGTGACGTGGAACACGCGACTGGGACTGCGACTGGGACTGGGACTCAGACTGGGAACATCTACAAAACAAGGCAATTAAATCCGCGAGAGAGACGAGACGCGCGCGCGCGATAAGCAATTTATATAAATCCACAAAAGCGTCAAGCGATTGGAAGCCCCTACAGAGTCTGATGTTTCCTTGATTATATGCTTATGTACATATATGTACGTATGTATGTATACGGCTCGTCGCCCCCTCAATCCCGCAGAGAGGAAAAGTGTCTCAGTGGGTGAGAGCGATTGAAAGCGCCAGAACGACAGAGCGTCAGGGCGTCAGAGTGCTTTCAAGACAGTTCAAACAAATAAAAATACAAATAAAAAGGAAAACAACGCAAGCAATAACAATGCGATGTACAGTGGGTCAAAGAGCATTCAAGCGGCAACAATTTGCATGCGATTCAAGGTCACATGTGCAAATAAATCATTCGGCACCCTGGCAACGGTTCATTAAACCCAACTCCTTGCTTGGGGTACAATCCAAATCAAACTGCGCCTTTATTTGCCACAAAATAATGGAAAATAATTCACCAAGAATTTAGTCCATTTAGTTGGGGTATCCTCAATGTTGTATCGAACAATACTTGCTAATATTTATTCAAGGAATAATAATTACTTGAAATCGTACCTTTTATAATTAATTTTTCTCACATTTATATTGTGTTTTAATAAAAATTGTTCTTGTTTATTTACAAATATTGTGGAAAACAAAACTAACATTTTTGTTTAAGATACAAATTCTACGAAATATTGTGTGTTTTTCTCTTCGTTTACAAATGCCTTGGAATTGTGTATCTTTTGCATTTCTTTCCGCAACCGCACCGCTTCGTCCCACTGTGCCCCACACACACAAAAGCAGCTTTCGCTTGGCTTGCGTGTTGTGCTTTTGTATGACTGTGTCTGTGTCTGTGATTTCGCCTTGGCTGGACAGGGGTCAAGGGCAGCTGGTTCGGTCGGTCAGTTGGTCGCTCAATCAGCTGCTTTGCTGGCCAGTTTTCGGTTCGAGTTAATACCTCGCAGTTGCCCCTTCGCCTTGTCAGCAAATAGTTAGTTTTTATGAGGGGCGGGGCAATACAAACGAATGTACCACCTGAGGGAGGCCAGAGCAAAGTCTAGGGCGCTGGTTTTATCAGAAGTTTTATCACTTGGGCAATCAGCTGTAAAAGTCGTTGTGTAGCAATTGTACATAGCTGTCCCAGCTTAGCCCCCGTTTCTCTCACTGATAAGAGAGCCCACCCCCCAGCTGATAACTGGCTAATTGCCGTAAGAATTGTGTGCTAGCCTCCTTCCGATAAGCGGCGGAGCGGTGCGGTGCGGTGCCTGAAGTGCCTGAAATGTGTGTGCGACAGCAGCGCTACGCGACTGATTAGACCGGGGTTCTAATTTGATTGAAGTCAAATTCCAATTGAACATGGTACCACAACATTTTCCAAGGGAAATGTTTTGACTTTCACAGTGTCGGGTGGTCCCAAATGCTTCCTTTTCTGCGCTTCAAGGGTAAAGGGCATTTTGTCTTATACTTACTGTCTCAGTGATGCCGTTATTTGGTTCATGCGATACCGTTGATGCTTGATTTCATTGAAGCAGATCTGTTGGCGGCTGTGCAGCTGCTCCAGCAGCTCGATGTAGCGTCTGTTGCAGTTCTGTCGCCAAAATAGTTGCAGAGAGAGAGAGAGAGAGAGAGAGAGAGAGAGCGAGAGCGAGAAAAGGTGGTGAATTATAAGCAGCTGTTTGGTCAAGGTGAAAGCCATCATGGCAATACAACATATCTACATACACATATATGCAAGCATAACCAAAAGCAAACGCATACAAAGTTGTGCATATGTACATACATACATATATGTGTGTAAATATGTACTGCTCAAACAAAAGACTTCTCTTGCCCCTCAAAGGTGTGTTAATATAGGGTGGGGATTTTGCCAGAGACCACTCTTACTATAGTTTCATACTTTGTTTGTGCCAAGTAGTCGCGTAACACAGACTATCAATATAGAGCTCGAAAGAGTGTTAATGATCCCTCACCCTACAGAACATACACCTTGGGCTCTTCTCACTAGCTTACCTCCAGCTCCGAAAACTCCTTGTTGAGCTCCTCCCATTCATTTTTCAGTGAATCGATATCCATGTTGTGTCTGCCTTCTTGTTTTTCGTCTTCTTCTTTATCCACGCTATTCGGTTGTGTGTGTTTTTTTGTTTTGTTGTATGCAACAGCTGTGCCTCCGAACCCCCCCCTTTAACCGGTAGGGGCTTTTGAGGTTAGGTGACCGGTGAAAAATCAATTTAATTGTGCGACGCCGTCTACTAATGGCTCTGTTAGTAGCGTAGTACGTTTTCCACCTTCTGGTTAATTGCTGCTTACGCATGCATACATATACATCGACACTCACATACACTGTGCCACAACGTAGAAATGGAAAAACAAAAATCACTTTGAAGGGGGAACAAAACAACAGTAATTTGATTTGCACTTGAATATTAGAGGAAAAAAATATTGTGCCGCTACGCGCCGCACTCTTCACTGCTCTGCTATGCTGGCGTCTCGCTCTGCACCCCGCTCGAACTGATGGTTCGGTCGGGTTATTTCTTTAAAAATAAATTGTTGAGCAAAACTTGTGACGAGCGTGGAAGAGATTGGAGGAGGAGGGTGGTGGACTGGCGAACAAACGACCGACCGCACACCGACTACACCGACGGGCGACTAATATTTTGTTATTAACTATTTCCGTTGCACTTTTGTTTTAAATACTTTTGCAAACAAAAAAAACACCAAAAAAAAACCGCTCAGCGGCGGCCAACAATGTAAAACGGAATTACTCTCTGCGAGCGACGAACAGCGCACATAAGGTCACCAACGGTCCGCACGGGAGGCAGAAAGAGAGGGAACGAATGAGAGTAGCAGCAGACAGAGAGCGTAAGCGCGAATAGTGCTGCTCCGTTTTGAACTAGTTCGCATAAATTACAACGAACATACTCCTTAAACCTTAACTCCATACTCCTTAAACCTTGAACATATATATCAAAAATCGTATTAAATAAGCTATATAAGTACCTACTATATAGAACAGATTTTAAGGTTTAAGTTGGTGATACGTGAGAGGAACCACTAACTCGCCCCCGCGAACAGAACCAAAGCGAGCCTCTCCAATGGCTGAGAGCGTAGACAGACGTGAGAGCAAGAGCGCGAGAGCGGCCCAGTACGGTGGTGAGCTGCACGCCTCCACGTTTCCAAGCTAATGGTGTTGAGTTTGGTGAACTTTTAGGTAAGTGGTGTGTTTAAGTTGAGCGCGCTGTTTGAATGTTGATTTCTGAATGTCCACGACCCTGTTTCCGAACTACCATTACAAGATTAACGTGTTTCAAAGTAAAAAAGCATGTTTTATTCTCAAGCATTTTTAAGGCCAAGTAACATTAAATGTAGTCATTTTGTGGGGTGGTGGTTGGGGCGCAGGCCAAACAATAGACACAATAATAATTATAATTATAATAATAATTACACACACGACACGTACGAGTACTCATACAAAAAAAACCGCATTAACTATGTTTGATTTTCGGCAGACTCTACTCCTTGCGCCTGGCCCTGAGTCTCAGTGCCAGATAGGCCAAGACCCTAAAACTAACAATGAGGATGCCCAGTCCCACGTAATCCAGGGGCAAATCCTCGGCCGAGAAGTTCAGTGTCTCCAGGATGACCTTGCCGGAGCTGGGGCACGTCGTGTTCGAGGAGGTGCAGCTGATTTCACCCGCCTCCACATCCGCCCACTGGTTGATGAGCAGCCCCTCGTTGGCGTACCGGAACCAGGACAGATACGACAGCCACTTCAGGTAGACGGGCACCGAGCCCGAATTCAAAAAGAAGCCGCCGAACAGCAGGAACGGTATGATGACGGGCGGACCCACCGACAGGGCCATCGAGGTGGAGGAGCTGGCACAGGATATCAGATATCCGAACGATGTGGACACATTGGCCACCAACGTGACCAGCGCCAGGCAATTGAAGAAGTGCAGCACGCCCGGCCTGAGGCCAATCATTGGATAGGCAATCGCCGTGAACACCAGGGGAACGGTGAGGAACAGCGGCAGCTCCGCTATCGTCTTGCCCAGGAAGTACGTATCACATCTGTACAGTCGACTTCGGGCTTCTCGCATAAACACCGGCAGCTCCGATGTGAAAACCTACGGGGAAAATATATGAAAATACATTGCCATGGCAGGGGGGACTTGAACTCACATTGATGGTGGCAAAGACATTCTGGAAGGTCATGTTGGTGAGGAACAGGAAGATGGCCCCGTTGATGTTCATTACGCCCACCTGGGTAAGCTGCTGGCCCAGAAAGATCAGGCCAATCAGGATGGCCACCATCTGTGGGGTGGGGTGGGTGGTAATTCATATGATTGTCTTGCGGATTATTAAAATGTTTGCTAGTATTCTATATTCTATATTCCATTAATTATTTAAATATGTATGTATGAGTAACGGACAACGCATACTTCTTAAGGAATAAAAGTATCTCCGCCTAATCCTCCTCCTCCTCCTCTTACCGTTGTCTGAATGAGTCGAACTTTGACCAGCAACGGCTCCTTCAGCACGGACAGCCAGGAACGCCAGAGCACCGCCCGGAACTGCATGAACCAGGTGGCCTTGTACGTATACCCGTTCTCGGGCTGCTCCAGGGGCTGCTCCAGATTCTTGGTGGCCAACAGCTGCTCCATGTCCCGGGCCACCTTGCTGACGGCAAAGTTATCGCATATCTTGGCAATTCTCTCCCTGGACTCGGCCTCGCGTCCGGGCACAACGGCCAGGACCTGAACGTAGAAGTCCGCCGGATTGTAATTGGTGGGACACTGGGCCCCAACACTGAAAGATTATAAGAGACAAAGATATACTCCATTGACGATCAATCAGTCAAAGCGATTGTAGTGTATATTGTAGTGAGAACCCATTCTGAAGATAACATAACATTGTACTATTGTAATACATAGAAAATATGTGGTGGAGTGGCTTAGAATTGTTATTAGTTATTAGTTATTAGTTGGTAATGGGTGATGGGTGATGGGGTGAAGCACGCTCCTGTCGATCCTCTCGCCTATTCGACGGTGAAATTGACGGCCAGACAGTAGTGGTCGGAGCCGAGGAAACGGTTGGGCAGTCGCTCCAAGCAGATGGGGGGCAGCAGGTAGTAGCTGCAGAGGCTGATCCCGTGGCGCGGACAGCCCTTCGAGTAGAAGATGTGATCGGCGCCGATCCAGCCCTGCTTCACGTCGTAGGTGGACACCTGCTTGGTGCGGTACACGGGCACCAGTTGCTTGGAACAGGCCGAATAGCCGGTGGGCTTCGTCAGGGTGCCGAACGGAATGGTGTCGTTGGAAAAGTTGAAGTCCCCTCCCAGGATGATGGGAATGCAGTTGCCGGTGCTGTTGTCGCGGCTATAATCGAGCAGCTCGCTGCGCAGGCGCTTCACAAGGTCGGGGCGCTCATCCGTGCCCATGGGACTGCCCTTCAGCAGATGGGCGCTGCACACGATCAGCTGATGGGGGATTGCGGACCGCTCCTTCTGCGACCCGTACATCGAGAGCTTCAGGTTGAACTTGCCCATGAGGGCGAAGCGATCGAAGTCCTCGCGCTTGTTGAACTCCTGGATGCGGCGCACCAGGGCCCGATAGTCGACCAGCTCGAACTTGGCCGTGTCGTACATGATGGCTATGCCGTCGGATCCGCTCTCCAACTTCTGCTGGAACAAGTAGTTGTAGCTGCGCGTGGTGATGGCCTTGAAGCGGCGCAGTATCTGCGGCAGATGACTGCACTGAATCTCCTGCAGACAGAGCAGGTCCGGATTGAGGGCCTGCACCTCCTGGGCCAGCTTGTTCAGGCGGTTTCCCCAGTGCAGATACTGCTCATCGATGCCGTCATAGTTCGACTTGTGCTTCACAACCATATCCGGGGCCATCAGATTGTACGTCATCATGCGGTAGACAATCTTCGAGAAGCGCGGAGTCTCCACGGCAATCCAGCTGCGGCTCAGGTCGTAGCAGGTATCGGACAGAAATACTTCTTTTACGGGCTTCTCCATTTCTCGTTTTGTGTGTCGCTTCTAATGTTTTAATGAAAATCACTGGCTTTCCTGCCACTTGGATTTTTGACAGGTTCGTACATCCGGTGTGTGCCCAGGAAATACCATCGCTTGCTTTTCCAGTATTAATCGGCACTTCCCTACATTTGGCTACAAAATATTCTCAATCTGAGTTCTAGGCTTTCAAAAAAAATACAATCTGGTGTAAAATGTATTGATATGGCTATAAGTGTTCAGCGCGAAGTGTTTTACGCGGTCTTTTATATCAGATATTTAATAATTTTATTTTAATTATAAAATGATCCTCATTCGATCCCAATTGTAATTTGCATTAAAATGTTGTTAGTATTTTCTGGAATAAGCCTACATATAACTTTTTCTTGTACGGTCACGTTCGATACCGATTAGCGATAAGTCCAAAATGCGCCTCGGCAGAAAAATGCATTTAATCGTAAACAATTTTGTGCGGTTATGTTTCACAACTATCGCCGTGGATTTAGCGTACAAGAATCCGTCGATGGACTAAAATTATTCCCAATAATTTTGAGTTCCGTAAACAATGCTTTTTTTTCGCTCAGCGATCGAATCCGTGAAGATCGTCCGAAATCAGCTGTTGTCCCGGGAATTGATTGAGCAAGATTGATAGACTCCAAGAGACCTTTCCATAAAAGAAGACAAAGACGAATGTCCACTTCATCCAGGAATATAGCAAAGAATATCCACCAGGACACTCAGGGCATTACATATTAGCCACATTCAAGAGATATGCATTTTTATAAATTTCTGTTTAAGCCAAAGTGAATTCTGTGTCCCTATTCAGACACGTACTGCCATTCAAGGCACCAATTGTGGAGTGGGTAGCAGGAGAACGTATTCTATAGGCTATAGGAACGGTCGAGTATTTGGGCTTGGGATTGTACTTACTATGAGAAAAAGTCCACGGCTTCGCTGGGTGTCCCGAGGAAGGCCACCCGACCCTCGGCCATTAGCAGGATCTTGTCGAACAGCTCGAACAGCTCCGACGAGGGCTGATGTATGGTCAGGATGACGGTCTTGCCCTTCTGCGACAGCTTCTTCAGCACCTGGACGACGCTGTGGGCGGTGAAGGAGTCCAGGCCGGAGGTGGGCTCGTCGCAGATGAGCAGCGGCGGATCGGTGAGGGCCTCCGAGGCGAAGGCCAGGCGCTTGCGCTCGCCCCCCGACAGTCCCTTGGCCCGACCGGGCACCCCAATAATCGTGTTCTGGCACTTGCTGAGCGACAGCTCCTGGATGACCTGGTCCACGCGGGCCACCCGCTGGCGGTAGCTGAGCTGCCGGGGCATCCGCACCATGGCCTGGAAGATGAGATGCTCGCGGGCCGTCAGCGAGCCAATGAAGAGATCGTCCTGCTGGACATAGGCGCAACGGGCCTGCATCTCCTTGGCATCCACGGGCTGTCCATTCAGCATCCGCATGCCCGACGGCGACACTTGGATGCCCTGCGGCGAGCGGAAGGCCAGGGCATTCAGGAGCGTTGTCTTGCCGGCCCCGGAGCTGCCCATCACGGCCAGCAGTTCTCCCGGATAGGCCACGCCGCAGACTGGGGATTGGCCAAGCTCCGAATTAACCAAAAGATCTCTGCTGGATCCGGCAGATACTCACCATTCTTGAGCAGATGCTTCCGCGGCGCTGGGATGTGTCGCTCATTGCAGAAGAGTCCTCGCGTCCGATTGACCAGCTGCCGCCAGCCGGAGCCGGGCTGATTGACGGCCCCGAAGATGTCCAGATTGTGCCAGGCATAGGTGAGATTATCCGGCTGCTGCCCGCTGACCGAACCATCTGGCGGCGTTGGTGGCCTTAGGGTGCCATAGTTCTTGGTCTGGCCAAATCCCTGGCTAATGCAGCTCTGCGAGGCACCTCCGCCGCCATCCCCCTGCCGGGCAGAGAGCACGAGGAGGGGTGGGGTGAGTGAATAAATTAATAAAAGGTTCCAGGTTCCAGGGAATGGTTAAACGGAGGAGCTGCTTAAGTAAGTGAGAGGCGGAGGAGCCCGATAAGCAGAAGCCTGAAAAAGCCCCTACACTCAGAGAAACTGGCAAGCAGAAAATGCAGAAAATCCTTGCAAGAGCCAATAGAAACATTCCTAAAATACAGTCGAACTTCTCTATAACGAAGTTTTGTTTTCCTTATAGCAAATCTTTCTCTATTAAATATTCTCTATTATTTTCCACCAAAAAATATGTAAAAATGTATTTGGGGTAGTCTCGAATTATACAAAGAATAATATTTATTTAAAGTTAAATAAACTTAAAAACAATTTCATTTTACGAATTCTATAGAACGAATTTCCCCTATAACGAATTGTTCTTCTGTTCCCTTGCGATTCTTTATGGAGAAGTTCGACTGTATCTGTATGTGAAAAGGTATGTATCCGAATGAAATATGTATCTTATGTGTAAGCAATCGCGTATTTCGATTCCAGTCCGAGACACTTTCTTCGAGTGTAGTTGGGAAAAGGTTGGCAACACAAAACTTTTCAATTTCACGCGTCCGTCCATAAAAATGAAGGCGTCTGTGCATAAATCTTGGCTAGCCGGGCTAATCCCCACCCCGACCCCGATACCGATCCCGATCCTGGTCCCGGCCCAGTCCCGGTCCCGGTCCCAGTCCCAGTCCAAGTCCCAGGCCCCCAAAAGGACGACGGCCCATCTGTTTAATAAAAATGCCCAAGTCCCGGGCCTTGGACCCTGGGAGGCGGCGTCTATTTAAAATGTGCAAATTAGGGCCGCCATAAGCCGCAGCCGGCTAACGTCCTTGAGGGGGGAGGGGGCTCCAAATGGAGGGTTGTTGCCACGCCGAGCCACGCCACGCCGCGCCGCGCCATGTTGCCACTTCATAAGACAATTGTGAGTGTAAATCGCTGGCATCTTCGGCTTTCGTTCGGGGACTTTGAGCCCGTCAGCTTTGTTTTTATTAAATATAAAACTTTAAGGACATTGGGAAAGGGCAATTCGGCCAAGCCTGGCACTTGACCGGCCTAAGAGTGCGGCCAAACTGGATCATAATGGATGAGTTGAGCAGCGGGTATAATCGTGGCCCTCGTACATATGTACATACAGACGATATGTAATATATTCATATGTACATACGGATATACTATACCATGAATATTTACTCGATTTGAGGGAAACATTTCCGACTCGGCACACACACACAGGCGCACATTTACAGGGCGTTATGTTATTGTATTGGAGCAGATCCTTGTTCTACACTGTACCATATTTACATTCGATATCCAAAGATCGAAAAGGAAGTCTATAAACATAGGATTGGGGGCGGATGCCACCGAATCATTTCAATGAACTCCGAATACATAATCGCATATTGTGTGTACACATGAGTGGGATTAGTTGTGAGTGCACTCGGGGCTGATTCAAGAATCCATGTACGAGTGCGCCCAGTTGTCGCTCATTGTGAGAGGGAATCGAGTACAATCGATAGGCATGCCGGAGGGTCTTGCCGAGACCCACTCAGCTGTCAGATGTCTGTCCGGAGCTCCGTCTGCTCCTCGCATGGGTCGAGGTGGGGCTTCCCGTTCGAAGCGGTAACCGAAGACGTTTCACCCACGCCGCTGACGTCGCTTGCGGTAAGGTCGGACTTCTCCACTTCGCATCCCCTCCACTTCTATTGCACCCCCTCTTGAGTTTGCTTCCCATTCTCGCATTCCCACCCCCCTCCCCACGCTGTCATCTTTCATTTTCATAAACAATTTTTGCTGTTTTCCATTTCCCGCTGCTTGTGGGGTTTCCACCAGGGCCTGCGGCCGGAGCATAAATAACAGGGATCCGCTAATTGGCGTCCAGGCAAAAAAAAAATAAAAAAAAATACCAAAAAGAAAATGATGGCCACAATATGGAAAACATTTTATCCCACACTCCCCCCCTCTCTAGATGCGGCTCTCTTCCCATAATAATTTATACAAATAATCATAAAAAATTAAGCATACAAAAAAATAATACAAAATGCAAACTACATTGAAAAATAGCTACTACTGGCAGAGAGAGAGAGAGAGAGAGAGAAAGCTAAATAAAAAGCTGACATTCAATGAAAAAGAAAATTAAAAAAGAAATGCATAGTCGAGGCCACGAAGTTTATATACGCTTGCCGTCGCAATATTTATGATAATTATAATTACAATAAATAATAAGCACCTGGGCTCTTCTTTTGATTTGTACGGTTCTACGGTTATACGGTTCTACGGTTCCCATTATTATCCGTAGGATAGTCACGTAAGCAAATCCAAAAGAAACAATCCCTCAATGTCTAGTGTCAAAATGCCATGTTGGAGGTTTATGGTATGAATAAATAAAAACTCCACTTTCCACCGATTGTATTTTAGTATCCTTTCAAGCATGCATTGCCAAAAGATCTGATCAATATAACCCTCAGCAAGGGTATAACCCTCGTGCAAAAAATGTCGTCCGTCCACCTTCCAAAGAACCTCTCATTCAACCTTCTTCTGTCCAGTGCGTTGGCTGACTTTTGCTCAAAAATTGGGTAACGTCGAGAGGTGAACGCGGAAAAAATTTAATATCCGTTACAAGCACTCCCAGAGAGCAGGCCAGAGCGGTCGTGGGGTGGTTGGTTGGTTGGTTGGTGACTCAGACCTGGCAAAATTGTTTTCCCAACAAATGAGGCCGAAAAATGTTATTAAAAAGTTTTTCTTTTCTCGTCCTTGCAGCCCCTCGCTGGCACTTCTTGGCCATCTCTTGTGCAGGTCTTATCCTGGTATATTATTTTCTTTCTTTGCTAAGATGGCAGCAGAAAAAGATGCTACATTTCATATTTATTTAATATTTTTTTGCTTACTTTTTACTTTGCGTGCTATTTTTGAATTACTTATGAAAGAAATTCGTGAGAGGGTGGTATATGGGAGTGTGAATGGCGGCTCGGCCCGGCCCGTCCCGTCCCGGCCCGGCCTTCACCCGCCCGCCCCGCCATGCCAGATGGCGCAGCAGAAATGTTTTTTGATGAACTTGACAAATTGAAATGACTAAATGAAGAAGCGACTCAATTTGTTTTGTCTTTTCTCTTGCCATTGTCCTCGAGTGTGGGGCGTCGAGTGGCTAATGAGTGCACTCAAAAGTCATTCACTTGGATGAATACAAGGCGGGCACGGAGCAAGCAGCTTGAGGCTCGCGGCTCGCGGCTCACGGCTCGCTATGTGAAACATTTGAGACACTGAAACGGAGCTCGCTTCGACAAAAGTTGTGGAAAATATGTTTGAGAAAATTCGAAAAATGCTCAAGAAATTTCCACATTCAAGCACATTCCACAGCGCAAACAGCAGATGCCGCTTCCCATAAATTGGTCCTTATCCACCTTTTCTATTATCTCTTGAAGAACTTTCTGAAAGTTTCGGACCATTTCCAGTTACACTTGCCCTCAAAGACCGAACCAGCGATAACGAACTGCCAACACAAGCCGAGGTGGCAGGTTTTTCGAAGTAAGCAGATATGCAGATACGCAGATACACACAGGTGCTAAGACACAGATACCCGTATCAGATGCTGAACCCAGTGCATGGGCCTGGTCAAATAATGACCTAGATAAGACAAGACAAGATTATAGAATATCACACAAGCATCGCATCGCATCGCAGAGGGGGAGGCAAGCAAATAACTCAGAACTCAAAAGATCTAGCTGCAGATAAAGTATCTTATAGCCCTCGCAGCCATAGATAGCCAACAATGTTGCTCCACTATCCCAGACCCTACTCATTTGGTTCTGCGCCACTGGATCTGGGCTAAGAACATTCTTCATTTCACGAGATAGATGACACGCTCGAAATGATTTAATTTGAATATAGACACAGTAATAGACAAAAGACCACATAAAAGATGCCTAGATAAAACTATACGTGACATAGATTTTTGGACAAATTTGCTAACAAAAGTACCAAATTCCTGTTGGAGCTGTTCTAGAATATATATCATCAAATAAAATATATCTTGCACTATTTACGGAACACCGACGTTACAAGCCAATCCACCATTTTCAACCTAATCGATCCTTTGAAATAGATCAACAAAAAATAGCTATAGTTTAGATCCAGTCTAAAGGAACTTTCTAGAAAATCTATACTATAAATTTGTAGAAAAAAATGTGTGTGTAAGGGGCTATCTCCGCAACGCGTGCACCATGTTGCATGCGGTTTTTTTTTTAAATGAAAGCTAGAGTATGTGGCATGGTTATTTTTTTCTAAATAGGTTCCTCAAAAATGAAAAATTAGTCAAAAAAATACAGTTTGTATTTGAGGATTTTCCTGTGCCAAATAAAATGCCTTTAAATACCAACCAATTTCTGGTTTGGGTCTCCGATCTATCTGGATTTTGTTACCATTTCTAGTTTACGCAATTGCGGTTTGGTGGATTTGTTTTCTGCTATTCTCACGCTGCTCCAAGCCCAAGCCCAAGCCCAGGCCCAGGCCCGAACCAAACCAAGACAAGAAAAGCCCCACCAGTGGATGTTGCAATCGGGTCGACTGTACTCACGTTGTTCAAATGTTCGGCAGAGGTGTTCTTGCTGCCTCCGCGTATCAGCAGCTCCTGATCCTCTTGGCCCATCGTCTTTCGTATGGGTTCTGGGTTAAATTGCTACAATTTCCTCAATCGATCACTCACTCAAAAAAAACCAAAAACTATTTATGCTATTATGCGGAAACTGTTGCTTTACTCGGTGTTCAGTGTTCAGTGTTCCGAGTTCCGAGTTCAGTGCGGGAGTGGTGCGAACCGCTTGGAGCTTTGTCACGAATCCGCTGGCAAAATGCAACTGAAGGCGGACATTGACGTTGGTTAAGGCGACAACAGCGACAGTGACAGCGACAGCGACAACTGTGACTCGCTCTGGGCGAGTGGAAATGAGTGTTTGACTGTTTGAGTGTTTGAGTGGCCCGGGGCTCTGGGACTGCGACTGGGACTGGCTCTTGCTGGGTCTGGGTTCTGGGTTCTGGGCTCTGGCAGAGATAAAAAGTTGAGCTCTTCGACTATGGTTCTATTTGAAAGCTGATTAGAGCGACCAAGAGGTAGGGAGAAGGTGGGACTTCTGCATCATCTCTGCTTATCGTCGTCTTATTCTTGTGTTTTTTTTTTAGTTTCTGCTCCTCCTTTTTCTCTCTTTAATCTGTTTGTTCTTCGTGGGTGGTGCGAGGGCTTGCACTGTACTTGGCATGCATGATTTATCAAACGCCTGTTGACGCGCCTGCCCTCAGTCGTTGTCGCCATCGTTAGCACCTCATCATCTCTGGGCCCCGGTCCCTGGACCACTGTTGGACATTATCAATCTTCATCATCAGCCATCAGGTGGCTGGGCAGGACCAGCACCAGCGCCAGCGCCAGGACACTGACAGGGCCAGTGCACTGCAGTGGTGTGGATGTGGGTGTGGATGTGAAGTGGGCGGGCCCGGCCCACGGACAACATTCAACCACTCTGTCAATACATTTTTTGAATGTGATCAAAGAGGAAGTTGACTTGAGATTTGTGGATCCACCGCAGATAACTCTTCCTGGAGAGGAGCTAAGAATATGGACAGTAGTTGTATAAAAAAATGTTCAATTAAGCATCAAAATACCCCGGAACAGGCCTGAAGGAGAATGAATTCGAGTCGATCGAAAAACACTTTCAAATGAGGACATTTTTTACTTTGAAAATGTTTTGAAAATGTGCCACAGCTGAGATTTAAACTCAATATTCGATCAATTATTCGCGATACATAATGCCCACAAAAAGACGCGTTTGTTTCTGTTCGTTCTGGGAACTCGGATGTTCTCAGATGTTTCCTTTGTGAACGCGGATCGCCACCAGACAACAATGTCTGGGCAATGTCTCTGTCTCTCCCCATGTGGCACTCATTCACTCATTGGCGCTGCACTCTCGCACTCATCTTGGGGCTTACACTTTTGGGGCTTCGCCTGTTTGAGTGCAGCTCGAAGCGGGTTTGCCACCGTGTTGCTCTGCTGCTCTGCTTGTTGTTTGAAAAAGCAAAGAACCGAACCCCAAATCCATCTTTAACTTTTCGCTAAGCTCATAGGAGGGCATGGGGCATAGCTGGGGGTGGGAGTGGGAGTGGGAGTGGGGGTGGGGCATGCCCAGCCGCTGCCATCATTCACTCAGTCGAATGCTATAAACTTTTTACACTTAACAATTTATTGTCACTCTGTTGTCGCTGCTGGACTGTTGTCGCTGCAGCCTTCAGAAAGACAGAATGAGAATAAAATTTCAAAAAGCGAATGACCAGGAGATACCCTTAAAGTCTTGGAGTACACACACACACACATTTGTATATATTAAATGGCTTAAAGCGATCGAAGGTCGGGTGAATGGACAAAGGACTGGCTGTCTGCTGTTCGGTAAAGCAACCTATAAAATTCCATAAATATTTTAGAATTTTATCACCAATTTTGGTGACTGTAGCTTCTAAAGATCCTAAAGATCTCATAAAATAAAAGACTGTTAATAGTTTCCTACAGGTTTCCTTGGATCTCTCCAGACCGTGACATGTCTTCAATCAAAACTAGTATACCCTTTGAGGTCGTCATGTTTGGGGTAGTATGAAAAAAGCCAAGAAGCAGATAGGGGCAAAAAAAGTGAAAACTTTTTTTTAACACGCTTTTACAATCTCTCTCACACACAGACACAGCCACAGCCACACACAGACACAGGCACAAACAGACGCACACAGGTAAAGCTTTGGCCATTGACACAGGATGTCAGGCACGAAGAGAGGGGTGGGGGGGCAGGTTGAGTGAGAATGAGGTTGACTTAACCCCTGCTTGAATCTGTGCCCTCCCCCCCGTTCCCCGGCAACGCTTAACCCGCTCGCTCCCACTCTCTTTGCACTCTTAACCCATGCAAATTATTGACGCGGACAGTGGGCTCAATAAATCTGTGTACGGGTATGCGGATGTGGCGGGTGTGTAAGTGTGAGTGGAGAAACTTTTCCGAGCTGCACGCTAATCAGACAGCTTTCTAGTTCATTGCCTTAACCCCATCGCCCACCCGGCCCACTCCTTCAATGGCACCGCCGTCTACTCTTTGGCGTCCGTGAGGCAGTGGCAGTGGCAGCGGCAGCGGCAGCGGCAGTGGCAGCCCCACTCAGTTGGCTGTAATTGCAAAGTAAATCAGCGCTGCCATTTGCCATGCCCGAAAAGTATGCTCCATGGATAAAGTGGCAGTTAACAGGGTGGCAGGGGGTTGGATGGGGATGTGGATGGGGATGTCGATGGAGGCCCTGAGGATAATGTAGGAGAAGGCTTGAGCCAAAGTTTGAGCAACTTTTAAAGAGAGGAATGTGTTATGGGTTCGGGTCACATAGTTAGTTAGTCCAACAACTTCAAGCCAAATGACTGCTGAAGTGCGCCCAAGCTTGGGGGCGGATGGAGCGGATGAAGCGGGAAAAGCTGATGGAGTTAAGCGTTTGTCAGACATCGAGGTTGAGATTTATGCCGGAGTTAAGCTGAATTAGGCATTTTTTTTTGAGGCTGCCGGGTGCCTCACCGGGTTCCTTCAGAGATTTTCCTGAGATTTTAGGGCAAGCAGATATCTTCTCAATATACATTCCATTTCGTTTTATAAGACTACAGAGATTTATTTTGGTTCGATTGGGATAAATATACGAGAGAGAAAGAATCGTCGGACGATGCTGGAGGATCGAAAAGATTGGGTGAGATCTTTGTTGGGATTGCTGGAAAATTTGTTGCATTTTATATCCTTTATAATTGAGATATGTGACGCTTCTGGTTGACATGGAGGCGTTTGCAGTTGGTACTCGGTACTCAAGCTCCAACTATGCCATGTTTTCTTTAGATTTTCAGGCCTGTACCTTCCGAATGAGCTGCCCGAACCGTTCTCATCTTGTCAGGTCTCGGTTCGAATTTTTATGGCATCCATTTCGTTTCCGGCGCTGATGAATTTGCTTATGCAAAGACGAGACCCGGAATGGATAGGGTTGGCTGTGAAACGAATGTCGACTTCGTGGCAATCGCTTCAATCTGGTCCTAGTCGGTGGCCGTGCAATAAAACCAGAAGACACAATATATTTTTCTATTAAAGAACATCAACCAAATGCTCAACAGAGCGATAAGGCAGTGCCAGTCAGGCAGTCTGGCAGTCAGGAATAGGTCGAGCCTAGGCCGGGCTGTGCCGGGCGGAAGTCGCCATTGCTTACAGCACGCGCGCGTCTCATAAAAACGTATCAAAACATCCGCTGGGAGTCGTAAAAAATTTGCACTCTGACTCTGACTCCGACTCCGACTCCGATCCACGACCCCTTAACGATGCAGTCTCGCTGCCATGATAACTTTTCTCTCAATATGTAGGATCCGGCGAGTGTGTAATCTAATAAAATGTTCTGTTTATGTGGCAACAGGCTCGACTGGCACTCCCACTCGCCCAAGTGAAGCTTCCCGAATTGTCGCCCCCAGAATAGTTCTCGCCGAGTGGCCTCCCACTTGCTTGTCCCTGTCCCTGTCCCTGCGTCCCTGTGTCCCTGTGCTTTGTGCCCATGTGTGCAACAGATGCGCTGCTTTATGGCCGGACGGAGTTGGATGCGGCAACAATAGCTCTGAGCAAATGAAACGGAGGACACTTCAATGCCCAACACTAAAGCTGTCCTGTCTGCAGGTACTGCCTCAGCCATCTTCCGTCGCTAAACAGGAAAGGAAAGCTCCCTGAACGCACCTAATTCGGTTTCCAAACATACCATGTACTTAGAGGATATCTAGGCAGCACCTCGCCAATGCATCAGAAGACAGATCCGTATCATCCAAAACAAAAACAAGAATCCAATATACAACCGATTTCATCTATTCAACTTATTTTATATTGAGTAAAGTAATGGTCGATGGGAAGACCCTGGACGAAGCACCCTCATTGAAGGACCTGCAGGATGAGGACAGCAAGGCAGCAAGTAGTACCCGAGGATGGAATAAGTCCACCTAAAAATGTCTTCTCCGTATCCTTCTCATGGCTCTTACCACGAAAACGTTCCTGAAGAATATCCGCCAAGAATGCAGAACTTTAATTGGTGGAATCAGATCAGGTCTTAAGGGCGAAGCATACAAGTGGCATACACTGGTAAGGCCAGAGTATATCTCAAAGTTCTTTTGGCTGGCAAATTCCCGACCAGCCCTTTCATTGCATATTCGGATTCCATTTTTTAATTAGTTCTGTCAGACTCTCAGTATGGGGATTGTGGGGGGGGACAGCTGCTCTCCGAACATCATAAGCAGCTTCTGACATTTGTTGCCTGTTGCAACATAATTGAATTAAAAATGCATACAATTTATCAGGCGGACATGCCACATGTCACAAGACATAGGCCAGAGAGCCGAGAAGCCAAAGGCAATGCCAAAGCTCTCTCTTTCTCGCTGGGGAAGCATGTCTCTGTCTCTGTCTCTGTGCCTGTTTCTGTCTCTTTGCCTGACATAAACACAAAATAAAATAATTAAATTGCATTAAAGGAATATAAAAAGAGAGAGATAATAAATACATAATATAGTAGGTGGTGTGAGTGAATATACATATGAAAGGAGTGTAACGACAATGAAAATGCGCTGCTAATTAGAAAACTGGCGGAACAAAGGGGTGACATCAGTGGTTGGAAAAGGTACTGGGGGTGGTACAGGGACAGGGACAGGGGCAGGGACAAATAAAGTATACGCATCGTCAGACAAGGCAATGAATTATGCAAAAATACATAGAGCCTCAGTCGCAGTCTCAAAGGGAAGGGAAAATCCTTTTGTTATTTAATGTTCACTCCCATTTTCCGCTTTCATTCTTCATTCGCTTTCTTTCTTTCATTTTTTTTTTGTGCATACCATTTGACATTTTGTCACATTTAAAAATTATTACAAAGGATGCTGGCACATGAGGGTAGAGGGGAGCCGCATTTTATAAGCCACGTACTAATATGCCATCTAATT
Organism: Drosophila helvetica; assembly: GCA_963969585.1. Taxonomy (NCBI): domain Eukaryota; kingdom Metazoa; phylum Arthropoda; class Insecta; order Diptera; family Drosophilidae; genus Drosophila; species Drosophila helvetica. The sequence continues at coordinate 15,439,038 of OZ018401.1, read as the reverse complement.
TGTTATTCATGTGATTTAAGCGCGTCAAAGAAGATTAATGACAAAAAGCGCCGGCTGCCACCCACTGGAAAGTGGCGAAAAGCCAGCCAGCAAAGCTCGTAATAACGAAGAGGGTAGTGTGATTGCGGTGTCTAAGGGATAATTTAATAATGCCAAGATTGGTTAACCTCTGTCGCACCCAACGCACCCAGCAGAAACCGCAGCGGGGGAGGGCTTTAAAGTGAAACGAAATTCAATTAGGACATTTTATAATTACTCCATAGGGTCGGTCGTTGGCGGTGCAAAACTTGAGGCTTGATGCGGCAAAAGGCTACACGGACAGATTTTTGCATCCTATATAAATCTCTAGTTTCAGGATCACAGTCAACGGAAATGAACGGAATGATGCAGATGTATCTGGGAGGCCCTTAATGTATGAAGGATGTATTTATTATGTTTCTTGAATGTCTTAAATGATTTACTTTACAACTGTTTCACGGATTGTAAGGCATTACAAAGCCACTCACCATCACTTGGATTGCTCTCAAATAAAGTCAATATTATCATAATACGAAAAGCCATACAATCCCATTGCTGAAACTTATTGACCGCATGCCGAAAGTTTTCATAGATTGGAACTATTCTGGCTCCAGAGCCAAGACGAGCCTCAAGTTCGAGCTTCAAGTTTTGCGTGTGTAGTCAACCAAAACTTATTATTAATAGCCTTTAGACTGCAACGGCAATTGCCTGCTAGGGACTCTGCTTTCTCTCTAGCTGAAGCTGAAGCTGAAGATGGAGCTGGAGCTGAAGCTGAAGATGGAGCTGAAACTGAAACTGAAGCCGAAGCCGAAGCTGAGGCTGAGGTTGAGTTTAGCTTTTGTTATTTGTTTAATTAGATTTCTCAAGCGAATGCCACAAAAACCGCACATTTTCTCAAGACTTTGCTTACTGCAGGAGTTTTGCCGGTGGCCGCGGACGGGCAGGGCTGCTGGAAGGGACCGAAAGGGTTCTACACTGTCTCCCAAAGAATGTTCTCTGCTTTGCTTAGCTTCCAATGCAGGCGGCTGCAATTTTTCGAAGTGTTACCCTTGAATGGGAGGAGAGAGGTGACTCAAGCCGCAGAGTATCCTTCGGCCAGCCAGAGCCTCAGCTTCAGCCTCATTCTCATTCTCACCCAAACCATCACATTCCCAACGCGTCGGGGCTTCTGTTATTGAAACAGAGCTATTTTTCCAACGGTAATACTCTACTCGTACCTTACCCCGTTTTCCGCTGGCTGTCTCGTAAATATTTTCGAGAGAAGTTAAGCATTTTGTGCACTTTAATTTGCGGTGGGCAAGTCATCTCCGACCCCAGGCCGGTTCCGTCCCGAACTGACCGCATCAAAGAGCCAACGCGAGGGCCACAACAGGAGCGGGGAAGCCGACCCATTTGTAAGCACATAGGCAAAAGCTAATAGCTGCGGCACGCAAGCTCCAACATCCATTTCCTCCTTGAATTTATTTTGCTCGGCCAAAAGATGTGTTTTTATTTGAGAGTTGACTTTTGGCCAGAGCTCTTTCCTTTTCGCTTGTTTGCTTTTTCTGGATATTTGTGTGTGCTTTCCAGTTTGTTTTTTTTTAATAGTAGTACAAAAAGGCGTTTATTAAATGGGCTTAATCGGCTGGGCTTACATGGTTTGTATATGGGCATTTCCCGCTAAAACTCCACCGAGGCCAAACAATTAAAAGTGAATTAAAACACATTCATTTGTACCGGTATTAGACTCTACAAATATTGCAACTGAGCTAATTTAATTTATTGACATATAATTTCATCAACTTTGATCTGAAAATCTATTCAAATAAGAACAAATGCACTTTTTTGTTGGTATTTTCATAGTCATGTTTATCCTTACTATTTTCTCTCATAAGAAAGTTTTTTCCTCAAAAAATCTGTTAGCCTTTGCTATGCCAAGAAATGTCTGTTCTGGGCGACAGAGGCTTAAATTTAATTTTGAAAATGACCTCAAGTCATATTTGCGTAAAATTATAACCATATGCAAGGGGCATCCATGCAGAACATTCATCAGAAATTGTTTACATTTTGCTGAAATCTCAGTTTGAATTGATCACCGCGAAACCACCGTCTAATTTTGTCCCGTGAAAATTCCTAAGTTTTTTGCAAAAATCTCGAAATCTGTCGAAACTCTCACAAGAGGCGTAGCCAAAGGCCCTGGTGTACAAAAATAGCTGGAGCCCTATCTAAAAACATGTAGAGTCAAAATATAAATAAGAGTATATGTATACTTTAAAGGTGCAAACATGGGCTACGATTTCATTATGTGCACGAGGGTATTGCAGGAGCTTCAATGATTTTAAATTGGTATAAATATAGTTTTGCCTGTAGGCTTTATCCATTTTCTTTACCATATCCCCTGAAATACGAGGGCTGCTATTTAAGTTTCTGGCCTAGGGCTTAGTCTCCATACAACTTTTTCATGTACGACCACGTTTCATATCGATTAACGATAAATCAAAGATTTACCTGATCGTGGTGACCAAAAAGCGACCATCCGCCGGGGACTGTACTTCTTCTTGTTCCCAAACATCAAGAAAAAACTACGCGGTCCACGGTTTTCGACCCCAGAAGAAGCGGTGTTTCATTCGAACTGGAAAAAATGCTACGAAAATTGGTTTACTCGAATGCAAAACTGTATTTATCATCAAGGAGAATATTTTGAATAGCAGTAAAACCGATTTCAGACGCCTAAGTTGGGTTTTTCATTGTTAGGCCAGATACTTAAATAGCAGCCTACGTATCCCTTAAAATGATGGCATTTTAGATTAGCCATCATCTGGAAATATCCATATTTGGGAAATAGTTTCTTGCTTAAATAGTTAATTATCGTTGATTATAATGCTTCCAGAAGAATGCGTGGCTCCTATAGGCTACCGTGGTATACGAAGTGTCTTATGAGGTATAAGAATCTGCGTGACAAGTTTTTTAAACGATTCAAGATTGAATCTTGGTAACTTGAGCTCAAATACTGATAGTGGCATAGCAAACCTTTTGCTTATTTTTTTAGCTCAAATTTTGAGCCATAGGCAGTTTGGCATGAGTCCGATGTCCTAGACTCTATCCCTTCGGTGGTCAGTATTGGCTCTCTTGATGTATCGGAGGCGGACATTTTGGAGGCAATTGCTGACTTTGACAACTCGATTAAGCCCGACAGTGATGGCATTTCTGCCTTCCTGCTTCGCAACTGTAATGTTGCTTTTTGTGAACCCCTTAAAATTCTTTGTTAAGGGGTCGGCTTATTGCAAAGTGGAAGGCTGCCAAGATTACTCCCGTTTTTAAGAAAGGTACTAGGAATTGTATCTCTAATTATAGACCTGACAATTATACACTGACTTTGCTAAGGCCTTTGACAAAGTCTCCCACTGGGCCCCAATAGCCAGGCTGTATCGGTTGGGGATTCATTCGAGCCTGCTTAGTTGGTTCATCTCATATCTGGAGCAGCGAGAGTATGTTATATTAGTGAATGGAAAGCAATCGGACCCATATCTGGCTACCTCCGGCCTTCCACAAGGAAGTGCTCTTGGTCCGTTGCTGTTCGCCATCTTCATTAATGACATGTGTCTCTGCATCCAATCTTCTGAGCATTTGCTGTATGCCGATGATCGGAAAATCGTCCGTTCCATCAAAACTTTAGGGGACAGTATCCTCCTACAACGTGACCAGGATGGAGTCGTTCGTTGGTGCACACTCAATTCGCTCCCTCTCAATGTTAGCGAATGTTACTTTGTGTCCTTTGGCAAGTGTGCATTCAATGTTCAGGCCTCGTATTCAATAGATGGCCTTCCGCTTCTGAAGCTGACGCAGACACTTGACCTGGGAGTCTTGTTCGATTCCAAATTTCTTTCTATTGAGCATTCGAACTTCATTTCGCCAGAAGCCTATGCCATGTTCGGCTTTGTAGCGCGTAATTCATCCCAGCTTAAGGACCCATACACGAAGCTGAGTCTTTATGCATTTCTTCTTTCTTTGTTTTGTGTTTATTGTTAGAGTAGAGACAGAGAGATATCGAATGGACGGTATGGAAAATGCTAGAATATCGGAGGCTGCTTTCATTTTTAGATTCGAAACAATTTTAAAGTGTTCAGATGTGTATATATTTATCGATCAACATGGGTATGGACGGTCTCGAGCGTTGTCCCTACAAAGCTCACACTCTTTCCTCAGTTTCCTGCTGCTTGTGTCTGGTTCTTCCTTTTTTCGTATTGCTTGTTTGAATATACATATGTAATTAGCTTTGCTCGTCACTTCCTGTGCCCTTCGCACTTCCGACCAAAAGTCGAGAGAGCCGGAGAACGGAACAGTTAAGAGTTGTGCGACGAGCCCCGTTAAGTTTCAGTGCACGGCCGTTAGGTGTAGCTTTATGGACACATTGCCAGCAGCGGCATTCCATATGGCCCCGTACATACTTGTAGTTTCCATTCAGCTCCACTTTCAGCTCCAGCTCCAGCTCCAGCTCCTTCGTGCTTTGACTGCTCCCGGCCTCATCGAATACGAGGGCAGTGCGTGTGAGTGAGACACACACGAGCTGTAAAAACGAAAATGGCGCTACAAAAATGAGAAATGAAGAATGACAACATCAAATTAGCTTCATAAAAATGTCGACTCGAAGCGCCGCAATCCTCCTGCCGGTACCTCCCGTACCCGAGCTGTTATGGCTGGGGTGTGAAACAATACAGTTTATAAAAATGAGAGTGCAAAAATATTTTTATGATAAATGACTGTAAACGAGCACGTGAAGCAACAGCAGTCCCATCAACATCAGCAGAGAGCCAGACCCACGGAGTGGGGATCTGTGGCTGGGGAACGGCAACTGGAGATGTTACTGAGACTGAGACTGTGACTGGGACAGGAACGGCGACAGAACCAACCATAGACGTAAACGTGCTGCTGTCAACCGCACACGCACACGCACACGCACATGACAACACGCACCCACACATAGACATCTATATGACAGCAAAATTTTGGCGTCGACGTTGACATTGACGCCATTTCCGGCCGACGCGACAAGAGAGCCATAGAGTACATATGCATGCATATGTATGTGCAGTATGTACATATATGTACATATGGCCAGGCAGCAACAGTTGTCTGGCCCTCTGCCCCACTCTACTGGGGCGACATGTGTCAAACACACCCCCAGATGAAACCTAGTAGGGAATAAATGTTTTTTTTTCTTAATTTTCGGGGGGGGCTTAAAGTTTTGCAGGCGAAACAAGAGTGCAGCGAAGGTTGGAAAAACTACTTCTCAGAAAGTGAAACTATTCGATTTGTATGCACTCATAACATCCCGGCAGATCCGGGAAGTTCCTATATAGTCGCATTCTTTCGAGTGAAGAATATCATCTGAACGGTGGACAGACACGGAAACGTGGATCCAGTGAGATATATCCCAGTAAAGAGGGGCTCCACCTACCTAAACCTCCACTTCCATTTCCCCCAAACATTCCCCAAACAATTCTCTATTATATTTCTGTACTTCTTCTTTGTGAGAGAATGTGAAAAGGAAAAACCAGCCAGGAACAAGATTAAAGGAAAAGGCGGGAATGGCGCGGGTATATGGGGGAATATAAAACGACTTCCTCTTAGACGACGCTTTTAGCTAAATTGCGACAAAAATGAGCAGCGTCGCCGTCGCCGTCGCCCCGTGGAGGGGCAGCACAGGAGAACGCAGGAGGAGAGAGAGAGAGAGAGAGAGAGAGAGAGAGAGGGGAGACAACGACTAAAATAATAAAAGAACAATGTCAAAAAGAACTTGGGCACATAAATAAGCTCTTGGCGTGTGTGTGCGGGTGGGGGTGCTGCCTTTGTGTGTGTGATTAGGATAAATGTGCACGCTTCCAAATTGATGTGGCTGCCTCTGTCCTCTCTCTCTCTCTCTGTGTGTGTGTGTGTGTGTGTGTGTGTGTGTGTGTGTGGTGGAACAGCAGGGAAGTGGGGAAGGCCCGGCCCGGAAGCGGATATGCGCTGCAATCGTCATCCAACATTTGACTTTCGGATGGGCCAAGTGCGTGTCTAGGTGGGCGCCATCGTAATCATCATCCTCAGCTGTCCTGTGCCCCGCCTCCATTCACCTCGATTTATTTGCGCATTTGTTTGCTTTTGTCGGCACTCATTCATATCACATGTATGTACGTCCTCCCACCCACACCCACGCCCACACCCACACTCGCACTCCAAGCCATCTGGCATATGCTCCATTTTCCTTATTAATACATCTCGCTCACACTCTGGCCAGACGTTGGTCTAAGACATCATTTATGAATCATTCATTCACTTTGTTTCATTTATTTCGGTTTACGAGTGCATAAATATGTCCCTATGTATGTGCCTGTAAGTGAATCAGAAAATAGTTCTTGTTCCGGCGCAGATGCCTTTAATACCCTTCCAGACCGAATGTTCCAATATTGGCTCACATATGGAATTGCGCCGAAATACCAGCATGGAGCAATTAAAGACAATTTAGGGATGTACATATATGTACATATATGTAGTATGTACTAGGTAACCAAACAATTGGCTACACCGTCTGTAAGGGTATACTAACGGACACTGTTCTGGCCACTAAAGTTGATTTGGTGGCGAATAAATGTTCTGTGCGACTCACTGATTCATTCGACTCTCGGAATGCATTTGATTAGTTTAATGAAAGTAAGTGAGTTGACTTGACTGGAGTGGATGTCATTTTTGAGTGTTCTCACAAATATTTTTCGTATTTCGTATTTATTGTCACAGAACGAAAACGAACGCCACGTTTGGCGACTTATTATTATTATTTATTTCACGTGGTCGCTGCAATTGGTTAGAGAATATAATTATATAAATATAACATAAACTTTAATTTAATTTTTTCCTTTACCAATTCCATTTATTCCATTTAAGATCTACTCATTCCTCTTTTTTCTATGACTCTTTTGCCTTCAATCCATCGCGATTTGTGAGTGGTTCATTCATTGGTTGCTTTATTCATAATACTCACTTCCCTTGCCTTGAATCTATTCATTTGTGGGGAAGTGTATGCCCTGCGGGCACGTTACCGACGGTTTCCGGTGACCCCGTCTTTCGCTTCCGGTCCCACCCATTTATACTACCCCCTCTTTCTCTCTCTCTCTCTCTCTCTCTCTGTGTCTCTGTCAGTCTCTTGCTGCCATTTCTTCAGCTGTCATTCACCGTATTTCCGCCTGTTCACAGTTAATTGCGGCTCAGCAGTTAATCGTCATTAAGGGGAGCCCACATGTGGGGGATCCCACCCACAATTCCCCCAGACGCATCACGCACCACACACCACATCCTCCTCTCTTCGCTCCTCCGGCTTCTTCACTTCACCCCTACGCATATCACTCACAGACGCGTGGGCGTGGGTGTGGAGGTGGCACTGCCTTAGTATGCCGTTTGTCTGTTTGCGGTTTTGATTGTCATTTGATTGTGTTGTGATTATGATGTGTGTGTGTGTGTGTGTGTATGTGCCTGTGTGTGTCAGTCGATCTATCTATCCAACTTTCTCTATCCCTCTATCCCTCTCTCTCTCTCTCTCTCTCTCTCCATTTCTCTAGATGTGTGTTCTTGTGCCATGTTTCCACGCCCCGTGAACCCCACTAATGTAGTAATCTGGGTAAATGTGGCTTGACGAATTCTCTCTCTGCCTCTCGATGATGTGTTTGCCCATTTTTGACAGACATTTTTATCTTCGCCACGCCACCCACGCCACCCACTTTCCCCACACTCGCTCTGCAATTACGATAAATTTAGCCTGGTACAAATTTATGCTCTCTCTCACACCTGCCGCCTGATGCCAAACCATAAAACTGAGAGCCCCAAACGTTTGCCCATAAGAACAGAAGGAGTGTAAATAAAGTACAAAATTTTTGTTTGTTTTCAAGGGAAAATCAAGGGGGACGCAGGTGCGTTCAATGCTCTCGACAACCCGAACACCTGCCTCCCACTTTATACACTCGGCCCAGCAAAAGGTGAAGCATGAGCTCGCCATTGGGTTTGACACCCTATGACTTTCTCCAGATCTCTCTTCAACAATCGAAGGAATTAAAACAGTTTTTTAACAGAATTACAAAAGCTAATTGCAAAGGTTTTGGAAACTGGCTGCCCTTCTGTTCCAAATGAACGTATTGTAAGCCTCGCCAAATGCCGTGTATTTTGTTATTGGATTCTGTGGACCGACTCAGCTGGCCAAGACATTGACGAGCAGACGAAGCCGAGTAGGCCGAACGATTGGCTCCCAGAGGACTTCGGCACTGGGAGCTGATAGCTGGGAGCTGGGAGCTAGCTCAGCTCACTCCGGGTCGGAATGATTCCACAGCCTGGTACATAATGCAGATAACTCTGAAGAGCTTTTTAGTCAGTGAATATTATAGATATAGTAAAAAATGCAAGCATACAATGTTATTTTTAATTTTATAAAATGATTGGAGAAAAATATACGTTAACGGAGGAGGAAAGAAGGCGTATGGATAGGAAGGGTTTCACAGGGCTTCAGGAAGCTCACTACCTGAGCCCCTTTGCCCTCTGTCGCTGCCTCAGCTGTTGCGTCTGTGCACATTGCGTAACAATTTATTGCGTTTCTTAGTAATTATGCAATTTTTCGTCTCTCCCTTTCCACTTCACACGTTACTTCCGCTCCCCTCCCTGTTGTAATCTCAATTTTGTTTATTTTTTGTCTTAAAGAAATAAAAGATACAATTCAACCGTATACAGATCCGCTGATCAAATGTAACTTATCGAAGGTATTGCCAAACTAAATCCCAAAAACCATAATGGATGTAAGCAAGGTACATTGTATATTGACACTTCTCCATTCTCAAATAATTTCGAATACCCCTTGGAAAGAAGTAAAAGGCAGACGGAGAGAGAAAACTGGGCGCCGAACACGCTTTCGGAGTGTGAAAATGAGGAAAAATGTACCAAAATCTTTGATGGAGAAAGGAGGCAGTGAAACTGCAATAAGCTGCATGCTTCGTGTGAAACTTTTTTTGATATCCTTTCAGAGGCTATTTCGATTGCGATGCAGAGAAGGAAGCACTTCCGCCATAAGCAGTGCCATAGGGAAAATCGGTCGAAAAATGTCCTTGCTTGTGAAGATACCCGAAGCAACCCCGAAAAGCTGAACTGAAATGTTGGCTTATAGAGCAGCCCAGCCAAAACGTAACATATATAATTCGTTTATCACTTGGCTGCCATAGGAACGATCGATCTTTCAGGGTATCAAAGACATCCACTAGAGCTGGTCTTTATTCCATTTTTTCGCATGTCTGTTTGCATCTGCAACTGCTTCTGTCACTCCCACTCCCACTCCCACTCCTCGTGCCCGCTATCTGTGCCACTCTGCCACCCACCCGCACTGCCCCCGCACTCTACTGCCTCTGTGCTGTGAAGAGCTGTCCCTCTCTGACAGCCTCGTGTGCATATTTGAATACCAACATGGCTCATATTCAACTAATTAGGCGAGTTTTGCAAATACATTTTCATTATTGTAATTTCCACTGGAACGGGGAGGGTCGGGACGCCAGCCAAAGAAATGAGTGCAAAAAACTAGGCAACATGCTGGCAAAAGTTTCCCATATGTTTGGACAGGGACAAGGATAGGGCTGGGAAGGTGGGAGGTGATATCTGGGAGTGGAGCGGTAGCAGACACCGACACATGTAGGCCGAGGCATTTGCATATGCATGTTGCACATCCATACGGAGCAGCAGCAGCAGCAGCAGCAGCAAAAATTCCTGTAGGTAAAATTTAAAAAGCAGTCGCACGAGAAAAAAATAAAGGAAATATTTATAATTATTCATGACCGAAACCTTACACACCCTCGCAGATGGGATATCTTTAAAGGCACAAGAGTTTCTCCCGCAATCATTCATTGGATTTGACTCAGATTCCAATTAATACGCTGCATGCAGAATAATAAGGAACGGATCGTTCGATCAAGAATCAGTAAACTCTTGGCACTGTAGATGATTCTTAATGTATGTATGTATGTATGTATGTATGTATGCTGTAAACAGCTGGTCAAAATCATAATGCCTTCTGCAAGGGTACTACGAATTCCAACTTAAAATAGCAAAGAGCTCACGTCACAGAAATAGAGAAAGACACGGACAGAGAAGGCACTGGAAGGCGGTGGGTTCTGGTGGGGTTTTTGCGGCAGTGGTTTGTGGGGTAGACAGCGGCGATGGCAGCGGCTTCACACTGAAAATGGCAAAAAGGCTGCTTGGAAACGAGAAAGATATACCCAAGGGAGAGAAAGGATTGAATATGGCCTTATCATACGATAATCTAAATTTCAAAAGTGCACTCTAGCTCCCAACTGAACTTGCTCCACAATTAAGTCTTCGACATACATACATACAAGTGAAAAGGGAAAAGAGAGGGTCCGAGAATGCAAATACAAAATATTACATATTACAAAATATTCGGCATGCCCAGGGTTGGTGAAACTGCTCCACTTTAGCCGTTTATCCATCGATTCTTACAAATGATATCTTAAACGATGCCTAATTAATGTACCTATTAAAAACCGAAAATACCAAGAAATCTTTTTTTTTCGACTTTTTCTGAGTTTTCAAAGTCAAAATTTCCGTAAAAATACCGCTAAAAATAATCAAATTGGAATTTGATAGCTTTATAACTTCCAGACGGTAAGCTGCAGCAACAAAATGTTTAGGATCGATTTTAAGCTGCATTTATCAGATTTTCAGAACTACAAAACTGAACTTGGGTTCTGTAAGATGCTTAAGTTATGTTAAAAAAAGAAGCACTACCTCTGAAAAATATACCAGATTTCTTGAAAATTCTTAATAAATACCTAAAGCTACGAAAAAAGCCATAATTGCTTAAAAATGTTTAAATCACCAAATCTATGAGAAAAAGTTATTTTTGGCCACAGCGGCAATGTCATGTTGACTAGTGTAATTTTTGTGTTTTTTCAAAATGCGTACCCAACGGTGATATAAAGACTAGACCTAGACTTGAGTTTCTCCAATAATATTCTACGGTTGCAGTCCCTAATAGCACATTATATCAAAGAGTATGGTTGAGGATCTCGAAAAGGGTTTTCTTCATCTTGAAATCAGCTTAGGAAGACTGCCCAATCCGCCCCAGAGATCTGTGCCGCACTTGAAGACTCCTCACCGTCCGATCTGATATCTAATCTCGTTGTTGTCTGTCCAGGACAGCAGAGTCCTCGTGCTCTCGGCTATCCCCTTACCGCTGTCTGTCTGTCTGCCTGTCTGTCTGTCTTTTTTGTTCCGTTTCGTTGCCTCCCTTCTGTTTTTTGCCTTTGTGCGACCGCCTAAGCTCAAAACCATTAACACTTGTTTCTGTCATTGTACATGAAAAGCGGAAGCGCTTTTGTTTCTGTGCAACAAACAAGTTTCCTTTCGACTGGCAACTGGAAAGTGCCCCTGGCCTATTCCAAGTCCTTCCACAGCCCCAGTCCCGCAGTCCCGCAGTCCCGCATGCGGGAGGAGTTTCGCTTTTCTTTTTTTGACATGGGTATCCGTATCCTAGATTCATTCTTAGCCATGGCTATGCGGCCAGCTCTGTTTCGCTGTTCTGGGTGCTGCACTCAGGCATTCTGGAACTCGCAGAGAACGAGCGGATCATATTTTTGTAGATGTACGGATACCACCTTTGAAATATTTTATACTATTAAATTACAAACAAATAATGATCGTGAGAATGATCAAATGCACATGGCTACATGTACTACAAGAGCATCCTGTTGTCGGTATTGGGCAAGATCATGCCAACTTATTTTTCATTTAGATGTGGCGGCAGGAAGGCAGAATAGGGGATTAAGACAAGACTGTTAAATACTTATATGTACATTAAAACTCGTCACGACTCGACTGACCTGGCACGGTGGGATGGCTATGGTTCTGGGCTTGGCATGTCAGCCAACTGGATGAGGGTACCTCATCCTTGTCCACGTCCTCGTCCTCGTGCTAGCCAACCAACTTTTTTGCTCTGCTCTGCCCGTCAACGTCAAGGCGTGGCTTCAAAGCTCGAGCTTTCCGCCTGGCCTGGCCTAGCCTGGCCTAGCCTGGCCTGGCCTGGCCTGGCCTGTTGGTGACTGTACTTTGCCTGCAGCAGAAGGTGTTCGAGGAAGAGTTCTTCAGTTGTTCACGCTTCGCTTTTGCCAGCTGATGCTCATGTGATGGATGAGTCTCATGGCGTTCAGGATTTTGTTTCATATGCTGCCCAGAAGTCAGGCTCAAGCTGTTAAGATTTTTGAGTAGTTGTGACCTTTTGCTGACAGTTTTAAGGAAAATAATATGCATATTTCATTCATAGAATTTCCATTTTACTATGCTTAAATGAATTTATATTTCGTATGAACAAGTGCCAAAGTTTCAAAGCTTATTTCTGATACAAAAAATTGAATGGAAATTTGTATATGCATTAATAGCTGCCATGTGGCCAGCTGCCCAATGGATCCTCACAGGTATCTGAGTAAGTTCGTCTACGAAATGGAATTATAAATTTATCACATTTCACATATCGGGGGAGCTCCTCCTTCCATATATGTATGTGTCTATCTCTTTTTCTTTCTGAGTATGGCCAAAAAGGCCATTACCGAAATCGAAGGGAGCTTCTGTTGGTCAGCTCAGTTCATCGAAGATGCGGCCACGATGCCGTCACATAAGGATACGGCTGAGATGCTGGGAGAAACGATGGGAGCATGGGAGGTGGATGCCGATGCTGATGCTGATGCCGATGCCAATGCCTATGATGATGATGATGATGATGATGACTGAGCTTGCATAAACGTGTTTGCCCTTAAGTGTGTGGGCATGCTGGAGGATGGAGAATAGCTGGAGCTGGAGCTGGATCTATGATGGTAGAGTGTTAAAAGGAGCAGGAGAGGGAGAGGGAGAGGGAGGATTTTGTGCGTGAGCAGCATTTTCGATGTGCCACATCGTACATCACATCGACCCAGTAGTGCCAAGTTATTTATGCAGACTCACATACAAAGCATGCAAAGATTTTGCATTGCTCTCCCAGCTCCGCTCCTGCTGCTCCCGCTGCTCCTGCTGCTCCCGCTGCTCCTGTGCCGCGGAGCGGATGTACGAGCTGCTTTGGGCTCTGTGCCAGGATTGAAAGTAGCATCTGCCGGCGATGTCCGCATACAATTAGCTGCAACTGTAATTAAAACAATTGTATAATAAATCTCTTGCCAAATGGCTGACGGCGGCAACCTCCGCAGGGAAGATCTGCCAGCAGGTATCCCAAAAAGGAAGGGCCAGAGCGCGGCCATGTGCCAAGGAAAAATGGCGAAAATTAATATAAATTTAATAGTTGGCCTGGCATTTATGGTGGGTATAAAAGGAGCGCCGTTAAATGCATTCAAATGGATGATCCAGAACTCAGTAGCAGACCTAGTTGATACCCTGTAAAATATACAAAATCTTAAGAGGAGGAGGTACTACGACGGGACACAGCTATACATTATGCACATATATATTTATAAATAAACATAAAAAGAATTAGATTTGGTTGCATGACGTAAATAATGTATTTGTGGACATTCATCTAACAGCTACTTAATATTATTATTATTTACAAGCTACAGGCCTTCAGTTCCAATTGAGATTAAATGTGAAAAGATATTTAGTATTTCCAAACGTAGATAAAACCATCGGATACAGAGTTATTGTATTATTGCATTGTAATCACTAATGGAGAGCTTCATCCACCCCATAGCACGAATGCTCCCTATTCGGTATTTTTAACAGAACGGTAAATCTTCCACACTTGGCCGCCATTCAAAAGACAATTGAAATGCCACAATAGTTTTATCCCAGTCTAGTTTTGCCACATTTTGTTTTCTGGCTGTGATCCAGACACCCTCTAGTCTCCTGTCGTTTTGGCATATACATATGTATGTATTGGAGACCTGGACTACAATAAAATCAACTTTTGAGAAGCCAAATCGGACGAAAAAGATAATGTCCATGCAGGATGAACAGTAACGACAAACCGAGTCTGAGAATTGAGAAGAGTCGTCGCTCAGTCTCGGATATCGCGCGGGAGCTGAGACGTCTGAAGGCGACGCCGTTGCGCATCGACGATGAGGACAAGCCACCAAAGCCGCCAGTGATCGACCGGCCAGTGAAGAGACTGGAGCAGCTGGAGCCGCTCAGACTGACCCGGCACCGCATCACCCAGCTGCTGGTGCGTCCGGCCTTTGAGCAGGCGGTGACCAGCTGCTTTGTGCGGGTCAACATCAATGGGCAGGGCGAGCAGCCAGAGTACCGCATAGCTGAGATCGTGGGCATCCACGAGCTGGGGCTTGGCTACTTTGTGGACGGGATGCCCACCAATATCAATCTGCGACTGCGCTACAATGGAGGGGTAACTCCCCACGAGCTAAACGACATTTCCAACATGGCCTTCACCCTGCCGGAGTTCCAGCTGTGGTACGACTGGTGCGTCAACCAGGCCATCGATCCACCCACCATCGGCCTCATCGCACGCAAGAAAATCGAGCTGTACAATGCCCTTCAAAGCGAAGCCAAGGCCCTGGCCCTCATCAAGCAATCCTGCACCCTGACCATGCGACCCGCTCAGCGAGGTGGCATCCTCGAGCGTCACGGCGCCACCTATCCCTGGCACTTGCAACATCCACCAGAGGCTGCACAGGCCACTGCCGCCCCACCGTCGAATCAGGATGAGGAATTAAAGCTGGAGTCGGAGCAGGATGAGTCTGCATAACCTTTTAGAAACTCTGGCTCAAATGCGATTTAACCGTAGACACATCCCAGTCCCACTTAATGTTTAAATTTGGCTTATCTTTATGTCTTTATAAATGAAATCATATTTCGTCGTCTCGAAACTAATAAATTGCAGAGCCCATTAGGAATTTACCCCATCCCATTCCACCCCAACTAGGTCTTCAATGTGTTCTTTAATTGATTATCAGGCTTTTTTATCCAAGGCATTTTATGCGGCATCCTAGACATGTCGATGCCCAAATGTCGGTCCCAAAACACCAAAAACAAACTACGTTTCTTGGACAAGACACAGCACAGCAGAAAATAAACTTATTTACAATAAGTTTTCGTGTAGAAACTGTACAATTCAAGTCATTTTTATTAAAGGAATTTGATTACTAAATTACCGAATATTTAGAAAAATATTTCAGCTATTTACACGATCAATTAAGGCGTCATTTTGATTTGATCAAGCAATATTGCTTTATTGATCTAGCATCTTTTGAGCCGGCTAATTTACTTATAATATTCCCCACAGGCACAACAACAGAGCCGGTACTCAGTTTCATTGATTTTCTCACTATCTCCATGAGTAGCCGAATACCAACACTCATACATATATACTCGGATATAAATTTATATAGTACACGTGAGTCACGCTATCTTCGAATGTGCTGAACGTAGCGCCATGGTAGAAGATGGGAACAAGGGGATAGGGGATAGGAATTGGGAGCGGCAAGCGATCAGGCTTACAGGTTATTTGTAATTTTAATTTTTATTTAAATATTCCTAGTGCTACAAGTTATACACTTTTAAATTAATGCACTAGTCACAATCGATTTTACGTGACAAACTGTTAAACTTAACTTTAAGAGACTTAACTTGTATCAATATTCTTATGTGGTCTATATATACAGCCGACTAGCATTTTTATATCACAGTTAAAATTCACAAGCTCTAAAAACATATATTCCATTTGGCTGTCAGCTGGCTGCTTAGATATTATTTTGGATTTCAGTCTTTTAGTTACGAATATTGCCCATCCCCCTGCATGACCAACACGATCTGAACGGAACACATGATAACCATCACATAGAATTTTTGGAATTTGCGCTTGCCCCAAATCCTAACCTTTGCATGTTTGAGTACATTTTTTTTCGCTCAAAACTATTGTTGCGAACAGCAGTGTGTGTAGACCAGGAGTGCCCAAAGCCAGCATACGGCAGAGAAATCACCAACACTCACAAAGAAAAACACAAATACCAAGAGGCGAACAATTGTTTGTATTTCAATATGTGCACTTGTTCACTAATGTGAAAAAAAAGGTTTACCAAATGATTAAATTTTGTATTCAAAATCAATTTTGTAGGATATATAATGCACTGCTGTGCACAACATTAGTTTTGAGCGAAAAATAATGTACTCAAATATGCGCTATTTAACATTTTGCCGGCAGGTTAAACACAACAAAGGTTTTTTTCAGTGCAAGCTCGAAGATAAGGCAGAAGCAAAATGAGTAAGACAACAACAAAAGCATCGAAATGTCCCACTCCAAGGACAAAAATCTGTGGCATGCACAATTTTATATCATATCTATCAGAATGTTGAATCTGGATCAGATCAACAATGATGAAAACCATTTCGAAATGCGTCGTTCCCTCTCGCTCTCTCTCACACACCGGGGTGGGCGCTTTGCGTGATCGAATTTTTTGACGCCTAGATCTCAGAGACTATAAGAGATACATAGATCAACCAAACTTTCTATCCAAGCTCCTGTGATATCAAACCGAGACGAGTTTGTTTCAAAATTTTGACACGCCTCCTTCCGCCCCCACAATGAACGAAAATCTACAATTTTAAAGATTCGGGAAAACCAAAAACACAGAATCATAGAAAATGACCATATCAATCAGAGTGTCGATTCTGGATCAGATCGGATCATTAGTATAGCCAGAAGGAACAAACGAAATTTCAGTGGCCTTCCAAGCGCAGACTCATTCCCTCTCTCTCTCGCACACAGACGTGTGTGTATATTTAGGAAGTAGATAAATACATGTAGAAAAGACAGATGTAAAAAATGTATGTGAACAAAAATGGAAACAACTAATATATACAAATCTCAGAAAAGGTTCCACTAATTTTTTTTTTTTTTGTCTAAAATTCAATTTTTCTCTTATGCGAACATATAATAAATTACATATATCGTAAGCTCACATACATATGTATATATTGACTGAGTACCGGGTATAAAGTAGAGCCGCGGCCTTAGACGTGGCTCACAACGTTCCCCCTCGTTTTTTTTGTGAAACAAACGTTTTGTTGAGTGGTGTAAGTGAGTGACTTCTGTGTGACAGCTTATCGACGTTGCGGTAGATTGTTGTGTTGGGTCCGCGTCTTTTCAGCTGTTGTGGAAGTCTCACTCAACTGATTGTTGTTTTGGTTTACTTATACCGCGCTACGCTTTGTGCTATTATTAATATCGACTTTAAAGTTGTGGATTTGTAGATTTGTATAAACTGTAAGCACAGTTTAGTTGCTTGTCCTTAGTTTATTAATTTTTGTGTTTTTTGTGATAATTTTATCAAATAAATCGAGGTAAATTTGTGAAAATAGTGGAGCACAACATGGTGAAATTATATATATAATTATATATAATTCCACCATGGAGCACAAGAAAAACGCGTCTATATTCTCTTCTCTCTCTCTGGGGCTCCTGAAGAGAGTTATAATTGTACCTTTAAGAGTTCTTACATGTTCTCTTTATTCTTCTGATGAGCAATATCGTGATAAGCTTGTCGTTCGTTTATTGAGTAAAAAATCTAAAGAAATTGGGAGGACCGCAGATTTGAATACCCTTCCAAATTGATCGTCTCAATATGTACATATTTTCTAAAAGAATATCTTATTATGGTTTTTTTTGGCCTCAGAAAACGGAACTTTCACACATTTGTTTGAACTGTTTTCAGGATTGTCCAACGTTTGCTCGAGTGCGGTGGGAGATGCTTGCTTGTGTTCGTTGCACAATCATCATACCCTCTGTAAGGGTATGAATATGAGTGTAAAAATGTTCGTGGGTTGATACAATGAATCAGTAGTGTTTTTAAACCGGAAGAGCACGGATAAGTTTATAGCAAGCGCAACGAATTTTCATCAAAGAAATGAATGAAACGCATATTTTGAGAGTCAACGACTACTGTCTGTTGGAAATAATTAAATATATTATTAGAAATTGTGAATCGAGTGGGGCCTCCAGCAAAGTAGAGAAATATGCAGATATCATCAACTTTGCACTCTCTAACGAAAAGTTTCAGAAGGTGTTGAAGAGTTATCATGAAAATCTATACGAGGATCTTCAGTTTGTATTCTTGGCGCTCCAAAATGATTTAAGAATAGACTTCTTCGAAATTCTGATGCAACTCAAGAATACATCATCTAAGGAGAGAGACATCTTTTGGCGGTCCTACGCGAATGCCATCCAGGCAAATAGCGATCTAACCGAAATTTTCATGCTCTACAGACCAAAGTCTTATTGTAGCGAGTTTCTGGATCAATTTCACTTGATCAAACGCGCTCTTCAAGGTAAAACTACTATACGTACAGTAACAATTTTAATAAAGGGTAAGTAGTGGAATATGCATTGCCATTAGACATTAAGATGGCCCTTCTATCCAAGGTTACTCCCTGGACAGCTTGCCAAAATTCGGGCATGAACTCGAAGAACTTTATCTGGATGTACGGATGGACGCAGAGGCCTTGGTTGAGTGCTGCCGTTTGAATCCGGGCCTGAGGAACTTATTTTTTATGAACAAGGAAATGTATGGACGACTGTCCGATATTGTTCCACATTGCAACAACCTGGAGACCCTAATGTTCCAGGTTAAGCCAGGAGTCGATGTGGACGAATATGGTCTGCTGGCAAAAATGCCACAACTTTACTGCTTGAATATTCGGTGGGAAAGGCTTGAAAGCGGATCGCTGAAGAAACTTTTTGAGGCACTGAGAAGGTGCCGGACCGCCAATGCCAGATATCTAATATTAAAAATAGAGTGCTCTATGCTCAATTTCGAAGGAATGTCCGTGCTGGCAGCAGTCAACGGGTTGGAAAATCGAACCCTTGGATGCGTTAATTCGGAACTGCATAGAAATAGGAGCTTGGACCTAAATGAGATTTTCGAGGTGATAGAAGACATCGGCATAGATACTATACTCTTAGCCAGAGCAGTTGAAAGAATCCACATCAGCTTTCAGCGAACTTCAGAAATGCAATTGATTTTAAATATCTCCGATATAAGCAGCGACTTAACCTTAGAATTCTTGAGTAAATTGGCCTCTGCGACATCTTCGACTTTGCAAGCATTGACATGTACAGGTCCGATTGGCACACCAGTGATTAGGGAGATTTCCTCAATTGTATCTTTAAGAATTTTGCATTGTCACGTGTCAGACTTGGAAAGTGTTAAACTTTTGGGAACGCTCAAGAACCTTACGAAACTTATAATGGAAACGGACCAATCCCATCCTGATACGCATAGTCATGCACTAAGGAATCTTTTCATAGAATTCGCTCAGGAAGGGCACATTGGACTGCAGAGTCTACTTCTAGAAGGTAACGCTATTACAACTAATGATGCTGCTGAGCTGGTCCGATTAAACTCGATAAGATTTCTCCAATGCTCTCTTTCCAATGATGACCCCATCGATCATTTGGCTCAACTAACCCGCCTCCTATACCTAAAAATAGAGATGCGGCTAAAGATCAATAGCATTTCAGAAGGAGTTATAAGACTACTAAACATTTGCCAGACGAATGCTACGATATATTTCGATTCCCGCCTTTTCACTATACTGTTTCAGAAGGAAGAAAAAAAATTAATTATTACTGTTCATAACTACGAAATCGATTTTTCTCCTGTGGCCGGTTTAAAAGACATGGATTACCTGCTCATCGATAGACAGGGGCGGAGCGGGTCGCTGAACGCATTTCTGGATGCCTTGGCCACAAGTCCATCAAACACTCTTCAGGGACTAATCTTAAGAGATAGAATGATATTTAAGGACATTGCGAAAGTGACAGAAATTCAAACACTAAGAGAACTAGAATGTCATTTAACCAATACGACAGGCATTGAGCTGTTGGCCAAATTGAATGAACTGGAGGCGTTGACGGTCTCCTATGATAATAGTGGCTATCTGCTCCCCCTTTTCCACCAACTTGCGGCGAAGAAGGATGCAAAACTGCAATGTCTAATATTACCAGGAGCAAAGCTCAGTCCAGAAGAAATTACTCAAGTTTCCCGAATACAGTCCTTGAAGCGACTAGAGTGCGGGGTCTGGGATCCAAACGATTCTGAATCCATGACACGGCTAGCTGGCTCCGACATCGAGATGTTGGTTCATTTTTCGGACTACAAAAATCCACTTGAAGATCTCTTTGCTGCATTTGCGGCGAATGAACAGTCGCGACTTCAATGCTTGGGAGTTAGAGGTAGACATATTCAAATCGAAGAAATTGCCGAAATTACACAGATTAGATCGCTTAAAGCACTGGAAAGTGGATATCAAAAAGAAGCAGACCTGATATTCCAAACAATGGGTGACTTGGGAAGTGTTTTAGGGTATCTGGCCGACAAAATGAAGACTCTAAAAAGATTAGAGTTATGTTACTATGTCGGTTCTACAGAGTTCAAATATTTAGCTCAAATGAAAGCTTTGGAATCACTAAAATGCTCATTTGATGATAATCAGGGCATAGACCTTTTATCAGAGCTAAACAATCTCGAAGAACTAATTATCGATGGAGCTACAAGTTCTCTGAATGGTCTTTTCCGGGCCTTACAAACATTACCAAACCTAAAGAAATTGCATTTACAAGGAGGGATGTGCTATCCGGAAGATATTCGGGAAATAACACGTCTCAAATCATTAAAAAACCTTCGTATATTCGTGGAACTCACGATTGCCGAGTTTGACTTATTGGAGCTTACTAAACTTACTGAAATTGAGTCTTTGGATATTGTGCACATTGACAACATTTCATACGAATGTTTGCAGATTATCAAGGCTTGCAAAATGCTTAATCTAATCCGTTTTGAAGGATACTATGAAATAATGCCAAATTTTATAGGAGAAGTTTTCACTATTCTAAAGTCCGTTAGAGATCCCGAAGTGCAAGGTCCGTTACAGCTGCAATTTTTACGAAGATCCCATAGTTCTTGCTTTCCAGATTTCCCAGTAAGTTGAACAATTATACAACCAGAAACATTTTATTAACAAATCGCTTATTTTGCAGCAGGAAGATATTGGTGAAGAATATTTGAAGGTATCCGTTCAGGGCGACGGCAGCATTTAAGATTGTTTAGTTACGTCTCCACCCCCGTTTCGATCGGGCATACATTTGGGCATAGCTCCGTTTTACATTCCGCTGCTTACATCCCAGAATACATATATATGTACATACATACATATTTATTTTGGGAAAACTGCACTGCACCCTGACTTCTTAATTTTTACGTGCGCGTCGTTGGAATCTCACCAGATCCGCCCTCCTACAAACAATAAAAATCAAATTGTGTAATTCGCGATATTTGGATCCAAGCAAACAGCCCGGTTTCGCTCCCGGGTTCGCTGCCGGGTAAACGGTACGGTAGAACGGCTACGCTCACAGCTTTCGAGCATAAAAATAAAGAAAAGTGTTCGGAGCAGCAGCCGTCATTAGCTCTTACGAGTGCGATCTACTCTTGCGCTCTCGGTGCCTACGCACACACACGCTCATGGTCCGCGCATGTACTGCTTAAATTGCAGTGCTTCGCGAAACCCACCCCCACTCTGTTAAAGTCGTCGTCGAACGCAGCATCGCGTATCACACACCTCTTCATAACGGCCATAGGGCCGTTATAGTTTCGTTTATAAACCCGTCAAACCCACCTCGAACCCACGGGCACGCCCTTAAATATATAATAAACAAAACCCTTTAAACATAATAAACAAAACATTAAACTAAGAACGGAGACAATTTTAATTTCGTAAATGTGGAGTCAGAGCGGCCGAAAAAGCTCGACAGCTTCCAACAAAAAGTGAACATGTAAACTAAGCTCGGCAGTTGGGAAGGGTTCGATCGTATAATAAACATTATTCAATAAGTCTAGGCAACATAAATTGATTTTTTTCCCGCTGTGAACCAAACCGACTTTTCCTGATAGATTTGGGCCTTTACATTTTTTTAATGAACTATGGTTCATTTTTTAATTTTTATTTTTAATTTTTTTTATTAAACGTTTTTGAAAAATGGTATTTTATTTTTAATTTTTTTCAGAATTAGTACTCTCTTTTTACCACATAAATTAAATATCGATCATCACCTGTTTCCGAAATAAGAACGCATGCTACATATATATTTATTCATTCATTAATTTTGAATAATTAACTGCTATTTATGGGTTAAAGGGAAATCTAGGAGAGGGCAAAGAGAGAAACAGTTCTACAAATTTGATGAATCAAGATTATGCTTTAATTTGTATTTTAATTTTATTTTACGTGACACGGAATGGTAGAGTGTTTTGTAATTATTATATAGAACTCTAAAAGAATCTGCAATCTGACCAGTCAATCTGACTCGAAAGCGTTTGGGAGTCCACAATCCCGAGAAGGAGCTTGTGAACGAACATTATTCGATACATACATTAGGGTAGTAGAACATGTTATAGCTTTGCTAAAATCCGTACAAATTAGGTCCGTTTGCAAACAGCTTTGAAAGCATGGGCTGATTATAGAAGAGAACTCGAAAAGGTAAGTCGATGTTGATTGCTCTTGGTGACCAGGAACTCAAGGAGCTTCGGGGTGGTGGCAAACTTTGCGATGCCTCGTTCCTTTCAAATGTTAGATCTTGAACCTTTTTTATGAAGCGGATGATGTTCCGAATTTCTGGGAGACAAGACCATTCCAAAGGTATGATTTGGGTGGATTGCTAGATCTAAGAAGTCAAACAATTAGCACAGGGTTAATGTGACACAGGGGGCTTTGTCTCTGAGGTGGCATAGAAAAGAGCGGCAGTGGCAGATTTTGCATCTTGTTTTAAAAAGACCACCGTGGGCGTGGCAAGTGCAGTGAGACGACGAGTAAATGAGCTGTGGATCGAAGTGAGCCCAATCCACAGGAAGTGGCAACAAAATATCGCCAATAAGGTCAAAGAAAATACATAAATTCAATGAAATGCAATTAACCAGCTCAGCGAGCGAAACACCCACTAAGGGGGTGTCCTTTGGGCAGGGGAAAAAGCGGATACGAGTGAAGTGGAGTGGATGGAAAGGGGACCTCGGTCAGGGCTCACGGAAATGAGGTTCTTTTAGCGGAGGACTCTTGGCTCGTAAGCCAAGAATCAGGAACCACGCTCCTGTTGGGCAATTAGGGAATGCAAAAATTAGCTGGTTGCAAAGAGGAGGGTCGGAAGGGGGTAGAATGTAGGTGGAAAGTAGAAAGAGTTCTAGCCCACATCCTGCCTTTCCCACAAAACACTTACCACATCGCCCAGACCCGACGCGCACCCAATTGGATGGGATTGCCGTTGGCGCATCTTTGCGCTGCTTCCTCGATTCCTTGGCCATGCAAATGAGTTGGATTTATGCATCCCGGCTGCCACCAGCGCTGCCCCGCTAGCCTCCCTGCTGTTCCTGCTATTCCTGCTATTCCTGCTGCTCCTGCTGCTCCTTCAGGTGCTCCTTCCGGGCATATTCGATGCACATCGATTGATTTCGCATCAACGCAAAATGCGAAACGGATTATTAAACTTGCCACTGGCCAGGTGTGTGCACAGCAGCAGAAGCAGAAGCAGAAGCTAAAGGGAATGGCTGTGGTAGTGGCAGTGGCAGTGGCAGTGGCAGCGGCATCGGGTGAAACGGGAAGACAATTTTGCAGCTGCTGCAATTTTCGATAAATTCTTGGCTCAAAAGATGCGCAGCGGTTGGCTGGCGACGGGGCAGGAAATGGATTGGGGACGGGTCGGTACGGGATGGGATGGGATGCAGCAGATATTTCATTCATTTCCATAATTTTAATAAAATTGAAGAAAAATATTCAAGGCACTGCCACAGCAGCAGAAGCAGAAGCAGCAGCAGCCGCACGACGACGACGACGAAGATGACTACGACGACGACGACGACGGCGAAATGAAAAGCGGAAAATGTGAAAACGCAAAATATGCGGCAATGTAATGCCGTGGCCGTCACTTTGACAGTAGAACAGAACCAAAAAAAACGTTGGTAGAAATGTGACCGCCTTCCTTCAGATCAGTTCTCTTGAGATCGTCAATAGGGCTCTCTTAACCAGTTCTTTTGACTCGGTGGAAGGTGTTCCTTCAAAGCAGGGTTTTTTGTTTTTTTTAGGGCTAAGGAAGTTCTGATGTCTGTGAAGAGTTCTCACGAAATTGGTGTCCCTTCTCGGAGACCTTTGCCATCTGGGCTGACCTAAGAATATGGAATGGAAGCACAAGCGAAAGCACTTTCGAATCCACCTCTAAATTTCTTTCTCTCTGCTCAAATTTATAGTTCTTTTTCCAATTTGTTTGCCACTGTGCTTCGAACTGCTGCTGGCATTTTCATCGACTTCATTCCAATTCTGTTTTCCTTTACTTTATTTTCTTTCGGTACCTGGCCCCGTTCGTTTTTGTTTTCATTTTGGATGCTATACATGTGCCGCTATTTACCCCTTCTCCATCATGTGTGGGGGGTGGGGAGTGGGGAGTGGGGAGTGGTGTCTGTCAGGGCTGGGGCGAGAGAGCGATGTGTGCGATGGAGGCCATGACAAACAAATGACATAATTCAGTTGCTGGCAAAGTTTTTGACTGATGCCATAACATACGACCGTGCACAGAGCTCCTTTGGCTTCTTGGCCAAAGTTCATCGTCGAGTCCTGATTCTCGTTGATTGCCGACCATCTTACCAGAACCATCTTGCTCCAGCTTCCATCCAGCTTCTCCGGCAGCTCTGCTTCTCTGCTCGAGAGCTCGAGGCTTCCTTTCAATTTCATCTGGCCAATGGCAGTTCTGGAATGGAAAGAGGGGGAACGGAGGCTAAAGGAAAAGATATGTCACCAGGTGGAAGTGCGCATTTAATCCGACCAAAAGTCCTAACATCAACAGCCAAAATGTCGCACAAATTTTACCAGAAACACTCGAACCCCAGGCCTCTACAACTGCCTCTCACGACAGCTCGGTTGGCGTCACCAAAGTCAGCCACTTTGGTGGCTCTTGGATCCATGGCGAACATGTGCCGCCTCTAAATAATGAAAATTACTTTCACTGGAAGGAAAAGCGGAAGAAAAATTCGGGAAAATTAAAATGTTGAAAAGTTTCTGGAGGAAAATGAGACTGCAAGTGGAACAGCAAGGTGGCTTACCCTAGGATTCGCTGGAGCTACATATTTCCCCCATTTCTCGGTAGCAGATTTACGAGGCCCGTCTTCTGTTCCCTCCTCTCTCTCTCTCTCTCTCTCTCCCCCTCTCATAACTCATGATGTTTGGTCCCTACTTGGCCCTAAATCTTTTGTGTTTTTTATTTATTTTTGTTTTTTTTTTTTTTTCTGTAGGACTTTTAATTATACCTAACGTTCCACCCTCTCCCAGACCTACTCCGAATGGCCTAAAATTAATTTAGCCAAATCATGGGGACTCTGTCGGAGCAGGAGAAAGTGGTGAAAACGAAATAGAGCACAGAGCAGGCAAAAGAAAAACTCTTCCTGGACATGTGCGTGACGAAAGAGGCTACAAAATGAGCAGGAAAAGAGCTAGGAAAAAATAATAGAATAGAATGCTTCCAGCCAAAACGCACACCCACAAGGGTTAACAGCCTCCATGTGTGGGGTGTGTTCTGGAAGACCCTTCCTCTCTGCCTTTTTTTTATATTTATGGATACTACGTGTTGTAGTGGGCGTGTTATGGGTACCCCTTTTCCGGGTGCTGCTGCTGCTGCTGGTGCTGTTCCACCTTCCGTTCCTGAATATACCCCCTACCCACTGTCGTTTTTAGGGCCAAAGCGACAACATAAAACAGTCGTAAAATTTATTAAGTGACATTTTTGTGTATGTAAAATGGAACCAGCGGAGCCCCAAAGAAATAATCATAAGCAAAACCAACAACTGGAAAATGCTATAATAAAAAAATGAAAACACGAGAAAAACATTTGGTGGACAAACGTTAATTGCACGGCAACAAAATGTCATAAAATGTGTAAAAAGACATGAAGACTGTGGACAAGACAGAAGATCTTGCTTCGGGGACCGAAGCCCTTGATACCCTGGCATGGAAAACCTGTTCGGGCCAAATCCAGTCATCCAGTCATCCAGTCGGTCAGCAGTCCTCTGGTGTAGTTTTCCTCGAAGAAGTTGAGGAAAATGTAGTAGAGGAAGCGAAGAGGCCTTCGACTGATCATGTGATGCAAATTATAGCCAGAAGGCCGAAATTAAATAATTGACAAGAGCTGATTTTCTGATTGTGAAAGAAAAACTATCAACCATTAGATCCATTGCATTCTTTGCTGAAAA
Organism: Drosophila helvetica; assembly: GCA_963969585.1. Taxonomy (NCBI): domain Eukaryota; kingdom Metazoa; phylum Arthropoda; class Insecta; order Diptera; family Drosophilidae; genus Drosophila; species Drosophila helvetica. Next base: position 15,412,747 of record OZ018401.1, on the reverse strand, counting down.
TCGGCATACCCCATGGAGGGGTATTAAAGTTCCCCAAAAGAAGAGAACCCAATTTGCGTTTCGTCTCGTTGCAAAATGGAATTTGTTTTTTGGCACAAGTATAAATTAAATATTTATTAATTGGCATGACTCTCTTTTACTCTCTCTCTCTCTGTGTCTGTATTGCCAAGAAACCCACTTCACGGCCCGATTTGGTCTGTTGCTAATTTTACATTTTCTAATTGGTCATCAGTCGCTTGATTGTTGGCCTGACCCAAAGTTTTCCTCCTGCCGCCACATCTCCATCCGCCATCTAGGCACTCCCCAAAGTCCCAGAGATTCCTTTAGTGAGTGCTTCGCTCGTTTAGCTGGTTAATTGCATTTCATTTAATTTCTCTAATTTCTTTTGCCTTATTGACGATATTTTCTTCCCTTCTTCGCCTCCGTGTTAGCCTCTCCGGTTCCCTAGATCCCTACCACATACCCAGCCATCCCCCCAGCAGGTCTGATCCCACCGCAGATGTCCTTCCAGTTTGCTGTTCATTAGCGAAACAAACTTGACTACAAATTTCCCATTGCCATTGCCATTGCCATTGCCGCCCTCTTCAGGTGACTACTCCCCGGAGATGAAAGTGTTGAAAAACTGTGCAGCTTTCCCGGGGCTGCACTAAAACTGTCTCCTTTCTCACTGTGTCCCACTGCGGATGCTAATTGCTTTGCATTTGGCAGACTTATTGTTTTATTTGAATGCGTTGACAATTTGATTTCTGGCAATATTTTCCGCATTTCGCATTTCGCACTCTGATTCTTTATTTACTCGATTTGGATGCATTTGCAGGGAAGGGCGGATGCTTTTTTGCTGGAAATTGGCAATCAATCACAGACGTTCTATGTCTATTACATATGTTACGGAAAATCTATTTCATCAGCACCACTTCATGTGTGCAGCACTTTTTTGTTTGGCTCCCATTGTTGAAAATGGTATTCTGGGATAACGTTTCTATGGGAAATCTCCGTTCCTCAAATTTATTTATTTACGTATATCACGTGTTTTTTTTTAAATGAATTTATTAACGGCTTCAATTTTGTCTATCTTTTGGATCTACTTACAATATTAATTTCCTATTTGACAATTTAATTTTCCATTCAACTTTACGAACGTTTTCCAGAACATTTCCAGAACTCGGGCTGGAGGTTGGAGACTGACAATTAGTATCTTTACTGGCTGGCTGGCTGGCTGGCTGATGATGATGATGATGGCTTGGCCATGTCCAATCCCTGGACCAGTTGCAGTTGACAGCTTAGAAAAATCACCGCAGGAACCAGTCCTCGCTCTACCGTTGAAGAGTCGTCTGTCCCTGGTGGCTGGTACTTTGGCCCAACGAAACTTTTGTGAAGTATCTGTTGGCTAGACAAATGTGACATATCTGTGACCATCGTCATATCCGTCCTGCAAGCAGATCCCATCCTCCAGTTCGCTCCCCACCGCCCCACCGACCCAGCTCCCAAACTCAGCAATATGTCGTTAGTCATCCTTCAAGTGGCGTTGAGTGGAATTATGTAAACGTCGCCCACACTTCACTTGGCTTTTCCCTTCGTATTCCCGACCAAGTCGTTTTCCTGCTGATTTCAAATTAATCTTATTTAATTTGAACTTTTATTTAAATAATGAAAATGCGTCCCCGGTAAATGTTTGCTCTTAAAAATGTGTTTTCCATTTTTCTAATATTTATTTTTAGTTTTTTATTTTATTTGTATTTTTAGTTCTTGATTTATTTTTTTTATTATTGTTAATCGAGCTGTTGTTGATGAAGATTCTGAAACAAACTCAAGATCCTCTTCTTGATGATGGCCGCTGCGGCACGTGCTCTGGGGTAGGCGGCTACTTGTGGAACACTTTCCAATTTGTTGAATTTTCGGCGAGCGAAAACAATTTGTGACCGCAAAACCTGCAAACAAGCCCCAGCGATGAGAACAAACAAAGTTCGGTGGCGCAACGCGGAGGCAACTATGCGATGTAGGTGGATTGGGGGCTATATGGCTGTGCCACCTGCTTCGGCACCAGCGGAAAGCTGCGAGGGCAGTGGAGGTCGGTCGGCCGTCGTGTGTCATTCTGCGGCAGTGCGCGGCACGAAAATGATTTATGAGTGAGCTGGGCCGCCGGTGGGGGCTCCTCTGGAGCAGAGGAGGGGATGTTGGCTGCCCCGGGTACTGAGACTCTGCGCCCTGAAGCAGCTTTAGGTGAGTGACAGGGTCGGACAGGGTCGGACAGGATCAGGCCGATGGTGAAGGTCCTCGGCGCTCATGTCATATAGATGTGCAAATTTCACATAATATTTGAATGACAGTGAATAGGGAAATAAAATAAAAGAAAAATATAAAGAGAATTAAAAAAGCCACAAGGATTTTACAGTTTTTAAATACTTAGTAAAAAGTATGTGATGATTTTCATCAATCTGCTGATCTGCTTTTAGCATCCGATTTTATAGTTAGTGAATTTAACTTGAATGAAGTAGGATTTATGGATTAAAAATGGAATGCTTTTATTAACCAATCCGAAGGGATTAAATCTGCCTTATTGCTGAACTCCTACCAGTTGAAGCTTGAGAGAAACGCTTCTTTGAAAAATTCGGAACATAAATCAAGCTTTTCTAAACAAAAGAATACTATAAACAAAACGGAAAATTCCAGACGAAAAAAGGAGAAACCAAAAATAAAAAGAAAGAATTTGTACTGAAAAGAGGAGAACCCAACTCAAAGAAACCCAACTAAAATCAGACAATACGCCCGAGAAATGGATCAGAAATATGTATGTAGATCCCCTACATCATTTCACCTAGAAACAAGCCGCCCATCTTCCATTCCATTCCTAAGGATGCTGCAAAAGTAAAGGAACTTTTAATTTGGGTTTTTGGGTTTTTGGGTTTTTTCGCTGGTTGCTCCGAAGATTCATTGTCTTTTTCCCCTATTAAAATTTGCTTTTTGTCATCTTGGGTAGCCTGGTGCCCTGAGCCGACTTTTTAATTGCATTAACACGCTAATGTAAGTCGCATAATGCCGACAGCTGTCCCCTCCTCCTAGCTGCCCCCTTCTTTCATCAGAATGCTGCTTATTACATATTTATGTTGATATTTTTCCATTCTTTCGCTCTGGCTTGTATGAGGGACATTCCCTCGAAAAGCGTTGAATAAATTTTAATTGTCTTCGGGTGTCGCACAAAAATTTTGCGTCGTCTTTCTCCACTTGTTTTTTACGCCTCCAGGCGGGGCATTAAAAAATATTGCTCTGGAACATATGGACAACGTTGTTTCAGTTTTTCCTTCCTGCTTATCTTTTTGGGGGTGGTTCGTGAAAATAGTAAAAGCAGAGCAAAATTAGCAGGACGCTAAAGGGACAACAAAATGTTCTTACCTGTTGGCCATAAAATAAATTCCATTATACGAGCTCTTTGTTGTGCCTGTTCCAGGGAGGCGTAGGGGCTACAGGGATACAGGGATACAGATGTAGCTGGGGCTGGGTTCCAGTAATAATAATAAAAGCCCAAATGACAACCAGAACAAGAGCCGGAGGTGAGAATGGAAATAAGGATGGGGATGGGGATGTGGATGGAGCAAGACAGATGGGATGACGTCCAGATGACGGGAGCAACAATAAATATGAAAATTTCCTATCGAGTGGAGAGGGAGGCTTGGGAGTTGGCTGGGAGGGGATGGAAGGTGGAAAAACGGCTACAAACGCCAACATCAGACCAACTTTATCTGATTTTTCACTTTATGGCTAGCAATTTTTTATCGAATTTTTAGGCAGGTTCTAAGGAACGTTAAACATCTGAAAAGCTAATCAAAGCAGCTATCAATAGATTTCAAACACTTTCTAGTTTAAGCTTGCCGTCTGGGAAATATCAAGCAAAAAGATGAAAGATGCTTAAGTTATGTGAAAAAAAGAAGCACCACCTCTGAAAAAATTCCAGATTTCAAAAAATCGATGCAACACTGGGCCATTTAAAATAAAACATAATTCAGAAGTTTATAATTCGATCATAAATTTGCTACCTTAAAAAAGATAAACATTAAAAATATGAGAAAAAACTGTTCTACCTTAAAGTGTTTCGTTAATTATAGTTAAGCATTCAACGTATATTTTTTACTTAAAAAAGGGAGAACAAAAATTGTAATATTTCGAGTGGGAAAACTTTTGGCCAATGCCAGCTAGTGCGCTTGAAGGATTTTCAGTTTCTGATCTCAGCTTGGGGCTTGTAATTTTCATGTCCCGAACCGGAGTTCACTTGGAGCTTATAGAATGCAGTTTTATTTTATCAACAAATCATTGAAAAATCTGCTTGTGTATGAAAGGTGTTCAAATGGATAAATGAGCCAAGAGGGTGCCAGAGTAGCGGGTGCCCCAGTCGCTTGTAAAAGTCGGAATGCTTGACTATAGTCGTATACCAGCACGTGCGGCTGCTCTGCTGTTTCCACTCAAATTTTAAGCTGGTCAAATGTTTGCCAAATTTCGAAATTTCGTTTGCCAAAAGTCAGGTGTTGCCTCGCGCACACACTGTCCGTTCCGTTCCGTTCCCTTGCAGGCCAGGGCCCGTCCGGCCACACTGCAGTGATGGAAGTACTTAGCATTTTGTATTTAATTTTCATTTTTGCATTTGAACTTTTCACTCCACACCAACCAACTACCCCCGCAAACACACACACACACACACAGTGAGGGAAAGCTGGGAAAACATGATCCCTGAAAAAGCTTTGGGGGCGCACTGAGCACGTATGCACGTGCCTCTGTGTTCGTGAGTATAGACAGTGTGGACGGGTGGGGCTGAAATAAATGGGGTGATTGAAGGGAGAGGGAGGGGGAGAGGGAGAGGGAGAGTAGGAGAGACCGGCGAGTTTATGTGTCATAAAAACTATTTTCCATTGAAATTCTGTTATACGAGTAGCTGGAGACAAAGGAGGAGTCAAAGTAATCAGCCCCCGGGTAAGGGTTAAAGCCCCAACGACAGTTTCGGACAAATTACATAAGGGGGCGTCGGTGGAGGCGGGTGGAGGAGGGTGGAGGAAGGGGGCATCGGCGTACCAATTGGAGGTGCTAGCGGACCGATATCAGACCGTCGAAAGTTTTTACTACCGAACATGTCCAGGCATGCAAAACATTTGAAAATGTTAATTAAATTTCTCTGTGCACTTTGTCTTCTAATTGGTCTCCGGGCAATGGATGATGGCCTGGGCATCCGCTCGGGCTATAGAATCGGGCTTCCGAATTTCCAACATCCCTTTCGAGGGCTGAGATGGCCGTCTACAATTAATTAATGCGAAAATTGTGCTGAAATTTATGCCAATTGCTTGTCCCCTGAATGCATATGCATTTGTAGCCATGCCAAATCATATATTATATATGGCATGTACATACAGGTGCTACCCATATGTGCACATACATATTTACGTATGTATGGCTTATTATTTAAATTTGGCAATTGTTATTCTTGCAATTTGTTGTTGCCTTTTGCCTGGCGGGCCAACAAACATAATTTGGGTAAAATCGAAAATGTTGGGTGCATAAATTAAGTGCAATTGATGTCAAAAGTTCAATGTAATCAATAGAGGGGTGGAGGGGAGCACACGCTGCGCTTAAACAACTAACGTCTTTATTGTTTTTGGGCACAAATTTGCCGCAGACTCGATTCAATTTACTTTTCTCAATTTGTTTGGCTTCGATAATGGAACAGTCTCCATTAATATTTCTCCCTATTTTCCCAAGGCAATGGCATAAATATTCTTTAGAATTTTCGAATATTCATCTGTTTATGCGCATTTTGTTTTACACTCATCAAAAATGGCACAGTAAAAAAACAAAACACACCCACTAGCTAAATATTCCGCTTTTACTTACAAAAAATAGTGAAATATAAATGAATATATTGGATTTGAAGGAAATACATTTAATCTATATACGAAAATATTTAATTTAAATATGAAACCAATTGGAACATTTATTTAAAACATATACATATGTATTCAAATGAAATATTTTCATCTGAATGTCTCAAGGTACAGGGAAAACACTTCCAACTTTTAGGAAATCCACTCTCGGAGCGAGCCTATTGGTATTCATTATTAGATCTACCATATGTAAGGGCATCAATTTTTGACTGTGTGGAGTAGCGCCCCACAGGCCCAACCCAGCCATAGCCTGATCGATTTGAAGGAGTCCAACTACAAACCCGCTCTGGCATCCCACGCCTCTTCTGTTCCTTTCCTGCACTGAAGCCCCTTTGCCATGCTTTTTTTCTCACATTTTACACTAAAAGTTAATTATTTTTATGATGGGAAGTTTCGTTGACTTCAATTAGAACAAGTGGCAGGAACAGGGCCAGCCAACACCTCCTCGTCGTCGTCATTAGTGAGGCCCTCGTCCTTCTCCTTCCCCCTCTCCTTCTCCACCTCCACCCCCACCTACTCCTCCATCATCTCCAACATCTCCATCGTATCTGGAAACAATGTAGCAGGTGAGCAGGTGAGCAGGTGAGACCTGGCTGGCGTTGGGCTGGAAGGCCATTACAAATCCAAAGTTTCCCTGCTTCTCTGCCACATTTTGTTGCAGGCTTGTTTGTTCATTGCCTGGCGCAGAAGTTGGGGCTGTAGGACGTTGGTCAAAGGCTTTTATTAGTTTTTCGTTTATTCGCTAGCTGCTTTAACTTTTCCGGTCACCTCCCTCTTCGGCTCCAGCTCCGTCGCAGTTCGGTGTAATTTCTTTATATTTGTGGCTTTTATTAGCAGGCCACACAGACGGAGTCCGAGTCTGAGTCTGAGTCCGAGTCCGAGACCCGGAAGAAGTCAGAGTCCTGCTTGTTGGCTTTGCTAATTTTTATTTATGTTCTTAAATGCTCCTTGCCGTGCCAGCGGGCCACGCATTTTTATTAATTTTATTTCAGCGTGATTATTGTGATTAGTTTGTTGGGCCAGCCCCCAGCCCCCCCCTCCAGCGCCAGGAACAGTTTTTCCTTCCGGCCAAACAACCGCCTTTGGCCCCTCATTTGCCATCACTTGGTCCGTTTTATTTATTCGTGCGACGACTACGTCGAAGTAATTTTCATAAATATTTCCTTTTCTGGTGGCCCAAGCCCTGACCGTTTGCTGACTTAATTAGGAGAAATTTGCTCCTTTTCCCGGTCGCAGTTTGTTTTTCTATAACCAATACCAGCACTGAGCTGAGCTGAGCTGAAATGCTTGTATTGATCGACTTGACTTTCTCCCTGTTCAATCGGAATCATCGGGGACCCTTCTCACGCCTTTCCACGATTGGGTTCAGGGCAGACAGTGGGCAGTGGCATTGGAGGCGCCAAAGGTGAATCAATGGACCAGTTGCTCGTGGGAGCATGTAAATTTAGAATGAGGGTCTGCTGGATGTGCGGGATGTGCGGGATGTGGGAATGCCGAAAGTGCATTAAACCTGCGGCGTGCACTGCGATAAAGCCTATTTTGTAAAAAGTAAATCGCCTCAATTTCCACCTTTCAGCATGTCTGCCATGTCCAGTCCCCGTGATCCCTCCTACTCCAACTTTTCCCCCTCTGTGTGTCTGTGCGTGCCTGCTGAGTAGACTCTTGAGCCGCACAACACTTCCGGTTGCCACTTGTGAGCGAAAATCCTTTCAGCCTTTGAGTGTTTTCTTGTGGCGAGAGCAAGCAGACATTCCAGACATCCGCCTCCCACACACTCCTGCCGTTCTCTTCTCCCCCTCCCCCCTCAAAGACATGCAGGAGTGCGGCTTAGGAGGTCTCTGTACATGTGCCCTCCGCATCTGACTGGACACTGCAAAACCGGCAACCGCAGTAGAGCTGGTCAGCTGCTGCCCCCGGATTGAGTGCGGGGACAAAATGCTTCCATTAGGGGAGTAAATGCTTTGAACATTCCGAATTGGAGCACAGTAGGTAAGTATTCGATTCGGAAAGGAAAATTAGCAAAACGCTAGGTGGCGTTTTTCACCGTCTGTTATGTGTACAAAGGTTAAATCCGAAAAATTGATTTTATAATGTGAAGATGTGTATATTTATGGATAAAACCATTTTCGGTGGCCTGGGCGTATACGTATTTTGTAATGGTGAATTGTAGTGGAATCTGGCTATTATCCAACTTTCAGGTAGTCTAACTGTTAGTCTGATTTTCCTTGTCTGTGCTGCTATAATCAATGCCTTTGAAATACTCATACTTTTCTGCATAAAGAGGACACCCGAAGTGCGCTCCCTCTCTTTCTCTCTATATTTTTCGAATCTCCCATTTCAAGTGTCGGAAAAGTTGAGAGAGATGCGCGCCTGTTTGGCCCGTTCTTACAAGGCTTGAAAGTACTCAAGAATCGAGGCTTTTCATCGACCATGGGCAGTGAAGAGCCACATCCTGCTTGAGGCGCCCCCTGCACTAAGTCCAGGAAATACGGAGGATCTAGAGGGGACCTACTCGGAAAAACCCACAATCGCGAAATAAGGAGTTCAAAGTCTGGGATGCTGCTATCAATTAATTCAATTAAATTTTAAACAATTAAATTTTTTTTTTGTGACAGTGTTAGGATGGTGCCACGCAGGATGTCGCGTATCTGGTTGAGGGGCACAGGCTTGGGACGCTTCTTGGTGTTCTCCATCCACTTGGCCAGCACCCACGGACATCTGCATGCACTTCCTCCTTCCCTACTCTTGGTGCTGTTCCTCGTCCTGGCGGCGAGTGCGATCGCGCTCGCGCTTCTGTGGACCCTCCTTCGGGCGTTGGCACTCCTCCAGGCCCTCACTGGCCTCCTCCGGGGTCTCCCCGCACTGGGGCTCTCCGTCGCTGTCGCTGTCGCAGTCGCTGCCGCTGCCGCTCGAATTGCTGGAGGCGGCAGTGTAGGATTCCGTCTGACTGAGTGAAGATTTCTCTGCCTCCAGCTGTGCAAACTCCTCATTGCGGCGGCACCAATCCAAGACGCGCTCGTGCGACGTGGCCAGATGGCTCTTTTGCTTCTTATCCTTCTGCGTCAGCTGCTCCCACTCCCAGAAGCTCAGTTTGTTCTTGGGCGGGAGGCTCTTGTTCCCCTCCGGCTCATTGTAACTGATGTGGCTGCTGGCAGCGCTGGCACTGCTGCAGTCGACGTTGTCCAGTGACTGACGAGATCCCTCACTACAGCTGCTATTGGAGCCCGAGTCGTCTGCATCTCCATGGAGGTTGAACTCCTTGAGCGAAGTATTGGCCGGGATAAGGGAGGCCTCCGAAGTATCGCTGATGTTGCCACTGGAGCGGGGCGATGCGAGGGGAGCGGCCGCCTTTCCGGACTTACCGGAGTTACCGCTCTGCTCCGAATCGCTCGAGTCGGGCAGCATTCTGAAGCGATCGAAGCCCAACAGCAGCTTACGGTCCACCACTTTGCCCTTCTCGTTCATGCGCCCAATATAGGCCATTCCGAGAGCTCTGCGTAAGGTCTATAAAGATCAGAAAAATAAAAATAAAAAATATTTTTCTGTTTTCAGATGATGATCGTATGTTGTGTTCTTGACGAATGATTGTAGGAATGTAAGGAATCGAGTGACGACTGCTGTGTGTCCCAACAGAGGTTTCAGAGAGCTCTAGGTTTGGGGTGTTCTGCTCAGTTTGCCTACGGATGTTCTGAGTCAAATGGATACATTTTGGGTAATGACAAACGAATACTACATCTAAAAAATTGACACTCACCCATTTGCACGGGAATAACGTGCCCACGGTACTTCCAATTCGGACTCCAGAAATTCGGAGAAGAAACTGCACCACGAAACGCGAATTGTTACACATTCCGCGAAATAATAGCTCGAAATACTCGAAATAAATTCTTCTGTAAAGTCGCTAGTCTGCCACTCTGCGGTTAAGATTGTGGCTTAATTGGAAAGGGAGAGAAAAGATAATTACCGTGTGTGAGAAATGGGAGAACCGTTGTTTAGACTCGGGTGATATGGTGATTGTGATAAAACTGCAACTGCTGCTGTGTCCTTACGAAAAGCAGCAGCACAAATACACGACAAATTAAACGCACAAAACAAATAAATTAATTGAAATTAATTAAACAAAAAATGCATGCGCTCGCGGTTAAGGATAGATTAATGGTGTTAATTTTAATTAGAGTGTAAATTACAGGATTATTGTGGTGCAACACCGGCTGTTTAAGCCAAATAAAACGACCATGCAGAGCCAAAAACAAAAACACTACGAAAAGGACGAGCAAATGATCGATAGAATTTTGTGGTTGGCTCAAGCGGTTTTATGGACAAGTTGACGAATGACCACCGTTTAAATACTCCTTTCCAGAGCCGTTCGCTCACCGATTCGGGCCGAGACTGAAGCGCACTTCATGTGTGCTTATCGGAAGTGTAGGAGTGCGGTTACTGGGAGGTCGATAAGCGTCGAACCCTTGTCCCTCTGCCAATTTTCTAATAATTTATGCGTTTGTATCGCTCATAAATAAACCAAAATTGGCTCAGAGGGAGGGATCGAAAGAGAGAAGACCAAAGAGAAATAATTTTTCTTTTTCCCAGGAGTTGACTTATTGAATTTGCTTAAGCGCGGCGGGTGGCGGGTAGCGGGTAGCGGGTGGCGGGTGGTGGGTGGTGAGCGTGTGGGTGGGCGTGAACGAAGGTGGCCTTGGAGGCTGCCAATAAAAACATAAGAGCAACGCATAATCATTATGAGGGGGTGGGTCGACAGGGTGGCTTGGAGGGGTCTTCATGTGGCGGCGGACCTAGGAAACGCCTGAATGCGCCATCTAATGGAGCAAATAAATTTCCACTAAGGAATTTTTATAGACAGAGTCATAAAACCAAATGGCTGCCAATGTTTTGCTTTTTCCCTCGCTGTCCTCCGCAGTGCCGTAGTAACGTTAATAGCCTTAATTGAGCGTCCGCCACTCCCACTTATTTGTTTATTAGCGCGGCCCCGCTAAAGACAATTTCGGGAGAGCACAACGGAAAACTTCAAGCTGGAATTTTCATTTGTTTTGACAATAAAAAGACCTTTCACAAAATACAGGTGTGTGCGTGTGTGTGTGTTTGTGTGTGTGTGTAAGTGTGTGCTAGTGAGATCTCCATCATTCACTTCCGTTTTAGCTTGAGCTGCCTCTCCTACCATTTACAGATGCCTTCAACTCTCCGGGAAATGCACAATTTCCACCTAGAATGCGCATGGGAATGTTAACGGGTCCTGGCCAAACTTTTGAGGGCTGCACATGCCACGACTCCCACCCCACATTATGAGCACCATAATTATATATGTATGTACACACTAGATATATGTATGTATATATGTTTATGCGCTGTGCACTGTGTCTGGGCCACTGTACAGGGCAAGCTCGCTTAGGCGGACACTCAAGGATCCAGCAGGTCCAACTGGAGATAGGTGTATTACAGGGAAATCCGATTGAAGAGGTGTCCATCCCGGCCAGTTCTCACTGTATTCATATAGTAAAATGCAGTGCTATATGTATGTATCTTTGGGTGCAGCGGGTCAAGTTTAAAGATTCAATTTCTGGGACTTGTGCTCTGCCCGAGGCAAAGGGAAAAAAATCCATTAAAATTGTTAAATGCAGCGTTGGCAGTTTTTATCCTGCTGCGCCCCCCTCTCCCCTCTCCCCACCCCCGTTCCACGTCTCTCGACCCTCGTTGCACGCTTCTTTTTCACTAATTTGGTTGGCAGCCCTGGTTGGTGAGGTGTAACGATGTCGCCTGCCTGAAGTATGGCGCTGCAATTTGCTCAGAGAGTCAAATGGATTTGACCTTAGCCACATGGGCGAGGTGAGTCGAGTCGAGTCGAGTCGAGTCAAGCTGGGCCAAACACCACGGGTGAGGTGGGGTAGGGCTTGGGTGAATGTGGATCTGGGTATGGATGTGCCCGTGCCTGTGCCTGTGGCTGTGGCTGTGCATGTATGCAGCAGTATGCTGGACCAGCACTAATGCTTAAGCTGATTTTAACAGACACACACGCACACGCACACTCATGCGCTCATGCACCAGCACACACACATACTACTTATGTCGCGGACACCGACTTCATTTGCAGACAAAAATTGGTAGAGGACTGAGAACAGTGGTGCCCCTCCCATTTGGTTCTGTGGCTGAGAAATTGTTCAAGAGAAAATTATAGAAACGGAAATTCGAGACTTCGGCAGTCCCTCTTCCATATATATTTAATTGGGCTATTAGCATTCTGCGTCGCCCTTCTGTCGAGCTCCTTCTCTAGGATTGGAGTAGCTAGAAGCCATAGTGCCTCCTTGTCTCTGGTGTTCATAGAGTGATCTGGAGGTTAGTCGACAGCCTTCCGATGGCTCATGGTTCAATGACATTAATGCCTTGAAAGTTACCTACCTTTCAGTTGAGTGAAACAACACATGTTGTATGCATGGAGCTTTAGAGCATATTTTTCAATCCATCTTCATTGTCAGCCCACTGTGCACTGGCGGCTGGGGGCTGGGGGCTGGGGGCTGGAGACTGGGGCAGGACACTGGGAAAGTATCACGTAAGTAATGCAGCGCGGCAAGCGCATTAACACATTGACACGACAAACACATACACAAAGAAAAGTTAAAGAGAGACAGAGAAAGGGAGAGAGGAACCGAACGAGAGACAGTCAGGTACAAAACCAAAAAAAAAAAAAACAAAAAAAAACAAAAAAAAAACAAGCAGGAGAAACACGCGACATGCTTAAAAAAATCTTTGCAACTTTCTTTCTGCGCCAAAAGCTGCAAATTTCATTTCACACCCAGAAGACCCCAGACAGGCCAAACGAATAAAGGAGACGGACACGCAAGCACATACAGCGGGTAAAGGAGATGGCGATAGAGAGAGAAAGGATGATGGAGCAGCGAAAAAAGTGCATGGCCACGAATTAAAAAGGTCATTTGGTCGCACTTTAGACAGTTTTCTACTTTCTACTACTTTTTTTCCTACTTAGTTACGTTTTTTCTTTTGGGCAGATCCCCAGGATAAGCAGGAGAAAGGATTGCAGGAGTGGTGTGGATGAGAGGTCAAGGGATACCTTTCGGCTTGGGGACTTGTAAAATAACTCTGGCGCCTCTCCAAATGAGCAGCCCAGCGGCGCGTGGCGAATCCAAAAAGAGTCAGCGGACTTGGCATGGATACGGAAGCAGAAGAAAATAGTTAAGTAAAGGGTGTGAAATGGCGAAAAAAAATCAAAAACAAGGAGCGGAAATACCCAAACCGAAAATATTAAATGTCTGAGAATATGTTTATTCTAATCTACTCGAATTCCAATTATAATCTTCACTAGCCCAAAGGACAAAGGACTGAAGAGCGTCAAATCAAACAATGTATGTAGGGGTATATTAGATTTGTGCCAAAAGTGGATGTGTGTAACACCCAGAAGGAAGCGTTTCCGACCCCATAAAGTATATATTCTTGATCAGCATCAATAGCCGAGTCGATATAGCTATGTCTGTCTGTCCGTCCGTCCGTCTTCATTAGCGCCTATAGCTCAGAGATTGTAAAAGCTAGCGCAACCTAATTTTGCATCCAGATTAATGTCTTGTCACACTGTTACAAGTGTATTTCAAAATTTCGACCCGCCCCCTTCCGACACAATCATAGAGAATGAGCATATCTATCAGAGTGTCGATTCTGGATCAGATCGACTCATAAACATAGCCACAATGAAGAAAACCATTTCGAAATGCATCGTTCCCTCTCGCTCTCTCTCACACACCGGGTTGGGCGCTGTGCCCATTCGTCCAGATGAGCGCCTAGATCTCAGAGACTATAAGAGCTAGAGCAACCAAACTCTCTATCCATGCTCCTGTGATATCACGTCAGTACAAGTGTATTTCAAAATGAGCATATCTATCAGAGTGTTGAATCTGTATCAAAACGGATCATTAATATAGCCACAATGAAGAAAACCATTTCGAAATGCATCGTTCCCTCTCGCTCTCTCTCACACACCGGGGTAGGTGCTATGCCTGATCGAATTTTTTGACGCCTAGACGCCGCGGCTCACAACTTTCCCCCTCGTTATTTTAAGATTTATGACAAATACCTAATTGATTTCCAAAGGATAATAAAATGTCAGAAATTAATTGGTGAATATATTTTGTATTAATATCTACTTCAAATATATAATCTGTGTTATATTTACTAGGTATCAGAATTACGACCTCGTTAAGCATTTTTCATTTTCCACTTTTCTACCCCCACACACCATTTTTTAATTGTGTAAACAATATATAAATATAATCAAGTTGGCTTTGGGCCGTCGAATTAATAATGCAAGAAACATCCGAATTAGTAGAGCAGAAAAAACAGACGAACGCATCCAACAAAATAACGAAAATGCGCGTGTGAGCAGGTCTCATTTGACATTGGCTTTCGTTTCGAGCCAAATATATGGAAAATTCCGGTCATTCGAAAGTGCTTACTCAAACTATGTGAAATTGAGACACCATCAGAAGCATTGAAAGGCTTGCCAGTCGGTATGGATCCAGATTCGAACTTCTTCCTGAAGTCTTTTCGCACATTCAATTCATGTTTCAAATGACATCGGTCGGAGCAACAGAAATGGTTCACAATACTGCGGAAAGCAGTTTGCCGGTTCAGGTAGTTTATATAAAACTGTACCTTTAAGTTTATGACTGACCCAGATATCTCTCAGCTTAGACTGAGGGCTTTTAGTATGTATCTGGGTACCTTTAATGAACGCTTAAGTCTGACTAAGCTCGCTCCTTGCTCACCCTTTTAAGACAAATCCCCTTGGGCATACTTCACCTTTAATCGTTATTGCGATGGCACAGATTGGCCAAGCCGCATCGGAAGCAAGTGAAGAGAGGAAAACCACCACAAAAGAGAACTTTGATGCCGTTTTAAAGCGCAGCAAAGTGTGCAGAAATAATTAACAGGCGGGAAAACAGCAGAAGAATAATCCCAATCTGAAGCCGAGAGGAGAGCAGAGCAGGAGCTGGAGCTGGAGCTGGAGCAGGAGCAAAGTGGAAAACAACAGACGGCAAGAGAAAAAGTATAAACAGGACTTAGTTGACCAGGTTCTCAGCTCTCCACGTCCGTTTCTTTTTCGTTGCTGCGTTGCAAGATAAGAAAATTGCAATTTAATTAAACTAATTGAAAGACGATAGGCGCCAAAAGGTGTCCTTGGATTTCGCCAGGAAGCATCCTCGCATCCTTCCTGCAGTCGTCAAGCCCTGGCTTATCCTTATCGCACCCCGCCACAGACCAACAACAACAACAGCAACAGCAACAGAAGCAATCAGAAGAGGTGCTGGTGCGACATGGGGCTCGTGAGGGACTTGGACCTGCTGGACTTGCTGGACTTGGACGGCTGTGTGGGAGGGAGGTGTAGGAGGAGCTGGAGCTGGAGCTGCCGTGGAAAAAAAGAAAAGAAGCCATGCAAATTGCTGCTCATCTTGGTCCTCCTCCTCCTCCTGCTGCTGCTGCTGCTGCTGCTGCCGCCGCCACGTTCCTACTCGTTTGCTGCCCGTTTGCATTCAAAACCAATGCGCCGTTGACTTTTGCTTGAGAATGCGAACGAAAGAGAACACACATACAGAATAAGAGAGACAGAGCCAGATGGTGGGAGGTGGGTGGAACGTCGAGGGACAAAGGACGAGCAGGCAGGGAAAATGAAAAGCAAACAGGCCATTGGCCAAGGACGATCCAGGCGGCTGGCCCAGTCGACGCATTCAGGCATACAAATGAGCCAGGGGAATGGGTAATAGGCAAAGCAAAATGCACATGGGCTAGTGGCAATGACAGGAACGTGCCTGCAAAGAAAATTAACACATCGCCCCCTATGCAGGTCCCAATATCCCTCTGTGGGCTCACACGCCCATCCACACACACGCATAGAGGGATCCATCAGTTTCAGGTTAAAGTTTGCCAAGAATTCCCAACTTTATTTCCATCTACCTTGGGACTCACCTCCTTTGATTGCAATTCAATATTTGCTGGGAATTGCAGATTTTTATTGTGATTACGAATTTCTTTCTTTCGTCGCTTTATGGCATAGGCTCTAACATTTACAAGACCTAGGTCTCCCCTCTGCAATTTTGGCATCCTTTAAAGATGGACTGGGCTCTATTTATCTAGGTCCATCAACTTTTGGGTAGGGATCTACTACTACACCACACATCGTAAGATTAGATACGTTGAACCGTTGGAAAACGCCCAATATCTTCAGGAACTGCGTATAAATAAGAGCTGCCACATCAGACTTTAGCCTTAGCATTCTTGAATGCGCCATCTTTGACCGATCCCATCCATCCATCCCATCGTTTTATTGAATTCGCTAAAGAAGGGCACATTGGACTGCAGAGTTTAGTCTGCGTCTACAGTTTGATAGTCGCAACTATGACTTGAATCAGTTGTACTGCGGAGAGGGTATTCTGCGGTATTCTGAGGATCAGAAGTCACGGAGACAGCCTCTGCTGATTGCGATGGAAGACGAGTGACAGACAGTTGTGGTATTATTTCTGATACTGATTTTATTCATTTAACTTAACTCTATTTATAGGTAACAAAGGGTACAAAAAGTGCAGATTCTATAAAAATACGCTAAAATGGTACAATAATAATTAATGTGGAATCAATATTGAATTAATGGTGTTTTATTATCTGGTGCGGTTGGGCAATTGTGATGGTCAGCAGTTGCACCAGGGTAGCACCTTTCGAGCCGGCTATATAACTTATAATATTCCCCACAGGCAGAACAACAGTGTCGGTACTCAGTTTCAGTGATTTCCTCTTTGTCTCCATTGGTAACCGAATATCAACTCTCAAAAATACTAGGATATATATGTTTTCCCCCCGTAAATTTAATAGTAGATATGTGTGGTGGAAAGCATTAAACTATACTTTACATTTGTAAAAAAAAAAACAATTGCATGCGTTTTTTTTCAATGATAGCCAGAGTATGTAGCAAGGTTTTTAAAAAAAAATTTGTTTACTTTTTTATAAATAGTTTCCTCAAAATTTAAAAATGAGTCAACAAAATCTCAAATTTGAGCCAAACATACATTGTGTTTGAACGCCCATTTCATTTCAATTTGTTTCATTAAGTAGAAGGGAACATTTTATTTCATTTCATTTGGTGTCGTTCTGTAGAAAGGAACACTTTATGATAGATTTTTTTTTATTTCCTTTTTCCGTGAAGATTTATTTTCTAAAAAAGAATTTCACTTTGTGTAAGTGTTTGTGTTGCTTCTGAAAATATGTGCGTTTTAAGCAAGCCTTTGTGGTTTTTAAAGTTAAGTCTCGAGACGACATTTAATTAAATTCACTTAGAAAGCAGCGAAGCGCGCGAGTCTGCTAGTTAACTATAATTATTTTAAATATTTATTATTTTTTTACAACTAATGATGCTGCTGAGCTGGCCCTATTGAACTTGATAAGATTCCTCCGATGCTCTCTTTTCGATGCTGACCCCATCGATCATTTGGCTCAACTAACCCGCCATCTATACCTAAAATACGTATGCGGCTAAAGATCAATAGCATTTCGGAAGGAGTTATAAGACTACTAAACATTTGCCAGGCGAATGCTACGATTGATATCGATTTCCGCCTTTTCACTATACTGTTTCAGAAGGAAGAAAAAAAATTAATTATTACTGTTCATAACTACGAAATCGATTTTTCTCCTGTGGCCGGTTTAAAAGACATGGATACCCTGCTCATCGATAGACAGGGGCGGAGCGGGTCGCTGAACGCATTTCTGGATGCCTTGGCCACAAGTCCATCAAACACTCTTCAGGGACTAAGCTTAAGAGATAGAATGATATTTAAGGACATTGCGAAAGTGACAGAAATTCAAACACTAAGAGAACTAGAATGTCATTTAACCAATACGACAGGCATTGAGCTGTTGGCCAAATTGAATGAACTGGAGGCGTTGACGGTCTCCTCTTATAATAATGGCTGTCTGCTCCCCCTTTTACACCAACCTGCGGCGGAGACGGATGAGAAATATCTAGAATATCTAGAATTATTAAAAAAAGGTCTCGGTCCAGAAGAATTTACTCAATATTCCCGAATGGCTTCCTTGACGCGACTAGAGTGCGGGATCTGTGATCCAACCGATTGTAATGGCTCTCTGCTCCCCCTTTTCCACCAACTTGCGGCGAAGAAGGATGCAAAACTACAATGTCTAATATTACCAGTAGCAAAGCTCAGTCCAGAAGAAATTACTCAAGTTTCCCGAATACAGTCCTTGAAGCGACTAGAGTGCGGGGTCTGGGATCCAAACGATTCTGAATCCATGACACGGCTAGCTGGCTCCGACATCGAGATGTTGGTTCTTTTTTCGGACCCCACAAATCCACTTGAAGATCTCTTTGCTGCATTTGCGGCGAATGAACAGTCGCGACTTCAATGCTTGGGAGTTAGAGGTAGACATATTCAAATCGAAGAAATTGCCGAAATTACACAGATTAGATCGCTTAAAGCACTGGAAAGTGGATATCCAAAAGAAGCAGACCTGATATTCCAAACAATGGGTGACTTGGGAAGTGTTTTAGGGTATCTGGCCGACAAAATGAAGACTCTAAAAAGATTATAGTTATGTTACTATGTCGGTTCTACAGAGTTCAAATATTTAGCTCAAATGAAAGCTTTGGAATCACTAAAATGCTTATTTGATGAAAATCAGGGCATAGAAATTTAGCAGAGTTAAATTATCTCGAATAACTATTTATCGATAAAGCATATAGTTCTCTGAATGGTATTTTCCGGGCCTTACAAACATTACCAAACCTAAAGAAATTGCATTTACAAGGAATGATGTGCTATCCGGAAGATATTCGGGAAATAACACGTCTCAAATCATTAAAAAACCTTCGTATATTCGTGGAACTCACGATTACCGAGTTTGCATTATTGGAGCTTACTAAACTTACTGAAATTGAGTCTTTGGGTCAAGGCTTGCAAAATGCTGAATCTAATCCGTTTTGAAGGATACTTGGAAATAATGCCAAATTTTATAGGAGAAGACCCGAAAAGCAAGGTCCGTTACAGCTGCAATTTTTTGTAGTTTTAGTTTACATTAAGTTGCCAGATTTCCCAGTGGGTTAAAAATTTTACAACTGTGAATATTTTATTAACAAATCGCTTATTTTGCAGGTGGAAGATATGGATGAAGAATACTTGAAGGTATCCATTTCCTTGGACGATCAAATCACTTTTAAGCGCTTCGATAATTAAATTTTTATTTATTTATTTATTGATGCAAAATGACCTGCTAACCTTTAACTAAGATATTAGTATGGAACCAAAAGTAAACACTTGAGAGGTTTTTAGAAAAGGATACCGACCTACCTCACCTGTTTCCGGAATAAGAACGCATGCCAGGATAATAAATGGATTATGGATGGGTGGAATGGAACTATGGATTATATGGAATATGCTGATTATTCAGGATGATCTGTAGCAGCAGCCGGAAGCTCAGATCAGATGCAGAAAATAAGATTAGCGGAGTGCTAGCTTTAAAAGCGGGAAAGTGCCTGCGCTGAAAATATTAGTAAAATGTAAATGATGATGATGTTACATATGAAATGCCATAATATTTAGGGATATTTCAGGTAAAATGGTATAGCAAATAGCTATTACATTGTATTATGGTATAGAACAGGTAAAGGGTTAGGCCGGAAAGTACGCTTGTGTCCTTGGGTTTTTCTTCCGGCCTAACCACGGAATCGCCGGCTTCTCATGGGGGAAAGGATAGGCACATTCTGCATGGGTCAAAAGGTAGGCGCGAGAAGAGAGTGTTTCTTTACTATTTGTACACGACTCGACCATGACCATAAAAATATTATTAACGAGGGGGAACGTTGTGAGCCGCGGCGGCTCTACTTTATACCCGGTACTCAGTCAGTATATATGTATGTGAGCTAGTAATAAATTACATTATTACATGTTCGCAAAAGGGATAAATTTAGTTTTAGCCAAAAAAGACAAAAAAAAATTAAGTCAACCTTTTCGGAGATTTATATATATTATTTCCATTTTTGTTTACATACGTTTTTTACATCTGTCTTTTCTACATGTCTAAATCTACTTCCTACATATACATACACGGCTGTGTGCGAGAGAGAGAGAGGGAATGAGTCTGCGCTTGGAAGGCCACTGAAATTTCATTTGTTCCTTCTGACTATATTTATGATCCGATCTGATCCAGATTCAATACTCTGATAGATATGGTCATTTTCTATGATTCTGCGTTTTTGGTTTTCCCGTATCTTCAAAATTGTAGATTTTCATCTTTTGTGGGGGCGGAAGGGGGCGTGGCCAAATTTTGAAATACACTTGTACTGACGTGATATCACAGGAGCATGGATAGAGAGTTTGGTTGCTCTAGCTCTTATAGTCTCTGAGATCTAGGCGCTCATCTGGACGAATGGGCACAGCGCCCAACCCGGTGTGTGAGAGAGAGCGAGAGGGAACGATGCATTTCGAAATGGTTTTCTTCATTGTGGCTATGTTTATGAGTCGATCTGATCCAGATTCAACACTCTGATAGATATTGTCATTCTCTACGATTCTGCGTTTTTAGTTTTCTCGTATCTTTAAAATTGTGCATGCCACAGATTTTCGTCCTTGGAGTGGGCGGAAGGGGGCGGGGCGAAATTTTAAAATACACTTGTAACAGTGCGATAGGACAGGAGTCTGGATACAAAATAGTGTTCCTCTAGCTTTTATAGACTTTGAGCTATAGGCGCTAATGAAGACGGACAGACGGACGGACGGACGGACAGATAGAGATAGCTATGTCGACTCGGCTATTGATGCTGATCAAGAATATGTATACTTTATGGGGTCGGAAACGCTTCCTTCTGGGTGTTACACACATTAATTTTTTGCACAAATCTAATATACCCCTTTACTCTTCGAGTACCGGGTATAAAAATCATATAAACATAACTAGCGCTCGCCCCCATCCCCGTTGCGATTTCTCCCAGGTCAAGTCGGCTTTGTCCTTGTCCTAACATGGCTTGAGTATGTATCATCTAGTTTCGAAGAACTGACATCACTTTAGGTCTTATACCAATATTATTTATCCAGGCCTATCTTTGCACCTTTTAAGTTTAAATATACTCTTATTTATATTTTGATGTTTGAAATGTTTGTAGCTGGCCTTTGGTTACCTAGCTATGCCTCTGTCATTTCGTTCACCCTCGATTTGGTTTCGAATCTCCGCCAAAACATCCTCACTACTTTCTTATTCATAAAAAGGACTCAGTTGCCGCAGCAAATGCGCTTATCTCAGTGCGCAACCAGAGCCTTTAGCGAGTCCTGCGCCGTGGAATATTGCAATTAAGTGAAGAGGCAGCTTAGCTAGTCTAAGTCTAGTCTCTCACTCTGGACCACTCCCCTCAGACCTGTCCATCCTTCGCCTTCCAGATTTCACATTCTTCGGCAGCAAAATAATTTTGGTTGCTATTTTCTCTTCTTATTTTTTTTGCAGTCTCGCTCCTTCCGGTTAATTCTGTTGCTGTCGTCTCCAGCCTGGCCATAAATATGCCTTTACGCACTGTTTTTATATCTCTTTCTCTCGGCTTCCCTCCCTGTCTGCTGTCTCCTGTCTGCTGTCTGCTGTCCCTGTCTCACTCTCCAAGAAGCACACGCATAGTTAGTTTCATGCCAAATTGAATTGCTGTTGAGGCAAAGGCAACGTTCCCAGGCTTCCCGACACTTTATAGTTTTATTTTAACGTTTTCTTCTCGTTTTCTTATTTTTCCTCTTTTTTGGTCCAAGTGTTTGGCTTTGCCGCTTGTTGACTTTCGCCAAACAGACTGACACTCCCCCACGCACGTCATAATTTATGTGGGAGCTAAGCAAAAGTGTTAAGTTGGCTACACGAAAAATGTGCGCGCCACAAAACTTCGGTTGAGTTCAGAAAAAAAGGGAAAAAAACGAAAATAAGAAAAAAGCGGGTAACACACACACTGACACTCACACACTGGTGCACGCACTTGAGTGCGAGGCAGAAAGCACACTGATTCTCCCTCCCAAGGTACAATATACAAGATACAAGTGCATGTCCTACCACCGCATCCGTTAGCCTTATCAGCTGCTTCCCTCAATCAATATTTTAACCATAAATACTTTTCAACCTGTGGTATTTGATGAATATTGGTATATTTTCTAGAGAGATTTTCTAGTTTGTATCCAAGCATTCGCCAGTCCAAAGGGTGCATCGACCCACTGTGCGAGCGGCTTGGGGTTGCTTCTGCTGTTGCTGCTGGCTGGCATAAGTGGATTACCGTATTAAGTTTTTATTATTAGTCTAAATGGCAAGTCCTCGTTGACTTTCGGGGAGCTACAAAACTGGAGGAAGGTGGGGGAGAGGGAGAGTGTGTGGTTGGCTCGGGGAAGCGGGGCTAAGCAAACCCTTGAGCCAGGCCAAGATGCGTGGATGTTGGATGTTGGATGCTGGATGTGTGGGCCTGGTCTTTGCCGAGTTGAAAATTAAGTGCAGGAGAAGAAAATTAGCTTAAAATAAATTCTGTTGCGGTTTCGGCGTCCTTCAATATTCATTTGGCTTTTCTCGTGTGCGCGGTCTGCAAAGAGGATTAATAATCACAGACGACACTTAACATATGCATGACTCTCTCGGATCCCAGATCCCAGATCCCATACCACAGACCCAAGCCACGCTCCAGCCCCCTGCCACCCGGAGGTAACCGCCGAACCACCAAGCCACCCATCCAGAGAGCAGGACGAACCGTTTACATGTTCATGCTCAATTCTCAGAGCGTTCATTTGTATGGCGCAAGAAGGCATAACTTTCATTTATGACAGGCCCAGTTCGCATATTATGCGGTATATTCCCTTCATTTACCAACTCTCCCCGAATTCCCAGTCCCCCTATATCCCACTCCCCCTGCTCCTCCCCCATTCAAGGACCGCCCCGGGCCATCAGTGCATATGCATAAAGTTTATGAGGCACTGGCGATTGCAAAACTTTTACCAACAATGGCGACAAAAAGTTTCGCTTCCTGTCTCCTGGCTACCCATCTCTTTCCCTCTCTCTCTCTCTCTCTTTCTCTCTCTCTGAGACTGTTTCTTTCTCTGTCTTGCTTTCGACACTTTCGACACAAAGTTAAAGACAACAACAAAATGCGACAAAATAATGCAACTAAAACAAAGAAAAAAGAATTCATACATACATATGGCAAATTGTCATCGAACTTGACGAAAATTCGTACCGTACCGTACCGTAGAGGAGGGGGGGGGATCAAATAAAAAGAAAAGACGAGCAACATTTTCAAGTGGAATGCAGATGAAAAGTTGCGAAAAATGTAAGAGTTTTCAAGTGGCACTTTGGGAGTGCCCAGAACAAACGTTTAAATTCAAAAATATATTCTAGAAACACAATGCCATTTGACATTCTTACATTATTTCTAAGGGGCAAGCCCTCACCTAAATAAAGTCCCTGGCGACCCCAAACTATTTTATATAATAGAAAGATATATGCATATATTCAAATATTTTATATGATGCAAAGATGTCACAAACATAAATGAAAATGTGCCCAGTAAGTGGAAAAATGTGTGGAATAGCCGACAGAAATGATAGCTTGTACACTTTGGTTGATCGACTTTAAATTGTGACTGCATTGAGTGCAATTATTCCACAAGTGCTGACCCCAGCCAACACAAATACCGCAAATATACCATAAGCTCTGCTCAGGAAGGGGAAGTTCATTGCCAGAGACAGACGCAGAGACACAGGGACACAGGGACGGGGCAAGCATTCTCCATCTGCAAAACTCGGTTTATTAACTGGACTCGAAACCTTTGACTATTCTATTATCTCATATTTAACTTGGTGATTAAAGTTATCCATCCATCTCGTGCTCTCTGAATTTCTTTCCTCTACGATGGCGCTCTGTTCGCCTGGAAATGCGTACAAAATCCGAGTAAAGTCTTTTTCTTGGAGCGAAAGATTTAAAATCAAATTAAATGCTTGTTGAAATGTCATCCACACATTCGAAGTGTGCGAGAGCGAGAGCGAGACAGAGACCGGAAAACAGATTCAAGTTCTTTGAGTGTAGGGAGAGGTCTGGGGGTAAGCTACTGCATCAAGTGTCATGCAATAAATATCACTCAAAACTTTCCATCTCTCTCTCTCTCTCTCTCTCTCTCAAGCACCAGCCGTAGCCCCCACAACCAGAAGCAACCATGCCATCTCTGCACTCCGTACGTACGTACGTACATATATGTATGTCTCCATCGCCATCTCTTGCTCGTTTTTGGGCTCATGTGTAGCGATAAAATGTATCTAGTTTAAGATGTTTTTGCCGCCTGGGCAAACTGTCATGCGAGTGCCTTTGCTGCTGCCACACAATCCTGCCTCAATCCGCCTCAATTGTACCTGCCCAGCCCTTCTCTAGGAGGGCCTCGCAGGAAAACTCTTGGCCAAAGTAGGAAAGCAGTAAACATTTTTAATTTGACAAAACTTTTTACCTTTGACCACAGAGAGAGGTGTCTGGGCAATGGGAAGGGCTGCCGTTGGAGTGGGCTCTCGTCTGTGGCGGTTGACTCTGTGAAAATGTGAGGTCAATGCGGCAAACTGAAGTCTGATGTCTGATGGAGTCCTGGGCGAGGTTGAGGGGCAGAGAGAGAGAGAGAGAGAAATGTAGACAGGAGGCGCAATGAAATGAAAATTCTCCAAATTAAACTAGAGGACTTAAGCACATTCCCAGAGCCACCCATCTCTGTAAGTATGTTTGCTGGTCAGTGTCGTCAAGTACGAAATTGTTGTGTTGACACTAAACTAAAGTAACTGAATTAAAATGTGGCTAATAGAGTAGTTGCAAACACATGGAGATCAAATGGCCTGAGAGGAAGACAGTGCCAGTGCCAGAGCCATAGCCATAGCCAGACCCAGTGCCAGAGCCAGAGAAAGAGAGGGGGAAGCAGATGGGATGACGGAGTAAGATGACCAGATTAACAGACTAGTTTATGGCAGTACCCGGAACTCGAGACCCAGCCTGCAGAATGTCCTTGTGTGCATGGCTGTCAGTTAACTTTTTTGTGGCTCTGTCTCTGCTGACAATCTCCACAGGTGGAAGACATATGGGAATGGGCTTGGGGGCATGGATGGGACGCTGAGGACCCCTTGATGGATATGCTCAGAAATTTCTATACTGTTAATGGCACGCTCGTTGCATGCGAATGACTTTATTCTTCTTCGCAAATTCTGGCCTGTGATTAGCAGAGCAGACACATTTTTTTCGTTAACGTTTTTGTCTCCTTTTTTTTAAGAGAGCATGTTACACCCTAACTATTTCAAGCATACCAAAGACACCTCTGCGGCAGATCTTCCCTGTTTGCCAAGAACATACCGCGGGAGAATAAAAGCTGCGGTACGTATCAGTGCCCTCTACTATTACCGACAATGAGTGGTAAAAGCCACATCCTTCTCCAAGTCCAGGAAATACGGAGGATCTAGAGGGGACATACTCGGAAAAACCCACAATCGCGAAATAAGTAGTTCAAAGTCTGGGGTGCAGCTATCAATTAATTCAATTAAATTTTAAACAATTAAATTTTTTTTTTGTGACAGTGTTAGGATGGTGCCACGCAGGATGTCGCGTATCTGGTTGAGGGGCACAGGCTTGGGACGCTTCTTGGTGTTCTCCATCCACTTGGCCAGCACCCACGGACATCTGCATGCACCACCTCCTTCCCTACTCTTGGTGCTGTTCCTCGTCCTGGCGGCGAGTGCGATCGCGCTCGCGCTTCTGTGGACCCTCCTTCGGGCGTTGGCACTCCTCCAGGCCCTCACTGGCCTCCTCCGGGGTCTCCCCGCACTGGGGCTCTCCGTCGCTGTCGCTGTCGCAGTCGCTGCCGCTGCCGCTCGAATTGCTGGAGGCGGCAGTGTAGGATTCCGTCTGACTGAGTGAAGATTTCTCTGCCTCCAGCTGTGCAAACTCCTCATTGCGGCGGCACCAATCCAAGACGCGCTCGTGCGACGTGGCCAGATGGCTCTTTTGCTTCTTATCCTTCTGCGTCAGCTGCTCCCACTCCCAGAAGCTCCGTTTGTTCTTGTTCGGGAGGCTCTTGTTCTCCTCCGGCTCATTGCAACTGATGTGGCTGCTGGCAGCGCTGGCAGCGCTGGCAGCGCTGGCACTGCTGCAGTCGACGTTGTCCAGTGACTGACGAGATCCCTCACTACAGCTGCTGTTGGAGCCCGAGTCGTCTGCATCTCCATGGAGGTTGAACTCCTTCAGCGAAGTATTGGCCGGGATAAGGGAGGCCTCCGAAGTATCGCTGATGTTGCCACTGGAGCGGGGCGATGCGAGGGGAGCGGCCGCCTTTCCGGACTTACCGGAGTTACCGCTCTGCTCCGAATCGCTCGAGTCGGGCAGCATTCTGAAGCGATCGAAGCCCAACAGCAGCTTACGGTCCACCACTTTGCCCTTCTCGTTCATGCGCCCAATATAGGCCATTCCGAGAGCTCTGCGTAAGGTCTATAAAGATCAGAAAAATAAAAATAAAAAATATTTTTCTGTTTTCAGATGATGATCGTATGTTGTGTTCTTGACGAATGATTGTAGGAATGTAAGGAATCGAGTGACGACTGCTGTGTGTCCCAACAGAGGTTTCAGAGAGCTCTAGGTTTGGGGTGCTCTGCTCAGTTTACCTGAGTCAAATGGAAGCAACTACTACAGTACCTTCAATACTTTCAATATACTTCCAAAACTTACAACAACTTTATATAATTTTATAATTTACGCGTCGGTATGCGCGTAGAAATGTGTCCGAGCATCACCTCAGATTTGGAAGGGCAGAAAATCAAGAATCTCCAGGGAAAAGTTCGGAAAAACTCTTGAACGATTGCAGAGGAGGGATACAGAATAAAAGTGAGAGCAATTCTCTGAGGAATGCAGAGTTGAGTGCGAATTGAAATCGAAATGACGGATCCTTGCCGGCCCAGTGCTCCCAAAACCGCCTTTATCAATGTCATCTTCCATCCCATTCCCCTCCGGGGGGCACTTAAGTTGCGGGCGCTGCTGTTTTCTCTTTGGGATTACAAAAAGAAATACATGCATTGTCAGCATTGCGAGGGGCACAAGTGCGAGGGCGACTTGGGATACCGATGCACTTTAAAAACGAAGAAATTATATGGCATACTTATGGGCGACGCAGCACGTGCACCTGGAGGGCTGGGCTGCCTCTCTGCAAGGCCTTGCAAGGGAGTGAGGGCGAAGGGTACATTTTCATACAGCAATCTCCTGAATATCCAAAATGCATGCAATATCGACACTCGGATGCTCTTCCCTGCGTGGCTTAGTGGAACCATTTGGATGGTTGGCCAACTTTCGATTCTTGTGGTGCTTTTGGCCTTGTTAATGCAAATTATAATCTTATTTATTATTTATATTGAATTTATTAAATATTTAATGGTTCTGTATGGCTTGTAGTTTTTGTTTGGTTGTTTTAAATTATTAATTCTTCCAATGATACTTTACTTATAAAAAAAAGTATACTCTTCTTTTGTGGTATTTATTTTTTCCTTATTATATTTAAGCTGCTGATCGGAAGTATTGCCCTTTTAATTGTCTGTTAAAGTAAGACTTTTTCAATCATTAATAACTATGTGTGTACCATTATTGAGTTATTTTCACGAATTTTGTTTAAATAGGCTTCGTTCTGAATGCAAATGTAATCCTTTAATGCCTTAATGAATAACTTTGCATCCGGAAAAGGAAAATTACGTGTATGCCCTGGCATGCGTATGCATAATCAGCGAGAATGTGAATAATCCTCGCCCACCCATTAGGGCAGCCAGCAAGCTTTGCTTATGGCCTTGCCACACACAAACACACGTCTTCACCACCGTGCACATGGTTGTGTGTGGGTGTGCTGGGAGGGAGAGAGAAAGTTAAATTTAAAAAATGTCAAATTGCATACATTTAGGAGCTAATGAAATAAGTTAAGCGACAACAACAACTGAGAGCGTTGCCTAGTGCTGAGCACTGCGTTAAGTACCCTTCTCCGCTCCCTCTCTCCATCTCTCCTTCTCTCCGTCTCTCGCTCTCTCCTTCACCCTCTTTCTGCCACACACTTTATCCCTTGCACTCTGGGTGTGTATTTTGTGTGTGTGTGTGTGTGTGTGTGTGTGTATGCAGTGCAATTTGAATTAATTTGACTTTTTTATGAACTTTAAGTATGCCAACAGTAGCCCAAAGCTTCTCTCTCTCTCTCTCGCTCGTTCTCCTTGTTGTTGTATTCTGTGTTGTTGTTGCTGTTGTTGGTGGCATGCTGTGCGATGCAGTTGCTGCCACTGCCACTGCCACTGCCCCTGGTCGGTGTGTAATCCTGTGGCTTGTGTGAAGCGTGGAGCGTGGAGCGTTGATGAGATGCCAGTCGAGTTAATCAGGAAAACATACGAGAAGTGAGCGAAAATGAATTCATGCCAAGTAAACTTCTAGGCAACAGTTTCAAGGTTCCTTTCGGGGCGAGGCTGCTTGAATAATCAGAAACATAACCAATTAGGATTATACAAAGCCGGATAGCGTCCGGGCTTGAGTTAAGCAGGAGCTCCCATTTGGTTTCCCTAGAATCGAATCATTATCCCTATTTGCGCATATCCCCAGTACCTCAAAGCAATGAGAAATCACTTCAGTCGTTGCCATTGTATTACCCAATGAATTAGTGGCCGACACACACTCGACTTCGGTATTTCGCTAAACATTCAAAGTAAAATCTCCTCTCGAATATCTCCCCATTCAGCTTTATTCGGGGGCAATTCGATTTTCTTCAAATCATTCTCGGACACTGCCAAGCCGTTACTCGTGCATCCCTTTTGCCGCAGCTTCCTCCCCCCCCCCCCCCGCGCTGCCGAGTCAGGGCTCGTCTAGCCAACTGTCCGTCATCTATCTATCACAGTATCTGTTTATCTTTTGTATCTTTTTTATCTGCTTAGCTGCCTCATCATCTCCACGATGATGATGATAATGGTACATGCACACTGTCTGTTGCGATTGTTCCTGGTTGGTTGCCCCACATCCGGCACTCCCCCACATTTTCACATTTCCACATTGCCACATTTCCACATTTCCACATTTCCACGCTTGTTGTCTTGGGTTTCCGCACAGTTCTTGGACGGTTTGTCTGCTTTGTTGTTGATGGCGTTGATTGCTGGTGACTTTGATTTTTGCAATCTGCTTTCGACTTATTTTATATTTCTTCCAGGTCACTGACATTGCTGCAATATGCCCCCCCCACCCATACCAGTATATACTATATCTTCATTCCACTTTCATCTCATGGCTTCAGCGCAACTTTTGTCGCCCACACACATGTCCGTCTTCGTCTTCGCCTTGGTCTTGGTCTGGCCACTTCACTTCACTTCTCTTTTGATTTTTAATTTTGTTCATTGGCTCCACCTCCACCTGCACCTCCAACACTGGCCTGCTTCTGGCCATGTTGTCGGTTTGTGGACCACCCATCCCATCATAGACCATCATAGACCATCATGGCCCATTGTTGCTTCTGGCCATATGAAATTTGAGTAAATATCAAAATATTTGTATGTTTGTGGATACATGCGGGTACTTTTCTACTATTCCTGTGCTTGTTCCTTTCTGGTTGCCACCTTTCGGGGCCCGCATTTCTCCTATCGAAATATTTCCAAATTTGGCGTTTTTACTGGTCTGGTCTGGTCCAGTCCACCCACTCCTTCGCCATCACTCCGAAATCGAAAGAGAATTGGCATTGATTAATGGTGTTCCAACTTCAGTCTTTAATAGGATCTCTTGAATGCCAGTTATGGTTTTTGGGTATATCCTTGGACAAATTATTACGAGTATTAGGTACTAGTTTCTGTAGCCAAAAGATATTGAACAGATTCTCTTATGAGTTCTTGATTAATTAAATTAATGGTGGCCTAGAGTGATTTAATTCAAGAAACATAAATATGTATAAAGATTAGTTTTGCAAATATTGAAAATGATGGATGATGGATTTATTTGAGATTTGGATATGAAAGAGTTATACAAGAGTTGTCATGAGAGCATTTTGAAAGCAATCAGCAATCTTGAATGAACTTGAAAGAATAAAATAAAATTGATTTACAAATGGTTTTAGAGATTTATAAAATATCTATTCATCTATTTTTTGTATGTTTATGTTTTTCAAATAACTAAAATTCCCGGAATATTCTTATTATTTTCTGATTTTATATTTTTTTCTTTATTAATGGTTTTTATAAATATAATAAATCATAATTTACATGCTTGTAATTTTTCGAATTGCTTCAAACACTAAAAACTGTTTGATTTATTTCACATAATGTTCTATTTCAATATTCCAGCGCCGCTTCTTAGATAAGACTGCAGTTCAGTATCCCACTTATTCGCTTAATTACAATCCATCGAAAAAACAACAACAACCAAATGCCAACGAATTTGCTTAATATTGCACATAAATCTAACTTTTTGCCGCCTCGTCCAATCAATCAACTCTTTTTGGTATTCAAAATGTGAAAATATAGAAAAACAGCAAATCCCCAACTTTTTTCGGCCCGCTCTCCGTTGTTCTTTCTGTGTGGAGAGCTCGTTATTGTTTCGCCTGATGGATGCCATGACAAGGTTTTCATATCTTTTTGCCCCCAAACACAAACGCGTTTACAGCATGCAAAACCGATGGCAAATATCCTCGAACCCGTAGACCGTAGACCGTAGAGCGTGGCCCGTAGTCCGTAGTCCGTAGTCCGTAGTCCGTAGCTCGTAACCCGTAACCCCTATATATAGGAGTATGACATCGCTTTGACATCGTTCCTCATGAAGAGTGGCAAATTCTTTCATATTTGGCTGAAACTGAAACTGAAAGAGAAACAGGAACAGAAACAGTTGTTGCTGCCGTATTTGGGGAAGCTGCCAATCAGGACAAAACAAAATGTGCCATGAGGCTGGAAGGGAGAGGTGGTGTGTGTTTTTGGCATTAATATAAAACGCAATCAAAATCAAATCAAATGAAAATGGTTCGAGTTGTTTTTGTGTGAGTTGATAAGTTCATCATGTTTGCATTGCTTTCGGTTAGTTTTTCCCTCTTTTCGAGGAGGGTTTCCACCCTACCATACCGTTTCCAGCTGAATGTTTGTCTACCGATATGACCAATAATCAATGGATAGCCAACACACACACACACACACACACACACACGCACACACGGAGAGACTGAGACGCACACAAACAAATGCTTGGCCGCACATTACAAGCGACTTGGGCCAGCCAGCCGCAAATTGAACTAATTTGATGTGTGAACAACCGCGGGTGGAATGGGGCTATTTAGGAGGCGCTGGAAGGTGGAAGGTGGAAGGTGGAAGGAGAGATGGATGGAGGCCGGATTTATCTTGACATTGATGAGCAGAGCCAGATTGAAGACATTCCACACATATGTACGTATTGCTGAAGCTTGTCAGCCAAAAGAAACTGGAGCAGCAGCTGGGAGGAAGGGGGGAAAGCCAGCTGGCTTCGGGCATGTCCGAATCAATACTCGCCGCCTTCCCTCACCCTATAATAATCTCTCTGCCTCTTCTTATCTGTGTCTGTGCTATGATTTTGCCATACATGTGCATATATACCGCATTAATTCAATTCCATGTGGAAGTGTCTGGAGCGAAATTCGAATACTGAATGCATCGGTTATTCGTGCTTCTCGTCTAATGCAAGGCGCAGAGCAAATCAGAATAATTTACCAGCAGAATCCAACAATTAATGTTTAAGGATTGATTCTTGCTTGTGCAATAAGCTGCATATTTATTATATCTCAATCGGAGCAATTGGGTAAAGAATGTTAAATATATGCTGATTGATGGTAGTGCAATTGTTGAACGGTTGTTGCAGTGCTTTATATTTCCCTTGTATCCGGCGAACATTCCTGGAGAAGCTGCTTCCTTCGAGGAAAGATCCGGCCACATTTGACGCATGAGCATGGGCACGAGCAGATGCTCCTGGTTATTGGGACTATGGCCAAGTGAATTAAGCTGATCTGAGTAAAACTCGTAGAGCCCACAACTCGATTTTCTGTTTGGACAGAGAATCAGCAGGGTTGCGGAACGAGGCTGAATGGGCTTGGGCTGAAACAGTTTCCTTGACCAGCATTTCAGTTCACCTCTACCTCGGATATGCCCTTGAGGCTGCATATCCTTCATCCCGTTATGAACGTTATGAACAGCGCCCTGGACCTGTTCCTCCTGAAGGTATAGAACCTGACTGGCAATAGGTCACAGTTGGCTATGTGCCCGTCCAGCTTCAATTTTATCAACGCCTATATGGGTCTCTGGTTCTGGAAGGAGTTGGGGTCTGCACTCTTCTTGGGGTGGGGTTCCACATTTATCCTGCGCCAGACTTTAGGGATAACGCCACTCTGCCATACCCTGCTTAGGGCCGACTTCGGGCTAACATCAATCGGAACGTTAAAGTGTCCGATAACGGGAATTTGTTTTCTCAAGGGCTCATGCGAGGGCTAACTCCCAACCGGCCGACGGCAGGCGGTTAACTACCAACTTTTCAGCTTTAAAAAAGGACGAAGAATTAGAGAATATTGAACAGCTGATTTAAGAAAGTCAGAGACAACATATGTACTTGTTGGCCTTACGCCTTTATGCAGGCGGCAGCTTCCTTATCACGGCAGAAGATTTTTGTGGGGTCAACGTTCCGTCACCATCCCAAGCGGTAAAAGAACTCTCCCGAGCGATGGCAGTGCTGAACCGCAATTTCAGTTTCCAAATTTCAATCACGAACGAAAGTAAACAAAGCATAAACGGCTTATGCAATAATCATTCATTCACAATCTTGAAAATCGACGAAATCTTGACGCAATCTTGTTCGGCAGCTAGTGTTGGGAACACCAAAGTTGGTAGTGTTGGGTAGTGTGATGAAATTAGCCGAATCGAGCAATATTGCCAAATAAGCGTTTTCCCGTCGAATCAACATTTATTCAATGTCAAATCACGGAAAAATAATAGAAAACAGCGGGCACTGGAATGGAATTCTTAATATTTTGAATACCTGATATAAAGCCTAGCATTCAGATAAGCAAAATAAATGACCGATTAATACTGGAAAGGCAACGATATATACTAGAAAAGAAAAGAAAAAGTGGTATTTGCTGGGCTCGACTGCAAGATAGAATTATTCTATATTCTGTCGTCATCGACACTCGTATATCGACATCAAACATGAAGAAGACCAATACCAAGCGGCTTGGATACTCATTTTATTTATTTATAATTTGATAGATACTGATTTATCCAATATTGCACAGCTTTCTATGTGCATTGTCGTTCTCCAGCGCCACAGAGCCCATAAATGGTACATTCCGGCTTGCTTTCTGGAACTGATTCTATTTATAAAGCCTAGTACTCAGACGAGCAAAAATTTTGCCGGCAAAATTTGCAAAATAAAAATACTTGCGGCCGAGTGTGACCAGATGTGCATGCCCTACGGTTACACTGTGTACAAATAAAATCAGTTAAGAATTTAAATTTTGTATCAAAGCAAGCAGAAATGTTTTATTTGTGGGCGCTGTGGCGCTGAAGGATTATACATTGTGTATTATTGTTACATATTATATTCCTCGTTTGTTGCTATTCTAAATTATTAATTAATGTGTATTTACGTGTAATTATGTGTTGAAGCTTCCTTTGGTCCATGGACCATAGATGTAGTAACTCGTAGAATTTTGTGTTCAACTGAGGGATGGGATGGGGATTCTTTGCTGCATATTGGGCTGCGCGCGTGGCTAGATCCTACGGTTAGACGGATCAAGTCCCATGCTTTTATTTTGCGTCGTTCAAGTTTCTTTCGTTTAATTTTTAGACATTTAAGTCAATGAATTATGTATGTAAATTGTGTGGTTGGGAAGCGCGCCTGCAAACTAATTAATTCTATTCCTTATTTTGTATATTTATTGCTTAGTTTTGTAAGGGTGCAGGCTGTTTGGACTGTGGGACTCTAGTATGTGTGTTTTTTGGCGAGTACTATTTCCACAGCTGTCCGTTAACAATCTCCAGGATCATTTTTTTGCGAAAATAGCTCATGTGCTCCTGGTTGAATGTCAGCGGCTTGCCCCGAGTTATATATTCGGCTGTCATACAGCTAAACACTCCACAGTCTGATCCGCTCGTTTGTTGCGGCCCATTCAACACATTTTCAATCCTAAATCCGCTCATGTCGTACGGCTCCTTGCGCTTGTCCAGCGACTCGGCCATAATGTAGTTCTTTAACGCGTCCAGTGCGACGTGATTCGGCTTTCCAAGCGAATCATAGCAGAATATAGTCTTGTTTTTAAGGTGAACGATGGCCATGCACCAATGCATACCATTGCAGTGCACGGGCACTGGAATTATGTCTTTGCTGAGTACGTCAATCTTGCGCGTCCAGCGCTTAACACCATCGAGCCCAGCCTTGATGAGGCGTGGCAAGAAGAACGTGTTCATGGCATAGACACTGGGCAGAATGCCCTCCTTCTGCTGGGAACGTTCGGTGAGCAAATTCATGTAGAAATTGATGACCTCATCGTTTAGCCAGAAGAGTCCGGTCAGTGTGCGAATATTCTTTTTGGTTATTGTAAGCGCATATTTGGTGATTAGAGGCTGCAAACAGATCAGAACAGGAGACACATGCATTAGAAGGGAGAGGCAAAGGCATTGATAAAGCGAGACAGCGATCATATTCAAATAATTGCTTACAGCATCTTCTGGACCTGTCACTATGCGTTGCAGCTCCTTCTGCTGCTCATCGGTGATTGGAATAAACTCAATTTCCTTCTCGTCCTCCATTTTGGGATTCATACTAGCATCAACCCAAGTCTCATGAGAAGTACAAAGCATTTGTAGCACAATTTTTCACTGACTGTCATCATTGAACACTCATTATTGTATTGTTGTGGGAAGACAAGTATCGCTGAGTTTTTTCCTTTTGTTCTGAACCAAGACTTCGGTGAGTCTTTTGGTGCAGTGCATCTCCTTGGATGTGTTTGTGTGTGTGCGTCTGTGTAGCAGCACAAATGGTCAAAAAACGCATTCAAATTGTACGAAAACGTCTAAACAAATTTCGCAAGTGCAAAATTCACAGCTGCGACGTTCCTATGTATGCAAGTTAACGTTCCCAATTACATTGGTCTCTTATACGAGTTATGAACAATCTTTGCTGTCCCCAGATTCAATCTCGATCTTTGGATTTCAATCTTTGGCTCCCACCTAAAGTGGAAAACAAACTTTTCTCACACCCGCCTTAATTGAAAAACAATCCCGGCCCACTCTCGGTAAACTCTCGGCCCCGAAATCCGGGTTTCGGGTAAACAATCGAACACCCAGAGCACCCAGCTTTCTGCAGATTCTGCATTTTGGTATTTCACAATTCTAGATCTGGATGACCAAATCGAACCAGTCCGTTCGTTTATAGGAAAATGGTATCGAGCAGAGAACCATTGGGGTTTCCTGATGTGGAGATGGAATCAGTGTGATTGATCTTGGAGCAGAACGGAAAAGTTGACCTAAAACTAAAGTCGCCAAAAACGCGCCGATGCCTATCCGGTTGAACAACTTACCTCGAAACTAAAATTCCTTAAGTCTTGTAAAGCTCAATAAGTTGTGTGAAATAAAGTTAAATAATTTTACTTTTAAAAAACACAAATCGCCACCGCGAATGTTTAATTTGCATGTGTATGTACTGTTCGTGTATCTGTGGTAATGTGTGAATAAATGTTGAAGCTTGAAGAAAATGCATGTGTGTGTGCGTGTGTGTGTGTGTATGTGTATGTGCAATCCTCCATTTTTTCAGCTAAACTAATTTGGGCAGCTTAGGCCTCCTCATCGCTGCTAGTATCGGGAGGCAAGGTCACCGATGGCCTCTCGTGAGCGACTCCGAAGAGCCCCATGTGGCGTGGCGGCAATGTGGAGCGTGGACGCGGCGGTATACGACCAAAGGAGAAGCCACCGACGTCCCGCTCCTCCCCGAGCTGAGGGAGCACCGGTTGGAAACGGCCAGTCACGGCTAAGCCACTGCGAGGAGTGGTCGGCACTTGGCGATGGTGACGGCGAACGTGTTGCGATATGTTGAGCAAGCGGCTGGGACTTGCGAGGGGCACGGCCACGCACAGTGGACAGATGACGTCGCTAAGGTCGTCGCGGTGCTGGGCAAGCACATGCTTCACAAGATCGGTCTCCGAGTGGCCCATGGTGCCGCAGACGGGGCAAGTGAAGCTGTCGGCGTTCAGAACGGGCATTGACTCCCCGGCAAAGTACAGCTTCTTGGACTCCTCGTCCAGCAGGCACTGCATTGGGTGCTCCGACTTGTGATCCCAGGCCGTCACCTTGTCCTCATAGCATTTCTTGCACAAATCAAAGTCGTCGCACTGCAGGCACTTGTAGCGAAGGCCAGTAATTCTGTTGCCCAATTCGTCGCAGCCATCACAGGTTATGCCTCGGTGAGCCGCCATTATGATTCCAGTTGCCTAACCTCTTGGAGAGATGATGAGTCCACAGAAAAATTAAAATATCTCCCTTATTTCTTACCTTTTCCAACTCTGATGTTGCAGCTTGCAAATTTGCCGAAAAAGAACCACGATGGCGTCGCTTGGCGTCGATAATTATTAAGAGCAACACTGTTCTGATTGCACCTCGAAAAGAGTGGCCAGAATGTTCAATACTAAGGCGTTAAGCTATAATTTAATTTGAATTCAATTCACAAGTGATTTTGCAGTATTTCAAACTTTTTAATACAAGATATACATTTCTGCTTTCAGGTGAATATTAATTACTTGTTTTCGATTATTTCGATGTTTGCTCTGGGTAATTTATTTTTTATGTTGCGATATTTGAATGCCGGTGTTTGAAACTGATTAAAACTGATTAAAACTGATTGTGCTACATTAAGGTGTGGTTCCAAAAAGCCATTCCTCGTGCATTGTTGCTAAATTAACGTGCTTATACGAATAAAATATAAATAAATACAAATCCAATTTGCTTGGTACTTTTCCCGTGTTTTTTTATGAAAATTTCGATAAAAAAAACCGCGAAAAATTACGCGTTTTGAATTTGAAAGCGTAATATGTCCCAGGCGGTAAGCTTAAGCTACGAAAACTGATTGAAAGCGACATGCATGATCTGTTCAGAATGGCAAAGTTCTTCAGAACTAGCATACTAATGTTAGATGGAAAAACGAAACATAACATTAAAAAATTATCATTAAAATTAAAATCATATCTCATTCTACATTTTCAACCCAAATATTCCACGGAAATCACTCAAAAATACTTAGCGTATCACTCGTATATCGGTGTGTGACATGCTCTCTGTATTTTAGCAAAAAATCAAATAAGAATGGATGAGGATAATCTCTTCTTATGGTACTAAAAAAGCTTATTCAAGTGACTAAATATATACAAAATTAATGGAATATTATGCAGACATAGATAATGGGCATACAATTTGCCAACGGATCGATCGGATATCGGACTTAGCTGATAATTATATAAGGTAGGCCATCGAAGCTTCAGACCTCCGAAGCCTGTCTTCCTTTGCTGTTTTTAATTATTTCAACTGCCTCCCAATTAAATTAGCATAATATCAATCGAATATATTTGCAATTCATTCCACTTCGAGGCATGAGTGTCCAATCAAATGGGCCCCGTGTGGGTGGGCATCGTACATGTGAGCACCAGTATGTGTCGGTATGTAGAACTGTCCATAAACAACGCATCACAATGAGTTATCCTTACGCTCATTACATTTGGATTAACATGTTTATAACTCCACCGGACCACACCCCAATGGCTTGGGCGTGGATTGGGAGTGGTTCTGCATGCCACACTCGTACGCTCGAGCATATGCGGGCAGCCACTCATCCCAGACCACCTCCAGAGTCAATAATTTAACAAATGCATGCGGCGAGTGGGGGCCACTGAGACAGAGTGGCACTCAGGTCCGAGTAGGAGACGAGGCCGGACGGGAGATGGATGGGACAAATCGATGTTTGGCTATTGATAGTTGGAGTGTTATAATTGTATGTTTGACAATCTTCATAACTGCCAATTAGATTGCCATCTTGCTGTGGCATGCCAGTCCAGTATAGTCCATACCAGACCAGGCCAGGCCAGGCCCCTCTCCACATCACCCACACATTTCCATCGATGCCTAACGTAATTGTTTAACACACTGCTGGGCATTATTATAAACAAAATACCTGGACAGACATGGCCAGAGAGTCAGATGGCTGCATGTGGATGGAGAGACAAGACAGATGGATAGACAGAGGCATTGGGACATCGACAAGGATCTGTATGAGGGCCGACGCCGATGCCGACTGCAGCATGATTGCTATGATTTTATTGACTGCATTGCGATTGTGGTCTTCCCTCATCTGCCCCTGCCTCCGTCTCTGCCTCTTTCCGCCTCTGTAGCCTATTTGCATACTCATCCCTGCTCGTGTATTCTCCTCCCCAATGGGCCTCCGATTTTGATTTATTGAAGCAAATTGTGTTTTGGCCTTTTTGATTGGGTGGCGGCTGGTGGCTGGTGGCTGGTGCTTCTGGTAATGGAGCTGTTTCGTAAAATCCCAACCTGCTGCCACATCTTTTCAGCTAATAAGCTTAGAACACTGTGCCACAGCCAATACATTTTTTAATAGATTCTAATATTTTGAAAATGTTTTTTTCAGAGTTACTTTTTACTAAAGCTTAACCTATTTCTTATTTTAAAAATTGCAATATTGAAAAGCTTGTGAATACACTCATCATATGCTGACCACCTGGGAAACACTGGGAAGTAGTAGAAGAATAAATAGTCCATTTAAAAATTAAAGTGGGAAGACTAAACGGAGTGAAGCGGAAATTTGAACCGTAAATCAAGGACCACATACAATGGGAGGTGTCCAGAATGAGAACCGGCTGCGCAACATCTTCCTGCTTGCGGTCGATTCCCAGTAGGAATTCTTTGGACCGAGTGCTGTTGCTTTCAGGGACTGCTTATTGCAGCTTGAAGCTATTGCTTCGACTTTTTCGGCGAGTTGGAACACCAAACAGGTGACAGGTAGAAGCCGTTTCCGTTCCCGCCTTAGAGGCGAGTCTTGCTTGGGAAAAACTTCATTGTTGAAAAGGGACAAAGAAGTGTCGGAATCTTGCGTCTGTCGTTCATCAATGTCGCATCCTTGGCGATGTTGGCGTTGATTTCCAGAGCACAAGCGACCGGGACAGGAGCAGAAACAGAAACAGAAACAGAAACAGAAACGGGGAGAGTGGAACTTTCGAGAGGCAGATCCTCTCTCCGCTGGCAAAAATGTTCGCGGAAACTGAAAGGAAAGAAAATAGCCAGGGAAAACTGACAAAAGGATGAAAATAAACAAAATAACTGAATTCTCAAAGCGACGGAGACAGAGGCTGGCTGGGCCCGGTCCCGGGCCCGGGCCCGGTCCCGGGCTAGGGCTGGGCTAGGACTATGGCTGTGGCCAAATCAAAAGCATAATGCATAATTACAACAATGAGACAGGACAGCGGCAAGGACGAGGGTCATCCAGATGAAGCGTGGCCAGAGCTGCGCCGGATCCCTCCCTGTTTCAGGGTCCTTATCAGGACATCCGCTTTCAGCGATTTTTAATTGCTATTGTTACAGTTTATTGTTTTATTATAAAGGCCAAGTGAATGAATAGGCAAAGACTGAGCTGGGCCAAGAGGAAATCAGAACAGAACAGCAACGAGACGGTCATACTCACCCAGTATCCAGTAACCAGTACTCGTAAAGCGAGAGGGGGTGGGGCGCAGAAGGGAGAAAAAAAGATTGAGACAAAAGCTTTTCACGCGAAATTTTCATTTAAATTATTTTGTCGCTTTGGCGAGTTTTAGGTTTCTTTTCTCCGCGATTTCAATTTCATTTTTAAACAAATAAGCGAACAATTAGCTGCGGAGATGGGGGAGATGGGGATAGGAGGCTCCTGGCCAGCAATACTGCTAATTGAAACAAGTCCCAGATAAATTATGCACATCCTCAAATGGATATCTCCACAAGGGTATATTCTCATCTGCCTGGGTGGAAGGAATGATCCCTCTATGGCAACGTAAATGATCAGTTTCAAAGCTTCGAAGTCCAATATTTAGCTTTCCGAATTCATTTTGGGATTAGACCTCTCGAAATTGTATATTTTGCATTATTACGACCCCTTACCGCCCCAGGGCCACAGTTGGATACTGCCAACTCCTTCAAATCCTTCAGATGACAAAAACATCAAATTAATATGCACTTTTCCAGCACTTGATCTGAGCGTGTGTGTGTCTGTGTGTGTGTGTATGAGTATCTGTGTGAAGTGGAAGAGCTCGACCAGCGACTGGCCTGCGCATATCCTTTCTGGAAAACATTCGTACTAGAGGCTGCGGAGAGAGTGCAAAAAATGGAAGAGAAAAAAGAATTTGTATACAAATATGGTGAACAAATATAGTTGAAATGAAACAGCAAAGTGCACTCGACAGAGTGCTAGTGGTGGGAGGTGGAGCGGCGAGGGGAGGGGTGGGGAAAGCGGTGTGGAGTGAAGTGGAGTGGAGTGGAGTGGAGTGGAGGGGGAAGAACAGAGCTCCATAAGAGCCAAAAAACATAAGCATAAGTGCCTCCACTGCTGCCTCTGTTCTGTTCTGTTCTGTTCTGTTCTGTTCCCTCTACTGTTCTGTTCGGCTCTCCTCGATGTGGGGACGAGGACGAGGACGATGGCACTACAATAATCATAAAAGCGCAAAAGAACAACAGGAACAACAACGAACGGCAGTCCAACCGGCTCTACCGTACATACCGTACATATGTACATATGTATGTATGAATGTGCCAGGTCTTCAGTTCTACATCTGCATCAAGGCCCAACCGGAAATAATGTATTAATCCTGTTGAGCCCATATTTTTTATTGGCATCCGCAGGAGCAAGAGCAGCAGCAGACTTCTTCTTGAGGGGAATCCTGCTCTCAGAGTTCTGTGGTGCGTAATTTGCATTAGCAATCGTTGTCAGCCATTGCCATTACTTATGTAGTCCTCAACCCCCTTGGACAGGTGATACACCACATTCTTAAAATAACACCATAAAGGAGCCAAAAAAAAGTAGCTGTAATATGCGAATGCTCGTGCAGAAGTATATATAAATATGTACTGTATGGATTACAAGCTACAGTACAATTTAAAGCCTTTAATAAATATAACTGCCTCAACGGCGGCAACGCGTTGTGTAATTATTATTACGCATACGCCCCATTGCCCGCCCAAAATGTAGTCCCCATTACCAGCGCACAGTAGTCAACAATGGCAGAAAAACTGGAACAATATTCTGAACTATGCTACTTTTTCTAACATCAAGATAAACTGATCTCCTTAATAATTGAAATGATTTTTTTTATTCACTTGCGAAACTCACAAAAACGCATTTAATGACAATTTAAATATTTTCTTCAGTGTTGAGGATACGATAAGTTCCTCATAGAACTCTCATGGTAATCAGTTCTTCG
The DNA here is from genome assembly GCA_963969585.1 of Drosophila helvetica. Lineage (NCBI taxonomy): Eukaryota > Metazoa > Arthropoda > Insecta > Diptera > Drosophilidae > Drosophila > Drosophila helvetica. The sequence goes on along the minus strand of OZ018401.1, from coordinate 15,371,281 downwards.
CTGACTTGCGTTCCAATAGGTTTCAGTCCACGGCTGACACGGCTGACCAAAACTGCAGGAGCGGAGATCCTGAAAAAGAGCGAGTGTGAGCTGGCAAAGGCACGACGCTGGCGACAATTATGCGCATGTCGGCGGCTTAAGCAGCCATTAATCCTGTTTCCTTATCCCCCCACCCCCTCTCCACTGGTCTTTCTCCCCTCTATACCAGCCACCATCCCGGGCCTGGCACTTCCATTGTTTCCGCTTGCTTTTTCATAAATTTAAATACAAAACATATTAAGTTTTATAGCCCGGGAGGGTTAAGTTGTTCATCCCGAACCCCGCGAACTTGGATGGCTCCTTCACAGCCCTCCCAGCCCTCCCAGCCCTCCCAGCCGTCCCAGCCTGGCTGCATGCGCATATGTTTGAAACACCGGCATGTGTGGACTCAAGAACTGCATTAGCAAAGGGGGAGGTTGTAAGAGGAAGCTGTTGCCGGGCCACGTTAAGCACTCGCAGGGCTGTCAAGGGAAAAAACGCTTAGCGAGCAATATGGGCATCGGATCCTAAAAATAAAAAACTGAGTCGGGCCCGGATTGGTTAAATGAGAGGGAAATTTTGTATTAATATCCGTAATGTGGATGAGGAAGCAGTGTGGCAGGATCAGGAAGCTGTTCAGGCTCTCACAGTGTGTCAAGCTGAAATAGTCCCGGCCTGTCTTCCTCTATCTGATCAGATCAGATCTGATCGGTTTCGGCTTCGGCTGTTCGCCCAAGACCTTGGCAGCGCAGTCGGTCTCAGAGTCTTTGAAAATGGATGCTAACTATTTCCCGGAGACCTATGACACCAAGACGGTCGGATTTGGACGTCGGCGATTGAATTACGGGTTCTACAGCTATACAGCTATACAGCTTTGAGCACATGTATCTGCGTGTGTAGCACAGTTACGGGATGTATTCATATTCATATTCGGCATATATGTATGTATGAGCATATATTCATCGGTCAGCGCCTTCCGCCAAGTCAGCTCATCGTCCTGCTTTTCCACAGATACGGAAAAGGAAATGTGAAATGAAATTCTCGTATTTTTGTTTGGCATAAATAAAGTTTACTAAAATTCAATTCATTATGCTAAAAATACAAAAAAAAACGAAGTGGGAATATCATCGTCGTTGCACATAAACCATACACAAATGTATATATGTGTGCCACCATATCGATGAAGCTATATGCATATGAGTATTATACTCGCACAGTCAAAGGCAAAATATTACCATGCATAAATAACGTATAGAGGCAACCACATGGCGACATGAGCGCCTGTGTGTGGCACAAACAAGTTTATCCATTTCTATATCTGTTTGTTCTATCTCTGTGCGGGGACAGAGGCGCGGCGGAGACGGCGAATAGTGCAATTCTATATAGTAGTAAATGCAATATAAATATAATGCACCAAAAATATGCCAAGCCCATAGAAAAACACACGCACAGAATACCAAATGGAAATATAGGAGAGCGAACAAGAGAGAGAGAGAGCGGGAGTGTCAGCGGAGGAATGGCAATGCAACGGCCAGTGTCGACCCCATTTTTGGATCCGCCGCTGCGGCGTTTTGTTTGGCTTTCTACGCTCACTCTCATTGATTTACTATCCGCCCAAGTGCCATTCACCATATTCCCAAGCAACCCACCGACACTGCCCGGCTCCCCGCTCCGGCCAGCCATTAACTAAATTGATTTGTTTTCCAATAAAAATACATAAGCCCGAACCAAAAAACAGTCCCATCCCCCAGCAGAGACCCGAACAAATGTTTCAACATTAAAATTGATGAAGCCAAGGAAAACTACAGTGCGAGCGACCGTGTGGCGGTGTGGCGGTGTGGGCTCCTTCAGATAAGAACTCAATTGAAAGCCCCTGCCCGAAGCATCCGGGAAAATCTAGCGATTTCGATATCAATATTTTTTTGATTTTTAAAAGCTTTATCAAAATATTGGGGAGTTTTTTATACTAGCTGGTTAATTTTGGGGTTTCCGCATACAAAACACAGATACATAAACACATATAATGGATCAGAATGGAAAGGGATTTGTATGGACTAGATTCCACTCAGCAATCTGTCATATAAGAAATGCAATCATTGCTTTAGTATCCATGACATTTTTTTAATTTATTTAATATAAAGCAAATATTTATTTCCTGTGTGGGGTAGGTTCTGTAATTTAATTGACTTGATATTGCTCCTGTGATAATCATTCTGGAATTCTGATGTTTTTTTACCAGATAGTGGCAACGTTTTGCTAACTTCGCAGATATACACACGTACATATGTACAATGTACATGCATAGAAAAAAATACTACCTCTTGTGAAGCTTGTTTTTCCAGCCTGTGCTTCTCCGCATTGGGTTATTTGTTTGTCGGAACCCTTTCGCATTTAATTAATTTAATGTCGTGGACTGTTCACTCCGTGCCGCTCTCCACCGTCGCCTTGCACACCTACACCTACACCCCCTCCCCCTCCCCCTCCCCCACCCGCAATCCCCTACTCTTGCACTTGCCTGTAAACACTTTACTAAAGAGTTCATTTCCGGTTGCCATTTCGCATTGCAAAAAAGCGGAAATAAAGAATGGAGAGCGAAGACAGTCAGCAGTCCTACAACAACGGCAAATAGTGTGTATATGTATTTGTGTGAGCGTGTGCGTGTGTGTGTGTGTGTGTGTGTGTATTTGTGGCATGCTTAGTTAGCTTTGCCCCTTGACCGCATAGCTGGCTCCCGGCTCCTGGCCATCCGGTTGTCTCCGGTTCGTTGGGGGCAAAGAATATTTAAAAATTCCTTTGTGCATTTTTTGTTCATCTTCCTGTGCTTCCTTAACGGGTGCTGCTGCATGAAAAGCAGTCTGGCCGTTGCCGCATTTTCATTTAGTTTTCATTATGTCTTAAATTGCCGCACTTGGTGCGGTCGCCCGCAGACTTCAACCCATCCGCTCCAGACTCCAGACCACACCATTTCAATTCCCATTCCCCGTCTCGCAGATAGCAAACGACATCTCCAGCAGATGAAAAATCCAAATCAAAATCAAAAACCCTTCATTTGAATCAGGCAGCTCCCGAAAAGGGTAAACCATCCTCATAAATGGGTTCAAACAATGAGTAGATGGTTTTTTATATATGTACATAGTTTGCTACCTAGTTGGGTCATATATTATTTCAAAGTATTTAGGACACTGGAAAATTTGTAATTTACATTACTTATGATGATATTATGATTTATTTAAATTATACAATATATTCCTCTCTTCACTTAGGGACATGTAATCCTGCTGTTTCCATACTGACCATTCAATTACATCTCTCTTTTCCTCTTTCCCTCTCTTCCCAACAACGAGGTACTATCCAGCCGTTATGTCTAGCTCAGTCCCCAGGGCGGACGGGAAATTGTTCTCTTCTTGCTGATCTGATTTGATCCAATTTTCGCAATATGGTGGATATAGTCATATTCTATGATTCTGAATGTTTTGTTTTTTCGTATCTTAAATATGAATAATATTATATATTATTATATAATAATATATATATTATATTATAAATATTATATATTTATATAAATATTAATGTCGTATACAAGTTGTATAAGTTCTAGCAAATAATTCTTAATATTGTAGCGTTAAGGATGTGTATGCCAATTGGCCTTAACTTTGGCTTTGCAACCAATTTCGCATGAATCTGGAAAAACAAAGGAATTTTCAAACTTATTGCAAGATGAGGGAATAGTTTTCCTTTCTATTGGGCTTTCAACCAGTTTCCTTCCAGTTTTGCCACCATGTTTCCTTCGTTTTTCGTGTTTGTGTATTCCTTAAATTTAGTTTTGCTCCTTAGTGCTACCCTTGTGCTCCATTATCCAACACCGAATTCCCTGTACTTGCTCCTTATGTAACTTTAAGTGATCCATTTATTTTCGGATGAGACTTGAAGATTTTCGCCGAAAAGTTTTCCTTGATAGCGCCACCAATTGATAAGCAGTCCTCCTTATTTTTCCCGGAAATTCACACACTGACAGAGGGACAGAGGGACAGACACACGGACACACAGACACACAGAAATACAGACAGATGGAGGCAACGTAGTGGAAAGTCATAAACAATTTTTATGTTTTCACATTTCAAGTGAAATTCATTTCGCGTTTTTCTTTCCTTCTCTCTTCGTCTTCGTCTCATTTTTGCCCTGCTATGGCTGCTGCGCTTTATGGATTTCCATTTCTTATTCCTTCTCACATGACCATGAATATATGTAAATACATGTATGTACATATATAGTACGTGTATATGTTTGTGCCTTCAAAAGGGACACCTCAATATATTAAGACAAAACAACAAAAAAAATAAAGAAAAGTTGAATTCAATTGCCCGACCGGATATCCGGTCCGTGTCATCTTGTCAGCCAATGAAAGTGACTTAAAGGATGATAGCCAGTCCAGGCTTCTCCATGCAACTGCAAAACTTGCGGCGCGTGCGGAATTCACGGGAAAATTGGCTTAAAATTAATAATTTACCACTTATTCGCCCGCCTCGTCGTGTCGTCATCCTTGCGGTGAAAGTGGCAGGCACTTAGAAATTCGGGGCATAATTTTTTCTGCCCTCTTCTCCCAAATTGATGCCCGTAATGAGCTTAAATGGCTCATGACACATATAACCCAGCCTGGAAGGGGGCGAAATTATGCCGAAATAGAGCTCAAGGTGTGAGAGCCTAGAATTTGCCTATATCGTGGCTCTGGCACTGGCACTGGCATTTGCACAGGCGCCAGCATCGGCTTAAGCTCCTTCCCTGCTGCTATGTCCTTGGAGTCCGCTGGCGCGGGATCTCCCCCCCTCGCACCCCCATCGCCTTTCGGAATACTTCCCACCCTCCGTTGGCCTTTTCCTGGGTTTCCATTTACCATTTACCATTTACCATTTTTTAAATATTTTTTGGCGCTGATTCAGCCATTTTTTTGCATTTCTTTTTCGGAGAGCTTGGCAATGGCGTTAATTTTTAGAAAAATGCTCTAAGCACCGACGAGGGGCTAATGAACTAGCAGATGAAAGAGGGGATACGGATGCTGTACGTGAGCTTTTCCGAGTGTATTTCTCTTAGTGTATTCGCAGCTTCGTTGCGTCGTCTTGCTAGTCTTTTCGTGTACGGTTCGCCTCGCCCTTTCCTGGCGATAAGACGCTCCTCTGTTCAGCTCCCCTAATTCTATGCTCTCCACCAACTTAACCTCAATTCCCCCCTCACACCCCTCTCATACAATTCTGCCTAATTTGCAGACGTTTGAATGCTTTCCGTTGAAATTCGATTAAGAGCCAGCGAGAGTCGAAGAGTCCCGAGAGTCCCGAAGCCAATTGTGTCTGGAGGAAACGGAGAAAGTTTTCTGAAAATCGCAGGAAGTGGATGGATGTACATATGTAGTACATACATATTTCTAATGAAAGTTCATCTTGAGAATATGTCTTGTATGGTTTTATGAAACGTTCAGGATATCGCACGGTATTTCCTTGAAAAGAAGCCTCCATTCATTTCATACATGCACAAAGTTGCAGGAGCTCTGTTCTGGGCCATGCCATTGAGAATCCTCGACCAGTCCATGTCAGTGAGGCGCCAAAGCAGCTGGAGGACCTGTGCACATTATTTCAATTTCAGTTCGGAGGATCCCTTTCCAAAAATAACAGCATCCAGCCGAACTCCGACGGTGGGGCGGTTCGGGGCTGTGCCAGCGCGCTGTGCGTTCCTCCATTTATCCGTGCATTCATTTCTCGTTGCCGTAATCAATTGCAACAGCCGCGTTTTTCCAGCAACAGCCAAAAAGGGACACTGAGGACACTGAGGACACTGAGGACACTGTTGCAGCCGACATTGATGCCGCGACCAAAGCCCACGACCATCTCCATCCATCTCCACCTCCACATGAGCACAGTCCCGACCGCAGTGTGGACTTCAAATGAAACATTCAGCGCGGCAAATTGCAATAAGCTGCAGCAAGCCGAATGACGAAATCCAATGGAAGGACGGACCTCCACGTCGGCAGAGAGGTCAAGCTGTAGTGCACGAAGAAGATGGGCATCCGCAATCCGCGAACATACATATATATCCCTTTATGTTCCAATAGAGTTCAGGAAACCGAACCAACCCCGAACTATGTAGATTTTCATGTGTAGAGACTATTCGGTGGGAGATTACTTATTATTGCAGAGTATGTGTGACCACTTAAGTGCCTGAATTCTTTGACATCCTCTCACTATTTTCACATCTCGGGAATTATTATTTAAATAAAATAATTATTACAGCTCTCATGCGGAGGGTATTGTATTAAGAAGTTATTGGAGGTAATGGATGAGGGCATCGGACTAATCACGCGATCGAGTGAGCGGGGTGATGTTTGGGCAGAGAGAGAGAGGGACATATAGTTGATCTTGCGGTGTGGCAACAGCCAGATTAAATTTGTTTACTCATATAAATAGTGAGCCATAATAACTTTTGGTGTTGAATGAATCATTAAATGCAAATATGCGCATATTCCAGTGAATTCAAATATTTATACTCAGATGTGAGGGTGCCTGGGGGTTACTTACTGTTACCAAATAGTGGACGGACCCAGTGATAATGCAACGAGGTGCCTGCCACAAAGCCTTCGGGGAACAATGAAATGGAGGATGGGTGGCGTGGGTGGCGTGGGTGACATGCAGGCGCTGTGGCGTCGAAGAAAGGCCATCAAATAAATGAATCAATAATTCCCTTTCGCTGGGGCAATCGAAAAAATATGTATGTTATTAATTTGCTCAGCCATTTAATGCTCATAATTAAAATGAATGAGTGCGGGTGCGAGGGTGCTGCTGGTAATGGCGCATACGTAATACGTATTTGTATGTGTAAATGAGTGCCGCCATTTTAAGCAATTGCAATTCAAAGCAATTCAATTCAATGCGCAGCCGGAGCCATAAAATGCTCATCATGAAATGACTGCCAAGACGACGAGCTTGTGCAGGAATAGAGGCTGGAGCTGGAGCTGGAGCTGGAGCTGGCGCTGAAGATGGAGCAGGAGCAGGAACAGGAAATGGAGATGATGCCATAATGCTTTAATCGCTCAGCGGAAGTCGTGCATGTGTGTGCCTGCGTGGGCCTGCGTATGCCTGAGTGTGCCCGAGTGTGCGTGTGTGTAGTCACACGTTCAGTCGCCGCACATTTAACCCACACTCGTACCAGATGCCCGGCAAGCCATACAAATGTAATTAAGATCGATTATATGCCTTCCTGCAGTCGCAGCTTAAATCACTTAGAGCGCTACCCACTACCCACTACCCACTACCACCCCGCTCTAAAAATAATAAAGTGACATCCATATATATCCACACATCCCATCCACAGCAACGCCGCCAGAGATTCGGTTCGGTTCGGTTCGGTTTTTATACTTTTCTGTGTCTGTGTGTCTGTGTGTGTGTGTGTGTGTGTTTTTTTTTATTAACTGGTAGGTTGTGTGCAGTCCTGGGAATTGACTGGCTGCGTGGGCAGAACAGTTTGAAAGTTTTGGCCATACTTTTTTGTGGATCATTAACCGACGGGGAAACGTGTTGCAGACACGGATGCCCTGCAAGGGTTCAATACCCTAGGGGAAATCTGTTGGCAATATGCGAATACACGAGTTTTAAGCCAAGAGATTCTTATAGAACGGAGAAGATTATTCGCTCAATGGAGATTGAGAAGGAGTCACGCGATCCGATGAGATCCCTGAGAACCGAGAACAACTTTCGGATATTCCACGGCGCTATCTCGACTGAATTATGACTCCGCATGGCCCAGGACAGTTCCAGGGCTCGCATTCGGGTGTCCAAGTGGTTTATGTCCGCCCTGCTTTAGGGTATAACAATTGTTAGGTCTAGGCAATGGCCGCCTGGGATTTGGGCAGAGGGCCGGCCCACTGAGAGGGCTGCGGCCTGGAGTCTGGAATCCTGGTTGGGGTTGGATTCTGGCCGGGCTTGGGGTATGGTCTTTTGCTTTGTGAATGGGGGGGGCAACGTAACGACCATCATTTGTTGCAAAATGATGTATAATTTAATACCCGCAAAGCCAACTCCCAAATGGCAGTGGCTGCCGCCCCCCTCCCATTCTTGTTGTGTGTGACCTCCAAAACAAACCAGAGCCAGGCGAAGTCAACATTGTACTTCACTTCAGTCCCATTCCATCTTCCACTGGTCCTGCTGCTGCTCCTTTGCCTTCTCTTTCGCATCCGGGACCAGGACCAGGACCGGGACGGGGACCCGGCCACGGACCACTAACGCGTCCCCAATGGGCAGCCAACAAAAACCGAGCACATGTGTATATAAAAAAAAGTCCAACGAAACCCCCACCCAAAACGCAACAAGAGATGGGAGCTCTGAGTACTCGTGCATTTAGTAGGAAGCCGGCACTGCTTTTTGTTTGCCTGTCGCCGGAGGGGGATCGGGAGTGGGGGTGGGAGTGGGAGTGGGAGTGGGAGTGGGGCAGGGACAGGCTGGCAGTCAGCGGCAGAGTCAGGGGCAATAGGAGTGTTGGTGGCATACCGGGGCTGCAGGGGCTACGCCCGGCGGTTGTTTAACTCGAGTGCTGCACATAATTCATGTGTCCACTTGCAATTTTTCGTTTGCTGCGACATTGTTATGCTGGCCATGTTGTAAAAACACCAAAAACAAAAGAGCCAAAGGAGCCGAAAGAAGAGCAGCAGAACAGAGCAGAACAGAACAGAACATCCAGCATCGGGAAACGTGTGCGAGCGACTTTATATGCCATTATTAGTGTGTTAGAGAGTGACTGACTCGGGGACTACCGACTGCAGGACTGCAGGACTGCAGGACTCCAGCACACCAGGACACCGGTACACCAGGACCCGCTGAATGAGTGGGAGCGAGTGTATCGTGAGCAGTGTACGTATGTGTCACACACAAAATAGATTACTCAGTGTCGCGGCACTCTATCACGGAGAGATCGAGCCGCGAGCCGGGAGCCGGGAGCCGGGAGCTGGCTGCTGGGAGAGGTGTCGCTATCCGGACAACGGTGGCTTGACGGGAATGCTAAGTGAATCAATTTTTCGTCACGCAGACTGCCACTTGGAGTGGCGAGCATCGGATCAAGGCGAAGCAAATAATCAGGGAAACGTTCGGGCTTTTTTTTTTGTTTCTACGGATGATCCTCAGATATTTTGAAGGTTGTTTTAATTGAAATTTGATGTCATTTAACTTTGGTGTCCCATTAAGTATTACCCCAAAGTAATCCCAAAAGTAATACGCGGGAAGATCGACTTAAGATTCCACTGCATATTCCTAAATAAAATAATAAATTTCCAGCTTTTGGGCTGCCTCAACTGTTGCTTGAAATTCCTCTGCTGTTCACACATCAAACACCAATATATGGCGATCTAATGAAGTCACAGCTCAGGCCTTCGATGATGGACCAAATCGAGTTGTTTCCCCATGTGGGCGAGTGGGTGCGGCGCCCATCGAGCATCCAAGTGACAGTGAAATGCATTTTCACATATGTCACCAATCGCTGGTTGCCCACTTTCTGTCAGGCCCACCACCGCCCTTGGCGGCATAATTTATGGCTGGACATTTATGGCTTTATGGCCGGCGTTTGTCAGACCTGCTGAACTCCAGAGCTTACAATTTTGAAACATCCATTTTTGTAGTGCGAAAAGTTGTTTCATAGAGGAGACCCCCGTGGAGACCCGTGCGGCTTTAACTTTGCCGATACTAGAAGGAGGAACGGAAAATGGAACTCAGCTGATTAGCCCCGAGGCTGTGAGTCATTAGTAGCTGCTACAGGACGAGCCCTGTCGCTTGCTTATCTTTCACTTTGCTGGCAATTATCTAGTCAATCAATTGATAAATGGAACTCTTACCAAGTCCTCTGTCCGCTCTCCCCAATGACTCCACAGAGAGCAACAGTGACTGACTGAACGGACGAATCGCACGAAAAGTCCAAGAAGACAAGGGAAAGCTCGAGGGAAAAAAAGAGAAAAAGAAAGTCTGTTGGTTGGGAGGGGTGGGGGGACTTTGCCCAGTCGTCACTTGACAAGGACATTAGGCGACACCCTTCAATGGTTTTGAAGACGGTTCCTTTCGACCCATCGGCTTGGGCAGGTTCGGTTCGGTTCGGTTCGGATCGGATCGGCTCGGTTCACCCTTTTTATGTGCCAAATTATCCCCTTCAGCTTGCTGGGCCCCAGATTTCTGTTCGGCTGCCTCATTTGCTTGATTAATTGTCGCGATATCTGGGTAGGTGCTACGAGTATGAGCGTGTGGCATGTGGCATGTGGCAGTCGGCATGTGGCAGCCATTCCCACCAGCTTTTCCCCACTCGTGTGCATAGGATTTTGCAAATGAATGTTGACAGTCGCAATAAATTTCCACAGCATTTGAAATTGAACATTTGCATTAAATGTGATGTCACTCGCTGGTTGTCAAACGTATGCGAAAATTGAAAATTTCCCCAACGCCGCCGTATCTGGCCGTGTGTCAGACCCTTCCCCACTCCCACTCCCATCCCCTCTTCCCATCGCCTCCCCCCGCGCCATCGGTCGCTGTCACTGTATTGGCTGCTGCCTGCCCATAAAGGCGCATCGAACTGGAAAATTATTTGGTCATTATGTCAATTTAGGGAAAACGAAGTGGACGGCTGAGTGAAATTGGTTGCCACCCGTCCAGCCGAACGCAAGTTGACAAAAAACAACAACAACACAGCAGGCATAAAATTGAGGAAAAAAAGAACCAAACGCAAAGGAAATAAATATGTAAAAGTGACCATCAATGCATTATAAAATAAATTAAATGTACAACATCTCCCCCCATCCCATCCCATCCCATCCCATCCCATGTACATGCATTTTCAATACGGATTACAGAAGAGCCGTATATGGTAGTCGTATGGGATATGGCGAGGCAGTGCGACACAAATATATTTTCGAGGAATTCGCAGTTTGGGAGGGGAATTTTATTTTAATTTTAGAAAAGACGGATCGTCCCCGTCTTGTTCTGGTCCTGTTACCCATTACCCATTGTCTCAAGGGTTTCCTTCTCCCCTCCATACTGGATTGAAGCCGTTTCCGGGTCTTCATCGGACTCCGAAGCGTCCGTCCTTCAGCCTTAACTGGCATCCTCTGCATTTGCGTACATCCTGTGGGCTTGCCGCTGGTTGCGAAATAAAGCCCACATTTCAATTTTCCACATGGGAAATGTCGCCCGCCAAACCAATTTATGATATCCGCAAAAAGTATTAAAAAAAAAAAACCAACGAATTCTGAGCGCCAGACGGCTGTGTGGCGGAGGGAAACGTTGACAGCAAATAATAAAAACAATTGGATGAACGAAATAAGTACAGAATTTGGTCAGATAATTGCGAATTAGCAATGCGCTACGATACATACGATTTTGTCTGTCGACTGAGAGAATCGACTTTAAATTGATAACATTTGAAGGTGGGTTTCCAGAGAGTCCATGCCAATTGTTTTCTACACATTTTGCTTTCAGGAAATAATAGTAAAAATAATAATAATAATATAAGTTCTCATTGTTTATTGGTTCACTCTGGTGAAACACGTCCGATTTCCGGCGCAACAGCAGGCCCAGCAGTGGGGCTACGGTTCGGGCATATATCGATAATGTCCCCAACGAAATTGTATTCTCTTTACAAAAAAATAATACTTTGATTGTTCATTTACACACACACACACACAAAATAATTGTAGGCCCCCCAGCCCCTCGAGTATGCGCAAAATAAAAGATATTAACTATTAATCGAGCCACCAATTTTTCGTGTATTTTTTAACAAAAAAGAGATTCTTGAGAGGAGTCACGACTACAAGAGCTACATCAAGTAAAATATAAAATAAGCAGCTTACAAATTTTGTGAGAATTAAAAATTATAAAAAAAAATAGGGCAGTCCTAAAGATTGGGCCGATACCAGGTCACCTCCCCGCTGTTGCAGCCCGCGACGAGGAGGGGCTCTCGGGGACTGAACTTCGCACAGAGCACCACATCCTGGTGCTCCGTGATGTGTGCGAGTTCCACCAGTTGGCGTGGGCTCTGCATCACCTCCTCGAACGTCTTGTGGCTGGGATAGTCGCAGCATTCGGCGCTGTAGCCCAAAAGGCGCACGCCGTTGCCGTAGGGCCAGCAGATGAAGCCCGGCTTGGTGTTCGTCTCGGAGGCATAGTACAGGAGCTTCCTGGCATTCACCAGTATGGAATGGCCATTGGACTTCAGTTCTGGTGCCGTGGTGGCCACAAATGGTATCAGGCGACGCGCTCCGATCTCGACGCGTACTGTGGTGCTGGGGCTGTTGGTGTTATTGCTGCTGCTGCTGCCGCTGCTGATGCGGCGTGTCGGACGCGTCGAAGGCCCGTCTTGACTGCTGCCCGGCCTCTGAGCGTTTGCTGGAGCGGTCTCGGACGCACTGGCTGCACGACCGGACGTGCTGGATGGGTGGCGTCTTATTAACTTGGTCACTAGCACCTCCTCGTCAATCTCAGTATCAGTCGTGGGGGCCTCCTCGTTAATATCGTGTATGCAAGTCCATTCGCTCTGCTCGTCGCAGCTCACATTGCGCGTCAGCATGCAGCGGCAGGGGGGATGAATCTGTAGGGCCATTATCATCTCGTCATCGTTGTCCTCCGGGAAATCTGTCACCAGCTCCACGCGGTTCTTCTTCTGGCGCCGCGAGAACACATGATCATATTTGGCCACCTGCCGTATATACTGATCGCCCAACTGCATGAGACGATAGGTGCCAGGCTGAAAGAGCAAGAGAATATAGCAAGAGTCTCCCATCAATGCCCATTCCAACACTCACTCTGAACCCACTGAGGTCCCTGTGCAATGTGGTTAGATGCAGGTGATGGATGATCATGATGTAGCCACCGCTGGTGCACAAAGCCAGCTTGTCGCCCGTCGGGGAGACGCGGCATCTCATGAGGCCGCTGGCATGGAATACACGCTGCGAGATGAGACCCTGTTCCGTGTGCGAGACGATGTCCCAGGTAAAGGTGCTGCCATCGAAGCCGGAGCTGACGAGCAGCTTGTCCTCGGACGAGTACTCGATGTCCTTCACCCAATTGGAATGGCCATGCAAGACACGAAGCTTTTCGCGCAAGTTGCGCAAGTCCCACAGTGCGGCGGTTGAATCGTCAGAGCTCGTGGCAAATAGGCGCTCGTCGAAGAACCTGCGAAAAGTTCGCCAGCAAGAGAAAATTGCACTAAAAGTATTGTTCTTAAGAAATATTTGTTTGTTTACCTTTTTTCTCCATAATCACATATGTTTTTTGTTGTTTTTTTAGTGGTATAGTTCCACGATAGGCAGATCAGGGTTGGAATATTCGGAAAATCGGACAATCTCGTACCAAAACTCGGACCAAACAAATCTTTCATTCGAATTCCAATTCGGCTTACAGTACGAGTATAGTATAGCGTATAGCGTTCCTATCGCAAGTCTGTATCTAGGCAAGAAATTGCATATAAATAACTTTAAAATAAGTAATGGCAATAATTTTAAAATGTATGTTTATTTACAATCACACAGCCAACAGAACACACACACACACGCACGCATGCAGCTGGCCACGCACTAAAATGCTGCCACAGAAAGGGAAGGATTTTTCTGGCCCGAAAGTAGATTTTCCAATCTTCCATTCTGATTGTGGAAAATGGTCAGTTTGAATCAAAATCATATGCCACCTCGACATTTGCGTTATCCATCACTGTAAGAGAAAGGTCGCTGGGACGCTTTGCAGCACTGCGCAAGGCTGAATAAAAATGAGCCGAACCAGTACCGAACCGTGTTCAGAACAGCTGCCTTGGTTCTTTTTGGGAAAATAGTAGATTAGAATTTAAGTGGGTTCGCTAAATAGTGCCAGGCACAGGGCTTAAAATATCTGTTCTCAATGTTTGTCTTCCCCAAAAAAAAAAAGAAAGACTCGGCCGCTGTTGGAGTCTTTAAAAAAATTATATTTTGAAGTTCGCGGCGGTGTGGTTCCTAAAAACGGAATCGATACTTCCGCAGAAATCAACTATTTGACTATATCGATGTTGACGATTTTTTTCAGCTTTAGTGAACAGCGCACGCGCAAATGCCTTGACTCGAGTCTCATTTTGTCTAAGTTGTGTCTGATTTGTACAATAACTAATTACCATTTTATCGTGAGGGAGATGTCCCTGCTAAAAGTGAACAGATATAACCAATTGCAAAGGAGCGAGTGAGTGGAAATCAAACGACAAAGTCTGATTAAATTCAGACAATTTCGTGCTTTTTCAAGGTGTGAGCAGCTGGAGACGCGTGGTCGGAATGCTGAGGGTCAAGGGGAACTTTCGGTATTCCAGTGGTAAGAGAATGTTCGATTTAGGCCCTATTGAGCTCTAACTAACTTAACATATCCGATTCGTGGCAGCCTACCAATGTATGATTACCAAATGAGTGCTGCCGAAAAGGAAAAACATCTCATAAGGTAAGTGCGTGATTCGGCAGGCATCGGAATAATCTGAACTATTCCCGTCCATCCGCAGGCTTAACATTTCAAACGTTGCGGAATTGAAGGCTAAATTGTGCGCCCCAGTAAAGTAAGTAAATATTTCGGCGATTTAGCAGCAGTTTTTGGCAGTCGTGTTCCGTTTCGATCAAACCTAACCTATTTTCATGCCTCAAGTTCACCCACAGCTGGGTGGAATTTTTGGCACTGGCTACATATGTACATATGTATATTGTGTGTTTGAAAAAGTGAAGAATTCCCAGAAAGCCTATAGTACATACATATGTAGTTTAAATTGATCAAATTCATGGCAGATAAACCTTTTTTGTGGCTGTGAGAAGTCTGCAGCTCCACTCTCAGGACGCGGACATCCAATGCCAGAATCATCGGTTGGTGGGCCGGGAAAGAGGCTAATGCTCTCCTTGCTACAGTTCCCAATCGAGACGTCCTTCTTCAAGCTACTCTTGTATTTGCATGGCTGGCAGCTAATTCCTTCTTGGCGTCTACGGATGGAGTCGCCCTTCCCATTTGCTGTTACAAAACGAAACAGATTTTTAGATTTTCTGAGTAATAATACTCGCATTATTCAAATTATTAGACAATGGATGCACCATGTACATGTGACACGTTATTTTTTTGACTGATTCCAACTGGAAATGAATTTTGCACAAAGCCAAATCCCATTTTGATGTTTCTTTCGCGATGTCACGACCAAACCAAAGAAAATATTATATAATAATAATGGCAATCGACTTTTTCTACTGCGCTGCACATGTCAATGATCATAACCAGGGATCGTAAGAATTATAATTTTATTAATAAAAATCATGAAATAAAACTAAATTTTTGATTTGTATTATAAAAATCAGAAATAAGTTTTATTTTCGATATATATAATTTTTAAAAAACTCATAGCTCTTATCTGTGAACCCTGATCATAACTAATAGTGTATAATGTGCATACAAAAGGTGCCATTAGTATAGCCTCAGTGCAACAAGGAAGAACAAATGGTGCACATTTGTATTATTCAGTGGAAATAGCGGTAACGGGTAGATTTGCAATATTTTGTTAAATACCAGCTGGGCCTATAAATTATCAAAAATTTGTATAGCTTCCGTAGGATCGAAAAACAAATCAAAGTATACCAACGAATAAAATGTTGTAGATTTTTTGCATAACAGAACCAAATAATCTATTAGTTGCACTAGCTTCCAATGGAAATCGGTATTGGTATCGGCCCAGAGAGGAGGCTTTCTTATCTGTTTTTTTTTTTTTTTCAACCGAAGTGGAGTTGGAGGACAGCGTATATGTCAAAACAGCACCGTTTTTACAATCCCCGAGTGGATTTTATGCAAAAATGTCCACGCCAGATCACATCAGATTGCGTATCCGCTAGGCTGCCCGAAAAAGCGCTGGTACAGCGTTGAGTAAATATTTAATGAGTAATAAACCCCACCGTTGCCTAAGTATTGATTTTTATTATCCAAAAATAATCGTTTAATACGAAGAAGAGATATATCAAATTAACGAAAATATTTTACATATACAGGTCGCCAAGTCGGTTGAAAAATACTGTGAGGAACTTGCAACAGAGGTGAGTGAATGATACTTATACATGATCCTATCCGACTTGACCCTATCAAACCCGACTCAAAAGCGTAATTCAACGTGGAACATTGCCTAGAGTCAAAAACCAGTTCAAAAGAACTGCAAAGGGCAGTTTTGTTTGCATCAATATGGTTGAGACTAATGCGTAAGTAACTATTATTCCACTAAGAGAGGAAGAGAGATGACGCTAATATTTATATATGTCTTGAAGCTTTCCAAACTCGGGATCCGTAAACAAGGAAAATTCTGTTACAGAGCTGACAAGCTTTTCCAACCAGTAAGTTAATGCAATAGATCAGTTTCCTACCTACAGCAAACGATTCCCCATTTGTTTTTATGGTAGAATGGAAAATCAAGCAGGCCCGGTGGAGATTCAAGACTCAAGATTCAGGCGCTCATTCGAGACGGAGAAATACATCCAACCCAGATTTGTAGCTGGGAAGCGCCAGTGGACAGGTATATCCCAAAGAAAGTCAACTAATACTGTAACCAAACCCAAAGAACATAGAGGAAACACCAAGCCAGCCCAGAACGTCTCACTGGAAGACGACTCTTTCGGAAAAAAGTCAACTGTTTCCGGCGAAAACAGGTGGATGTAAGAAAAGTCAACTGCACCACCAATTCTTTTCATGATATTGATTTATCCAGGAGCCGAATCCAGAACTATTTAGATTTTAAACAAAGGCTTGCTGGGGCTGAGTACGGGATGAACCAGAACAAAAGTAAGTTTACCAGACCCAAAGAATATTGTATGCCCAAGAATATCTAAGCAAATACATTCCACATCCAAATATATTTTCCATTTATTTGTTACAGCGAAAGGACAATTGTTGTTGGACGACCTAATCAAAGCGACATCGCCCTAAGGCTAAGGCTCATTATTATATAAGTATGGTCATATTAGACTGGAAAAAGGCTTCCTTACTTCAGAACAATTTTCTGGGCATTTGAATGTGTCTTTATTCATTTTATAAATATATAAACTTTTCACTTATATCTTGAAATCGATTGCAGTAACAATCCTTATATGAATGGCCGGTTAGGTCGATGATAACTACACTCATTCCGTGCCATTAATCAAATGAAAATAAAAAATAGCTATGCACTGCCCAAAATCGTTATCACGAAGCCTAATAATTTGTATTAATATTATTTGTAAATCAATTACCTTTGCACACCATTTGCGAGCATTTATTTATTTATGGCCGTAAATATTCTCCTCTTTGAAACCGCTTGGAGCCGCTCTCTCCCGGCTGGTTTCCTCTGGCCGGCCGGCTTTAATCCAAAAGCATGCATTCAACATTTTCGCTATTGAATTTTAATTAATTTAACAAATAATTGCTGCAGCGGCACAAAAAAACAAACAAACTAGTTTATGTGAAACTCGAACAAAGAATTACGAAATACTCTACAATTCCCAGATAATCGTACAAAATTAAATAAATTCAAATACTTACTACTTCAATACTCAAATACTCAAGGTTTTGATCAAAATTGTTCTTTGCTGGAATATCATTTGGAAGGTAATAAAAATGCAAACATATGTGTATGTTTATGCATTTAATAAAGAAAAATCATTTATTTTTAATATAAAAATGCATGTACTTATAAATTTGTGTCCTGTGATTCGAAATTGTGACAGAAATTGAAGTCGGAATGCAATTTGTTCTATATAATTGGCATGAGTTAATGAAGATGCCAAAATAATTAGTAAAATAGAAAATTTATGTATTATCATTATCCCACATTTGTAATATATAGTTTTTTCTTAAATTACTTGACTAAGTTTTCTAATTTGTATGATATGGAATATGAAACATTTCTTAGCTTGATAGATAATTAGAAAGAAGAGAAAATTGTCTGCAAAGCAGACTAAGTATTTAAGGATCTCGTATATTTTTTCGTATAAATGCTCTTCATTTTATTGCTCATACTTAATGCTCTTGCCATGAATTATGATTTCAAGAGTATAAAATCGGATACAATTTAAAATTAAATGTTCTTAATACAGTCTGTAATTATTCCATGGTAAAAAGTTTCGTACCAGGCCGATTAAAGTGCTGAACTTTAATAATGTTCAAATCAAAAACTATCTTTATCTTGACATTTAGTCTTTTGATGAAACTCGTGCCTGAATAGTTATTTCAGAGTAATATATAAATAAATAAATTGGCTTAATACCTTGTATGTAGGGTGTGCAAAAAAGAAACGAACGGAAAAACAAAACGGCGAAAGACGAAACAAAGAGTACTATAATTGATATTTGCTTCATGCAAACAACGAAGTGGAAACAGTGAACATTTGATACCATATGCCATATGCCCAGACATTACTTCTTCCACAACGCCCGGAATCCCATAACCCCCCATAACCCCCCACAGCCCGGCGAACCTCAGAGCCTAGATGCGAAATCAATATATTAATCAAAAATGTTTGTTGTTCTTCCCATCTGAATATAATTGCAGAAGTTGCCAAAATAAATCACACCCAAATGGGGTGAAATATGTCCATTTTTCAAGGCATAGTTTTGCAAATGTACGAGAATGAACGATACCAATAAAAAATATACAAAATATGAAAATGTATGTAAGATATTATAAATGTATTATCCATAACTCGTGGAACATTCGAATGAATTTGCTTGCTATGATATACATACATACATATTTTTGTATTAAGCAAATACTTTTCATTTTTGTATTAATTTATAATTTATTTTAATGTTGAATCCGGAATTTAGTGAACTTTATCTGAAAAAATGAGTTAGTTTATAAAGGATATACATATGTATGTGTATGTTTTTATAAACAAGACAGATATATCCTTTACTTTTGCTTAATGTTCTATCTTGGCACAGTCTTAATAGTTAAATTCCCAATCTACTTTCCAAGGGTTTATCGAATCCAAATACTTTTTGAGGATCCTCTGCGGTTCGAATTTGGCAAAAAGTAAAATTAACGACTGTACCATTAAAAGTGGCAACAGTATTCCGGGAATTATTGCGCTCTGTTGATTTTGAATTGCTCTCGAATAGGGAATACTGGTGGAGACTCCAGTCTCCCCTCCATCCCCTCCATCCCCACCACTTCCTTCGCCACTGTCTTCCGTCAATATGCTTTGGTTTTTTACACCCATCGGGCGCTGGGCAGCTGCTGATTTTTTCCTTGAAATATGAATAATGTTGAAATTTAATTATACATAATTCAAACACAATTCCCACGGTGAATCTGTTGTGCAATGCAACAATATTCCACTGAGGAGGAGGGGAGGAGTGGGTGTGGGTGGGGGTGTGGAAGCCAGTAGGACTGAACGGCCCAGGAAAACGAAATGCAGAGGCGTCGCTGGATTCACATCGTGGATGGGTGTGGGTGTTAGCGGAAGTGGCAGCCACCACCTCCCTCTCTTCTGGTCTATACTTTTTGCGCATTTTCTCACACGCTCTAATTAGTTAAGCGAAGCGTGGGGCATGGTCATAGCTGGGCGAACGGATGGGTGGATGGGTGGATGGGTGGTGGGTGGTGGTGCAGCATGAAGCGGGTAATGAATAAGGATGGTGGGTGGGGGAATGGAGAATAAGCCCATGCGGTCGTAGCTTACCAGTGGTTGCATCTTTTGTTAGAATCTGAGCGGTTTTCACGTTTCCACAGCAACAGCAGTCCACTGTTTGGTGCTGGGCTGGGACTGGCGCTGGGACTGGAGCTGGGGCTGGGATTGGGGAGCGTCATGGCAGTAACATTTTTATCCGATTTGCTTTTATTTCCACTATAATCGCAGCAACAACAGCAACTGCAGCGCCAACGGAAGAGTAAGCGCCACTCGATTGCCTCGGCCCAAAAGAGACAGAGCGATGGGCGGGAAAGAGATGGAGAAAGAGGCAGTCTGGCAGTCGGGTAGATGGGTGCTAAGGCTAGGCTAGCAGCTAGCAATATGCAACTATATTTCAGAACTGCAGCTAAAGCCACGAGTCCATCTGGCCATGCTCTCCCGATTCCTCTTCGTACCGCCCCATGCCATTGTGCAGAGGTAATTAAATTGCAGCCTGCCCCTTTGTTCGAGTCCAGGGCTCCTACGCTCCTACGCCCCTACTCCCACCCAGCACACTTTTAGCCCACTGAGCATACTAAAATTGTGTGAAAGCCAGAAGATATTGCACATGAAGTTTGGCAATGTTGCAGTGAAGATTATCACAGAATTATCACAGCTAGATCGATGGACTTAGATATGTCTGTAAGTGTTATGTCCATACGTCGCTACGGGGTCCTCACTCATCCTTGGGCATATTCTCTTTGACCCACAATACTACTTTCTGCACGAGTAACGGACATTCAAATGAGCAAGTTTAACCAAAAACATGGCTTGGATAGGGCCCAAAAAATAACAAATTAGCAGCTCGGAATTAATAACTGTGAATTAATAGCTGGCTTGGCTCATAAAACATGCATAATACATATGTACATAGATACTGCCCAATT
Source organism: Drosophila helvetica (assembly GCA_963969585.1). Taxonomy (NCBI): domain Eukaryota; kingdom Metazoa; phylum Arthropoda; class Insecta; order Diptera; family Drosophilidae; genus Drosophila; species Drosophila helvetica. The sequence continues at coordinate 15,350,702 of OZ018401.1, read as the reverse complement.
CTTCAGGCGGAATGGAAATGTGCAGCCGAAATGCCTTCAGTTTCTTTTCCAGAGAAAAACCATTTTACCCTCTGCACTATGGGAAAAATTCGATTTTTTGCTTTGAAATTTATTCGAGATTTAATGAAATTTCAAACTTTGATTGAAAATTAATAAAATTAAATTTAAAATTTTAAACATTTTTAAATTCAATTTTTAGTTTATTAAAAAAAAATATTTCAAAGTATGGTGCGCTGTTACATAAGATTTGTGGCCTTTTTTGGCCTGCCTTTCCGATTTGATGCTATTTCTTATTTCGTAATTAAATTTTTAATAATTTTGACATATTTTTTTTAGTAACTAATGGTCTGTGTAGCAGCACAAATGGTCAAAAAATGCATTCAAATTGAACGAAAACGTCTAAATAAATTTCGGAAGTGCAAAATTCACAGCTGCGACGTTCCTATGTATGCAAGTGTATGTACTGTTCGTGTGTCTGTGGTAATGTGTGAATAAATGTTGAAGCTTGAAGAAAATGCATGTGTGTGTGTGTGTCTGTGTGTGTATGTGTATGTGCAATCCTGCATTTTTTCAGCTGAACTGATTTGGGCAGCTTAGGCCTCCTCATCGCTGCTAGTATCGGGAGGCAAGGTCACCGATGGCCTCTCGTGAGCGACTCCGAAGAGCCCCATGTGGCGTGGCGGCAATGTGGAGCGTGGACGCGGCGGTATACGACCAAAGGAGAAGCCACCGACGTCCCGCTCCTCCCCGAGCTGAGGGAGCACCGGTTGGAAACGGCCAGTCACGGCTAAGCCACTGCGAGGAGTGGTCGGCACTTGGCGATGGTGACGGCGAACGTGTTGCGATATGTTGAGCAAGCGGCTGGGACTTGCGAGGGGCACGGCCACGCACAGTGGACAGATGACTTCGCTAAGGTCGTCGCGGTGCTGGGCAAGCACATGCTTCACAAGATCGGTCTCCGAGTGGCCCATGGTGCCGCAGACGGGGCAAGTGAAGCTGTCGGCGTTCAGAACGGGCATTGACTCCCCGGCAAAGTACAGCTTCTTGGACTCCTCGTCCAGCAGGCACTGCATTGGGTGCTCCGACTTGTGATGCCAGGCCGTCACCTTGTCCTCATAGCAATTCTTGCACAAATTAAAGTCGTCACACTGCAGGCACTTGTAGCGAAGGCCAGTAATTCTGTTGCCCAATTCGTCGCAGCCATCACAGGTTATGCCTCGGTGAGCCGCCATTATGATTCCAGTTGCCTAACCTCTTGGAGAGATGATGAGTCCACAGAAAAATTAAAATATCTCCCTTATTTCTTACCTTTTCCAACTCTGATGTTGCAGCTTGCAAATTTGCCGAAAAAGAACCACGATGGCGTCGCTTGGCGTCGATAATTATTAAGAGCAACACTGTTCTGATTGCACCTCGAAAGGAGTGGCCAGAATGTTCAATACTAAGGCGTTAAGCTATAATTTAATTTGAATTCAATTCACAAGTGATTTTGCAGTATTTCAAACTTTATAATACAAGATATACATTTCTGCTTTCAGGTGAATATTAATTACTTGTTTTCGATTATTTCGATGTTTGCTCTGGGTAATTTATTTTTTGATATTGCGATATTTGAATGCCGGTGTTTGAAACTGATTAAAACCTATTCAAGGTTTAATCACTAGTTTTTCACTATTTTTAAAGCAGAGACCATTAATACTAATTACTTTTTTTTTAGCTGAAAAAAATTATTCACCAAGAACAGTCGTACATCAGAACTATGTAAATACACCAATACCAAAATATACTAATCAAAGGATCCATATCGACCAAATAATAAGTTTTAATTACATTTTTCGGTGATACTAATTACGTTTAATAATTATTGCAACTAACTTTAAATAATATTTACTTTTTGAGAAAAAATTTAAAACTGAAGTAAATGATTTGTAAGCAGCTCCACAGAGCCCATAAAGAGTACATTCCGGCTTGCTTTCTGAAAAATTTTAATATTTTACTGATTCTATTTATAAACAAACACAAAAAATTGCAACCGTAAAGCATGCACATCTGGTCACACTGGGCACAGAGAAAAATATTGGCTACTTTCTGTCGCTTAAATCATTAAAATTTGCTTAATTAATAATGATATTTTTTAGAGGTAAGCTTGCGTTTTTTCATATAACTTAAGAATGGATCATCTTTTAAATTCTGAGAAGATAATGAATACAGCTATCGATCGGCCTTCAAAACTACCATCTGGGAAATATAAAGCTTTTAAATGCAAAATGTATAATTTTTTTGCGGTATTTTTTTATCAAAATAACTTTAATTTTTTAAACTCAAGAAATGTATAGGTAAATAAATGATATTTGTATATTTGTATATTTATTTGTTTAACCAAGTCGTTAAAGGCATCCTTAATAGAGATATATGGCTAATGGGCTAATTTGGAGATGTTTGATCAACTTAAGCCTTAAACGGCGCCCTATGCTCCTATGCAAATCAATCAATTTTGCATTTCAATGCTTAATATTTCCCAGACGGTAAGCTGA